>CAWUFW010001514.1:1555462-2165522 GCA_963921515.1 Calotriton arnoldi | reverse complement strand
CCCAACGCGCTTTCTTTACTAACCTTTTGAGACACCACAGTGGAATGTGTGCGTGCAGACAATAGGTTATTGCAATGTCCAACAGGTGGCACCCCCTGTGCGGGAATGCGAAAACCTGTAGAAAACCCCTGGTACAGTATCTTGGCTGCATTCCTATTGGGGTACTGATTCAGCCAGAAAATCAGCTTCCCAATCTCAACTGGTGTGGGTAACCTATTGTGGGGGTGCCTTGTGCTCCCTACCTCTATCCTTTGATCTTTAATGCACTTAAACTCGGGGTGGGATGGGTGACCACAGAATGCACAGGCATGCTTAAACTTACACGTCCCTGCCGGCCAAGTACATATTTTTCGGTTGAATGCCCAGCAGGTCCCTTTTTTCTCGCCTGCCCCCATTTGTGAAGTCCGAAAGGGCTGCTTCATTGGTGTTTTGTTGTTTACGCTCTCTAACCAAACATTCACCTCCGTCTGATCCCAACCCATGTCTGGGTCCTCTACCTTAGCCCATCTGAAATCATTGTCGTAATCCAGCCATGCCATACCGCCGTACATTGTGTGTGCTTTTAGAATTTTGTTAGCATAGAATATCAATGGTATCGCCAGTTCAGGCTTTCTTTCCAACATTACTGTTGTAAATACATTAAAACCAAAAAGCCAATTTGTAATTGACTCCTCAACCCTTGGTTTCCTGTTTTTGAAAGAGCCCTCTTTCCCATCCTTTTCCTTAGATTCCACTTCCCTCCTTTTTGGTCTGATCAAGGAGAATATATCTATGAATTCTCCCTTCCAAATCTTTTCCCTAATGTCCAGAGGAACGTGTGAAGCCAATTTTTCTGGCTTGGACAACAGTGTATCCTGCCCCCCAATCGCGTTGACCCCGCTGATGGTACTTTTGCTTGTGTTCTCAACCGCCTTACCTGTTGCGGTCACTGTCGCGGCAGCGGATTGTGCGGGGGCCGCTTGACCCACCGCTGAAGAGGCTGTGCTCACGTCTTTGTCCTGCGCCCTACCCAAGAGAGCTACTTGCCTACTGATTTCATTAACAGTGCTCCCTAAGGCTGATGGTGGTGCCCATGGTGCCACCAGTACCCCATTGCCCTGGCTCCCTGACGCAGGCGCTGCCAATTGTGCTAGCAAGGTTGCTACTGAGGCTAATATGCTAGCCGTTGTCCCTTGCGTTACCCCTGCTGGCCCCTCAGAATTACCAGGAGCGGGGAGAGCTACCCCCCCTGATGTGCCACCCTGTGATGGCACTCCCCCTCCGAGCCCACCCTGGGGCACTGAGGCTAGCCCTTGTGCCGGAGCTGGGTCCTTCTGAGTACTCTGCCCCGCCTCCTCAGTGCGTGGCACAACCGTTGTCACTATGCCTGGGGGTCGGGGCGCGGGCGCTAATGCCTTCAATGCGCCCCGAATCTCTGCTAACACTGCCCCCACATCATCCCGCTCTGCCCCATTGGGTACTGCCTGTGTTGGCGTGGTAGGGGGTGCTTCATTATGTGCCCCGCTAGGCGCCTCCTGAGCTGGGAGCTGCTCCTCAAGTTCTCCTTCCCCCTGTCCATCAGTATTCCTTCTGGCCCCTCTCCCACCCTTACTCTTCTCCATACTCGGGCGTGTCCTGGGCCGCTTTTCCAGTGGGGGGAATGCTGCCCTGGGGGGGACATTGGTTCTACGGGGACGATCCTCCCCTTCCACGCCCTGATCCTGCTCTGTGACCTGCCCCACTGCCTCCTCATCGCTCCCCTCATCCTGACTTAACTTGGCCAGGACAAGTTTTAACAACTGGGACAAGTTGGGGTCACTGTCCTTCCTCTTTGGGTTACGCCCCTTGGCTGGCATTCTAAATTCTTTGGCGTAGGCTCACCCACCCGCTTTACTGACGCTTTGCTGCCCTGAGTGCCCCGCTTTCACGCTGTAAAAATGGCCCCCTCACAGGTAATATGGCCCTAAATGTGGCCCCCCCACGCAAACAAGCTGATATAGTGACTGTCTTTTGTGCACTTACACTCGACGCCTATTCCCCACGACTCTGCCCACTGTATTAATCTGGCTAGACACGCCGTAGTATTTGCGGGCAAAGATAGATTTAAGCGCACTCGGTGGTGGCGCTCTGCCGGCTGTAGTATGCAGGCTGATTTAACCCAAAAACAAGGGCAACACCTAGTTTTGAACATGTAACCTTCCGGTTGAGAGTCAGATACCTTAACCACTAGGCCCCAGGCTCCCACCGTCTACGCTGTAAACTTCACCCCCGCAACTGAAAATTGGCCCGCTGCTCCCGCCGGATACTCGTGGGCCCAAAGAGGGAGGTGCCGACTGCCACGCGCACAACCTGCAAAGCGCGCCGGCGATTGAAGACACAAGGCAGCCGCAGGGGTCCACGGCGTGCAGAACTAACGCTCGGGGCAGCAGACTTAATTACCAAGTCCACCTCAGTACTACCGCTCCCCCCGCGACTGCCCCGTGCCCCCAACCCTCCGACACCTTACCTCCAGGTACCACGAGTACCCCCACCGAGACCGCCCGCTCCTCCTTTGCCGCGCTGCGAACTGGACACTGCACTCCCGACTCCGGAACTCCTGCGATCACGATCACCGTCCACAGCCCGATGCGCGCCGGCCCACACACGTCGCGTCGTCTTCTCTGCTCCTCCGGACCTGTGGAGGGAAACAAAGAAAGATTCCTGCCTGGAGAAGATTCCACGTTGGTGACTGACTGGGGCCGGCGCGGGATAGAGAGAGAACGAAGTCTGGAGCCTTCCAGCATAAATAGGCTCCAGCTCCTCCCCTCCCAGCGCCGGTCCCAGCCGGAACTACGTCACAAGGTGACCCGGAAGCACTTCACACTTGCCGGTCGCCAATCGGGCTACCCCGGCATGCAAGGTGGGCGTGGCCAAAATCCCAGGTGGCCGGGCCCTAATGGTGCGCTCTCTGATTTTCGCGCTTTCCATTAATCTTGGGCAGTGTCAAAAAGCCATGGGTGTTGCGTGGGGATACCCACAACAAAACCCATGACACGCCCCTTTAACGCAGAGTACTACGTGAAAGAGGGCCATATTTACAAGGCCGTGTTAAGCCATGCAAAGCAGCTTTGCGTGGCCTTGTAAATATGAGCCAGCACACAGAGCCTCCAGAGAGTAAAAAAAAGTGACTCTCCGGTGGCGCTAGGGGCGTGTAAATATGCCTCCCTATTGTTTAGGGCGTCTCTTTGCGAAACCCACTGTAGGTAAATGATATGTAGCTTTTGATGGCCTTCCAGCTACGGCTCTGACGTCAGCTGTTGCTGTTGAGATCTTAAAAGGCTTGGCCTCAAAGCGAGGCCTTCGTCCATGCCTCATTCAACCCCAGAGAAGGCAGATTCATTGCCCATGCCAGGGAGAAGTGCCATTCTGAACAAAGAGCTCTTGGCAGCAGTTCAGAGGCAATATCATTATCTCGGATTCTGTGCTGTGTTTGATAAGAAATGCCATCCTTCACAGGGTAATCGTACACTGCCGATACACATCACCGACAGACGCAAGCATATGGCGAGCTACAGGTTGCCCCACCAACTAGCCTGAGATTCACTGTATTCTATGAATTAACAGAGGCAACTTATGCTTGCTCTTTGGATGGCACCTGCTGGTATATCCGACTGCATAATAGAAGACCAAGGAGTCAGAAGGCTGTATTTCACTTTCAGACATGCTGACGTCAAGGGCGTATGAAGGACGAGCCCCGTACACAGGGCAAAAGCAATGTGTCACGAATGGCTGTTGAATTGTCAGCCAGCTGTAGGATGAGCACATCACAGCCTTGTGCGCGTGGCTTTGACGTCCTTGCCCATAGAGACAATTTCCCAAAAAGATGCCAAATTTGAATACATTTACACCGCATGAAGTTTTACAATTGTAAATAAAAGAAGAACAATGATTTGCCACAATTTTTGCCATTTACGAACTAAAGGAATGAGTAAATTGGTTTTGCTTCAGCTTTAATACAATTAAAAAACGATCTAGCTATATCCGGTTTTGCATCAATCAATCAAACAGCATTTGTAGAGCCAGCACTGTCTCTGCTAGGGGTATCTGGGCGCTGTGTCTCCATTGAAGAGCCAGGTCTTGAGTCTCTTTCTGAAGTCTGTCAGTGAGGGGGCTGTATGGAGCTGGAGGGGAAGGTTGTTCAAGGTCTTGCATATGGGATCCAATTCAAAGAGAAGTCACCAATTCTTGGATGTAGTCACCTGGTTACCAGGTTCACAATCGACAAATCATGCGTTTGTAAGCTGCCTGTTACTTTTTGGAATCCATGCACTATCTTCCAACACTCAAGGGCAACAAATATGGAGTCCACACTCACTGCCACATGACATGCAGTCAGTCCCCTCTAACCCACGTTCAAGACAACTCTAAAAGCTCAACTCCTCCAACTGGAGCATAAGAGGGGTGGGTGACATTTCTTTTCCCCATCCAATGTATTGTATTGAAGCATTTCTATAGTGCTTACTACCCCTAGATGGGGTGCTGAAGCGCTTGCCTACAAGGGTAGCAGGAGAGTACTGTCACAGTACTGAGCTTATGTGTATATTGTCATTCATTTACAATCTGGCACCCATTAAAACTACCATCATCTCTAAACGTGCCCACTGAAGCTGAATACAGGTTTCGGGAAGAAATGTTGCCGATTGTAGATAATACAACCTGGGACCGCAGTCTGTGCCGTGCACCCCCAAAACCTAAACGAGACACAGACAAGTCAAGAGACTAGATGTGGATAAAGGTCATACTTTTTTTACAAGCATTTAAAACACAGCATAATATGTACATCCAAAAGTGCCAAGTGAGATAAACACACCAGACAGCAAGCGTCGAAATACATTGTTCAAAATCTAGAGTAACACACAGTAAGAGAATGATTATATGTCTTAAATTCTAAGGCAAGCATACAAATTATTTACACGAGGCCTTCAATGTGAATACTCCAACACCAAGGTCTTTCACAGTCCTTCATTCTCCATGGACCACACAGATGGAACTGCATCTATGAGGGGTGGTCCCAACTCACTGTCCCCTTGTCTGCATACCAGGGTCCCACCCTTCCAACACCAGGCCGTCTTAGAAGCTACAAGTAGTGTGACCAGGTGCCAGAGCCCCATGCCCTACACTGGTGAATCGTGAGCCCAAGCCCCTATGCTGGTGTGTACACCCTCTACCCTGACCAGGATTGCTGCACCCCACCCTCAATGCTTTTCTAGGAAATATGAGATGGAGGTCCACTCCGCTGTTTAGAAGTAAACTTGGAAGTAGGTTTCTCGCCACAAGGGTGACCAGGGCAATAAGTTCTTTGCCCTCCCCACTACAGAACAGTGTGTGAACAGGTCAGTCCCTACATCAGAAAATTGCACCCCATCCCGGTGAAACATGTGACCGCCTCTAATCAATTTGTGAAGGATATTCCACAAGCTCCCTATGCCTGGGCAGTATTTCGACATCTCAGAGTGGAGCTGCCTGACGGACATGTTGATTATCCTAGACCTAATGTCCCTGCCCCAATTACAAAGCGGTATTATGTGGCACCAAGCAATGACCGCATCTGGGAAAACCCGACCTAGGCAAGCAAACTCCCATAAGATGGCTTCCCTGAGCATTTTGCTTCCAAATTTCAGCAAGTCATTACCGCCAAGGTGCACAAAGACAAGATGTGGGATCTGGAGTCCTACACGACCCCTAGTCTCTTCCTCCAACTGTTGATGCTGTGAAATCCAGAGACTTCCGACTCCACACCACCTGAAGGAAAAGTTCCGGCTTTGGCCTTCAGAGGCACTACAACCTGTGCACCACCCACCACAAAAATGAATGACTGAGGACTTACACCACCTTAGAAGGCATTCTAATAAAAGAGAGGATAAGAGAGGATAAAAGAAAGCATGAAGAGAGGAACACATGACAATTTCTTCTATGTGAGCAAGACACCCCCTGCTGCAAGTCTGGTCGTATATAATGCCTGAAACAAGATGATGACCATCTGCCTGTTCACTGGACTTCCTTGTGAGAGAGACCTGCCTCGGCCACAAAAGTTGCAGCACCAATTCTGAAACAATGGGAAGAGTAATCTGTGGGATCCATCCCTATGGCCTTAAGGGCACAAGTCAAGACTGCTACAAACTGAAAGCATGAGAGGCAATCCCCATTCAAATAGACAAATAGCACTGAAGTATTGGGATTGGGCCTGATAGAGAAGTAAGTCTCCATGAGGGCCACTGGGCAGATAGAAGAACCATGGGTGGCTCTGAGTTCTATGCGGGTCCCTTTCCCTTCCGGACCAGTCTCGGATCACCTTAGGCAAATGGTCCACTTATCCTGGTTTAAGCGGATATCTGCCCACTGCAAAACCCTACATAGTCTGACCTAGAAGGCCCCACCAAAGCGCTAACTCTGAAGGTACCACAGAATGCAACTGTGAAATCGGCTAAGAACAATGCCATTTCGTACGGTGAGCTGCACACCTTGTGCAGGTTATCTAAAATGACACCCATCATTTGTGCATTGAGAGGTCTCCTTCCACCTTTTAACGCTGCCTTTTAGTTTAGCCCAACCTTACAATGCCTCCAATGACTAAAAAACAATTGCCCACATCCTTTAAGCATCTAAGCTTGGCAAAGAAGTCAATGGCTGCGAAGTGTGCGCTAGCGTAGGATACCGGCCTGTCCTGGTCCTTTAAGGTGCAGAGAAAAAGACAAATGGCATTAGCGTCAAATATGTCTGAAACGATCCGCTCTTGCAAAAATGACTTATAATGAAGAAAACATTTCTCATAAGACACCTGTGTGCGCTTCGTTAGGGAGGCCGCCACTAGATCCGTTAGGGTGGAACTCCAACTTCCACAGATTAGTGGGAAGTCTGTCATCTTCTCTGCAGCCTGCTGGTGAAAAATCCAAAATTCCTGCAACTTGGAGCGAGACAAGGTATCAGCAGCGTTATTGTGAGCCCCAGGCACATGTTTAGCTCTAAATAAAATATTCAGTTTCAAGCCCAGCAAGACTAGCTGCTTCAACAACCTTAGGCCCAACATGCAAGAAGCCCCTTGTCTATTAGTAGCCCTGATATAATGTAATAAGTGAAATGTCTGGCAAAGTTACACATATTGGGCGTGCTTCACAAAGGTAACCTTACATTTTTGGTGTTTATTAACAATTTTTTCCTATTCACAAATTACGAATTAATAGTAATTTTCTGACTGCAGAGACTATGCAGGTGAGGTGAAGAACTCCGCACGTAAAAAGATACGGCAGGCCTATATTTTTGTGTGCAGAGTTCTTCCCCCGATTGCGGAGTCTATGCAGTTGTAAAATTACTATTAACTCGCTGTTTGTGAAAATGAAAAAATAGTTAATTTACATAAAAAATGTAAGTTTAACTTTGTGAAGCTCCCTGGGAATCTGACGTGGGACTTCTGGAGGACGATGATTGGGCGGAGGCCATACAGAGTCCCAGAGACATAGCCATTAGAGCACGGTTTAGGCTTGTCCAACTTCGCATTCTACACAGATTGTACGCCTCGAGAATGGTACAGTTTCACATAGGGGGTTGTGTATCCGAGCTATGTGCGAGGGGAAGTGGCGAAAAAGGGTCCTTCTTTCATATTCTATGGTCCTGTCCTAGGATTCAGAGGTACTGGAGGGGCCTGACCCGCATAATGGAGGCAGTGGTGGGAGAGAAGGTCCCGCTGGAGTCCAGATGGCACATCCTGGGAGTTACGGGAGAGATTGCATGGCCACAATGGGCCAAAACCTGGCTAGCCTTAGCAGGGGGGGTCACCAAGAGAAATATTGCCCGGGCATGGGGGGCAGCAGAACCCCCGACATTGGAAGCATGGCTGTGCGATATGGACTAGTGCCACAGGGCGGAGCAAGTGGTCTATCAAAGTCGGGGATGCCCCCGCAAATGGGAGAAAATATGGGGGGCCTGGGCGCAGTATAGAGGTCCGAGCACGAGGTCCTGAGGTGTGTCTTGCATGTTTTCCTATGAGAGGTGGGCAGAGGGATCCGTCTATTATAGTAGTGATGTATGCAGCAAGTTTCTGATGCTATATCCTGGGGGCGACGGGCCAGATATGTTGATCTTCTAACCTGCAATTAATTGTATGTCTATGTATGCTATGTCTCTGAAGCTTGTTTTGTGTTTAATAAAAATAAAAAGACTTAAAAAAAAAAAAAAAAACTTTGTGAAGCAGGCCCAATATGTGTGGAAAAATAAAGGAGTGTTTCTTGCACTGACTCATCATGCCTGTTGCTTGAATCGTTTTTATTTGGCAGTAGAATTCTTCGCAAAGCCACGTTATGTTGCTTTGTGTGATTCTAGTTCATGTGTCTCTGTTTACAATCCCTAGGATTTTTTGTGCTGTTGCTGCCCATTTTTGCCTCCTTTGCATAACTTATTATTGGTTTGGTGCTATGCTAAATGGCATTTAACACTGCGCGTGCATCGACGTTCAGTGCAGAAACCTTTCGCAGGTGACAGTGGTCCACCTATAATGTTTGCACTGCTTTGCGTTGTGTAGCACATCTTTACGCTGCATGAGCGTCTGAGCTAAAGTTTCGAGTGTGGGCACTGCTAGCTTTAGAGCTGCATCGCATTAGCATGGCACTGTCTTGCCCCGCTGGCCTCTTGACATCAATATCTAATTTTCTGTGAACAACCGGCACTGCTTTAGTGCGACCTTGTCGGGGTTATTCTTCCCAGCCCAATGGAGTATTTTAATTAGTCTCCCCCTCCCTGAACCTCTAAAGGTCCCAGGGACCCTTTCCTCCGGGCTGCTAAACTCTTGAAAAGCCCTCCCTGAGCCATTAATGGCCCTGGGAACCCCATCCCATGGGGCCGGCTCACTAGCTATGTACTGGGGCGCTCACTCCCGGGACATAGCGTGTTCCTTGCCCGCACCGGCGTTTCAGGGACACCTGTGTTTGCTCCCACTTGACGGGAGCATTTTCAAAACTCCAGCCACACGGGAGCAAACACAAAGTCTGCTCCCAGCAGGCGGGAGCTTTGAAAATGCTCCTACCAGCTGGGAGCACACCTTTGATCTATTTTCCTGCCTGCACTGATGCGGACGGGGAAACACATCAAAATATTGCTCCCGCCTGGAAGGAGCAGTCTTAGTAGCTACTCCCTGCGGGTGGGAGCAATGCAGGCTCCCACTGCATGCGGGGAACTGGCTGGGGCCTTGGGGCTCCCGTGGCCCTCAATGAGTATTTGGTGGGTGCCTTGGTTGGGCACCCACTTTTAAGTAATGAGGGCCCAGAGGATGGGGTCTCCAGGGCCGATAACGTCTTGGGGAGGGGGGCTATGTGGCACCCCCTCCCCTGCAGGGGGTTGACCGCAGAGCCAGGGGGTTGGATGTATGCATAATAAGTAAATATTACTTTACGTTAAATAAAATTCACTGAAAAAATCAAAGGTTAAAGTAATGTTATAGTTAGGTGAAATGTTCAGTAACATCGTAACGTTTTAAACCTGAAAACCACTGAAATTCACCAGTTATAGTTATATTTACCTCAAGTAACCATAACTCATGCCATAAGGTAACTATAATTCGCGCCCACGCCATGCACTGCTAATTACCTCATATATTACATCACTCATGACATCTTTAATAACATCATCGATAATATCACTGCAACATTTGTAATAACAATATTGATGAGAAAGCTATGCATGGTGAGTTATAGTTACCTTAGGGCACGAGTTATAGTTACTTAAGATAAATATAACCATAACTGAGAAGAGAAATTGCGGTACGCCCAAAGGGTTTGAATTAGAGAAAAACAAAATGGAACTCAGTTTTAAGGAAAGGGGATACAGCCCCAAAGCCATCCAACAACACATAATAACAGCTGATCAAGTCCCTAGGCATAACTTCCTTCATCATGTTGTCAAGCCCGCCAAAGAAGAAAATGAAAATGTTAGATTCATTACCACCTTTTCTAACCAGGCACACCATGTTAGGAGAATCTTTAATAAACACTGGCATGTTTTGAAAAACTGAAGACATACTTAATAGAAATGTAGGCACCTCTCCTCAGGTTAAATTCAGGAGAAGCCCCTCGCTCAGGGATACTTTGAGTCAAAACTCCTTCACCAAGCTCAATCCTAGATGCACCACACAACAGAGAGGGGGGCTTCTTCTGCTGCATAAACTGCAAAGCTTGCAGCAATAGTTTCAGCATCTCCAAATTCATCATTTCCAACACATCTAGGGAATTTTTAATCAGAAAACATATGACTTGCAATACAGAATATTGTGTCTATTGCTTAATGTGTCCATGTAACATGATGTTCATAGATAGCACCATATATAAAGCTAAAAATATGGTGCTAGAACATATGAGGACGATACGTCGAATTGATCAACTATACCCAGTGGCCAGACATTTTGTGGAAATGCATTTCCGTAATGTAAACGTACTCCAATTTGTAGTATTGTGCACCATAGAGTCAGACATTAGGGTTGGCAACAGAGTTAAGACATTATTCAAACTGGAGTCCAGATTCATTCTGGATTTTGATACATTCGCACCTTTTGGGTTGAATTCTGACGAAGAAATGTCAGTACATTTGGGTTAATGCAATATGTGTTTATATTCATGCTTCTGCTCTTCTGACTTCATTAGTGGTGTGGTTTTAACACGTTTTATTTATTTATTTTCTTGTTTTTTCACTTAGTTTCTACACCCCGGCACCCTGGGACATTGCTAGAGACGGCCCTGGGGGGGGGGGGTGGGTGGCAGTCACCAGGGCCATTTACGGCTCCAGGAGGGGGGCTGCGCAGCCCCCCTCCCATTTGTAGGTAACCCTGGGGAGGTGGTGGTCCCCGGGGCTGTGTGGGGGGGCTGAAGCCCCCCCCACATGTTATTTTGAACATAGGGGAGGTAGCAGTCCCCGGGGCTGCGTTGGGGTGCAGGAGCCCCCCCACGCCTAATTATATACTTAGCCCTGGGGAGGTGGTGGTCCCCAGGGCTGCTTGGGGGGGCAGCAGCCCCCCACGCATTGGTTTTGTTAAATATAGCCACGGGGAGTTGGCTGTCCCTGGGGCTGGGGGGGCCTTGTAGCCTCCCACATTGGATATATAAGCCCCGGGGAGGTGAGGTCAGTCCCCGGGGCTCTAGCTCCTGCATCTCAGTTTTTTCATTGCCCCCGGGACCTGGCCCACCCGGGCGCTTAAAGAAAACAAAGCGCGGGAGCCAGTGCTTCATTTAAAAAAAATAATTTCATCCAGATTCGCGGATTCATCTCCCTGTGGGACCCCCTGAGCAGGCCTAGGGGGTCAGGGTGTTTCTACCCTGACCCCTTTCCTTGTTTTTAAACGTTTTTTCTTGTGACTCAGTTGACCCGAGTCACAAGATGGCTGCCAACACTTCCTGGTTTGAAGTGTTCGCAGCCAATTAGATTGCAGGCACGAGATCGGGAGGGTTCGCGGATCCTCTGCGTCCCCAGTTGTATACCTGAGAAATATTTGAATTTCTCAGGAACTACTGAACGGATTTACACCATTTAACAAAAAGAGTGCTTTCTGAACCAAGAGCTACCTTTTTGCCAAATTTGGTGTAATTCAGTTTAGCAGTTCGGCTGTAGCCGTGTTTGAAGTTTCCTCTGGAAATGAACATGGAGAAAACGTGTTTTGGGACCCCTCTTGACGAATCACCCCGATACTTTCAACACAGCAGCTGACCTGACCGCCCCATTAGTTTTGAAAATTTGGCGAAGATTCGTCAAGCGACGCCAAAGTTATTGGCAAATCAAAAAATGCTTTTCCTATGGAAACTAGGTCCTAACTATAACTACCTACTGGCCACCGATAGCAGGTAATATTATATATATATATATATATATATATATATATATATACACACAGTAATTTAAACATTTTAAGCAGTGGAGGGTCTCAATCACTCCCGTTCTCCCATTGAGACCACCTTCCTCTACAGTCTCTCTTAGACATGTACGCCCTTTCCCTCCCCACCTCTTTCTGAAGCCCTCCATCTATGAATCTCCCACCTCATTCCTTTCCTGTTCCGCGCCCTCATTCCGCTCCCTTCTGCGCTTACTTCCTTGTAGCTCCCTTCCCTTCCCCTCACCTCCCCACCCACAATGCACCACTCCCCTCTAAGCCCTGCATTTTCTTTAACTTCCGCTCTGTCAATATTTCGACAGCTGTGCGCCTCCATAACACACTCTTGAATAGAATCACAATTACAGTTAGTCCACGTGGCCACTACTGTATGTGCGCTGCAGAGAAGCCAAGGATTGAATGAGCAGGTGTTCTGAAAGGCTGCATTGAGGGGCACTGAGAGGAACTCGTTCTGTCTTCAGCCTCAGCTGCAGAGCTGTCAGTCCCATCCCCAGCCTGGCCTCACACAGATGCATAGAGGTGACTCTCGCCACACTAGGCGCTATATATGAGTAATGTGCTGCATGAAAAGACTGCACAAACACATCCTGGAAAAGCACATCCTCTCAGGAATGCAAGGTTGCGTATAAGGTGATGTGTACACAGGGACACATGGCTGGGTCTGCTGTAGATGGCCGCAGCTGTCCCCGGGGTGGGTCAGAAGGGGGCCAGGACATTTACAGGTGGGGCACCAGACCCATCTGCCCCCTCCCTACAGCGACGCCACCAGAGCTGGCATCAGCAGGGCACCCCTTCGGTGGGTTTATGCCCCCTTGCATTAGAGTGAGGGTCCCAACCCCTCTCAGGTCATGAAAGACAGCGCCCCATCTAGCGCGAGAGGACGGGGACACCGAGTCCTTAGGACAATGTGGCTAAAAATATAATATACTGCAAGTATTGTGTTGGCCTTTCAAGCGAATGCCTAGAACGGATAAACGCACCTTAAATGAAAGGGAAAAATAAATGCATGTTAAACCAATCAAAGTGAAATACACTGATTTATGATCTGAGCCTTGAGTTTGTGAATGCGACCCCTGCAGATGTCTGTGTGCGACCACAGTCCCAGCCGTGAATTCTTCCCTGCACCGGTAAGAGTGACTTGTGCACTTATAGTGCTACAAGGTCGCACCCTGGGAGGAGTGAGACCCCTGCAGATGTCTTTCACAGCAGTGAATCCTTCACTACACTAGGGAAGAGTTACCTGTGCACTAATAGTGCTACGAGGTCGCACCCTGGGAGCAGTGTGACCCCTGCAGATGTTTGTGTGTGACCAGAGAGTCACAGCAGTGAATGCAGTCCTGCACCAAGGAAGAGTGACCTGTGTACTTATAGTGCTACGAGATCGTACCCTGGGAGGAATGCGACCCCTGCGGATATCTGTGTGCGACCAGAGTCACAGCAGTGAATATTGTCCTGCACCTGGGAAGAGTGACCTGCGTAGTTCTAGTGCTACGAGATCGCACCCTGGGACATAACGCACTCTGTAAACGTAAAATAGTATTAAACGCAATATTATGGTGTACAAAATCTGTCAAAACATTTCATGGTTGAGATCACAGAAGTCGTTTCAAATATATATTTTATTAATAAGCAATCAGACTGTACCTAGTGCAAACATTTGTGTAAATGTCCCTCAAATGCACGCACTCCAGAGCTCCCTGATAACAGCTTTAGGTTTCTTCTAAAAATGACACATTTTAGGCAGCAAGAAGGCTCAAGTGACTCCATCAATCAAAGACTGAAACGGCTCTGACGCAGCCTTTACATTTGCTGATTAACCTATCCATAAAATACATTTCTCACAGGCACTCTGGTGAGAAGGTTGCTTTCTGTTTAGCCCTCTGAACCTCCCTTGGCTTCACAGTATCGAAGACCCCCCTTACTTTCAGCAGAGACCCCCCCCCCCCAACCCCACTCCCAAGTGTCGCATAAACCACCCAAGGACCATTGCTTTTAACAGAAAATAAGGGAACTGGGTTGTAAAATTTAAAAAAGAAAGGACACGTTGCTCCCTATAAATGCAGCCCGTTTCGACTAGTGCCTATAATATTGATAATAACACAATTTATTTTATATCACGCATCAGTAGTTTCGACGCGCTGTGAATAACATGTTTCTATTACCAAATGCAATGTGGTGCGCTTTTCATTACTTGCCTGCTGCCCATGAAGAAGGGATTTTGTATCCTGAAACGCGTCGGCATGAATTGCTTAAAGATGGACTGAGTAAGCAGGATGCACTTTACTAAAGGCAATGTCGAGTGACCTCCTATGCGCAAGGCACATTGTTTAAAAGATTAATACACGGCAGCCAGCCGTGGGGAGGAGCACCATCGCAGGCTGGGGAGACGGTAAACCAGCCTGCGAGACTGCAGTTTGGGATTTCCTAAACTTGAACAGTACAGCGCCAGATGCTAATTGAGCCTGCTGCCTTGGCCTCATTACCTACCAAGGTGAATTATGTTTTTTAATGCAAGCAAGATCTATGACCTTACGAAAGGATTTAATTATAGCACACTACGAGACTCAATGTCCCACAATGCAATTGTACACGCCCACTGGGGGCGTACATACTAATGACTGAATAAAATCAAGCAAAGTGCAATGTGGTGCGCTTTTCATTACTTGCCTGCTGCCCATGAAGAAGGGATTTTGTATCCTGAAACGCGTCGGCATGAATTGCTTAAAGATGGACTGAGTAAGCAGGATGCACTTTACTAAAGGCAATGTCGAGTGACCTCCTATGCGCAAGGCACATTGTTTAAAAAAAAAAAAAATATATATATATATATACATATATATATATATACATACATATATATAAACATACATATATATAAACATACATATATATATATATTTATATATATATATTTATATATATATATATATATATATATATATATATATATATATATATATATATATATATATATATATGATCAACACGACTGTTCCCAAATCTGAAATAGACTCCAGCACGCTCGGGATTGCTTCAACAGGATTTTATTCTCAAGCCACGGTGTTTCAGGTAACGCGTTTCGACTGCACAAGCAGTCTTCGTCAAACCTGTTGCATCGCCATTTCTTCACTTATTTATACCTTTTTTACATTTAAAGTGACAGTGCATGAGTGACTAAAGTTTGAACAACAGTAAAAAAAAGTGACAATGCATCTTTTAAACACAGTGGCATTCACTGGGTAGAGCCAATATATCATTTCATTAACTCAATGTATACATTGCAGTGGTAAAATCCCACAACAATGTACAAATTAGTCAAAGAATATATTTTTAAAGAATATACTTTTCCGAGCGTTTTTACATTTGTGTGCAAAATAGTCAACGTCAATTCCCATGGACGTTTCAAAGGGAATAGTATAAAACATCACCAAAATTAGAGTGTTAAAATCACATCCTTTCATTTTATAACTCTTGGCAAGTGCCTGACTCATCAACATCTTTGCACCCTCTGTCCCCAGCTTCACAGACTGTTCCTGACGCTCAGATCTATGATGTGCTCAATACACAGTGCAATGCCACCCTATAATCAATGTTTCATCGCTGTTCAAACGACACTGTGTGTGTAACCGTATCTAGCCTTATACCCCATAATATTGCCGTGTGAGCACACAACTCTCAGTATATATATATAATATTCATTTCACGTTTCCGCCAAGGTTACTGCTCTCTCGTAGTGGGTGCCGCAACCAACAAGGAAGGTCTCGTTACAAATTCCAATAGACACAATTGTCGCGCACTCAAAGGCTGCATCAAATTCAATTTATTTTAAGCTTGCAAAAACAGAACCAACAAACGCGTTTCAGCCTCTTGGTCTTTTTCAATGTTGATTCACTTCTTACTGAGTTACATTATATCATGTAACAACAAAAACATTGATTGGTCAGACGATTCTCCGTAAAAACTAAAGATGGACTGCAGATAGTACTCTCCTTCACATTCTTGTTGAGGTGGCGGCCATCTTGTAATATTGTCGTTTGGCCTGTGTTCTTTTTTTATTTTTTATTTTTTTTATTGGCATTTTAGCATTTACTGTCGCAAGATATATGTTAGGATACATTTCAGTAAAATTACATTTCTCTCTCTTGACATCAAAATACAGTGGTAGTGCTGGTAATCTTACAAGGTCCTAAATAATATGAAGGTCCAGTGTTGAGAGAATGCCAAGTTGAACTGGGGAACAGAACTGGGGAAGTGTTCATGGAGTTCTGGGTACGAACGTTAAGTGAGATAGCAGGGCGACGTTTTACTCACTATTCGGAGTGCCGCTAGTGCTGCCGAGGGAGAGGAGGAAAGATGCCGTCAGCTCTGCGCCGACTGCTAGCTGTTTGGTGGGATGTAGAATGTGATGCTAGAGGTGGACCACGTCGTGTGGGGACTGCAGATGGGGAACCGGTATGCTCAGGTGGGACTTAAGTCGTCAATTGTTGGGTCGGTGGTGCGTGTGAGCTGTCGGCTACCTTTTCCTGGGGCATTGCTTGTTTATAGTGATGCAGGAGAAGGGCCCATTCCATGGAGATGGGATGTTTACGCATTCCTTTCACCTCTTCCTCGCGTAAAATTTCCTCTTCCGCTGCTGCCCATTTGTATACTGCCCCCACCCATGCCGCGAGCGGAGGGCCCGTGGGGGATCGCCAGTGCATGGCTATGCTCTGTTTTGCCAGGAGGAGAGCTAATGAGGTGAATTTGATGGGCACTTTGTGGTGTTTGTGTTTCCGAAAGATACCCAAGGCACAGGTTTCCCAGGAGTCCAGGTATGTGAGCCCTGTGAGGTCTCTGAGGGATTTGTGAATTGTCTGCCAGTATGATTGTATAGTAGGACAGCTCCAGAACATGTGGTGAAAGTCTTCATCTGGGGAGCGGCATCGAGGGCAAAGGAATTGTGTGGCAGGGTAAAATCTTTGGAGGCGTGCTGGGGAAAGATACGCCCTATGTAGGATGTAAAATTGTATATTTTTGAAGCGTGCGTTTTGGGACACTTTCTTGGGATACTCGAGAGCCCTTTCCCATTCTGTCTCATGCAGTGGTCGCCCTAATTCTTCTTCCCAGGTAGCTCGGAGGGTCACCAGGGGCCTGTTGGCGAGTTCTCGGATGGCTTTATAGAGCCATGTGGTCAAGTGTCTCCCCGTCCCCATATGCAGGATTGAGTGGACAACTGGGTGTGTCATAGGCTCGCCAGTCGTGAGGTCGTGGTGCGGGCGGTAACCCTCGAGGAGTTGGCGGTGCAGTAAAAATTGGCCAGGGGGGAGGTCGTAGACGTCTACCAGACTCTGAAAGGATCGAAGCTGTCCGTCCTTGAATAATGACTCCGCTCGGTAATACCGCAAACAGTCCATACGCGAAGCATGTGGGGCCCGAAATAGTGGTCGCGTTTGGGCCACCCGGCCAGCGGCAATAGGGGAGAATATGGGGGTTGTCCCGGCGACATACGGTGTATCCTGCGCATACAGTTACGCGCTACTGTTACTTGTAGGGGATATGTGCGTCTCGGCTTGGCGCCCGGCAGCAACAGGCGGCAGAGCTCCGGAATAGAGACCTGACCAGTGGTGGTGTGTGTCTCGCCCATGTTTCTACCCGCCGACCAGTAGGATAACCACTGCAGCTGTGCTGCAAGAAAGTAAGATTCGAAAGACGGAGCGCCCAGTCCTCCTTGTGTGGTGGCTAATTGTAGTTTTTAAGGCTATTCTATGCCTGCCTGTACCCCAGATGAGCGAGCCGAGAAGGAGTCTAGATCACGGAAAAAGGTATTGGGTGGGATTACCGGCAAATTCGTGAAGTGGTATAGCAATCGGGGAACCATTATCATTTTAGCCAGAGCTACTCGGCCAATCGGAGCCAAGGGAAGGCGCTTCCAGAATCCCACCGCCGATCTGATGCCGGCCAGGGCTCTGCGATGGTTGCCCTCAAAAACGTCGGTCGGGAGTGGTAGAGGCGAACCCGAGATAACGGGAGCCTCCGCACTCCAGGTCACCGTCTGATCGCCGAGCCGTACGTCGCAGGGGGGAAGGTTCGGGTGCAGTGGGTACACTGTGGATTTATCCCAATTTATGGTGTCCAGATGTTTTGGCGAACTCTGTTAGCGTTGACCAGATGGGTGACAGATCCGCGGCGATATCCCTTACGTACAGGAGGAGGTCGTCGGCGTACATAGAGACGCTGTGAACGGTGCCTGCTAAGGGGATGCCCCAACTTTCCCCCTCCCGGCGCAGTCGTATCGCTAGGGGCTCTACCGCCAAGGCGAATAGTAGAGGCGATAATGGACAGCCTTGTCTCGTGCCCCTATGTATCGTGAATTCAGATGAGATATGTCGTCCTATACGGACCCGGGAGGTGAGATTTGTGTATAAGAGCCGTGTGTACGCCAATAGGTTAGGACCGAGTCCTATCCTGTGTAAGACCGAGAAGAGATACCGCCACTGGAGGGTGTCAAAAGCTTTCTCTAGGTCCAGGATGAGGCATGCCGCCCGAGGCCTTCCTGGTCCTGGACATGAAAGAGACGGCGTATGTTCTGGGATGTGTTTCTGCCTGGGACGAAGCCACATTGGTCAGGATGGACTAGAGGCCGTATAAGTTGCGAGTATCTGTCGGCTAAGATCTTTCCCAGGAGCTTGCAGTCGGTGGACAGCAATGTAATGGGACGGTAAGAGGCAATCCGTTGAGGATCGCGACCCGGCTTCAGGAAGGTCACAATAACTGATTCCCGGAGGGACCTTGGTAACTCCCCTCGTTCCAATGCGGACGCAAGCATCGCTGTGAGTCGGGGGACCAGTAGAGTGGAAAAGGTGGTATAATATTCTAAGGGAAATCCATCCAGACCCGGTGCTTTGTTGCGAGCTAGGGAGCAGAGGGCTTGAGTAATGTCAGTGGCTTGTATCTTCGTGTCTAAAGCTTTCCTGTCTGTGTCCGTAATTTTGGGGATCGTCAAGGGATCGAGGAAGTGGTCAGGGGTGTCCTGCGTAATCGATACTGGGCTACTGTAGACCTCCGAGTAGTGGTGGTAGAATGCTAAGAGAATCTCATCTTGGGAGCGCACTAAGTTACCATTTAGGTCTATCACTTCCGTGATGGGCTGGATATTAGAGTCCTGTTTAGCTAACCATGCGAGTAGTGTACCTGTTTTGTCCCGCTCTTTATGCATCCGGGTAGCATAGGGCCTGAAATTATAGCGCCGGAGATCTACGCATGCCGCTTGATAGGTGGTTTTTGCTGCAGCCTCTTGCGCCACTGTTTTCGCGGAGGTGTCGGTCCGTTTGGTGACGGTGGCGAGCCGTCTTTCGGCTGCGACAAGTGCCTGCTCTAGTGTTCGCTTCACCCCGACAAATTGCTTAATGCACTCCCCGCGGGCCACCACGTTAAAGGCATCCCACTCCATTAAGAGTGAGGATGCTGTCCCTGTGTTGACGGCGAAGTAGGCCTGGATGCTTTGCTCCTGTTCATGCTTAAACACCGGATCCGAGAGGCAGTCGCGCGGGAGGCGCCAGGTGGGGACGGGAGGGTGAGGGGGTCTCCAGTGTAGTTGCAGGATATGGGCATCGTGGTCCGAGAGAATCCTACCTAAATAATCGGTATGCCGGATCTTGGGCAACACTGCCGCCGAGCACAGGAATCTATCTAAACGGACCCGCAGGTCATGTGGGATGGAGTGAAACGAATACAGTCGTGTCTGTGGGTGGTGTAATCGGCAGGCGTCTGTGAGTGCCCATTGTGTGACCCAGGACCTGAATCGCTCGGCTTGTTTGTGCGCAGGAGAATGTGTGGGCGGGGGTGGGAGCAGTCCAAGGTGGTGTCCAATGTACAGTTGTAGTCGCCGCCCAAGATCCATGGCATGGAGGCAAATTGGGCTAGGACCCCTGTAAGGCGGTCCCAGAATTTGTCCTGGTCTATGTTCGGGGCATAGATACTGCCCAGAAGCACTGATTGCCCATCTAGGATCCCCTCCAGCAGGGCATATCTACCCTCTCCGTCCACCACCCGTCTGGTTTCCTGAAAGGGAGTCCCTGGGCGGACCCATATGAGTGCCCCGCGCGCGTATGCGGAGTATGACGTGGCGCATATGGTTCCCCGCCATTTAAGTAACAGTTTACGAGTTTCAGTATTGGTAAGATGCGTGTATTGTAGAAACGCGATCCGGGCATTTTGGCGTTTTATATAGGAGTATATAGCATAACGCTTACTGGGTGTGTGCAGACCTCTAGCGTTGAGTGTGAGGAGGCTGATGTCAGAAGTCCGTGTGGTTATAGCCATGTGGGGGTATAAACGAACATCAGCGTAGCCAGCAGCCGTCGGGGCATCGTGCTCACTGATTCCCTGTGAGGGCAGCACCTGTGCGTGCTCGTGTGTCGCCTATGCACGTGGTTTGGGTACCCTGAAATGTGAAGTTCCATGTGGGGATGGGACATTTCGGAACACGGGGTAAGAAACTGCAGAACTGGGGTCGGGAAACAGTCCCAATACTGAGGACCCATCGTCGGGAACGATGCGTCCCAACCGGCTCTCACGGGTGGAGAGAATACACTAAGATGAGTGGGGGGTGGCAGTGTGTGTATGTGAGGCATTTCGCAGATCGGGCCTTTGGAGGATCATGAGGTGTCGCTCGGAACAAGTTAGATCTAAGGCACGGTGTGTATGTACGAGGAGAGCGTCTAGGTGTAAGAAAATCTGCCTGAGTTCTATGTGTCGTTATCTCAGGATAAAAGAGTGTTCGTTTGGCCATCTAACATGATTTCTGAGGTCTGAGGGGTGACCAGGGAAGATGCAGATGAGTCTGTGCCAGACAGAGTCTCTTCCGTGTCATCCTCGCCCTCTGATGAGAAGAGGTGGGGAGGCCGGTCTATGTCTCCGCGAGGGGGGATGCCTGCAGGTCAATTACCGCTTGCAGGGCTTCTCGGCGTTCTTTCATGATCTGTTCAAGATCCGGAGAGTCTTGGAAATGTTCTGTGAGTCCTTTATTTGTTCCGTTGCGCTGCTGATTCCGGCTGCGTCTCTGGGAGCGTGGTGCTTTGGAAGGTGCAGATCGGGCCGTCTCCGCTTCGGAGGATCGTGGGCAGTGGCAGTCCACCCAGTCGCTGGCTTCGTTGGCGTCGGTGAAGAAGACTGCGGAGCCGTTATAGAGAATCTTGAGGCGGGCTGGGAAGAGCAACGAGTACTGAAAGTTATGTGCGCGTAGTCGGCGTTTTACCTCAAGGAATGATGACCTCTGTTGTTGCACCGCACGTGCATAGTCCGGGAAGATCATTATCTGTTTGTTCTCCACGTGTAGGGGGCCAGCCCGTCTGGCAGCTCGTAGAACCGCGTCACGATCGCGGAAGTGGAGGAATTTCGCCAGCATTTGTCTGGGTGCCACCCCTGGTAGAGGCTTGCGGGCAGGGACCCTGTGGGCGCGTTCGATAGAAAAGAACGCCGTCCGTTCGGTCGTGGGGGTAAAAGATTTCACCCAGGTTTCCAGGTAGTCTAGCGGGTCCGAGCTTTCGATGCCCTCCGGGAGGCCCAGCACTCGGATGTTGCAGCGTCTTGAACGGCCTTCCAAGTCGGTCACCCGCTCCTCCACTGTGTGCAGACTGCTTAGGACATCTTGCAGTGTCCGCTGGTGCATTTTGACGGTGGGCTGTAGGTCAGCCAGGGTCTTCTCCCCCTCCTTCACTTTGTCGGCCAGTTTGCGGTGGTCATCTCGGAGGAGGTTGACGTCCGTCGCGAGGGTGCCAAGGCGCTCCTCCATGGAGACCCTTGAGAGTTCGATGGCCGCCAGCACCTGGTCCAGCTTGTCTGAGATGGATCGATCAGGGTGCGATACCGTAGTGGTGGCCCCTACACGGGAGTGCGGCATGTTTTCGGGGGCCGTCTCTGGCACCGTATTTTGTGGTGTTCCCTTTGGTTTCACCATTGTAGTGAGTGCGGAGGTCCTGCACTCCTCGGGTGCCGCCAGCAGCTGTCCTGCGTGGGGAGCTCGGCAGGACTGTATCTCTGCTCTGAAACCAGTGAGCTCATGGGGTGCTGGGTACGTGACTGGCAGGGGGTGGCAGCCAGGGGCAGCGCGGTGGATGTCCGGGCCTTCGTTCCAACCTTCGCTAGGTCTTGGTAAAGGTGGTGCGGGTTCCGCCCGGGGTGGTGTGATCCGAAAGGAGGGAGGCTCCTATGAGGAGAGCTGCAGGGGAATCAGCCGCCTGAACGCGATGCCCCGGTCTCCAATCGTCTGGGTGGCAGTGGGGATTTTCAGCTAGATCTAGCCGCCATTGTGGGGTCAGGCAACCAGTCCCTCTCACCAATCGGGGGGGGGCCCCTTCGCCGGGCCTCGTTTATACACGAGCGCCTCCTCTCACCTCGAGGTATGCCTGTATTGGCGGTCCCTCCGGGCCTCCTGCCGATGTGGGGGGCACTACCGTGCCCCGGGCGCCATCTTGAGGTCAGGCGAGCTCAGCCGGGAACCGGTTGGCGGTGTTCCGCGGAGTGGGGAGGCTGCAGTCAGTCCCCCCCGACGTCCGGTGTGCCGTGGGTTGCCTGGTGTAGGCACAGGTCACTGTCCCTCAATGGGCAGACGGCGGCGTGGTATCGGGCCGCCCTAACCAAAATGGTGGATCGTCTCCCTCCTCCCCCGATACCAGGCTCAATTTCGTGGGTCCGCCGGGGTATATGGCTAGGCGCGGTCGCCGTGGGGCGTCTCCTCACCTCTGGAGGGGTCGCGACTGCCGCGTCAGGTCCGCGCTCGGTAGGCGACGTGCAGGACAGGCTCCGGCTCTCGTCGCGTCCGGTCAGGGACAGGCGGCCGCCATCTTGCCATCTGGTGCTTCCAGCATCGTGTAGAGTTTATGGCCCCAAGGAGGCACGGCCGCCGCCACCCTTCACACCATAAGTGGCAGCAGAAGTTCCGACACCTGGTGGATGGTTCCTCAGGGCCGGGCGACACCTGGAAGCGGGCGAGATGCGGGCCCGATCGCGGAGCCTCAGCAGGACACAGCCACCATTGTAGCCTGCTTGGCCACGCCCCCCTGGCCTGTGTTCTTACTAGGTATTCGTTGATATCAGTTTTCTGTGACTTATGTCTCACCAACACATTTTTTATTTCTCACATATCCACATTATCATGCCCTGAATGGGCTCTGATATCATTATCCTTCAAACTATAAAGCCCTGAATGGGCCCACCTATTCATTGTCAATGGTTTGCTATCCTACATCTCTAGAGCCACGGATCACAATTATACAATTTAAATCATCATGCCCTCAATGGACTATTTCATCTTTGTCTTACTCATGGAAGGGAAAATTCTATCCCACAATATATTGAGAAATAAATAATAAACAATTTTAACAAATAAAAATCAACATATATGAATTTTTAGTCGACCACAATCACAAACAAAGATAGATTTGATCAACAAATATCCATCATATATCACATGCATTTCCCATATATTGTTCCTTAATTACATCCTTGCGGGAATCAAAATCACTTTTAAATCAGAAATTGGAGAGACTTCACAGTTGATTTCCAAATTGTAATCAACATTTGGCACACATATCATTCACTAAACTATTAACCTTCACTGGAATCATGGTTATGTCAGCTGCTTTGTTCTGGCTGGTGGATCGATTTATCCTACATGCGACCATAGGTCTTCCTCACTGTTATGGCCCCATGGTGTGCCGGCTCTTAGCTCTACTATATAGCGAGATTCTAGCTGTCTTAAAGATCTGACTATTCCCACCTCGTTCTTTGTGTGGGACTTGATCTAGACAGAAAAAACTCAATAAATCACTCCTACTCTGATGCATTTCTGCAATGTCTGGCAACAGGGTAAGAGAAAGCCCTGTTCGTGATTGCCTGAGTGTGTTCCAAAATCCGTTTTTTAGCCGGATGAACAGTGCTGCCAATGTACTTTTTATTACAGGGACACAATAGGCAATACACGACAAAATTGGAATTGCAATTTAACAATTTATTGATCTTCCGTTTCTCCATTTTACCTGGTATCTCACTCTCCTTAACTTTTCTACTGTTCCTGCCCGCCTTGCATCTGGTGCAGGGAAAGGATCCTGTTACTTCCAATTTAGTGGGATTTTTCTCCATATAATGGCTATTTACTAATAGATCTTTTAATGATACCCCCCTTCTATATGTTATGTCTGGTCTTGCTGATAGCTCTTTCCTAAGGATGCCATCTGTTTTTAAAATTCCCCAATGTTTTTGAATGAATTTTGTCCTGAATCTTCCAAAAAGTTTAATATCAATCTAGTGGTAGTTTGCTGTTCTGAAGATTTTAATTGTGGAGCTAGCAGTTCTTTTCTATCTTTCTGTTCAACTTTACGTGCTGCTTTTGTCAGAACCTGATTTGAGTAGCCTCTTTCGCTGAATCTGTTACACGCTTCCCTCTCTGCTTCTTTATAGTCGCCATACATGATGCAGTTTCATTTTAACAGCAGTAAGTCACCGTAGGGAATACTCTGTATCATTTTGGTTGGATGTTTGCTTCGAGCATGTAAGGCTGCATTGCCCGCAGAGGGCTTTCTATACAGTTTTGTACATATTTTATGATCCTTCACGAAGACCAACAAATCTAGAAAGGGCACTTCGGTTCTGCTTATTGACTAGTAAATCGTACATTCAGATCATTGTTATTAAGTGCAGCAATGTATCTTTCTGCCTCCTCCTGTGTACCCCGCCAAATGATAAAGAGATCGTCGATATATCAGGCCCACAATGCCACATTATTTGCCCATTGATCATTTGGTTCCGCCCATGCCATGTGCTTCTCCAAGCAGGAAATAGTATTAAAAAACCTGTGAAATTCACTAAAAGCCAAAGGTTTCAGGGACGTTATAGTTAGCTGTCTAGTGCCCTTTGTGAGTGGTTTCCTGGATCTGTGAGTGGGTGTGTAAGTGGCTGTATGGGTGTGTGAGTGGTTGTGTGGGTGTGTAATCAGGTATGTGAGTGTGTGGCTGGGTGTGTGAGTGGGTGTGTTAGTGTCTGTGTGGGTCTGTGAATGGGTGTGTGAGTGGTTCTCTGGGTCTGTAAGTGGGTGTGAGTGGCTGAAAGGGTGTGTGAATGGGTGTGCAAGTGGCTTTCTCAGTCTCTGAATGGGTGTGTGACTGGCTGTATGAGGCGGTGTGTAAGTGGGCATGTGAATGTGTGATGGGTGGGTGTATGAGTAGGTGTGTAAGTGGCTGTGTGGGTCTGTGAGTGGATGTGGAAGTGGCTGTATGGGTGTGTACATGATTGTGTGGGTGGGTGTGTGTGTGGTTCTCTGGGTCTGTGAGTGGATGTATCAGTGAGTGTATGGATGAGTGAGTGGGGGTGTGAGGGGTTGTGTGTGGGTCTGTGAGTGGTTGTATGAAATGAAATGAAATGAAATTTGTACTTGTAAAGCGCACTTATACCCCCAAAGGGGTGTCCCGGCGCTGTACGCATACCGCTGTGGAACCCTTCCTGGCTTTTCCCTGTGAGATGTCCACTCCTGGGCACCCCCAAGGTGAAGCCAGGCATCCCAGCGCTGTTGGGGCCGTTGTGGAGATTAAGCAAGCTATTGCCCAGAGTTGCAGAGTGGGACCCATGATTAGAATAGGCACCGACGCGAGAATTATCAGGTCCGAGGAAATTGAGCCCAAGACCCGCCGAGGCGGGAATTGAACCCTGGTCCCGGGCCAGATCTCTGCATCAGGGTCTGCCGCTCTAACCATTGAGCCACACTTGGGTTTTTAATTGGGGCCTGGATCCACAGATCCGCTGCAGAGTCATACGGGGGCACGCTGAGCACCAAGGTGGATCTGTGGATCCTCACACTCGAAAAATAAAACATTTTTGGACAATTTCTTCCCCATGAGGGTTCCCTCACAAACCCCTTTATCAGTCCCATGGAGTCAGGATACTTCTATCCTCACCCCTTATATCCTATTGATACTTTATTTCCCCCCAGGAACTGTGTCCCTATTCACAAAATGTTGGCCCCAACTTTTCTTTCAGGTTGCGGCCAGCCAATTATGGCGTTGTTGGTGGTGTGCGAATCCACCGCGGTGGATCTGCGGTGTATGCGTGTCTTTAGATATACATAAATCTTTTTTCTCTAATAACTCCAAAACTACTGAACAGATTTACACCAAATTACAAAAAGCACTCTTTCTGGACCAAGATCTAGCTTTCTTCCAAATTTGGTGTAATTCCGTTCAGCAGTTTGGGCTGTAGTCATATTTAAAATCCATGTGGGAAATTGCATGGGGAAAGCACATTTTAGGCCCCCCCCCTTTTTCCTCAGCCCCCGCTTGACAAATCACCCCGACACTTTCCAGACAGCAGCTGAAGTGAGTGGCAAACTAGTCTTGAAAATTTTGTGGTTTCGTCAAATGACGCCAAAGTTATTAGCAAAACAAAAAACCCTTTTCCTATGGAAACTAGGGGGCATATTTATGAACCCCTTTGCGTCGTTCTTGCACCACGCAATGGTGGTGCAGGAGTGATGCAACTTGAAAATGAGGGGCTTAGTTACAAGCCCTTTGCGCTGACGGTGCGTCACTTTTTATATGGGAAAAGGTGACGCACCGGTGGTGCAAGGGGCTTGTAAATAGGCCTTGAGATTCATGAAGCCACACAAGCCACCTTGCATGGCCCTGAGTTGCTTCATAAATCTCGAGTAATGCAACGCAGCACGAACCACTGCGTTGCATTACTCTGCGCCAGGGATGCGTTTCCATAGGTGTTGCGTGTGTGTTCCCATGCAACATTCATGGATTTTGATGCATTACCAGATTTACCAGAAGTGGTAGACCTGGGAATACGTCAAATATCTAAACCTCCCCAGGTGAGGCGTAACAAGGAGAAATATCTTTGTTTCTCCTCATTTTTTCCTCTTTCTATTGCGCTGCATTCTGCAGCACAATAGACAGAGGAAAAAGCCTCAGGGGGTTGTTTTTTTGTAGGAAGGTGCCCCTTCCTGCACAAAAGCAATCCTCCATACAATGCAGGCAACCTTGCACCATGGTGCAAGGGCACATGTCTTGGTGCTAGTCAGCCAAAAGGGTACCAGCGCAGGGAAAAAAGGCAGCAATGCGCCGTATTGACTTAAATATGGTGCATTCCTGCCCTTTCCTTGTCACGCAGCGCAGCAAGGTGACTTGCTGCGCAGCGCTACACTATATATATATATATATATATATATATCCAGGTAACTCCAACTCTTTTCCAAACAAAAGACAACGGAGCACGGACCTCAGATAAAGAGCAGATTTTTAATAAATTAAGGGCCATATGTATCAAAGTCCCCTTTTGCGATTCTCAAATAAGCGAATTTTAGCGAATCGCTATTTGAGAAACGCAAAACCGTATGTAAACAAATATTCGCAAAAAAATAGCGATTCGCTAAAGTTCGCTAAATAAATAGCGAATACCCAAATAGCGTTCATTTAGCATTGAACCTTCGATATTGCGAATTTCGCAATTTTGAGAAAATCGCAAAATTGAGAAAATCGCAAAATTGTGAAATCGCAAACGGCAATTCTGAGACACAGGTGCAGCTTGATGACATCACAACCAGGAAGTGTGACTACCCATGCTGCACCTGAGTCCCAGGAGCAGAGTGAGAGAGCAGGAGTAGAGGCTGAGGCAACACTGCAGTGATACACACATTGGAGAGAGTGGAGACATGGCCAGCAAGGACATGCAGCAGGGGGAGACACCCAGAATCAGAAAGCCAAAGTTCACAGAAAGTGAACAGGAGGCTCTGATACAGGAGATGGTTGTGAGCCATGAGCTCCTATTCGGCAAGAAGTCCCTGCGTGTGCCAGAGACACGTAAGAGGAGAATCTGGGCAGACATACAGCGCAAAATAAATGCAATTGGCGTCACACATCGCAGCATCAAAGACCTGCAGAAGCGCTGGTATGACATGCGCGCGCGCTCCAAGGAGAAGGTAGCTACCAGGCTGGAGGAGGCCAACAAGACCGGTGGGGGACCTCCACTGCCACCGCTTCAACTCCACTTGAGGAAATGGTTGAGGGGACCCTGCTTCCGGAGAGTGCAGTGGGCGTGTCACACCTGGACAGCTCCGACCACACACACCCAAGACAAGGTAAGAAGCATGCCATCACACCCCTGATACCCCCTACCACCCCCACACGCCCAGGAGAGTCCCAGGGGCACAGCAAAACTACAATTCCAGTGCAGGTACACAAGCACACACAGCAATGCATTATGGGAGATGTAGTCACATGCACCTAACAGAGGAGCAATGACACCCAGCCAGGCTCAGACAGTATGTGTGCATCATGAAAGTCAAAATGCAGATGGATAGGACCCATGTAACTCCAAACAGTGATATTTAATGCATGACAGATGCAAGGCAGGACAGTAAATTAATGTGTGCATTTATGTCCACAGCACCAGCAGAAACACAGGGAACATACAGTGGAGGGGAGGATGAATCCCCCAGCCCAGAGGCAACAGGGCAAGAGGAGGAGGAGGAAGAGGAAGACGAGGGCAGCCCAGTCATCCCACCTAAACGCCGCAGGGCGAGATTGCAGTGCTACCATTGCCACCACTGGAGGAGGAATCCCAGGACACCGATGGGAATGTCCAAACAGTCCAGGGACAGGCAGAGCCACAACCCCGTGCACGTGCCGAGACCAATTCCACGAATCCCATCAAGGCGCAGGGCACCACGTGCATCCACCAGTGCAGCATCCACAGGAAACGACACAGTCTTCCAAGGGTTGGAGGGCCACATGTTGGAGGTCCAGCGCCTGCAGGCAAAAAACATAAGGTCAATACAGAGGCAGATCAGGGTTGGTTTCATGGGCCTGACGGGTGCCCTGGAGGCACTCTGTGCTGAACTGAGGGCGGACCGTGCTGCTAGGCGCAGGGAGAGGCAGCGCCTCCACACCCGCCTAGACCTCTACACCAGGGCAGTAAACCGCCTCTCCTCAGCCACCTCAGTGCTGTCAAGGCGCAGCATCAGCATGCAGCACGAGGTGTCACACTGCAGCCAGGACGTGGCCAGGGGTCTGGTACAGGTGACATGTGCTGTGGATCAGCTGCGGGCAGCTGCCACTGCTGGCCCAGGAGTCCTCACTCCAACAGACGAGGACGCACAATCCAGCAGGAGCAGCATCACACCACCGCCCCCACCGGACAGGCGCCGTAGTGTGCGTCACGGCAGGGCTGCTGGGACAAGCGAAGAGGGCACAGTGCACCCACGGCGAGAGTCTACGGCCCGTCAGCGCCGCAGTTGAGGCGCCCACATAAAGGCATGGATATGGGTGCATTAACCCAGTGCACACAGACACTTGGTCAGGAGTCAGATTGCACTGTGGATCACACATGTGCGGTACTTTTGACGAAACATTGTGTGCCACACAGGCTGTGTGCCGATTGATATTCTGTCCAAAGGGAATTAAACACAGTCCTGTATTAGATCTTTGGCATTGTGTCATCTTTTCTTACCTAGAAATAGTTCTGTGTGATCTCATTCCGCCTCTGTCGCCCAGCAGCTGCACCAATTACTCCGGCCGGCATGCGTCCAGGAGCTGGCCCCTCCTCATCTGATGATTCTGATTCAGTGAGCTCCACTGGTGTGCCCTTCCTGGTGGCGATGTTGTGCAGCATGGCACACGCTACCACTATCTTGCAACAGGTCTGGGGGCTGTATTGAAGTGCCCCTCCACTCTTATGTAGGCATCGAAACCGGCTCTTGAGTATCCCGAAGGTCCGCTCAATGGTACATCTGGTTGCTATGTGGGCACTGTTGTACCTCTGCTCCCCAGCATTTGCAGGATTAAGGTAAGGAGTGAGTATGTAGTCCCGGACCGCATACGCACTGTCACCTGTGGGCGAGAAAAATTAGGATGAACACTGTCCTGCCACTGCTATGCATTACTAGTGTGTCCTTCTATCACATGCAATTACCTAGTAGGTATCCCTCACCAAACTCCCCACTTGTGAGTCGGCGGTGTATCCCACTGTGGCGGAAGATGAATGAGTCGTGGGTGCTGCCTGGGTATTTTGCGACGATGTCGGTGATGATGTGCCTGGCATTACACACCACCTGTATGTTCAGGGAATGGTAGGACTTGCGGTTCCTGAACACATATTCGTTCTGGGAGGGGGGATATGGCGACATGGGTCCCATCTATGCATCCAATGACGTGGGGGAATTGTGCAATGTGGTAGAACTCCTGCTTGGTCTGGGCTAGTGCCTGTGGTGTGCTGGGGAAGTATATGTGGTTATGCAGCCTCTGTACCATGGCATCAAGGAACGCGTGGAAGAAGCGCGACAATGCACTCTGTGAGACCCTCCTGCTGTGGCTATCACCCCCTGGAAGCTCCCTGACGCCAAGAGGTGGAGTGAGCACAGGACCTGTATGTGGGTGGGGATTGTGTGTGTCCTGCGTGTGGGGTGTTCAAGGATAGGTTTGAGCTCCGCTATTAATTCCAGGATGCTCTCTTCATCCAGCCTGTAGTTTGTATGGATCTCCTCCTCAGTCCGCTGGAGCAGGGTTATGCGCGCTCTGAAGATCCTTTCCTGGCGTCTCCTTCTCTGTGCAGCAGCTCTCAGTCGCAGCCTCCTGGCTATCACGTACAGCCCTGACATTGTGGCAAACATCAGTTGCATTGTGGGTCTCTTTATATGGGTTGCACCTGGTTACCACCTGCTCAGACTTGGTGGTAATTGCGATTCTCTATTTTGCGAATTTCGTCAATTCGCAAATTGAGAATTGTTCATGCATTCCATTTAGCGAATTCAGCTAAATCTGGACACAACAATTGCGAATTTCGCTAGGATTTGATATATTTAGCGAATTCGCAAAATATTCGCAATATGGTATTATTCGCAATTATTGCGAATCGCTATTTATGCGATTCGCACATTGGCTGTCAGGATGTGTCTCATACATAGCGGGGCTCTGTTTTGCGATCGCAAACACCGTTTTTCTGCGATTCGCAGTGTTTGCGATCGCAAAACAGCTTCATACATATGGCCCTAAGTTCTCTAACAGCACTAGCAGCATAACGGTTTTCGGCACAACAAGTGCCTTGATCACATATATATATATATTGAAAAACACTTGCTCTCTCAACTTCCAGCCGGCGATGAGAGAGATCCGGACTCCAGTAATGTGTGGCAAAAGGTCTTTATTTTTACAAAGCCGTTTATGACGAGTTTCGGACAACACAGTGTCTTTGATCACATGCGGAAACGCAGTCCGCCTCTATTTTTTGTATTGCTTATAGGTCACCTCCCCCGTGTCACATGTTAGATAAACATAGACAACATACTGTGTTGTAGCACCAAAAGTAGTCTGTTTTCATTTTCAAGTGATTTGCCAATGTAAACAAATAGCACGTAACCTCTATATTTTTAAGTATGGTTAACCAGGCGATATTGAAATTTGTCAAACATATTTGTGTGACAAATACTGTAAGTCAATGCATAAATATATAAATATATATAAATAAATAACTGATATCATCTCTCAGCATTTAGATATTAAAACCATGTGTGACAGAATAGATAAATAAATAAATACAATCATATTTAACCATTTAAATATTTAAAACCATGTATAACTGCTTAAATGCATCAACATATTATGGTAATCACATCGGATACTGGTTTTTGGTCTGATAACCCGACCTGTGCAATAATCGCCTTTGATAAAACCTTAAAAACAAAATATCCCAGTAAGGGCACATGAAAGGGAAATTTCACCTCTTAAAATAATAGTGCTATGTCTGCATAAATGCTTGACTGGCGTGGCCCCTCGATTATTCAGTTGTCATTAAGCCCTAAAGTCTTTAGGATATCAGATATATGTCTTACATTATGCGGCAAACATTGATCACACTAAGTGCATAAGTGCAAAACAAGTGCAGATAAAATGCTATTATCATGGTAGAGCAGCCGCCCGTCCATGTAATAAAGTGCTAGTGCAAACCTAAAGACTATGGGGTCGATTCCGATGTCGGCCGGAAGCGCACCTAACAGTATTCATCCGGAAAAATACCAGCCGAACGCGTGTTTTCCGACCGACTCGAACACTCTACCGAACGAACAAGTACGATGCGCATAACAGCCCAGATTCCGAGCGAGCCGTACTTACCCATTCCAGCTCCTGTTCCCCGCCCGAGCCGGATCCGTAAACGCCGAATCGAGTCGCACGGAACCAAATACACAGCACCTTCCGGCCGGACTAGTACGATGCGTCTTCTGTACGCGCCGAACTCGTCGCAACGTCCGGCACGTTTGAGCATCCGGGAGAGCTGCACATAAGCTCCGATTCGCGCCACAAGACGATCCACGGCGACGAGACGAACAAGCCAGCGACGAGTACGAGTCGAAGCCACGAGAAACCCGAACGAGACGACCCAACCATGAATCCCATCGCGCAGGTCCTACCAATACTCTACATCTATTACCGGGACCGGTACGGACGCGTACTGGCGCAGACGGTAAGTCAAACACCCACAACACAAACAAACGGCACGTACCCGAAATATGTCACACACACATAGGGATGCACAAATGACGTACACTAGCAACAGCAGAACCATAGGGGCGGGATGGCCATCACCAATGCCATACACACCCATAGGGGATGGATGCCTGCCACTACTACCATCCCCACCCATAGGGGGATGGATGCCTACCACTAACACCACCCCCACTCAGGGTGGGCTGGATGCCTACCACTACTACCATCCCCACTCAGGGTGGGCTGGATGCCTGTCACTACTACCATCCCCACTCATGGGGGGCTGGATGCCTACCACTACTACCATCCCCACTCATGGGGGGCTGGATGCCTACCACTACTACCATCCCCACTCAGGGTGGGCTGGATGCCTGTCACTACTACCATCCCCACTCATGGGGGTCTGGATGCCTACCACTACTACCATCCACACTCATGGGGGGCTGGATGCCTACCACTACTACCATCCCCACTCATGGGGGGCTGGATGCCTGTCACTATTGCCATCCCCACTCATGGGGGGCTGGATGCCTGCCACTACTACCATCCCCACTCATGGGGGGCTGGATGCCTGTCACTACTACCATCCCCACTCATGGGGGGCTGGATGCCTACCACTACTACCATCCCCACTCATGGGGGGCTGGATGCCTACCACTACTACCATCCCCACTCATGGGGGCTGGATGCCTGTCACTACTGCCATCCCCACTCATGGGGGGCTGGATGCCTGCCACTACTGCCATCCCCACCCATAGGGGCTGGATGCCTACCACTAACACCACCCCTACTCAGGGTGGGCTGGATGCCTGTCACTACTGCCATCCCCACCCATAGGGGGCTGGATGGCTGTCACTACTACCATCCCCACTCATGGGGGTCTGGATGCCTACCACTACTACCATCCCCACTCATGGGGGGCTGGATGCCTACCACTACTACCATCCCCACTCATGGGGGGCTGGATGCCTGTCACTATTGCCATCCCCACCCATAGGGGGCTGGATGGCTGTCACTACTACCATCCCCACTCATGGGGGTCTGGATGCCTACCACTACTACCATCCCCACTCATGGGGGGCTGGATGGCTGTCACTACTACCATCCCCACTCATGGGGGTCTGGATGCCTACCACTACTACCATCCCCACTCATTGGGGGCTGGATGCCTACCACTACTACCATCCCCACTCATGGGGGGCTGGATGCCTACCACTACTACCATCCCCACTCATGGGGGGCTGGATGCCTACCACTACTACCATCCCCACTCATGGGGGGCTGGATGCCTGTCACTACTGCCATCCCCACCCATAGGGGGCTGGATGGCTGTCACTACTACCATCCCCACTCATGGGGGTCTGGATGCCTACCACTACTACCATCCCCACTCATGGGGGTCTGGTTGCCTACCACTAACACCACCCCTACTCAGGGTGGGCTGGATGCCTGACACTACTGCCATCCCCACCCATAGGGGGCTGGATGCCTGTCACTACTGCCATCCCCACTCATGGGGGGCTGGATGCCTACCACTACTACCATCCCCACTCATGGGGGCTGGATGCCTACCACTACTACCATCCCCACTCATGGGGGGCTGGATGCCTACCACTACTACCATCCCCACTCATGGGGGGCTGGATGCCTGTCACCACAACCACCCCTACTCATAGGACGGGTAATGCATGACACAACTAGCATACTCCCACATAAGGACTGTCTGTAAATTACATCCCACCCCCAACACCATGACAAGCGTGTGTGGTCTGTGTCAAATGCATACAACACTGAACATGACATTGAACATACAATGTGACCCCCTAACACATGTGTCACACATAATTGTGTGTGTGGCCTACACAATACAAGCAGACCATGACCGCTGTGGCAATGTGGCCCAAAGCCCCATCACCACAGTGCCCAAAAGGTAAGTGTGTGCTCCATAGCTGAAGCACATTTTGAACAGTGTGGCAATGGGGCCCAAAGCCCCATCACCACAGTGCCCAAAAGGTAAGTGTGTGCTCCATAGCTGAAGCACATTTTGAACAGTGTGGCAATGGGGCCCAAAGCCCCATCACCACAGTGCCCAAAAGGTAAGTGTAGTCCTGGTAAAAGCTGGGGGGAAAAAAACTGCAGGGATTATTCCTGGCCACACAACACCAAACACTACAGTGGCATTGTAGTGCTTGTGTCCCATAGCAACATAGATTGTGTGAGGCAAGCAGTGCCAATGACACATCGTTCTGGCCATGTGCACACAGACATCAGCCATGGGGGCCCACATTGTCTACATTCACAAATAACACAATGACAGAAGTGAGCATCATAATGCAGACCCACATATCTACACCAATGGACACACAAATGTAGATATCCTGTGGAGACTGTAGATGTCAGGTGAACAAATACCATACCATGGCAGCAATGGGACATACTAACCATGATCAATGTGCTGACTGATGACCTAGCAGTCCCAGGGCCAGGCGCGGTGCGTCCATTCGGGCGTTGGGGCATAGCCCCCCCGCCCGCAGCTCCCTCGGCGTCTTTGAATTTAAGTAAACTGAATCAGATTACTTAAGTTCAAAGACGCCGAGGGAGAACTGACAATCATGTCAGTCAGCATGACGTCAGACCGCCCACCCCCTTCAGAGTCTGAAGGGGTGGGCGGTCCGGCGTCATGTTGACTGACATTTTGTCAGACGGACCAGGGGCAACAGGCAGCAGCACAAGTGCGCATGAGTGGGGAAGGGCAGCGAATTTTCGCGCCGTGCCCAGTCATGCGCACTTGTGTTTGCACTGACTTACGCATGCACATTAGGAGAGCGAGGTTGAGCAAAGGCTCAAACCTCGGTCTCCTAATGGGCAGGCAGGCGAGTACTAATCGTGCCCTAACCCAATCCTGGCGCTGCTGGCAGCGCCAGGATTGGCTGAGAGGGGCTGTAGGCGCCAACGGACCCGAGGCAGCGCGGACGGCAGACCTGCTGCTCAGGTAGGATTAAGGATTTCTTTTAATTATTTTAAAACTTAACTCCCCCACCCCCGCGCGACACCCCCCCCCCCCGAGCCGCGACAAGATTTGTGTATTTAGTTTTCATTAAAGAAGTACGTGTAGTTGAAAAAATATGTACCTGTCAAGCTTTCAATGTCTCGCTGGGGATGCAAGCATTGTTGTTGTGATTTTCAAAACCTGCCTGACAAATTCACGTTTCTGTAGTAAAGACAAATCAAGGGGGGGTTTTTTCTTCTTTTTTTCGGCGGTTTGACAGTCGTACATAACAATCTAGACCTAAGTGCCTCTTTGATGCACTATTGTATTATTAAGTGGCACAGTGACGACTGAGCAGACCAGGAGCCAGATCTCAAGGCGCTGTGAATTAAACAGTCTTTCAAAAAGACAGCGATGAGCGACAGGAGGCTTTAAGGAAAAAAAAATACGGATAGAAACGTGCGCCTCCCCAAACAGGCAAATAATACAACATGAGACGGCGATACGCGATTGAACGTACACCCATGTGGAAATATGCTTTAAATGGCACATTTGCAAACATAAAACAAGTAGTTTACAAGATGGCGGTTTGACGAGTCTTTAGAGAATGATTTACGAGTAAACATATGAGCAGAGATATAATCGCTACGCTACGGCACAGCCGTAGATGCCGCCATGACGAGGCTGTGGTGTCTTGTTAGAGGCCGGGGATCATGCAGGCGCGGCCTTGTGCTTGAAGTGCAAGGAGCTTGTAAATCTGCCCCAGAGTGTTCAACTGAAGCAACATTGACTTAAAGTACTTCCATTAATTCTCTTGTCAATACCTCAACAGCTAATCAATGCACCTTGAATTAAAGAGCAGTCGTTACTGCTGTGTGTATGTGTGTGCGAGAGTTTTGTAGTATGTTCTGTAGGTCCCTATGCTCGTTTGTGTTAGTATTAGAGAATCTCCTGCGTGTTCGTGGGCTCCTGTGTGTTAGTGGTACAGGATTCCCTGGAATACCCACGTTTTTGCCAGGTGTTGCCACCGAGCCTCTGGAGTGTGAATATGATGGGAAGCCCATTCATTCCCGTGCTGCTGCATGTAAGGGGAGCCCAGATCCATTCTCTCTTGTGAGCATTCTAAGATGTTCGTGCTTCTGACACACACCTGGCCTATGGTTCTACAGCACTACATACAAATGTAAAATGCATAAATTAAAGATATGCCTTGCCCTGTGAAGTCCCATGCTTCCATGTATGGGTATTATAGGAGATCCGTGGTACCCCAGACATTTCTTGTATTGGTCTGGGAAGTACATGATACTATATTTTATTGTGGGATGCCCGGGTGTCCCTTCCTCCTTGGTATTATCAGAAGTCCTAGTCTGGGGTTTTTTGTCTGCTGCCATTGTCCAGACCACAGCCGTCAGCTATATACGAGAGACCCTTCCTCTGCGGGATCAATACATTGCACCGACCCCGCTCTCATGCTGCAGTTTGTGGAAGGAGGCGGAATGGTCTCCTAGCGATTATCGCAGACCTCTTACCTGGGGCTTTGCAGTCTACTATCACACAGGGGGCTGGCTGGCGAACCCCACGTAGCGTGGAGAGGAAGATGCCTGGCCCTCATGGGGGTGAATGACTGGGACCATGGGGATCAGTCCAGGAGTCTGAGTCTACCGTCCCCGCTCACAACACGTGAAGCCTGAGCTCCGGGAGGTCACAGGATCAACGAGCAGAGGGAGGTACGGCTGCCAGGGCTACGGTTGGGCTGGTTTCTGAACCACACAATTAGAAGCCCAAAGCGTCCAAGGACCCCAATGTATTGGGCTTTGTGAATGCTGCACAGCTAGTCCGGGGTGAACCAAATTTGAATTTCGGATTCATGAATCCCTTCTGAGTATCGTGGTCTTTTCTCTCTGTCCACCCAGCTCCCCATTCCTTTCTCTGCACACTCTCTCCTCTCACCCACATCCCTCTACCTTTCTAGGTCTCTGTCCACCCAGCTCCCCTTTCCTGGCTCTACATTCTCTCTCCTCTTACCCACCACTCTCTACTAGACTGATGATATCTATATTCTATGAGCGACAAAGAAGCACCCATTCCTTGCACACAAGGGAACGCGCGGGCATCTTGAAAGCAAAACAGGCTTGTTTAAGTGGAAAAACATGATGTGCATGTGGCTGGAATTAAAGGTGCATGCTTTTTTAAGCTACCTACATCATTATCATATGACATCTCTTTATTTATTTCATAACTACACTTTCACAATTGCTTTATCAACTCTCTTGCTTCCTCAAATTTACTTAAATGCACCATTTGCCTGCTCTTTTTCCCCCCAAATCTCCCCGAACCCCACAATATGGTGGCTGGACTCGCTAGCTACACTCGCTCGCCTCCGGGCACTCATAGAAAACTTTTACGCCCTACCACTTTCAAATGTCACCAGCCGCCCCTGCCCAGGGCCAGCAGGGGAAAGCCAACAAACAACATACAGCCAATGGCAAACTAAAGATATGCCAATGCAGTGGTGCAAATGCACAAACACAAACAGGCAGACTCACACTGCATATCATACACAACAGGTGAGGGGGGTTGTGTGCCAGTGTCCCCAGGCAAACACACAACACATGAGGAGGCCAGATTCACTAATACACAGATGTCAACACAGTCACATACAAAAGTAACTCATGGATTGGATTCCCCTATGTGGGCAAACAGGCATTGTGAGATGAGAGGGAGCCCAAATTACACATGTCACACAAGCTTGTAGGAACAGCAACAAACACAGCAAGAGACAGAACCACCACAGCACTCCCCCAGGGACCCCACATTGTGGTGACACTAGCCTGCATGACAATCACACTGTGATGACAAAGGTAGATGTCATCCACACTGTGAACCACAGCCATGTGTCCTGAGCAACAAACTACCATCACACCTATACAAGCACAAAGCACTCAGCATGGCCCGCCAGCCAAGGAAAATATGGAGGTAGTGCCCCAGCCGTGCAACAACTCACATTTGCACACACTCAACGCCACACACCTTGAACTCCACCAATGTGCAGCAGTGAAGCTCACATGGACTGCTGACATTGCACATGCACCCATGACAATCCCAGGGGTGGTGGGGGAAATAAGGTGCAGAAACACATCACACATGGCCAGTCAACAATACTTGTGAATGTCTGACACACTGCACAGTATGCCGTACATGGGCATGACGTGAACTCCACCCCAAACAATGGGATCCTGGCCATAGTCACACACCAATGAAGAAGCCAAGCTGACCCACAAAGGACACACATAGACAACTCCCAACATTGCAGCTCTGACCCTGAGGAGTGGCAGCAGTCACACACACAACGTGTCACAATCACTGAAAGCATACACAAACAGAAAATCACATTACTCATGTAACCAACAAGTGCCAAGAGGAATCCTGACTGTGTCCCATCTGCGTTTGCCCACATCCCCAGCCCTGACAACAAAGACAACTAGGGATGACAACCTCATGAACATTAGTTTGCCATGCACCCACATCCCGGAGAAACCAGGTCCAAGATGCTGGATGAACACAGAACAACTCAGCAAGCATCACAAACAGGAACATCCGTAGGGACACAGCTTGTGTAGGAAAAGGAGAAGGGAACACGCACAGACATGCCTACACAACACACAACACGGGCACAGCCTATATCACGGAATCACGCACTGCCATGAGGGCACTCCACTCCTGTGGAAGGTCAGCTGTGCCAATCCTTGTCTGTGCACGACTCAAACATGTCAGAAGAACACTCGGTCAGTGAGTCAACAACTACAACACACTGAAGGCTCTGCTCATATCAGCCTGGGCACGGGAGTGTCACGTCAGTCATCTGCATACACCCAAGACACGTGTCAAGCAACTTGCACTGTGTACACAGATGAGTTCTCCAAATTTGATGTGCTAAACTGCATGTCCATTGGAGACGGGCACACAGTCAGGGTACTAGGAACATTGGACAGTGGTAAGCCCACCAGATGTGCATCAGTGTAGGACAAAGATGGTAATCTACAAATGCTAAACGTACATCCCTGTGTCAAATGCTGAACATTACACCCTCAGACTGCAGCAAAGGATGCTATAGATCCAGACTAGATTAGGACACATATCCCATGGACCACATGGAGCCCATCACAGCAAAACTTCATTTACCTGATCTGAACACTATTACAACAGCAAATGCATGATTCTACACATCTACATCATGTACCTCCAAAGATTAACCACAAGTAAACAAAAAGAGGCTTTATTCAGCAAGTGTGCAACTCAAATCAAAAGTCCAAAATAAACTAAGGCCAATGGCCAGTCCAAATATACAGTCCCAACAGGGTGATGTGTGACAACTTGTCAACAATTGCTTGCCTGCACAGGTACGGACAGGGGACATCCCCCTTGGAGGGGCATACGAGGGGCAGGCCAGGCACCGCAGGGACAGGATCAGGGGATGCCAGAAGGAGGCAGTGAAGGGAGGTGGGTGCAGGAGTGTCACCGGCAACTGCAGTGGAGGTGTCTGACTCAGGGGGCTGGCACCACCGCAGGGCTCAAGTCAGATGGTGTTGGTGCTGCAACCACTGCAGTGGGCTGGTCAGATGGAGTGGACTGGGTCCCCAATGCAGTGCCCGAGTCAGACGGGGTGGTTGTGGACTCCACCGCAGTGCATGACTCCAAGGTAGTGGAAGGGGGGGTAGAAGAGCTGGGCAGGACAGAGGGGGGACACGGTCTCCACACCAGTGGCACAAACAGGCAGAGCGTCTGGTTTGGGGGTCGAAGAGCAAGTGGCAGTGGGGGAGGGCCTAAGCAGTTTGGGGATGCGGTATCGGTGTGTGGGGGAACCTGGGGCAGGGTGTGGCAGTGGAACCTGTGGAGTGGTGGCCTGGGGGATGGAGGTGAGAGACTGGGTGGTTGACTTGCAGGGCGGTGGCGGGGTCTTGCTCTTCCGGGACCGGGGGACTTGCGGGTGGGGGCTCACTCTGCCTGCGCCTGGGGGAGGGTGTCCGGGGCGAGGGGCACTCCCTCTGTGTGGGTGGACTTCCTCTTCCCCCGGTATGCTGGATCAGCGGGATTGGAGGGGAAGAGGCCGAGGTCACAGAGGAAGAGCTGCTTTTCAGGTGGGGTTGCAGGTGAGGCAAGGGAAGGGGTCTTGGAGGGAGAGGATCTTGAGGATTGCGGAGTGACTGTGGTTGCCTGTGTGTGTGTCAGTTCCCCATCCCCTGTGTGTGTGGTATCAGTCCCCTGAGGATGCTTGTGTGCACGTCTTGCCTTGGTTTTGGGTGTGTCTGTGCTGCTCGTGTCTGTGTGTCTGGGTGTTTGTGCAGGTGTGCATGTGCTTGGGACAGGTAGGGTGCCAGGAAGTGTGGATGGGGCAGAGGTAGGAGGGGCGAGGGACTTTGGAGGAGGGACACTGCTGCCGTCAGGGAGGACTCCATGGACCTATTGCTCCTCTGTAGGGCAGACATACCCGTCGAGATGCCCTCCATGAACGACACCAGCTGTGTCAACAGAGTGGTGTGTGCATGGAGGACACTCAGCATTGCTGTCTGCCCTACATGGAGCTGCCGAAGCAGGTACACAGATTCCTCACTCAGGGCAGCAGGGGACACAGGGGCAGGGGTTGCGGTGCCTGGCACAAAGGAGACACGCTCCCGGACACGGGAGCCTCCACGGACCTCTGGAATGGGAGCCAATGGGAGGGCGGTGGTGGTGGTGGTGGTGGTGGTGGGGCCAGACAGACTAGCTGGTGTTTGGTGGCTGCTGACACCCGCCTCCACAAGGGAGTCATCCTCCGAGCTGCTGTGGTCCTCAGCTGAGGTGGATAGTGCTGAGGACTCCTCGGTGTGGCTCCCCTCGCCCTCCGTGCCACTGGGTCCCTCCGACCACTCGTCGGCTGTTGACCCAGTCTGGCTCTGCCGCTCCTCCTGGTCCGTGGAGCTGTCCCCTCCTGTGGCCGTGGATGTATCTGCAAACAATTAGGGAAACAGACAAACATCAGACACCTGCACTGACCACACACACCACAGTGAGTACAGCACATTACAGAGTAAGACCTGGCATCCCCAGCTGAACATTGCCAAAAGTCCTCACACAGATTAGGAAAAGCCAATTGTCAGTCTGATGGTCAACCATGGAACAAATACCCCTCCTGCCCTTGCACCCATCTGTCTGGTGCCTGTCTGATGGTAATACCCCAGTGTGGACACATGCACCACCTACACAGTTGTTGGACATTGCTGAGAACACGGTGAAGTATGTGAACATGCCCACGTCACATCTCTTGCCTCTGAGTCAGTGCAGGTGTCTGGATAAATGGACGGGCAGAGTCTAAATAGAAATGCATGAGAGGCATACCAGCACCAGACACCATGAAGCACCCATGTCCGGATAGTCAATGCCACAATGGGGTGCATGTTGCACATGTCACTCCCCTGCAGGATCACTCTTAGGAAGTTGAAAGCCATGACACAGGCATGCCTGCAAAGTCATACATCACTGTCTCCAGTCACATGGCCATGGCAGCCAGCCAACAACAGTCTGCACTGTGTCACAATCCTAGGACATGGGGAAGGCAAGTAATGTAACTGACAAGTGCACATGTCCACCCCCCACTAACCACATCATCTGAACCCGTATTTGTCCACTGCACACCAATTGGACAAATGGGAGACATGAAACACAACTCTCTGAACCAGAGCACCTCAGTGTGCTGTGAATGATGAACATCTGCCTGAAAGTCACAGTCGCATACACCTGTCTGCACAGTCAAGTGATCAAACACCTATAAGTCACAGAAGTCTTGTCTCACATGGTCCAATAGCAGATGGCATGCTGACCCCTAACTGATAAACATCACAGGAGACCCGACAACGTAGTCACAGCACAACGACACAGAGGCAGACACCTGAGGGAACATTTCACTGAGCACAACATGTCAGCTGATACACGGGAGTGGGAGTACAGAGTGTATTGTATGCCCTGTAGTAGGCATGACTGTCCTGCTCCACCTGCAAGAGGGATGAGCCCTGGTCAGTAGGCAGGTGGCTAAGCATGTGTGACACACTTGACATACATACTCCTGAGGCCCAAACATTGTACCCACCCGCAGCATGGGGGTGTGCCAAATACCCCAGGGACATGTGGTGATTCTGATCTGCAAGTGGACCACATATCAAAGTTACACCCAGACTACATTGCACGACTCAGGCATTGTGTGAGCAATTGACCCACCCATGAAGGCCAACACAATGTCACGGGAACAAAAGCTGTCACCCACCTTGACCAAAGCAAAATGCAAGGACCCTGTACCCGAGTGACACAATTATCCTGAGCGTAAGGAGCACACCTGCGTATCAGATGAGGAGTGGGCATGTCACAATAGAGGGACATGGGTACTGGACAACAAGACTGATGTACTGGGGAAGTTTAACCAGGCCAGAGGAGGGCACATAGCATGTTAGACAGAGTTCACAGTGCAGTCTTTGACTCACCCCCTCCTTGCTGCTGTCTGGCCTTCAGCTGCCCATCCAGGTCCGGGAAGACCACCGCCAGGATCCGGAGCATGTGGGGGTCAGGGTCCGGTGTCCGCCCCTCCTGCGAGGAGGCGACAGCTTCAGCTGGACCCTTGCGATCCTCCGGGTCCAGCCACGAAGGTCCTGCCACCTCTTCTGGCAGTTGCGGATCCGGCGCTTGTAGACCCCCACGGATCTTACTGCCCGGACGATGGCCAGCCAGATCTCCTGCTTCTGGTGGGCATCAACCTGTGAGGATGACAAAGTGAAAAGGCCATTACTACACATGCAACATATCCGTGCATCACACAGTTGTAAATACATGTCTCAATCACAGGGGCATATGATGAACACAGGCAGTGCAACGAGGGCTATGGACAGTTTGCCAGCAGTTACTACATGGTATCATTGCATGGGAAGTAAACCTTGTTGGAATGCACTGTTACTGCACTGTACCTGTTCAGTGCATGTGACTACACACTTTGGGGGTGCGAACTACTCATTGAGCATGCTAGCCAGTGGTGTGCACACTGTAAATCCTTCTAGTCAGACAACATGCACAATTAGTAAGGCAGTGGACAGCACACTCACCTGCTCCCCTGGTGTCCCATACAGCTTGCTGTACTGTGGAAGGAGGTTGTCCACCAGGGCCTGGTTCTCCTCATGGGTGAAGGCTGGGGCTCTCTCCACAGTACGTGCCATTGCAGTAGCCAGAGGATGCAGAGACAGCAGCAGTCTAGTGGCAGATGTCGTCCTGGAGCATGTAGTGCAGGCAAGTGAGCCCTCAGGGGAACAGCCAGCATTATATGTGTGCTGCAGAGGCAGATACTGTCCCATGTGTCCAAAGTGATAGGTCCAAGTCGTTTGCATCTTCTGAATCTGACCAATCCATGGAATTGCAGCACCAATACACGCCCACAGCATCCTTCAAAAATTCAACTTCATGACACCCATGAATTTGCAACATTGTTGTGGCTGGCCAACTGAATTCACTGCATCAGACTCGTTGAAGCTTCGAAACGCGTCCGTTGCCATGCCAGGCCCCAGCCAATGCGTGCGCACTGATCGGTCCATTGCTGTACAACGCGTACCCGGGATACAACGCGTACCCGCTCACATCCAATGCAATGGGCCGTGCGGGCACACCGATCGGTCCATTGCTCTACAACGCGTACCCGCTCACATCCAATGCAATGGGCTGTGCGGGCACACCGATCGGTCCATTGCTCTACAACGCGTACCCGCTCACATCCAATGCAATGGGCCGTGCGGGCACACCGATCGGTCCATTGCTCTACAACGCGTACCCGGGATACAACGAGTACCCGCTCACATCCAATGCAATGGGCCGTGCGGGCACACCGATCGGTCCATTGCTCTACAACGCGTACCCGCTCACATCCATTGCAATGGGCCGTGCGGGCACACCGATCGGTCCATTGCTGTACAACGCGTACCCGGGATACAACGCGTACCCTATCACATCCATTGCAATGGGCCGTGCGGGCACACCGATCGGTCCATTGCTCTACAACGCATACCCGGGATACAACGCGTACACGCTCACATCCATTGCAATGGGCCGTGCGGGCACACCGATCGGTCCATTGCTGTACAACGCGTACCCGGGATACAACGCGTACCCGCTCACATCCATTGCAATGGGCCGTGCGGGCACACCGATCAGTCCATTGCTCTACAACGCGTACCCGGGATACAACGCGTACCCGCTCACATCCATTGCAATGGGCCGTGCGGGCACACCGATCTGTCCATTGCTGTACAACGCGTACCCGAGATACAACGCGTACCCGCTCACATCCAATGCAATGGGCCGTGCGGGCACACCGATCGGTCCATTGCTCTACAACGCGTACCCGGGATACAACGCGTACCCGCTCACATCCATTGCAATGGGCTGTGCGGGCACACCGATCGGTCCATTGCTCTACAACGCGTACCCGGGATACAACGCGTACCCGCTCACATCCATTGCAATGGGCCGTGCGGGCACACCGATCGGTCCATTGCTCTACAACGCGTCCCTGGACAGGTCACACGCATATGTCACCATGCTGGTCACTGGTGAACCTATGCCAGCCACATATACTTTCCAGGGACTCAGGGGGACACCTACAACACCACACCCAGTCCACACTGTATCTAAGGCATGTGTGGCAGCATAACCTTATCTGTGTATGTGGGTAACATGTGGTTTTTGGGATGGCACTTGGGGGCAGACACACCCAGGCTGTGCACGTGTTCATGGGGACAGGGTCCTTTGTGTGTTGTGCACCTGACCACTGTGGTGTGCAACTTTTCATTTTGGAGCATGTGTCATGGTCACATTTCCAGGTTGTGTATGTGTATGACATGTCACATACCCCCAGGCTCACATGTGGGAAGGCATGTACGTCACAGGGTGGCCCATTGCCACAATAGTGATGTCCCTCCGCAGTCTGTGTGCATGTTGTGTTTCACATGTCTCTGACTCCATGTGCACAATGGGAGACAGTCTCCACATCCAAGTGGTTTGTGCATGAACTTTGATGTTGTGTGTGTGTGGTGTCACAGACGTCCATGTCTGTCCTGCAGAGGCTACAGGGGCCACTACCTGTGGGTGTCATGTTTGTTTTTCTGACGTGTACATGATACGCCATGTCATGCCAGTGTCCATGTGGCAAGACAGGGTCCCTGGGAATCTACCTGTCAATGAGCTGTGATGCCTGTGGAGCATCTGTCCAGACATGTCACTGTGGTATGTGTGTGGAACGTGAGAGCAGTAAATGGGTACTGTGACACAGCCTAATGGTTTCCCATAGCACACCCTGGAACCTGCTGTCAACACTTGTTGAACAGAGATGTTAGATGATGTCCATGTAGGTGCCATATATGTCCAAACAGAACGACACACACATCAAGTACTTGTGTTTGTTAATGATGTATCATGTGAAATTGAGTATGGTGAACGGCACATAGATGGGGTGACTGACAATCTTGCTTTCTTCACATATGCACTGCAGGGCTCCTGCTGTCAATCGACCATTCCCAGACCTGGCAACGATGGTGGAACGTGACAGCATCCGACGGTACCGCTTCACCAGGCAGCTGATTGAGGATTTGGCAGTGCGGTTGGACTCACATTTGGAGCCTGGCCGTCCGTATCCTACAGCGCTGACCCCCAAGGTGAAGGTGATGGCAGCCCTACACTTCTTTGCCACCGGTACCTTTCAACACACTGTGGCGACTGCCGGTGGGATGTCACAGACTATGTTCAGCCGTGTGCTACGCGATGTTTTGGGGGCAATGTTGAGATACCTGAACCAGTACATCTATTTTCCAACACGTCAACGACTCACTGACGCAAGAGTGACTTCTATGCCCTGGGGAGGATGCCACATGTAATTGGCTCCATTGATGGGACACATGTGGCTTTGATACCACCACAGGCACATGAGCAGGCATACCGGAACCGTAAACATTACCATTCGATCAATGCTCTGGTGGTATGTCTTGCAGATATGACCATCACACATGTGTGTGCCCGTTTCCCGGTTCGGCACACAATGCCTACGTGATGAGGAGTAGTCGCATCCCGAGGATGATGTCACAGATGCCAAACAGGCGTGCCTGGCTTGTTGGTGTGTACTGACTTTGTACCATTGTGTGTGTTCTGCTATGTTGTTTTCCGCACACATTTTCAAATCGGCTAATGTGCAATTGTCTGTCTGTAGGTGACTCGGGATACCCCAACATGCCGTGGTTGCTGACACCCCTCAGGAACCCTGTGACACCAGCCCAGATGCTCTACAATGAGGCACATGGTCGGACGAGGAGGGTGATTGAGCGGACCTTTGGTCTCCTGAAGAGCCGCTTCCGCTGCCTGGACAAGACAGGAGGGGCCCTCCCATATGCCCCAGCAAAGGTGTGCAAGATTGTCATCGTCTGCTGCATGCTACACAACCTGGCAGTGCGGAAGGAGTTGCCTCTCATCCTGGATGACGATGACCAACGTCCGCCACCTGTGGAAGATCCTGGCCTGGGTCACGATGCCAGTGAAGATGATGATGATGATGATGGTGATGTCCGCACACAGCTCATCACCAACTTCTTCAGCTGAATGTGAGTCTCCAGAGGGTTGTAATGTCAATGATTTGAGTTTGCATGATATGTGTGTGTGGTGCTCTGGTGCTGTTTGAGTGTGGCCATGTGCTACTTGACTGGATGCGTGCAGCGATGTGTCCTTGCAGGTGGTCTGTACTGCCCAACAGTGTTGACATGCTAACTTGGTTTTGTGTAGTTATCTCGTGACATGTATTAGACATGAGTATTGACGTTCTGTGCTGTTCTTCAGTGGTTTTGACTGTGTGTCATGTCTGTCCTTCACAGGGTGCTGCCGGAGTTGTTTGATCAACTTGGATCCCACGAATCCATGATTCAACTTCCAAGGTGGAACCAGTCGTTTCCCTACAGGTGATGTGCCACACACCCCTGGACTTTCTATCTTCTGCACTTTTTGACTTTGTGGCCACAGCCAGGTTGGATTAGCTAGCATTTGTAGTGGAAACAACATGTTGCAAATGTGTAATAAACCTGTGCTTCACTTTGGGATGTGCGTTGTCTGTAGTCACACATCTGACTGGCATTTGCTTACTGCACCTGTAGTCTAGTTGACACAGACTGTGAATAGGTGGCGTGTCTGTGCATTCCACTGTATTTAGTTGCAACATCAGTATAGGTGATGAGTCTGATGGCCCTGGTGTGTATGTGTTGTGTGGCCCTAGTGGTGTGTCTCCCTCATATGTGTCACGTCGCCATGACTGACATGACGGTGTTGGACTTGCTGTAGCAGTTAGCATGCACAGTGTCATTTTTCTGATCACCATCTCCATGACAGAGAGCACGTTGGAATCACAACAGAGGCAGATATGGTGTATTTGTGAGTTTATTTACATACAGGTGTGAGGATGGTGCACAGGATGGTGGGTGCTGTACATAGAAATTGGAATCCAAAGTTCCCATGTGATTCAGAAGTCTTGGTAGCTGAAATGTCCAGAGTAAAGTCCACAGTCATCTGATAAATTTGGCCAACTATAGCTCCCCATGTCATGTGGAGAGTTGGGTTGGCTTCGACAGGGCGTGCAGTTTGCACACAGAGGAAAAGTTCCAGAACAGGTGTTGGCTTCCTGGGGGATGTAGATGGCCATCGGCCTCTCAGTTTGGCCTCCTCGGACGGCCCCTCTTCTTGGGGGGGGGACCCTCAAGTGCAGGCTGCGGCGGTGCAGGGGACTCTCTGCCAGAGTCCTCCTCCCTCCCTGTGGCATTTGCAGTTGTTTCAGCAGCAGATGTTGTGGGCACACAGGGAGGTGAGGCCATGTTGGTGCTGATCTGGCGGAGGCATGTCAGTATGTCCCTATGCACCGCTGTCAGTTGTTCCAATGTGTCCCACTTGGACTCCATGCCAGACATGTGTGTCTCGACATGTGACATGTGTGTCTCGACACAGGACATGTGGGAGTCCAAGCGGGCATGATGGGCAGCCTGCTGCTGTTGTATGTCCTTGAGGATCCCCATTACCTGGCTGACCTCTCCGGTGCTTGTCTGGTACGCATCCGCGATGCGTGCCAGTTGTGGGTCATCATGCAGTCCAGACCCCTCTGCAAAGAGCGACCTATGTCTACCACCCCTCCCACCACCCCTGGCGACACGTGCAGGACCTGCGGTGGCACGCACAGGTGACCGTGGGCCCACTTGGGTGTTGTTCCTGGGCTCGTTGTCACCAGCTCCAGTTTGGGTCTGGGTCCCTGCGCTGTTGTCATCTGTGTTCCTTGGTCTGTCCGTGTTGGCAGGGGTGGCCTGTGTGTTGGCAGTTGTTGGAGGGGTGGGTGCAGGGGTGCAGATGTTGGTCCTGCTGGTGCTGCATGATGACTCACACCGGAGGGTCCAGCTGGTTCTTCGCCATCCGAGGAGTGCAGAGGCTGATCCACACCAGTGAGCTCAGTGTTCACCGGAGCCTGGGACAGGGACTCCTCCTCGTCTGCTGCTGTGTCCCCATCATCACCTGTTTTGGGGAGAGACACAGATTGTATGTTATGTTTCTACTGGCATCAATTGTTCAAATACCTGACAGTTGTGACTGTACCTCTGGATGTGGGCCTGGACATTGCATTCTCCTAAATTGTGACAGTCAGAGAGTGATATTGGTGTAGCACATTGTCCTGCCAACCTGTGGCATGTCAATGTGAATGTTGAGGTGTGTGCATGACCAGCATTGGTGGTATTTGCTTGCCATCCGGGCCTCCTTCTCCCCCAGCCCAGTTATCCCACCATGAAGCGTGCTTCCATTGCAGGGAGTGCAAGTTGTCTTTCAGGATGTCAGTCAGTGGTGTCCTGCTGTTGGTTGTTGCACAGTTCCCAGCAGGGCCTTGTGCTCCCCCAGCAGTACCCAGTGTCAGCCATCTTGTGAGTCCTTTTCCACTCCCTGTGATGTGAGCATGGTTCAGGGTGGTGTTGATGGGCCAATTGTGAGGCTGACCAATATCTGTGACTACCACTCCCATCATGCTATTGCCTCCACCCCCCTTCCCAGCATGCCCATCCTTCCTTCCTTTTGACTCTGCTTCCCTGTGGGGTTGGGTGCCTGTGCTGACAGGATGGCTGGCAGTGTTGTCCTGGCAGTTGTTTGGCTACAAGTCCCAAGAGTGTCCCTGTGCTTCACACAGCATAACCCAGGGTGGTGGTTCTTTGTGGGATCTTCAGTCAGGATGTGAGGCATTGCATTCTCCCAGGTGGGTTATGTGGAGTTAGTGTTGAGGGGTGTGTGAGGGGAGGTGCTTGTAACTATGGTCAGTGCTGTGAGTCCTCCTTCCCACCCAGCCAGATATCCCACCATGGAACGTGCTTCCATTGCAGGGAGTGCAAGTTGTCTTTCAGGATGTCAGTCAGTGGTGTCCTGCTGTTGGTTGTTGCACAGTTCCCAGCAGGGCCTTGTGCTCCCCCAGCAGTACCCAGTGTCAGCCATCTTGTGAGTCCTTTTCCACTCCCTGTGATGTGAGCATGGTTCAGGGTGGTGTTGATGGGCCAATTGTGAGGCTGACCAATATCTGTGACTACCACTCCCATCATGCTATTGCCTCCACCCCTCTTCCCAGCATGCCCATCCTTCCTTCCTTTTGACTCAGCTTCCCTGTGGGGTGGGGTGCCTGTGCTGACAGGATGGCTGGGAGTGTTGTCCTGGCAGTTGTTTGGCTGCAAGTCCCAAGAGTGTCCCTGTGCTTCACACAGCATAACCCAGGGTGGTGGTTCTTTGTTGGATCTTCAGTTAGGATGTGAGGCATTGCATTCTCCCAGGTGGGTTATGTGGAGTTAGTGTTGAGGGGTGTGTGAGGGGAGGTGCTTGTAACTATGGTCAGTGCTGTGAGTCCTCCTTCCCACCCAGCCAGATATCCCACCATGGAACGTGCTTCCATTGCAGGGAGTGCAAGTTGTCTTTCAGGATGTCAGTCAGTGGTGTCCTGCTGTTGGTTGTTGCACAGTTCCCAGCAGGACCTTGTGCTCCCCCAGCAGTACCCAGTGTCAGCCATCTTGTCAGTTGTTTTCCACTCCCTGTGATGTGAGCATGGTTCAGAGTGGTGTTGATGGGCCAATTGTGAGGCTGACCAATATCTGTGCCTACAACTCCCATCATGCTATTGCCTACACCCCCTTCCCAGCATGCCCATACTTCCTTCCTTTTGAGTGGACTTCACTGTGTGTGAGTGTGACAGCAATGGCAAGATGGCTGACAGTGTGGTCCTGTTGTTTGTTGGTGCCCAGTTCCCATCAGGGCCTTGTGCTCCCCACAGCAGTACCCAGTGTCAGCCATCTTGTCAGTTGTTTTCCACTCCCTGTGATGTGAGCATGGTTCAGAGTGGTGTTGATGGGCCAATTGTGAGGCTGACCAATATCTGTGCCTACAACTCCCATCATGCTATTGCCTACACCCCCTTCCCAGCATGCCCATACTTCCTTCCTTTTGAGTGGACTTCACTGTGTGTGAGTGTGACAGCAATGGCAAGATGGCTGACAGTGTGGTCCTGTTGTTTGTTGGTGCCCAGTTCCCATCAGGGCCTTGTGCTCCCCACAGCAGTACCCAGTGTCAGCCATCTTGTCAGTTGTTTTCCACTCCCTGTGATGTGAGCATGGTTCAGAGTGGTGTTGATGGGCCAATTGTGGGTGTGACCAATATCTGTGACTACCACTCCCATCATGCTATTGGCTACACTGACTTCACCAGCATACACAGAATTCCTTCCTTTCAGTGAGCTTCCCTGTGAGGTGGTGTTCTAGTGGTGGGTAAATATCTGGGAGTGTTTGTTGGTTCTATTTGTGCCACTGCCTTGCTGTATTTGTTGTTAGGTTTGTACATGTCATGACACAGTTACATATCACTATGAGATGGCAGGTATTGTGTTTGTCTGACTAGGATTCACATCTTGGGATGAATATCTTTTGGTTGCTGTGTATTTGCTAAGGGTGCATGGTTTGCCTATCCCCTTGACTGTGATGTGTGTGTGTTGTCACACCATATTGTGTATATTAGTTGTGTACTCACCAGGCTCTGGGATGTCTGTTAGTCCGTATATGCTCACTGGTGGTAGGATGGCCCGCACCTTCTCCTCCCAGGGCCTGAGGTATACTGGTTTTGCAGGAGGGCCACTGCCGGTGTGCTGGCTGAGGAGGTAGTCCTTTTGAGTAGGTCCCGGACCCTCCTGCGCACATCATACCACCTGTTCTGGATGTCTTCCTTTGTGCGCAAACATGGTGATTGTGCGTTCACCCTGTCGACAATCCTCGCCCACATCTTGGTTTTCTGCGACATGGGGGTCAGTTGTACCAATGTACCAAACAACTGTGGCTCTACCCTGAGGATCTCATCTACCATGACTTCCAATTCACTGTCTAGGAACTTATGATTCTTCTTTGGGGGCATGGTGATGGGTGGTGGTGGTGATTGATGTGTGTGTGCAAGTGGGGGTGTGTGAGTGTAGGTTTAGCTGGGTGTGTGTGAGGGTGCTATTTGTAGGTGTGGTAATGGTGTGTGGCTTGTGTGATGTATGAGCTGTGAGTGTGTCTGTGGTTGCTGTGTGATGGTGTTCTGTGCTGGCAGGTCAGTGGAATTTGCAAAGGATCGTGGTAGGGATTTGTGGCCTTTATGTAGGTGGAGTTGGAGGTGTGTCCTTGTTCCATTTTTTTTCCTCCCTGTATTTATTGGCTTAGTGGTTGCTTGTTTGGCCCTTTTTAAAAAAAAAATTCCTTGGTGTTTTTGGTGCATGTAGGAGTCGTTCTTGTGTCCGAATAGGACGCTGCAGTTGTCTGGTGCGATCTTGTCCGACTCGTTCCCGCTGTGTGTCAGCTAGGTTTCATATGCGGCGTACGAGTCGGTCGCGGAGTATTGGGTTGCTTCGGCTGGGTTTTGTCAGGCCGTCAGTGGCACAAAATCTGTAAGGCCACTAACCTCAGAAGTCGACCAGCAGAGACGATGACGTGAAGAAAAGCCCCCTTCCTTCCTAAGGAACAACCCCACCCAGAGGAACAAAAATACCTCTGTGTAAGGAAGCACCTCGGGAAAAAGGGGAGTGGAGAAAACAACAATTACTGCGTTTTTGATTCTATTGTATGGTGGAGTAGTTCAGCACTAGTTTAGACCCCTCAAGACCCTTCAAGAGTGAGCTGCAGAGGAAAGAAACAACAAGGTATGCAGGTGAGGTGGAAGAACACTACAACACCCGCCATATACTGTTTACCCCAAAAGAATCCTCCTTACTATCACCAATCACAGTAGATTCCGGAAGTAAAAGGAATAATCCAGGACTCCGATAATAGTTCCGGGAATCCTAGCGGGAATTAGGAAGAATAGTCCGGTATTCCTTCACACAGTTACGTCACTGCAATAAAGGAAACCCAGGAAATCCTCACACAAGTAATCTCCTCCGAGTCCGTGAGAGAAGGAGGAAGGTGTGTGTGAAAGTAAATTAAGCAGAATGCGGAGGAGCGGGAAATATCAACCGCTAATCCCCCGTGAACCTAAATACCTGAAAGGGCTCCTGCGCCCGTGAAGACTCTGAAAAACGAAACACCACGGTCGAGTGACGCAGTGGTCAGGAAACAGCAAGAAGCGGCTTAGTTGCTTCGGTAGATCTTCGGCGCTCCGATTCCGGCGGGGATCACCATCCGCTGAGCGCTGATACACTGGGGTATCTGGGAAGTTTGTCAAGCCCCGTTTGTATGAAGAGGTGGGGCTTTATAGCCGGCAAATGAGCAGGCGGCTCCTGCTGTGATGCGCGGGTCTCTGCCCCTTGGCATTCTGGGCCTTGTAGTTCCTGGTCACCTGCTCTCCATTCCGTTGCTTTCTATTCTCCCTGAGCCGTCCTGTGCGTGCACTACACGGGGAGGAGCGAGCAGATCGAGCAGGTAACCCCGGCTCCTTTCTCCAATTCAGAATCGCGACAGAACCCCCTCTCGAGGACCGACGCCTCGGCAGTTGCCCTGGTTTACCTGGGTACTTGGTATGGAATCGTTCCAATAGTCGTGGGCAGTGCAGGTGGGTTACCGGTTCCCAAGTTCTGTCCTCCACACCATAACCCTTCCAGTCTACTAGGTACTGTACTTGACCCCTCACTAGTCTAGAATCCAACAGTTCTTGAACCTCGTATTCCTCCTGCCCCTCAACTTCTACAGGCAATGGTGTAGCTGGTAACCTCATGCTGACTGAACAGGGCCTAAGTAGTGACACGTGGAACACGGGGTGTATTTTCCATGACTGGGGTAAAGACAGTCTTACAGCAACAGGGTTAATGATTTGTTCGATTCCATAGGGCCCTACATACCTAGGAGCCAGTTTACCCACCCCTTTTAGGTGCAGATTCTTTGTCGCTAACCATACCTTATCCCCCACTTGATAAGTAGGCTCAGGGGTTCTTTTTTATCAGCTTGATGCTTGTGGGCCCTTTGTGATGTTTCTAGCTGACCCTTTGCTTTCATGAGCACTGCCCTGAGATGGGCGTGATGTTCCTGTATGGTGGGGTGTCGTGACAATACAGGCCATTCGAAAGGGAGCATGTTCGGATGAAACCCATAGAGACAGAAAAAGGAGAACATCCTAATGTGGAATGGTCTGTGTTGTTATAAACGAACTCTGCCATCCAAATCAATGGGTACCAGTCTGAGGTGTTTTGGAGGGTGAAGCACCGCAAGTATTGCTCGAGAGTTTGGTTGAGCCTTTCCGTCTTTCCGTCTGTTTGGGAGTGATAGCTGGTGGACAATCGAACCTCCACTTTCATGGTTTCACATAACGCTCTCCAGAATCGGGAAGTGAACTGGGCACCTCTGTCTGTGATAAGTACCCTGGGTAGTCCGTGGGCCCTCACCACATGCTGGAGGAAGACAACAGCCAGTTCTGCCGAGGTAGGCAGCCGTTTCAGGGGATAAAATGTCCCATTTTTGTTAAATGATCGACCACCACTAAGATAGTGGTATAACCTTCGCAGGAAGGCATCTCAACGATGAAGTCCATTGACACCGTGTGCCACGGGAAAGGAGGCACGGGTATGGGGCGTAACAATCCCACGGGTTTGGAATGGCTGGCCTTGCTTTGGGCACAGATAGCGCAGTCTTTGATATAATTTTTTGTATCGTTTCTTAGTGAAGACCACCAAAAGGATCTCTCAATGTTGGTGATGGTTTTGTGTTCCCCTAGATGTCCTCCGAATGTTGAGTCATGAGCCCAAGATAACACTTGTAGTTGTTGAGCCTTATGAGGAACATACAAGGTATGGTCTTGGTATAATAGATTGTCTTTTGTGGTTCTATGTTTGGGGTCTTCCTGTATCCAGGCATGGCCATCCACGCTGTCCAAGGACGTTCTCAGGTCTTCCAGGAAATCATGTGACGTGATCAACGCTATAGTTTCATCCTGGAAAGCGTTCTCAGGGAGGATGAAAGGAGGTTCTTGGTGTACGTCTAGTTCGATGTCCGTAGGTTTGTCCAATCGTGACAGCGCGTCTGCCTTTCCGTTTTGGGGTCCAGGTCTGTATTTAATGATAAAATCAAAATCGGAAAAAAAATAGAGACCATCGTAGTTGGCGTGGAGTGAGGGCTCTAGCGGATTTCAGGAACGATAAATTCCGGTGGTCTGTGAAGATTTCGATTGTATGCAAAGCCCCTAGGAGGTAGTGCCTCCATTCCTCACAAGCTCGTTTAATCGCCAATAGCTCCTTATCCGTGATGGAATAATTGACCTCGCTAGGGAGATCTTCTTTGAGTAGTACGCCACCGGATGGAGTTGTCCTGTGTCTGGGTGTCTCTGCGATAGTACACCTCCTATGGCGTATTGTGACGCATCCGTTTCCACTACGAATGGCAGGCTCGGGTTAGGATGTCGTAAGATAGGAGCCTGGGTGAATCGATTCTTCAGCTCTCAAAAGGCACGATCTGCTTCTTGATCCCAAGAAAATGTGGTATTCTTTCGAAGCAGTCAGGATATAGGGTGTATTATTTTGGAGAAGTCTTTAATGAAACGCCGGTAGTAATTTGCAAACCCTAAGAAGCTCTGTACCGCCTTGACGTGCTGAGGTGCCTTCCATTGCGTGATTGCTTCTACCTTGCCCATATCCATCTGGAAGCCTTGAGCATTAATGACATACCCCAGAAAAGCAACCTCTGTTACATGGAACAGGCATTTTTCAAGTTTGGCGTACAGCGAATGTTGTTGAAGTCTGTTAAAGACCGCCTTCACATGAGTGATGTGTTCTCGAGGGTTTGACGAATAGATGAGGATATCATCGATGTATACGATGCAACAGGTGTCCAACAAACCCCGAAGCACCTCATCCATAAAAAATTGAAACGCTGCCAGGGCGTTGCATAGCCCGAAGGGCATCACCTGATACTCATAGAGCCCGAATTTGGTCCTAAAGGCGGTCTTCCATTCATCACCGGTTTTGACTCTGACCAAGTGATACGCCCCTCTGAGATCCAGTTTCGTAAATATTCGTGCTCCTTTGATCTGATCCAACAGTACAGGTATTAAGGGCAGTGGGTATCTGTTCTTGATGGTTACCTTGTTGATCGCCCTATAGTCAATACATGTCCTCAACTCGTCACAATCTTTCTTAGTTATAAAGAAGAGAGGAGAGGAGGCTGGTGACGAGGAATGTCTGATGAAGCCAGAGGCTAGATTTTCTTCCAGGTAACTCTTCAGATAGCGGGTCTCGGGCTCCGTCAGGGCATACACCCTGCTACAAGGGATGTCCGCTCCAGGTACGAGGTCGATTCGGCAGTCATATGACCGATGAGGTGGTAAACGTGTCAGCTTCCTGCTTGTCGAAGACAAGCTTATATTCCTTGTAGACATCAGGAAGCATGACAGAACAGCAATACCTTTGGTCTTCACATCCCTTTGTTAGGTAGCTTGTCTGCGTACCAGTAAAACGTCCGGGTGTGCTGGTCGTTTGTTGCAATGGTCCGTGCAATATTCAGAGGTTAAGGACACAGTGCGATCCGCCCACCGGATAACAGGGTCATGAAGAGTCAGCCATGGCATGCCCAGAATAAGACGGAAGTGTGGTGCGTCTATTAAGTCAAACTGAATAGTTTCAAAGTGATTCTCTCCTATCTGCATCGTAAGGGGCAAGTATGGTACCTCACCGGCCCGGATGTCAAGGCCTTTCCGTCTACTGCCTTCACTAGTTCAGGTGTTTTCTTGTTTTCGTATTGTACCCCGATGCTCCAGGCGTACTGTTGGTCTATGAAATTTCCAGTGGCTCCGGAATCCAAAAGGGCTGAGATGTCGATGGAAGACGTTTTGGACACCCATAGGGTTACACACACATTCATATGAGCCACCGAAGGCTGAATGGTGTTAGCCAGAGTTAAAGGGACCATGGTAGATTCTGAACCCAAGACAGAGATCCCCTCCTGGCTCGGGTTCGTTAGTTTTCCGTCGTTTGTGGAAGAGTAGCAGCTTGCATCCTAGAAGTGGTCGGTTTATCGGGTAGTTTGACTCGTGCTCGGCAGTCTCTGATAAAGTGGCCACTTCTTTCACAGTATAAGCACAGCTTTTGCTGTCGTCTTTTCTCTCTCTCTTCGGCAGTGAGAGGGCCCCTTAGTCCTCCAATCTGCATTGGCTCTGGCCCTTCAGACGGCTTCGGATGTTCTTCAACAGCTGGCTTCAGTCGGGGGAGGAGAAAACGAGTGTCGCTTCTAATTCGATCTCCCTTCCTTTCCTGGAAGCGATGATCTAACTGGACAGTAAGGTCAATTAATTCCTCACAGGTACGGGGTAATTGGACTACCTGTGCCAGTACGTCTTTTAGTTCTCCTCTCAATCCCTGATAGAACAATGAAGTCCGTTTCTCTTGTGGCCAGTCTGTTTCCACCAGGAGGCGGTTGAAGGTGGTGATGTAGGTCAATAAGTCCTGTGACCCCTGTCGTAAAGTTATGAGTTCTCTGTCCAAAGTTAGCATATGTGACTTCCTATCAAACAGCTTCCTCATCTCTAGACAAAAGTCGTGACAGTTGTGCAGCACCGGATCGTTTCGTTCCATCAAGGGAATGGTCCAGTTGGCTGCGTTCCCTCCCATGTAGGACATCATGAACGAGGTTTTTGCTGCGTCATCCTGAAATACAGTAGGTTTACAGAGGAAGTGGAGCCTGCATTGGTTGAGGAACGTCTCAAATTTCTTGGGATCCCCGTAAAAGCGTTCGGGTGGTGCCAGAGGTATCCCATGGTTCTGTATGACGTGAACTGTGGGGATAGACCCATCAGAAGAGTTAGTGGCCGCTGGCATTGAAAAGAACCCGGGACTTGGTGTACCTCCCCCTGTGATGGGTGTAGTGGTAGAAACCGGAGGGGGGAGTGTCCCCTCCCTTATGTATGACCCTTTTCCTGTGCCTTTTCGAGTAATACCTGCTACCTCTCTACGTAAGGTACCCATCTCTTTTTTCAGCTCTTGGTTCTCCACGCGCGAGGTATGTACCTCCTGCTGCAGAGCCGCAACGCTCTCCAGCAACGAAGTCAACATGACATTGATATCCATCGTCCGGGCTGGGTAACTAACGTGGGCTTGACAATCTGTCAGGCCGTCAGTGGCACAAAATCTGTAAGGCCACTAACCTCAGAAGTCGACCAGCAGAGACGATGACGTGAAGAAAAGCCCCCTTCCTTCCTAAGGAACAACCCCACCCAGAGGAACAAAAATACCTCTGTGTAAGGAAGCACCTCGGGGAAAAAGGGGAGTGGAGAAAACAACAATTACTGCGTTTTTGATTCTATTGTATGGTGGAGTAGTTCAGCACTAGTTTAGACCCCTCAAGACCCTTCAAGAGTGAGCTGCAGAGGAAAGAAACAACAAGGTATGCAGGTGAGGTGGAAGAACAGTACAACACCCGCCATATACTGTTTACCCCAAAAGAATCCTCCTTACTATCACCAATCACAGTAGATTCCGGAAGTAAAAAGGAATAATCCAGGACTCTGATAATAGTTCCGGGAATCCTAGCGGGAATTAGGAAGAATAGTCCGGTATTCCTTCACACAGTTACGTCACTGCAATAAAGGAAACCCAGGAAATCCTCACACAAGTAATCTCCTCCGAGTCCGTGAGAGAAGGAGGAAGGTGTGTGTGAAAGTAAATTAAGCAGAATGCGGAGGAGCGGGAAATATCAACCGCTAATCCCCCCGTGAACCTAAATACCTGAAAGGGCTCCTGCGCCCGTGAAGACTCTGAAAAACGAAACACCACGGTCGAGTGACGCAGTGTTCAGGAAACAGCAAGAAGCGGCTTAGTTGCTTCGGTAGATCTTCGGCGCTCCGAATCCGGCGGTGATCACCATCCGCTGAGCGCTGATACACTGGGGTATCTGGGAAGTTTGTCAAGCCCCGTTTGTATGAAGAGGTGGGGCTTTATAGCCGGCAAATGAGCAGGCGGCTCCTGCTGTGATGCGCGGGTCTCTGCCCCTTGGCATTCTGGGCCTTGTAGTTCCTGGTCACCTGTTCTCCATTCCGTTGCTTTCTATTCTCCCTGAGCCGTCCTGTGCGTGCACTACACGGGGAGGAACGAGCAGATCGAGCAGGTAACCCCGGCTCCTTTCTCCAATTCAGAATCGCGACAGGTTTTGTATACGTGTCGGTCGTACGGCTTGTGCTCCGGGCGATTCGTCGTGTTTTGCACGCACAGCATCGTACTACGCGGGTCGGAGTTCGCGGGTACGTTTCGTTCGGGTTCAATCCGGGTGCGTGTTGGTCGGTTCGTTTCGCGTGATTTCCCGGCCGGATGGCTTGTTTACGTCCGGCTCGGTCGGTCGTTTTGTATTCCGTCCGAGTCGGTCGGATTTTACATGCATTTCATCGTACTACCAGGGTCGTACGGCGCCGGTCTGAGTCGGTCGGATTAAATTCCCGTACCGAGTCGGTCGGTATTTTTGCGGCCCGAATCGGAATCGGCCCCTTAGTGTCTAAAAAATTATTTGATGTGGGGTTAAAATTAATGAATTAGCAGCAGATAAACTATTACTTATAGAAGGAGAGAGACATGCCCATTATTATCAGAATCATTTTTTCTCATATTCTTTCTCTCTTATCTGTGTCCTAGCAAGTTGAACTAGAAATAGATATTGGCACACCAGTGTGTCCAATATTCAAGATGGCGACTCTATGACGTAATGCATATTTGTAGATTTACAGAAAATTATGGAGATCTTCCGTATTATTGAGCCCATTGGGAGCTTTACTATCGAGCTCAAGAATCATACGGGACTCCAATTGGCGCAAAGATCTTTCCCTGTTCCCTCCTCTACGTGGAGTAGGAACCGCAGCAATCACGAAGTACTTTAAACACCCCAAGTTGTTGTTATGCTCAGTCTTGAAGTGTCTTGCAACTGGGTACGCTGGGTCGTTATTTACTATTGCTCGTAAATGTTGCAAAATTCTAACATGCACCTGTAGCTTCGTGCTCCCCACGTATCGTAAGCCACAGGTGCATGTTAGAACATAGACAGCGTACTCCGTTCTGCAGTTGTAGCTGCCTTTAATAGGGATTTCAGTCTGGTGGAAAGGGGTGGAGTATTTTGTAGTGTTCTCTCCAAATTTGCATGCTCTGCATGTCGAGCATTTGAAAAAACCCTGTCTGGGCTGTAGCCACATTTTTTTGGGGTGAACTTCAGGACTGCTCTTAACTATTTGGGACCTCATAGACACCCCTTTCCTAAAGGTAATTGTAGGGTCTTCTGAAAGATTTTGTGCCAAAACTGCATCTGTGCGTATGATCGGCCAATTGCGTTTGATAATTGACCTTATTTTTCTCTCCTGTCGGTTGTATGTCGTTATGAGTCTGGGTGTACTATTTCCTTGTGGATCATCACTGTTTTTATTCTTAGGTTCCAACAAGGATTCCCTAGGTTTGAGTGCCACTTTGGCTACTGCTTCCCTGAGGACAGAGTCTCTGTATCCTCTGTTTCTGAATCTCATAACAGCCTCTTATGTGCACACATCTAAATCTTGTTGGGTACTACATATTCTTTTCAGTCGGAGGAGTTCCCCATATGGTATACTCCGTACCAAGTGTTTTGGATGTGCGCTATCAGCATGAAGCATGGAGTTTCCTGCTGTCGCTTTTCTGTGTAGAGTGGTGGCTATACTGCCTTCCTTGATATAGAGTCTTACATCCAGGAACTAAATGCTTTCTTTGTTAATATGTGAAGTAGATTTTAGGTTCACAGTATTGACATTGATGCTATTAATGAAAGAGGTAGCACTGTCTACATCACCTTGCCACACTATAAACACATCGTCTATATATCTGAGGTAATGTTTCACATGTCTGGCATACATCTCTGAGTGTGTGGTCCTGAGAGCCTGCTCCTCCCACCAGCCAACCAGCAAACAGGCATAGCTGGGAGAGAAGCAGGCTCCCATAGCCATCCCCCTCAATTGTTTGTACATTTCACTGCTATACATGAAAAAATTGTTATACAGGCACCATGATATCATATCAATCAACATCTTATTGTGTTCATAGCTTTCAAGTGGTCTAGTATCCAGGAAATGTTTGATCGCCAAGAGTCCAGTAGGATGTTCAATGCATGTATAAAGGGACTCTATGTCCAGAGTAATAAACAACATATCATCAGCCCATTTAATGCCATTCACTTTCTTTAAGAAATCTCCTGTGTCCCTTACATATGTGGGGAGATTTTTGACCATAGGTTGCAGAAAAAAATCCACATATTGGGATATATGCTCTCCCATGCTGTTGATGGCTGAGATGATTGGTCGACCTGGAATGGGACTTATGTTCTTATGAATCTTTGGGATGAAATATATGGTTGGGACCACTGGATATTCCACCCATAAATATTTGAATTCCTCTATTGATATCAGTCCATCTCTTTTGTATTGATGTAATTTTTTGGTCAGGGATTCTTTTGCCTTGTTGTATTCTTTGACATTTGATTTTACAAAGCATTCTGGGTCTGTGAGTTGTCTTTGTGCTTCTTTAACATACTCTGCTTTAGGCCAAATCACGATGTTTCCACCTTTGTCCGATTTCGTGACTACCACTTCGTGATTGTCCCTCAATTTTTTCATTAGTTTAGCGTATTCAATTTCTTTGTACTTTCTGTTCCGCTTTTTGTGTTTTACTTGGTGATATAGTTGTTTAATATCTTCTGTCACTCTCTCATGGAAAATGTCTATAGAGTCTTTGGGCATCATCGGAATGAATGTGGATTTTGCTTTGAAAGGGCTGCTTCCTGCCCCTCGTTGTATTTTATCCATTTGTTCGAACTGCTCCTGAGTGGAATTTACTGGTCTGGGGTTCTCGTTGTAATTTGTAGATTCATTGCAAAGTTCTTGTATTGTCAATAAGGTGGAAATATCCGACACTTGCAGGCTGGTTTTAGTGCCTTGCTATCTGTGTTGCTCCGTGCTGGTTGCCTCCAGGCCTTTCTTAATTGTGAAGAATTTCCTGAGTTTTAGTTTACGAATAAAACAGAACACATCCACTCTAGTTTGTGCATAATTAAAATCATTTGGTGAGCAGTACGAAAGACCCAACATTAAAACTCGTTTTTCAGCATTGGTAAGAGTCATTGATGAAAGATTGATAATAGTATTATCCTCCATATTTGTCATTTGCGCCAGTATTTTCTTATGGGTTTTTGATTTGTGCTTTTTTGCGTCTTTCTATCCTCCTTGTGTTTCTTCGTATTCTGGCTGTTTCTTTTGTTTGCGCGGCCTTAGTGTGTTGCGGCGGTCCAAGGCTAAAAAATCAATTTCTTCGCCTAGGCTTAATCGTCTTGCCTCCGCTGTTCCACTGGCATAACTAGTACTGCCGCACTCTGAGCCTGTATCACTTGTTAAAGACTCCACCTCTGAAATTGATGCCGTATCCTTAGCCATGCCTACTGGATGTTGCACGATAGTCTCTGTGCCTTTTTTGGATTTCGCATCGTCTCATTTTTTTAGCGTTTGCATATTTGCGGGCAAACGTATAAATCTGACCCTGCTCATAGTCCGAAGTTTAATCTTTTCTTCCTGCTTTTTGAGGCGCTCTTGTATTACTTTCCTTGTCTTGGTGATATATATATATATATATGTTGGCCTAACAGCTAGGGCGATCGACCTCGAATCTGGGGAACTGGGTTCGAGTCTCGGCAATGACGCTGAACATCCTGTGAATCTGGGCAAATCACTTAATCTCCCCGTGTCTAACAAAAATGAATGTGTCCTCATGTAAAGCAACTGGTGCTATGTAAAGTGCTCTGATACCTTCAGGTCAAGTTCGCGCTATATAAAACTCCGTAAAAAAAAAAAAAAGTAACACATTTCAAACAACCCTGCGTGCAGACAGTATATATAAATATAACAAAAGTTAAAGGGATGGTAGAATCGCAGGCAAGTCAGAAAAGTTGACCAAGACTCTGGAAACTGGTCCTCTGTGAATGTTACGGGCTGTTTAACAATAAGTCTTTCTTTCCTTTCTTGAGGGCGGTGTGACAGGTTGTGATAGCGGTATAAGTGAGAAATATGCAAAGTTTAATGAACCCCAGCAGAGCAATGGTGCTTTCTTTGGGAATGTGGTAGTGCAAATGATGTGCTAGGGCAGGATGAAAAGGAAGCGGAGGGGGAGGGGAAGAGTCACTTTGCAGGACAAATGTCCTGGCTGTAAAAACAAGTAATTCTGCATTTTATTAGCTGACACACATTTCACCTCTTAGGAACTGCAGGATTGAGCTGTAAGTACTGGAATGCACCTTGAAGCATGCAGCGTTCCCTTCCTGGCGCTATCCATGCCTACTGTTCATGTTTATGTCACACAAACCTCAATTTGATCCGCTGCCTTTCTCCTCTCCCTTTGCTGGGTGAAAGGAGATCCGGGAAGCAGTTGGACTGATACGCCGATTCGCCACTTTGATCCCATTGCACGCGCTGACCCCGCTGCAGTCTGGGGCCGGCTCAGCAGAAATGAAAGCGCGCGAGCGTGAGTAGAACAAATGTGCTGCTTTCTAGGCAGAGACCCTGCTATCTATCAAGGAGACCCCCCCACGCCCTTCTCCACCCAGCCCCAGTTCACAGACTCTGTCTCTTACTTATTGGAACGGTGTCTCCCCCTCAGACTCTTCTTATCACATGATTCCTGCTGGCTATCTCATCTTACATGGTGATAGACCTGCAGGGGGGAGGAGACGAGACAGAAGGGGCTATAATGTCCCACAAATAAGCTGAAACCACCCCACTGGCCCCACCCTGCCTAGCCACGCATTTGGCTCGGAAAGCACCGGTCTCCCCTCCTTCACAATTAATGAGCTCGGTTAATGAACACCTACAATGTATTTTTGTTCCTTACTGTCTAATGTCAATGTCACTGTATATGAACACCTTACGGTTTTTATAGCTCCTTACTGTAGAATGTCAGTTCTAAGTGCTTTTCCAGGGCTTCAGAACTTTGCATTAATTGGATCGTGGATGCTGGAGTGTCAGACTCGGTGCACTTGTGGAGTGGTCCTGGTCAGTGGGCCCTGCCTGATGAAACATCGGTCTGGCTCGAAAGGCACATCCTTGAACTCACTCTTAGGGGCATATTCACAAGAAAATGTCGGAGTACGGAGCTACGCCAAATTTGGCAGATCCACGCTCTGACATTTTCAAAACGCAGGGATGCGCCGTTGTGTTTCCTAGTGCTGGCGTAAAAAAAGCTGCCTAGCGCGCCAGTACAGGCACCCTGCCACAATGTAGCAAGGGTGCCTGCGCTGCAGGGACGATTTTTTATGTGCAGGAAGGGACACCTTCCTGCACATAAACAATCAAAAATGGTGATTTGCACCTTCTATGTGTGTTGCAGAATGCGGCACACATGGAAAAAGCAAAAAACTAGGAGAAATTAATAATTTTTCCTCGTTGCGCAACTCTAGCGCCTGGTATTCCATGGTGTTCGTTTTTTTTGCTGCCTCAGCCTTGTAAATCTGGGGCAGCGTCAAATAGCAATGGGTGTTGCGGTGGAACACCCACAGCAACACCCATTGCACGCCGCTTTACCGCAGAGGACTGCAGCAGAAAGGGGCATATTTACAAGTTGGCGTTAAGCCACGCAAAGTGGCTTAGTGCCACCTTGTAAATATGGAAAATGGCGCTGCGCCACCAGAGCGTCAAAAAAAATGAGGCACCGGTGACGCTGAGGGCTTGTAAATATGCCCCTCAGTGAGAGAGTGGCTCCCTCCATGGCCTCCTAGGTGGCCTCTAGCCAGACAAATACTACTTAAGATGGGAAATCAGGTTAATGCTCCTATTGTAGGAAACGTTCATTGCCTGCCTAAAAGGGCTTTGTCCCTCTTTTTATTAGGTCTGGCTTGACATGCAGCTGTCTGCGTGACATACTGGTACCATTTTTTTAAAGTATACATGGACTGGACTTTAATTCTTCCCAACGGAGTATTTCTCTCTCACCTCATTATGTTTGCTGTTTGGAACATCATTCCATTTCCTATGGACTGCTTGCATTGCAATGCATAAGGGACTATATTGCATGTCAAAAGTACACTGAATCATCACAAATGACATTCTGTATCTCTCAAATGCATTTTATACCGAAAGCAATCTCTGTTTTTTTCATTGTAGCAGGCATTTTAATGTTTTAGTCAGGGCTCAAAATTCAAGCCAGACCAATTGGCTGTGCAATGCTTGTTCCTTTAATGGGTTCACCATCTTTAACAACAGCAAAGAGGGTTGGGTAGCTAGTTGGGTTAAAACATTCCACATAAGTCTTTTTAACCCATGATATTACAGACTTGAATCTTGCATGATATATGTTCATATTAACCTAACTGAATGACACTGATTTTATGAGTCCAAGAGTATGGCATGCAGAGATATGTAAGCTTGCCAGAATTTGAACCTGTAACATAAAGATATCATGCAGTCAGCACTGTGTTTCAACTGGCTGCAACCCAGCAACCAGGAAGTTAAAAGTCAAACTTCACTGGCAGATGGTTTAATGGTGGCCTTTCTTGCCATAATTAACAATGTGTAAGACAGATTGGCAAAAGTACACTCTGAACAAGATCAATGAACCGGGCACAGTAGCAATGTGTCTACAAAGTGCACTATATATGAACAAAGAAGCCCTAGGTTAGCCACATTATGCCGTACACCCAATTGCTGAATCACTGTTACACAGGAAATGACAGTAAATGGTTTACATCCAAGATCTATCACGCTTCAGTGCCAAAAATCTACACTCAGAACTGTTTTCCTTTAAAGAATCGCTATCAGCACTCAAACTCACCTCACCTTACGCTTATATCCCAATGCATCATCGGTTGGAAGACAATGACTACAGGACAACCACCAAAGACCTGAAAAGTCCACAAGGTATAAATACGCTAAGGGCTCTGTTCTCTCCAGCTCCCTTTCTCTAGGTGCAGAGCAGGGGGCTAGTATGTGTGTCTTTTCTATGCTCAGCCACTTAATTCAACCATTGATGGTGTAGGCTTACGTCCGCTTAAACGAAGAACTACACTGCTGTTCAAGCCATAATGTTGCATAAGAACGGCCTCGAAGACTGAAAAAGAGAATGAGCGTCACAGAATGTGATAAATGCCCAGGGTTATTGCAAACCAGCTGGGATGAGTTCTGATCAGCAACACCTCCCTGTAATCTACCTCTTCATAAGGTCTGGAATTCTATCCCGGAAGAGAAGGACCAACCAAAAGTACCTGGTATCCACTAAAGCAACGAAGACCTGGATTTTACCTACTCATGCCTCAAACTAGAATTAGCCACCCACACAAAGAAGGAAAGTATCAGTGTATGCAAAGTAGTTCATTTGCATATTTGTGTCACTGCACTCATGCAGAATGCAACACACATAGAAAGAGATAAAAACGAGAAGAAATAAACATGTTTCTCCTCGTTATGCCTCACCTCAAGAGGCGTATGGATTTGGTGCCTCCCCAGGTTTACCTGACTTTGTAAATCTGGGGCATCATCACATTCCATGGGTGTTGCTTGGGAAAACTCACCCAAATGCCCATGGAATGCCTCCCAGGTGCACAGTAAGGCGCTGCAGCAATTTGTGCTGCGTCGCCTTACTCATGATTTATGAGACCACACAAAGCCACGCAGGGTGGCTTTGCGTGGCTTCATAAATCGAATTGAGAACCCTGCGTCACGCATGTACCACTTTACGTGGTGCAAAAGTGATGCAGGGCTCCCATAAATATGCCCCAAAGTTTTTTACCACAGAGTGTAAACTGGGTATCCCAGAATTTGAATGGGGGCATGGCCCCATGCAAATAAAGGAAGGCCTTGCCCATGCCCCGCCCAATATTACACACACAGTCACACATAGGCAAATGTCTTTTGAGGCACAAGCTAACTGTATTTCTCTTTGGAGGTGAGGCAGAGGTAGTGTGCCACCCAAAAGTCTTCTTTTGTGGGGGGACTCAGAGGTACTAAAGGACCCTCTAAGGGCCACCATTCCTTGCGTGGCAGTCACTACACGGACCCATCGTGCATTGAAACACGGAAAAATAGTAAAGCATCACTCTGTGCCTCTGTGCTGTCTGCAGCTTGTGTGCTAGCTTGCTGCGTGAGGTCATGCGCTGCAGACAGTGATGTTCTCTTTTTTAAATTGGGTCCATGAGGGCATTCACCAAAGCAATGAAGAGAAATACTGCTAATGGGTAATGAGGTTGCAAATCTAACTTAAGCAAAACCAAGAGCTATCCAAGTCAGCATCTTATATGTTCAGGGCCACTGGAATTATGTGATTCTGCTGCGTTTTCCACCTAATTATGGATTTGCCACATTTGTCACATAATTCATCTCCTGCTGCATAAATAATCTACAGATTCTAACAAAAAAATTGTTTCTAGCTCAAACAGATCAAAAGTTACAAAAAATGTGGCAACATGTAGCACGTGGAAGGTCCTTTGCAAAGGTGACTGGTCAGCTTTCAGTTGCTTTTTGTTGTATTTGGTTGTTGAACTAGTATTAAGGAGGCAACATCTTTGCCCACCTTTGTACATTTTACACACATGTGTAAAAAGTAAAAATAATGAAGTAATACTATCTTAGAATGTGCTGCACTACGCTGCATAGCTTGCATTTCTTGCCGCATAATTAAGTCACGCCTACCAGGTAATTTGGCCCTCCCCTGCCGCATAGTTCCAGTGGCCCTGAATCTGTTACATAGGGCCACTGAAAGAATGCAATGCTGCAGCCACTGCATTTTCTGCAAAAAGATTGATTTATCACACCTGCTGCATAATAGAACACCTGCTGCATACTTTTCAGAATTTAACATAAATAATTAGTTCTACATAAAACGGATCACAATTTCATAAAAAGCCACACTTGGTACTTTGTAGTGGGAAAACCTTTGCATCGGTTAGGTGGTTAACATTTAATTGTGAGTGGTGTATTCAGATGGTAGGTAAACCGGTACTCATGTGGTGAAATCTTTGCCCAGACTTTATGAATGTGTGTTAAAATGACAAAATAGTGAAATAATACTGCCACTGTAGTGTAGCTCCTATTTCCCTAATAGGCTCTGCGCATTGGAATAATATATCCTACAGGTTTGACATAGGACTAAGGTCAGTATGTCCCTATCGAGTATATTAAACTTAATTACTTGTGCCAGCTAGCTCAGAGGCCACTAGAAACTCCTTGACAACAAGAAGGGAGTAGTTTCTGGCAGCCGCAAAACATGACCACTGTGTTTCCCTTTAGAATCAGAACGTGTCCCAGAGTCGTGGAAAAAATAGATAACTATTTCACTCAGCTCAATCGTGCATGCTTAGTTTTCTCCAAGTTACACAGAAAGAAGTAGACGGGCGTTTCAATAAAAGATTTATTGAACAGTCTTGTTTCTGGTGTAAGTAAAATGTGCTGTTACGATCACAAGACAGTATGCGAGATAAATAATGTACAGTGTGAGCAGTAGAAATAAATAACACTGCGATAGCATTATCTTTTAGTACATATGCATTTACATAAATAACACAGACTAAAAATGCGAGTACTCATAAGATGCGTTTCTAATCTAGTTCTACCCCAATGTGCCTAACCCAACCTAGGTGTAGGAAGAGGTATGAAGTAGGTGAAGTATTCCTTACTATGGTATACTAAGAGTATGTTAAGCCTAGTATGCCTAGCATGCCAAGAGTCCCTCTAGGTTCTAGTCTGCTCCATACCTGAAGAATGAGAGAGGTAGGAATCTCTTTGCCAGACTCGAACTCCAACACCCCGCAAGGGAAGTTAGATCACTGGAAGCTGGACTCTCTGCGTGCAGGGATGACAGCGTCTTCTTAGTGCGTCAGGCCGGGAAACGGGCTCCTCTGAAGTCGAGGTCTCCTCTGATTTACAGGGGCTAGGGAAGGTATATTTATACCTAAGAAGTACCTCATAATGTTAGCATTGACGTGAGTCGGACAGCGGAAGACGTCATGAATGAACCCCTAAGGAATAATGGTTCATGCATAATATATGAGTCCTTGAAGAAATCAATAGTCCTGGGCTAGGGAAACTCCCGCAGCCTAAGGGTCTGTTCTTCATGAACTCGTTGTGACGTTAGGGTGGACGGATGTCGGAGACCATGCCTAAATTTGGAGTGCACGGTTTAATGCCTAAATAAGGGCTGGGATTTTATGCCTATATAAGGGCAGGGCGAATTGTGCCTATATAAGGACATGATACTGGAAAGCCCGTTTATGGACACCCTAAGAGGAATACAACACCCACTCCACTTTCGTGTGTACGATAATACTAAAATGCTAAACATTTAAAATGCTAAACATTAAATGGAGTACTGCATATTTTAAAAAATATTTCCTAAAAGCATTTAAAAAACATAGTAAAAAATGCAAAAGGTACTGTACATTTGAAGCATTGCTTTTCATTTCAGGCATAAAGTTCGAAAATAAATGCAATTGGAATAAAATAAGCAGTAATATTTACATGTGACAAAAAAAAATGATCGATAAGTTTCCAAAAATCAAAGTAATTTCATGTCATGGAAATTAATAAACTGTTTTAGACACACAAGATGACTAAGTGTCCGTGGAAGTACTGTGAAGTCTGTACTATAAGGCTAGTTCTACTTTAAGCAGATTGAAGTGCCATTTTCGTTCGAAAAATGGGAAAAAGTTCAATTTTGGTAGAGTTCCAAGTTGTTTTGAAAAATGAAGGCCAAATTGTTACTGCATCTCTGGAACACTGTATGCTGAATCAGAGTCAGTTTACGGGTCTGGTGTAAACATGAGATCATCTATTTCTATAGACAAAACATCATCCACTGTAGTTGGTGTCAGCTGGAACACCTCGTGTAGCAGATTAATTGCACAGAGATGTGAAGCTTCGCTTCCAGCATAGGGTGCCGCAGCAAAGTTCGCGTCCGTTGTTACCTGTGTGCCTGTAGATCTTTCTCGTACCTCAGCAGCAGCCGGAAGCGTCTGTGAGATCTCAATGAATGCAGACATCAGGATTGGTAACCTCTGGGGACAACACAGAGCATGGGCCGTTATCGGGACCAGCAGACTATCGACATCCGTTGGCGTGGCTGATGGAAATGTTAGACAGGTGTCCAACACGCATTCTTCACCGCATAGCAGGCATCGTAGAACAGGTAAGATGCAATCTTGCCAGATTGGTCGGAATGACAGGAACCAAGTTGTATTAAGGTCCCGTAGACGAGTCATGCCCAAAAGCTGTACTATTCGCTCACAGCACTTTCGTTCAAGGAGAACTTTCTCCATTTCGCTCGGAGTGATGTCTGCGAATAGGCTGGCCATAGCGCAATAGCAGGAAGAGAAATAGAATTCCGGCAACAAGTGCTAGAATTAATGGTATGCCACCAAACACCGAATTTGCAAAGTTCGGGATGATTCCAGTATTGCCTGGAAAGGTGCTAACAGACCGGAGCAGATGCTCTTAAATACATGTACAATTCCGGTTGTATCAGACATATTGAAGATACGTCCTATCATTTCTACGAAATGTATAGGGCAGTTTGTACGTATTAAAGTCTGTATCTCAGCCGAAGTCCTTGCTACTTGTAGATCATAGGTTTCTTTGGCCGAGGTCAAAGGCACTGTTTGCTGTAAAAGCATGGCTTTCATTCTGCTCAAAGTATCAAATCTTATAAAAGAGATGTTCAGCGAAGGCCATAGAGGCGACTCCCTGACTGTGTCTATTGGGGGAAACAATACTTGCATACAGCAAGTGACCCTGGAGTTGACCGTTACTAGATATGGGATGCCTGGCAGCATGCCGCAGAAACTCTGATCATTCCACATGAGGTAACTCCCATTAGAAAGTTGTCCAAACGTTGGATTTATCACAGCAGCTGGTGTACCCTGCAGATGGCAAGACAAATTTGCCACAGAACCATTACAAGCCCCGTGTAAAGAAATGTCCTGACATATAAGTGAACCGCTCAGTGCACGTTTACAGTGTGTACCGCTCAAAAACACTTCACGATCCCCACTCCAACATCTATATGTATACGGTAAATCCCAAGATGTCTTAATGTATTCCTTACCCAACCTTTCATATTTGCCTGCTTGCATTTGTCTGAGGCAATACTGAAACTGAAAAGTACTCACAGGTAATGTTATTTTGCCATGAATAAGCCATTCTGTAGCTGGTTTTTCTGCCACTGTGAATGGTAACTTTTCCAGTTTTTCAATGCTCAGCACTGTATACCTTGCTCCTCTTTGTGCCAGTTCGATCTGTTTATCAGTTAGATTGTATTCTGCAAACAGAGCTGACGTGTTGATGAAACGCCAAGGCACATAGCCCGCTCGCAAAGATTGCAGCGTCCAGCTTAATAACACAATAGAACGTAATTGAGACTGGCCTTCCTGTAACATCGCCAAATCTTGTTCTAGTATGTCGATAGCAGAGGATACAATGCCATCCAATGAATATATTCTGGAGGACAAAGTTGTTAACCCATTGTCGACCACAGAGAGTGTTTTCTCTAAATTAATACAATCAAGTTCACATATTCGTTCTGCGGCCTCCATCTGTGATACTTTCCATGCTTCATTATAGGCAGCATAAATGCCGGCATATATGAAACGTTTCTGACGCGGTTTTCTTGGTCCAAGCAAGAATTCCCTATGGTCTGCGTCCTTTTTAAGTAAGGTTAAGTGTTGTTTCACATCCTGTAGTGTAGACTTATGCAGCCAATCGAGGCATAATTTTCCTACACTGTATGTTGTTACTACCCCCGGATGTTGTCTTTAGACGTATCTTGGGTCTGGCCTATTAATAGTAAAGCCCTGAGTTTTATTCAGGAATCTTTCATGACAGTTATTCGTGTCTGTGGGCCAGATCAACCATTTCTTCCAATCAGGATTAGATCTGTTGAGTTGTAGTATATTGTCAACTGTCACCACTGCCTTTGTATTATTATCACTGGCAGGTGTTGGTACAGAAGGTGTGTTCATCTCTTTGATCTTGGCTAATCCAAGACAAGATGTTTGTTGGACGGTTTCATTCAAAAACAGTATTTGTTCAGGGATAATGCAGGCTCTAAATAAAGCTTCTATACCCTGTACTTGCCACTCTTTAGTACCCCAGACAGTTTTTGTGTCTACCGTGTCTTTCCATAAGTCGAAACCCTGTCTAGACAGTCGGGCAATAAATGCTGCAGAGTAAATCTGTTTTGTATTAGTTAACATAATTTTCAGTCCTGTTTTGTTTACATTTTTATAGTAAAACATTTCTGGATCAGATGTATTGTAACCTGAAAAATATGGAAACTTGTTGGCAAATGTTTTTGAACTACCTTTAGGTGGTGTAGGACAATGTTCCCATTGGTTAAACATAAACACATTTCTTGGATATGCAGATTTATGCAAATAATGATGACCATAGTGGTTGTAACAATACATTTGTTCATAGTCTGATGAACCCTCTAAATATTCATTTTTAGAAAATGCAGCAGATTTTTCTAGGTCAAACATTATGTCATTCACAGTCTCAAAGTACCAATCATCTGAATAGGTACTGGACGTAATTAGATCACTTAGTGAAATTTTAAACAAATGTGGTATGTTCAATTGTTCATTCGGGCCGAAGATATCATAATCTGTTGTGTCCCACACTATAACATCCTGTATAGGAACAGCTGTGATGTTCACTGATGACAAGTCTCTTGCTTCACGATGGGAAGATTTATGAGGTTTCAAAAGTACGTTCACGCCTTTTCCTTCAGTGTTCACATGGATGTATCTGCCACTTATAAGCACGCTCACAGTTGTAACCAAAGCTAGCCAGAGCAGGAAAACAAAAAGTCCAGATGTAATCCAGAGTTCAATCCATGGAGAAACCAAATAAGTCTTTTTCAGAAAGTGAAGAAAGTCTTGTACTTGCTGCTTGAATTTCAATGATGCTGGCGTCGTTTCAGGTTCACTCGGATCTTCTGAGAACGTATCAAAGTTAATGAAATAGCCAGAAGCAGTTCTATCAATTGTTGGAATTGCATCAGGATTTGTAGAAATCACTGGAACCAGTTCATCACTTGCCACGTTGGTGTAGACAGGTGTATTTGGACGAACTGTTACTTGGTTGTCAAGAGGGATGAGTTCCATAGCGTTGTTGCTTAGTCCTCCATCAGTTACAGCTGAATTCTCGATTGTGATCAGTCTTTCAGTCTGAACCTCTTGGATAGTAGCGAGAGGAGTGCGTCTGCTACTAGGTCGGAGTCCACGAGACCTACTATTTAGTATTGGCCACATACTGTGGTTTGATGAGGTCGATGGACACAAAACTTTTCTCCTTTCTTCCAGCAAGGGGCGGCAGAAGTACTGTTCTTGTTCCTTGAACTGCTAGGACAGGTACTGGTTGTCTGTAAGAAGGTCCAAATTCCTTCTTGTCCGCAATCTTTTCTCTGACTAGATCCCCAACTTTTGGAATCCAGACAGGCCTTGCTGGGACCGCCGATTTTTCCCCAGTGGTGGTTGGCTGTAGGAATATGTTGCTTTGTTTCGTTCTTAATTTATTGAGTTCCTGTAAAACAGCCAAACGATCTTTTATATCAAACGGTTTATTTTCCACCACTGTGCCTACGTGTTCAAGGTCTGGTACCCACATTCTTGTCCCAAATAGGACCTCATATGGAGTGACCCCCCCCTAGAGAACTTCTTGGCAGATTATTCAATGAGCGTTGGACCCCACTAAGGTGTTTGACCCACCCATCACCCGAACCTAATACCCTAGCTGTTATAGACTGCTTTATGTCCCGGTTTTTCCTTTCCACAACCGAAATTCCCTCAGGATGGAATGGAGAGGAGTACCGCAATGCAACGCCCAGACTGGCCATGGCTTCTTTGTAAGCCCGAGAGCTAAACGCAGGACCCTGGTCAGAATGTAGCGTGCCTATTGCGTATGTGCCGATAAAGACTCGCAAATCTTTTATAACAGTTCGAGCGTCAGCCGAGCGCTGAGGCCATAACCATAGGAACCTAGAGCATGAATCCACTGCAACCATGATATATTTATAGTTACCGTCCCTTTGCAAGGGACCGCAGTGGTCCAGGTAAACACAAGCTAATGGTTTGTCTGAAATTAACAGGGGTGTCTGCGCAGGACGTTTCACTGTTGAGACTTTCATCTGTTGGCAAATATCACATTCTAAAACATAGTTTTTAGTTTGTTTCCGAATGCCAGGCCACCAATATCTTTGCTTGAGTAAAGATACTGTCGCTGAAACACCTGCATGGGCAGAAGCTATCCCTTCATGTGCTGCTAGGATTAGTCCTAATCTGCGTTCCTTGTTTGGAATTACCCTATCCCCCACTCCAGGGATTCGAGCAAAAGGAACGTTGTTCGCATCAATTACATAAGAGTACTTGAGTGGAAACTTTTTTGGTAACGCTGCACTGCTGCCTTTGCTTGATGCATTGACAGCCAACATTATCTCACCGTCTATTTTTGTTTTTGAACGAGTGATCGCAGCTACGGAAGCCGTCTGCACAGCCCCCTTTGCGGCTTCATCAGCCAATGAATTCCCTGCAACGTGAACGCCATCACGTTGATGACTCAGTGTGTGGATCTCGTGAGCCTTTGGTAGTTCGTTTTTCAACTGAACTACTTGTTCCGAAAGTATTTTGTGCTTTATTGTGCCACCTTTCGCATCTTTGAATCCATTTTCAAGCCAGTTTTGTATATATTCATTATACGACTGAACACAGTAAAAGGAATCGCACACTATTAGTGTGGGGAATTCTCGATCTGTACTTTCAAGTGCCAGTTTGAATGCTTGTTGTTCAGCTCGCTGAGCTGTACAATCTCCTAAAGTCTGAGTTTTTGTGACCATAGGTCTGAAGACGCCATTTTGCATGCGACCTTTAACGATTGCACATGCTGCACTGTAAGCTTGCTTACTCCCTGTTGCGGGTTGTGCGGATCCGTCAGTGTAAATTATGAATTTATACTGATCGAGAGGCAGAATTTCAGTAGGCAGAGGACCTTCCTGTTCATATTGCAGGAATGCTTGTGTTTTTAAATCTGGATCAAAAACATATTCAACATCTGTTGCAGCAAGAGAATTAACCCATTGTATCCATCTTGGATGTAATGCTTTAGCATTTGGAATGCTTGCTTTTGTGACCGCTTCTAAAGCTGGTACCGGGGTTACAACAATAATGCGTTTCCCTTGGGCTAAGGCTCTTTCTTTTGCTACAGCGGTTTGAACTGCTGTTAGAATTTTTTCAGTTGAACTGAAGCGCATTTCCGCTTGTGTGTACAAATGAGATTTGTATGCGATTGGTATTTTCTCACCCTCATTGAAGGTTAAGTAGGTGAATCCGCATTGACCCGAAATTATTCGGATCACCAAATTGCGTTGACTTACGCGTGTTTGTAAGTGATTTGTTGCTAACATGTTAGTCTGGAGTGAACGCAAGATTTCTGTGTGTTCCTGTGTCCAGTTTCTGAACGAAAAATCAGGTTTGATTAATGCGTAGAGAGGTTTAACCCTTTCTGCGTAATTTAGAATGTATGTTCTTCCAAAATTTAGGAAACCCAGGATGGATTGTAAGTTTTTTAGCGTTTTTGGAGGTTGGAGCAGCGCACACTTTTCTAAAAAGTTAGCTGCCAAGCTTTTGCCTTCACTTGAAAGTTCATATCCTAGAAATAGGACATTGAGATGGGCAATTCTGGACTTTTTAAAGTTGAACTTGTAGCCCTCAGAGGCGAAACCCAGTATAATGGTGCTCACCCTGTTCAAGTGTTTTTCCAGGTCATCGTCTGTCAGATAGATGTCATCGACATAGGACAATGCCTCATTGTCATAAATTTGTAGTAACTACGTTACCCTCGCTGAGAATAAACCTGGGCTGTTCTTGAACCCTTGTGGGAGTCGACAAAAGTGACGCTGGGTCCCCATTATGGAGAATGCTGTTAAGTACCTGCTTTCAGGTGCTATGTCTTTACAAAAGAAACCATTTGAGATGTCTAATGTTGTTTTGTATTTTTTACGCACAATGTTATTCATTAATGCTGTGCTATGTGCATGTTGCACTGCAAAAGTTTTAGAACAAGTGTTTAAGTGTCTGTAATCCAAAACTAGACGATATGTATTGTCTGGTTTGGAGACAGGAAACAAAGGATTGTTCATTGAGGAGGTGCATGTTTCAATCACCCCTTGGTATTCAAGTTGATCTAAGATCTCCTGACCTGTTTTTTAGCTTCTTGCTTTATTGGGTACTGCCGTTGTGCAGTTGGTTCATGTTTCAGATGTATTTTATGGTGAGGTGAGTCCTCATCCCATCCTACATGATTTTTATATAATGCTGGGGCCTGGGCCACTGCCCATTTCCTGGCATATGTATATTTCAGATGCATTGGTATATGGTTGGAGAAGACAGGCATAATTATGTCCTCGCCATGTGGGCACTCCCTGACAAATTGTGGTGGCCAGTCCTTTTCTGCTAGAAGTATGTCATAGCCCTTTGATAGTCTTTCCCAAAAAGTGCTTTCACCTGTCTAGGTTTGTCTCCCTCCATCCGGAGTGTTATTTCATATAACTTTTGTGGAGTACTAACCCTGGTGTCTACAGTCTCTACTTTAATGTACTCATTCAAGTCCACTATCTCCAGAAGTTCCTTCAGGTTCTGGCGAGCTTATGTGACTTCTGCTGCACTGTCCAGCATTGTCTGAGCCCATTCTCCGTTCTTGAGTTGTGTTCTCAGTATTCTCGGCATGTCTGATCTTTAGACCTGCTACTTTCTTTTTGGAGAATTGAGGTTTTACTTTGGTTTTTGGAGCGTGTTTGTCGTCTTTCGATTTCACGCGTTCTTCTCTATGTTCTGATCGTCCTCTTCTTTCCGAAGTCTGTGATGAGATCTGAAAGGGACGAGAGGAACGTGTATCAGTATCTTGATACCTATCAGGTTTTCTCAAATTATCCCTATTCCTGAGGTTATACCTCCTTTCAGAGGGCTCCTTTTGAGGAGACCTACCTCGGGATTGAGAACGTTTCTCGTTTGAATTTTGTTTATTAGTCTCCCACTTCTTTTTAGAAGATGTAGGAGTTTGTTTAATTGAGTCCTTCTCAGGACTTTCAGATAGTTTCGGTTTAATTGGTCTTCCACCCAAACTATCTCTGCCTAATTCTGCATAAGATTGTTCTATAATTCTGGGTAGCTCAGTTTGATGTTCTGTAACATCAAATTCCCTTAATTTTTGGCGGATCGCCACTGCTGCTGCCTCCCCTTTAATATTAGATAATATTATTGTTGAGACCTGGTCGAAATTTTTCAGTAATTTCATACCTAAATTTAGAGCAGGCTCTGCCCCGTATTCGTTTTGGATTTGTTTCAGGACATCAGGTATTACCGCAATTGACGGAATGCCATGTGTTTTAGTATAGATGGCAGCAAAGACTGAGCCCCAAGTGGTGCAGTCTTCCAGTTGTGGTGTGATCCCCATTGGTAAACTGATTGTCAGTATTCTGTGTTTCTCATACGGGCTAGTATTTGGAAATACTGCTTCGATTTGAGTAATTTTTTGAGCTATCCAGAATGGAATTTGCTCACGTTTTGTGGGCATTTTACCCATGACTGCGTATAGAGTCTGTGGTGTAATTTTTAGTGTATTCCCTTGGTGAGGAGTTTGATTTGGAATTGTTAATGGTTGCTGGACTGTAAAAGTCCGCATGACATATTGGACCAATTGTCTGTAAATTTTTATTAATTCTTGTATTTGAACAAGTAAGTCCTCATCTGACATTATATCCAGTTCAGGATGAGGTGTGTAGCCGGCTAGAATCGGCCATGTTGCTCCTGGTCTACCTAGTGGACCGAGCCTGGTAATGTTTTTGTGATGTTTTAGTGCGCCTTTAAACTAGAGCTGATGCTCCTGGTATGTTAATGGAATTTCTATATCCTCGAAAGGAATGTTTTCCTCTGGTGGTTCATCTTCTTTGTAGAAGTGAAACATGTGTGTTACTGGATTGGATTCAGGAAATATTACCCATGAATAGAATACCTCTGTCTGAAAGGATTCGTGTGCCTCTATCACGAAAACTGCTCTACCTCCTCTTGGTGGTAGGCCATGTTTTATAAGTTTTAGAGTGATGGCTCTTCTTAAGTTTGGAGCGATGTCTATAACACCCTCCTCGGTTTCATTTAAACCTGTAATGTTAAAAACTGCTGCTTGGGCTGGATCAGGCGCAGCTCCACCGTTTCCGGTCTCAGTGTCGGAGCCAGGCATTTTGTTGTTTGAAAAATGTAGAACAAGTTTCAAGGAAACAAAGATTAGGTGCACAATATTTTGGAACACTGTATCCTTCAACGTTGAGCAAACCAAACAGCTAATATATAGGGTGCTTCCCTATGTAGCCTTGGTGGATACTTAACCCTGCCCACTCCAGACGTCTTTTGGAGTATATGGGTAGGGGTCTCTGAGAGAAAAAGCACGGCTGAGTTACTCAGTATCTAACGTTGAATTTCCGCCTTACCAAACCGTTGGGCGCCATGTAGTGTAGCTCCTATTTCCCTAATAGGCTCTGCGCATTGGAATAATATATCCTATAGGTTTGACATAGGACTAAGGTCAGTATGTCCCTATCGAGTATATTAAACTTAATTACTTGTGCCAGCTAGCTCAGAGGCCACTAGAAACTCCTTGACAACAAGAAGGGAGTAGTTTCTGGCAGCCGCAAAACATGACCACTGTGTTTCCCTTTAGAATCAGAACGTGTCCCAGAGTCGTGGAAACAATAGATAACTATTTCACTCAGCTCAATCGTGCATGCTTAGTTTTCTCCAAGTTACACAGAAAGAAGTAGACGGGCGTTTCAATAAAAGATTTATTGAACAGTCTTGTTTCTGGTGTAAGTAAAATGTGCTGTTGCGATCACAAGACAGTATGCGAGATAAATAATGTACAGTGTGAGCAGTAGAAATAAATAATACTGCGATAGCATTATCTTTTAGTACATATGCATTTACATAAATAACACAGACTAAAAATGCGAGTACTCATAAGATGCGTTTCTAATCTAGTTCTACCCCAATGTGCCTAACCCAACCTAGGTGTAGGAAGAGGTATGAAGTAGGTGAAGTATTCCATACTATGGTATACTAAGAGTATGTTAAGCCTAGTATGCCTAGTATGCCAAGAGTCCCTCTAGGTTCTAGTCTGCTCCATACCTGAAGAATGAGAGAGGTAGGAATCTCTTTGCCAGACTCGAACTCCAACACCCCGCAAGGGAAGTTAGATCACTGGAAGCTGGACTCTCTGCGTGCAGGGATGACAGCGTCTTCTCAGTGCGTCAGGCCGGGAAACGGGCTCCTCTGAAGTCGAGGTCTCTGATTTACAGGGGCTAGGGAAGGTATATTTATACCTAAGAAGTACCTCATAATGTTAGCATTGACGTGAGTCGGACAGCGGAAGACGTCATGAATGAACCCCTAAGGAATAATGGTTCATGCATTATATATGAGTCCTTGAAGAAATCAATAGTCCTGGGCTAGGGAAACTCCCGCAGCCTAAGGGTCTGTTCTTCATGAACTCGTTGTGACGTTAGGGTGGACGGATGTCGGAGACCATGCCTGTATTTGGAGTGCACGGTTTAATGCCTAAATAAGGGCTGGGATTTTATGCCTATATAAGGGCAGGGAGAATTGTGCCTATATAAGGACATGAAATGAAATGAAATGAAATGAAAAGGGCATTTATAGAGCGCATGGCTACCAGAAGGCCTCCCAGCGCTTGGCATGACTAGTAGACGGGGGGAGGGACAGAACGATTAGTTTAAGGGAATAAAAGGGTTTTGAGTTGTTTCCTGAAGGCAAGATGGCTAGGCTCTTTTCGGAGGTGGAGGGGGAGGGCATTCCAGAGTCTGCCTGCATTCAGAGAGAAGAGCCTGCCGCCACTTCTGGCTCGTTTGATTCTAGGGATGTCAATTAGGTGGAGATCATCCGAGCGAAGCTTTCTCCTTGCTTTATATGGATGAATTATGGCCGAGATCAGGGGAGGGCCTATCCCCAAAAGGGATTTGTGAACAATGCACAATGATTTGAAGCTAATTCTTTCTTTTACTGGAAGCCAGTGTAGAGATCGGAGAGCAGGTTTTGCGGAAAGAGATCTAGGTGTTCCCGTCAACAATCTGGCTGCACAATTCTGGATGATCTGCAATCTATTGATCACTGAGGTAGGAGCTCCCAGATAGAGCGCATTACCATAATCCAATCTAGAGAGTAGAATAGATTGGACCATGATTTTCTTGGCTTGAGGAGGAGCAGAGGAAGCACTTTCCTCGCCATTCTGATCAAGCCAAAACAGATTGCTACTGTCTTACTGGCTTGCACTTGGAATGTAAGATTCTGGTCTAGCCAGATGCCCAGGCTCTTTATCTCAGGCTTAGGGATTGGGACTGGGCCCATGCAAACTGGCCAGATGGTTCTGAGTGACGTATTGTCAAAATTGCCCAGAGTCATGACCTCGGTCTTTTCTCCATTTAATTTCAGGTGGGAAGACCCCATCCATTTTACAACTTCCGTAAGACATGCTTTCAGGGTCGTGGAGTATTGTGTGGATTGGTTTAGAGCTACGACCAGTTGAGTGTCGTCGGCGTAGGTGACCATATGTATCCCAAACGGGGCCACGATTGAAGCCAAAGGGACCATGTACACATTAAAAAGTGTAGGGCTCAATGACGAGCCCTGTGGTACACCACACTGGAGAGGCCGAGGTTTGGAACTCATGCCCTCTTCAAAAACCTGGAATGAACGTCCCTTCAGGAAGGAACGAATCCAGCTCATAGCGATTCCACCTACTCCCAGATTGCCGAGGTGGTGAATCAAGACCTGGTGATTCACCGTGTCGAATGCTGCGCTCAAATCCAATAGGATAATAGCTGCAGCACCTCCTGCATCGAGGATTTTCCTGCTTTCCTCCACAACCGCCAGCAGGGCAGTTTCCGTACTCTGCCGAGGCCGGAAGCCTGTTTGGGATGGGTGTAGAAGGTTGGAAATTTCCAGAAAATTAGAGAGGGCAGGGTTAACATATTTTTCGGCGATTTTAGAGATCCCAGGCAGAAGGGAAATAGGGCGGTAGTTGCCCAAGTCTGCGGGATCAAGGTGCGACTTCTTAAGAAGGGTCTTAACCATAGCTTCTTTCCAAAGTCGGGGGACTACTCCTGTACAAAGTGAGGCGTTGATGGCATGGGTGATTGTGGGGCCAATAATGGATGCAGCTTTAGTTAGGATGTTCATGGGAGCTGGGTCTCTTGGTGATCCACTTTTTACTGTGTGCATAAGGGTCAGGAGTGTTTCCAGGAGGAGATGGGGAAAGCACTCCAGACGATGAGTGGTGAAAGGGCAGTCGGGTAGAGAGCTCATCCATACGGGATCAATTTGAGGGAGCATTTTTATAATGTTCTGAATTTTGTTATCAAAGAACTCGGCCTGATTTTTGCAACGAGTTCCATGGGGGTCAATAGGGACAGGAGGAACTGGGCTTTTAAGGAGCCTTTTTATAATAGAGAAGGTCTCTCTAGGGGAATTGGCAGCTAGCCGAATTTTTTCCTCGTAGTAGGCTGCCTGAGCTTTCCTCATTTCCTCATTTCCGCTCTGTATATACATATGGCCCTTCTGTAGGTGAGCTTACTCTCAACTGCAAAGTCTTTCCTCCAGCTTCTTTCTAATATTTTGCAGTTCTGTTTCAGGATGCGCAGTTCAGCGGAGTACCAGGGCGATCTAATTGAGCCATTCTTTTTCATAATCCGGATTTTTGGGAGGACCTGGTTCAACGAGTCATCTATCCAACTGCAAAAATTATTATACATTGTGACTGGGCAGGGAACCAACTGAGGTCTATTATTTTCCAGTTCATGAGTCCAGTTCTCCCAGGAGAGCTTAGACCAGGGACGGATAAGTGTTCGAGAAGGATAGACTGGGGGGATGGGGATTTGGGGACGCCAGGAAAGGGGCACCAAATGGTGGTCGGACCAGGGGATTGGAATAGGGTTGTTTCCCTGAAAATTCTCCAGATTAGAAAACACTGGGTCAAGACAGTGTCCCTGCGCATGTGTAGGGAGTTGAACTTTTTGCAGCAACTGGAGTGACGCAAGATCATTTGCTAGTTCAACTGCTACTGTAGATCTGGGATCATCAAAGTGCAGATTAAAATCGCCGAGAAGGGTAAAATTTGCAATGGTGATAGCTAAATTGATGGCGGTTTCTAAAAGAGAGTTACAAAAAGAGCCTACCGCACCCGGGGGGCGGTAGATCAGAATGCCTGAGAGTGTGAGGAGAGGGGAGAATTCTAAAGAGAAACGAACATTCTCGCAGTCCAAGAGAGGACTGCCGAGTAGGCGACAAGTAAGGTGATCCTTATAAATGATCGCAATTCCCCCTCCTTTGCTTATAGTTCTATCCACTCTTTGAATCGCGTACCCCTGGGGCAAAGTTTGTACTATGTCAGGATCAGAGCTAGCACTGAGCCAGGTTTCAGTTAAAAAAAGCACCTCGGGGGAGGAATCTTGTAAAAGGAGCGAAATTTCCGTAGAATGTTTGGGAAGGGATCTACAGTTTAAGAGTAAAATACTATAAGCAGGACTTGAAGGAAGGGGTGAACGAATATGGGTGGGGAATGTGAACGGGCAGTGAGGGCATTTTGATCTGAGGTTATCTGCTCGTAAAAGATGGAGACATTTGGCCCTAGGGTGGTTGTTTAGCTGGAGCAATTGATCCCTAGAGTACCCAGTGCGTCCGGGGAATAAAGGAGCAGGGGTTTTGGCCCCTAGCCCCGGCCGGGCGCGGACGGGCGCAGACGGGCTTGCCTTAGGCGCGCCTTCGGTCCGTTTATGGACACCCTAAGAGGAATACAACACCACAGGACTTGTGTTGTATAATTTTGCCTTTTCTTGTTGCATAATTTAGTCTTGCTCCAGTATTCGGTCATAATTCCAGTGCACCTATTGCTATGTTATCAAGCATTTGTCCAGCACACAACTGCAACTAGTGTGGCATTGCACTACTCATCCACTCTGCACAGGTGACAGGTAGCCCTGTGTGTTTGAGCGTAGAGGTGTATGGTTGTAGCACGTCTTATGTACAAAGAGCTGGATGTGATGCGTGAGGCTTGACACATGGTCTGCTCAAGGCAAACTTGATGCTGCTGAATGCCTGCCAATGTTTACAGAAGTGCATAAGAGGACCAGGCTGATTCAAGCAGTATGTATTCTACATACCGGATAGTCACATGGTGGGTGTGCTATCCCCTTATTGTCCGCAGTAATGGAACCATCAAGGCGATCAATCAAACGCAACAGTACTTGATTTGATTTGAGTTTTGTAAAAGCGCTGCGTCTGCCCTAGAGCGTCTTGGCGCTGCCTTCAATGAAGAACGGGAACTGATATGAAAATTTACAATGAAAACGTGAAAAGCCAGGTTTTTAAAGATTTCCTGAAGGCCAGGAGGTTATATTTATTCCTCAAACTCCATGGCATGTGGCTTCAGAGACTATTGGGCCCACCCAGAAGCAGGGATAGTACAAACCAAAGGTGTGGCCGAGCCTAGGGTTCGCCTATAACACAGGAGATGGGGGCACTCCCTTTCAGATTACATCTGAGTCCCGCGTCCCCCGAAGAAGCAAGGTTGTAAATTGATAAGGAGACCATGCAGCAAAGTGTCCCTCTTTCTTTTCTTAGATATAGTCAAATCTTGTCATGCATCAGTAGCAAACGATTTACTTGTCTGTTGACCTTCGAGATAAGCAGACATCCTGCATCTCTTGAGACCTGGGGTTCCGAAGGCGCAGGCAGACATGAAAGGCAGGGTAATCACAGTGTCTGGGTTATCAGAAGCCTACACAAGTGCACACCCAGGCATACCAGGGGTGATCACACAGAAGAGATAGGAGGCAGGACTGCTGCTTCCTGCCTGAGGCAAACCTAATAAAGCTGGGACTCACTGAAGGGACTGTTTCAGCCAATATTCACCCGCAGTTTAGGACAGAAATGTAAATATGTTTAGTGACCTGAGGCAAACTGAATGAAGCAAGAATTCGCATTTTTCAAAAAAGAAAACGTTACCCCTTGTTATTAGTGTTAAACATATGCTCAATTTTTACATCAAAAACTCTTTCTATTGGTTCAGTGGTTCATATTTTGGAAGCACATCGCTTAATTGGACTATCCACAATTTTGTAAATTCATTTCGACCCCTAAAACAGGAAGTGACGTCTGAGGTGGAGCGGAAGTGCTGTATAGTAGAGGTAGAATGCCTCATTGAGATGGAAGTTTGGCACTTAAAAATGTGAAGATTAGCAAGTCATGAGTGCAAATCCAAGAGTGACCGACTCAGCCTTCCATCCTTCCAAAGACTTGGTAAATTGAGTACCATTAAGTTGAGCTATAGAAAAGTAATTATTATTTTAAAGATTTCTTACTGCATAAACTGTTCTAAATAACGGGTTGCATTTTTTTTACTTTCCAGAAATGTTACCTCCTGGTAATTCAGCTATCACCCTATGAGAAAACGATGCTTATTGAAACAAATTGCATTTGTTTTATGCCTTGAACTCCAAGCTCAGGCTTGTGTCCCTCATGCAGTAAGGGGGAAAAGAAAGCTGCTTTCTATTTTCTAATATCATTGATCATAAAACCACGCACCTGATGCTTTCATACCTCAAAGGTAACCCAACTCCCTTGCATACTTAACCACTAGTGATGCACATACACCCTTGTTTGTTATGTGAGAATTTGTTTTTATATAGCACATTATACCACACTTCTCCCATCTCTATGGCAGTGCTTAATATGTAAAAATATAAGTGCTAGGGCTCAAGATATTCCACTGCAATTGGTACAACCCACAGCTCCTGCCACAGCTGCTGAATGGCAGTGCCAACATTATCTAATAACCACCACACTTAAACAAATTGTAATTGTACTTATATCACGCTTACTACCCCTGATGAGGCGTCAAAGCACTTTTTGGCGAGTAGCACCCTACTCTGGAAACCCAAAAAGGTTTAGTGGTGAATACGAATTCATCTGAGTGGTGGACATGTGAGTCTGTTAGCTGTATTGAGAAGGATAAAGGAGGGATAGAAGAGAGAAGAGTCATAACCGTAGGAGGATGTTTGGGATGAGTAAAGGAGAGCTGGAGGAAGGATGAGTAATGTGACATTTTGGACTATTGCAGGTCACCCCAAGCTGTAGGGATGGCCCAGAAGGGTGAGTTTTACAATTTTTTAAACACACTGAATTACTAAACACTTGTGCGGTGTTCAAAAAATAGGCTAAAGCCCCTCCATGTGGCGTACCCTCATAAACAAGTGCTGGTATTTAAAAATATGTTCTGGTGCTGAGCACCTGCAAACACCAGCACAAATTAGGCACTGCTCTATGGTCCATAAATAACATGTCAGTGGTACTCAATTAATGGCAACACTATTTTTTGACCACAGAAGATTTGAAGGTCAAGTCTGTCTCACCAGGATTGGAATTCATGACCTCCAAAACATCAAAGTTATCAGAGGTGATCGCTCAGCTCACTGAGCCTTCCTGCCAAAACACGGGCTCTATTTACAAAGTTTTTGTGGTGAGTAAATTTAGAAATGCAGGAAAAGCTGGGATTCAACAACCCTCCTTCTACTGTTTTTGGGCTGGCTATCATTGTTCCAAAACGGAGTTTTATAAATTCTCACTTCAATTCAAATCAATTGAATCCAAACACTAGCTAGCTATCAGTGCAGGCGTGCTGCCATCTCTCCCATCTTTGCCTGCATTAAGCTTCTGTTGCTTTCATTCAGTTTCCGCTGCACCTTTCAATGCGCATAAAAACAAGGATGTGACAGCAGCTCTGGGCCTTGAATGACATAAGGTACCGATCTGCATGATGTCACTATACCGCCAGCTTCCTCACTTCATCACCCATAGGACTTATGAACGGCAATGATATTATGTCTTGTTCCATAGTCAATGACATAGCAGGAAGTGACAATACGCAATATTTGACACCAATTACTGCCATTCTACTTTCTTTGATGCTCCCAGGTACATAGTTAAAACAGGGTTGAAAGAAAAGAACTCTGTCAAAAGAGCATTGTTGAACCCAACAGCTGTTGCTCAGTTTCCATGGATGTCTTCTATAAGTGGCCACCAAAGATGGGCACAACTTGGGAATCAAACTAATACCCTGCCAAATTAGCAAATGGGCAAAAAGAAGTGCTATTTACGAAATTCTTCAATCAATATTTACACTATTAATTACACAGGTCACAAAGTGTTCCAGCTTTTATGATCTCATCTGAGTCAGTACAGCAGGAACTAATAATTTTCAAATCAGCTTTCACCCACACAAAAAGACAGTCACGCTCAAAATGCCAGGTCACATCCCTTCTGAACAGGAGCAGAACCCACGACAGATGCGTTTCGGCATTCCTGGAATGAATCAGTGAGGTGTAGCTTTGCTTCTCGACATAACCAGTCCCATGGCCAGAAATGTTTGAATCAGTGCAAACCAAATACTCTGAGCCAGCGGTCGAAGTGCATGTAGAAAAGTACGGGAACTGTGATCCTAAGCTCAATGGGGAGTGGTAAGTGAGTGTGGGGGCGGAGTCAGAGACGTGGTAACAAAGTGCAAAATATTCTGTAACTACTTTGTTAGTCTTTGACCTACAAGTAATTCCATATAAAATATAATGCACACACCTCAAATTAAAAATAAATGCAACTTAAATTCATCTGGGGCAAATGCCTTTTTCTGGTAGGACAGTTTGGTTGGTTAATGTGCCCACTTCAGGGGCGTGGCTTGTCCATGGACCAAGATGGCCGCAGAGCAGCAGAGCTCCGGTCCGAGCCCATAATATCCGTCCAAATCCTGGTCCCTGAGGGACATTTTACTCACCCGGGAGCTGTGAGGGGCGAGGGGACGTCTCCCCTGCGCCCTTAGTTCTCGACTCCAGACCGCCGCGAGGCACGGTATAGAAGATTGCTCGAGGCCCCGGGGGACGACCGCGCAGCACCGAGGCACCACTTCGACTCCGCCTCAGTGGAGGTGAGCTGAGACATCCGGATCCGACGGCCGGCCCGGCGCGCCACGGTGGTGAACAAGGGGCTGAGAGGACATACCGGGATAGATGGGCGAGGCTCGGAGCCGCAGGGGAGCCCAGGCGAGGTGGGCGAGCCCACCATTATAATTATCGGACGGCGCGTGACCCCGAAGATGCGGGGGCGCCCGTGAACTGAGGCCAGGCCTGAATCTCAGCGGGACCGCCGGGCGAGCAGCGCGGCCCACATACAATGATGGTGAGGGGCCTTATAGAGGTGACCCGGGGACCGCGTCCGATCCCGGGACAGAGCTAGAACGGGACAGCCAGGCGATCAGTGCGGCTCGCTTATGAGCGGTGGTGCGGGATCAGCACAGAGGTGGCTCGGGGATACGATCAGGGGGCGGGCCTGTGCCATAGCGGGATCCACGGACGGCAGCTCGCTGCAAGCGGCGGTGCAGGGCCTGCACAGTGGGGGCCAGAGCGACGTGCCCAGAAGAAGGGCACCATTGACCCATGTCACTAACCTTGCCCTACTGCAACCTTCCAGCAGCGCATAACGGACGTAGTGGGTGCGGAGGCTCTTCCCCCCAACTTGAACTAGGCCATGGCCGGAGATTGCGGGCCGGAGATTGCGGTCAGGCTTGGGTCCTACGAGGCGGGACCTACTGCTACTGACCAAAGGAAGAAGTGGGGAGCTCCAGCTGGACTCACACGGAACCCACACGAGGGTAGGAGGTATCCAGAGGGACCCCCTAAGTAACGTATCAGTCAGGGAGCTGGGCGGCTTACAGGCCCCACCCCAAAAAACCCTGGCAACCGACAGGGAGAAGATGGGGAAGCCCAGAAGTGCGGGCCCCACCCAAACCAACAAGATCGATAACTATGCCATCTCGAAGCCAGATAAGACCGCGGAGGAGGAGGGGGGGGCGTAGAACCTTCGGGGGCAGCCATAATGGCGGCGATCCAGGATGTAAAGGTTTCCCTAGAACCGAAAATAGACTCCGTGTCGACTGAGGTTACCTTGATCAGGGTGGATCTCTCCAAACTGAGCGAGAAGGTTTCAACAGCTGATACTCACACTGCCCAACTCCAGTCTAAAACAAAGTGCCTAGAGGACCAGGTACACGCACTCACACAGCAGACCACACATATGGCCGCAAGGCTGGAGGATCAGGAAGGGAGGGCGAGAAGAAACAATATACGGGTAGTGGGAGTTCTTGAAGGGGCAGAGGGACCCAGCGCCAACCTATTCTTAGAAGACTTCATTGTAAATAACCTACAGCCGCCAAGACTATCAAAGTTCTTCTCCATTGAGAGGACGCACAGGGCGCCGGTACCTCCTCCTAAACCTGGGACTCCACCTCGCACAATGATTGCTAGAATATTCAACCACTGCGACAGGCATGCTATCCTACAAGCAGCCAGAGCGAAAGGAGACATACACTACGAAAATACCCTCGTCAGGATTTTCCCAGACTTTACTCTGCAAGTGCAGCGACAAAGGAGAAGTTTTGCACCCGTGAAAAAAGAACTGAGAAGCAGAGGCTTGAAGTACATTATGCTCTTCCCAGCGCGGCTGCGGGTAGAGGCCAATGGGAAAACCTGGCACTTTGCATCTCCAGAGGAAGACTGGGTGCGGTTGGAGGGCTGGCGTTCAGTTGGCCGAAACGGAGACAAAGATCCGAACCACAAGCGTGGACCAAATAAAGTCGGCAAGGAGACAGGCAAGGCCAACAAACCACAACGTCAAGATCCGGAAGTCCACCCAGAGATGATGCGACACAAAAAATATAAGCGGGTGGGACCATGGTGGAGGTAAGAGTTGGAGAGGAGCTGGCCTAACGGCTAGGGCGGTCGACCTCGAATCTGGGGAGCTGGGTTCGAGTCTCGGCAATGACGCTGAACATCCTGTGATTCTGGGCAAATCACTTAATCTCCCCGTGCCTAACAAAAAAAAAAAATGAATGTGTCCTCATGTAATGCAACCCGATTCGGGTCAAGTTCGCGCTATAAAAAACTCTGTAAAAAAAAAAAAGAATGAAGGGATCTGAGAACTATCCCTAAGCAGATCAGAGCGACAGACAGGAACACTGAGACTTTGGGGCATCCCCGATTGGGACAGTCGATCGGAAACTCTCCTGAGGGACTCACAGAGACTACCAGCCGGTAATGGGCTTGGACGAGAGGGAGTGGAATTGTAACTGTTGATTAACGGTCTTGTTGGGTCGAACATCCCCCAATTGATTAGAGTTGTTATGCAGGGTTTGGGGCGACAGGTGCTCTGCAGTTTGGAGAGTTGGGGATTTCGCAGCCTTAAAAGCAGGGTAGCAGGGTGGGGGTGGGGAGATGAGAGGGGTTACGTTGTTAGTTAGTTGTTGTACCATTGTTCTGTACAAAGAGAGCAAGCAACAGTTTGACAGTGGGACAATGACCAACATAAAACGGATGGGGTATTTGGCTCAGAACCTACTCAAGTGTGGCGGAGTATAAAGTGTGGTCCTGGAATGTAAATGGACTCAATGGTAGACTTAAAAGGTCAATGGTCCTGCAATACATTAAAAGGCACGCACCGGGTCTGGATCGCCTACAGGAAACAGACTTAAAAGGAAACTACTGCAAAGCACTAGATAGATATGGTTACACCTTGTTAGCACATGCAGGATATACCTCGGGATCTAGAGGGGTGGGTTTGCTGCTCAGAAGGACGTTCCCCTTTATCCAATGTTCAATACAGACAGGCATGCTGGGGCGATATGTGGTTGTTAGTGGGACATGGGAGGGGAAGAGACTGAACCTGTGCTCGGTGTACTCCCCCCAGGACTCCAGACTGCTACACTTGAGGCATTGGGTCCCATGATATTGCAACTCCCAGAGGGCCGGCTAGTCTTAGGAGGTGACATGAACGACATTGTGTCCGCAGAGTTAGATGTGGCTAGGAGGGGAACCTCTGAGACAAACACTGGGAGACAGGGAGGTCAGCTTGAGGGATTCCTCGACGCCATGGGCCTAGTGGACATATAGAGACACCAACACCCAACAAGGAAGCAATTTACCCACCTGTCGGCAGCAACCGGGAGCCTCTCTAGGCTTGATTACCTCATCACACAATACTCAGGATTGGGGGAATTTATGGAAGCCACACACATAGCAAGAGGAGTGTCTGACCATTCCCCGGTGGAAGTGAAGCTGTCGGGTCCTGGAAGAGACCACACATTGCCCCCGAGGGTAGACCCATGGTTCTTTAAAGATGAGGAATTCAGGGAGGACATGCGGAAAAGAAGCGGAACACTTCTTTGTGGATAATGTGGGATCAGTTGACTCTAAGGTGATCCTCTGGGAGGCCTTTAAATCAATCCTCAGAGGTAGAGCTCAGGCACGAATAGGGGCGATTAGGAAGGAGAGACACCTTAAATGCCTCACCCTCGAAAACAAAATAACAAACCTGGAAGCCCGGGCAATAGGGGGCGACTACCAGGCAGTCAAAGATCGACAGCGCTTAAGGCTGTGCCAGAGGGAATTACGAGACCTAATGGAGGACAGTGCTAGGGCACAAGCAATAGCTACACAACACAAACTCTATGACGTGGGAGATAAGGCGAACAAACTGTTGGCCTGGTTGGATAAGAGAAGGACGAATGAAAGATGGGTCCCAGGACTGGTAGATGAGGAGGGGGGCAAACACGAAACAGGGGCAGAAGTGTCTGAGAAATTTTCCACGTATTATCAAGGGATTTATACTTCCTTCTCAGCAAAGACAGAGAAGGACTGCAGCGACTTCTTACAAGACCTTACCTTGCCAAGACTCACAGGGGAAGACAATGAGATGTTAGAAGGCGACCTGACAATTGACTAAATAAAGGCAGCCTCCCGAGCCATACAATCGGGCAAATCAGTGGGGCCGAACGGCCTACCAGTAGAAATGTACAAATCCATGCTGCATGAAACCACAGAGCACTTACTGGGCATGCTGGAACTAGCAAAACAAGATGGTATACTGCCTCCGGATCAAAGCACCGCACTAATAACGGTAATACCAAAAACAGGTAAACCACCAACAGAGTGCGGGTCATATAGACCAATCTCTCTGCTCAACTACGAGGTAAAGGTCCTGGCAAAACTCCTGTCCATGTGCTTGGCTGGAGTGATTACCTCCCTTACACACCCAGATCAATCAGGGTTTATGCCTCACAGAGGAACTAGACTAAATCTCCGGACGTTGTTCAGAGTCCTCCATTTAACTGAACAAAAACCAGGAGAACAATCAGCCCTTCTGTCCCTAGATGCCAGAATGGCATTCGACAGTGTGGAATGGAACTACCTTTTCGCGGTCTTGGATCGGTTGGGTATGGGCCCCAAATTCATAGGGTGGGTTAAACTTCTCTACCAGCAGCCATTGGCCAGAGTACGGGTCAATGCCACAGTATCTCGAGTGTTCGCTTTGCAGAAGGGGACAAGACAAGGCTGCCCACTGTCTCCAATTTTGTTTGCTTTGGCTCTGGAGCCATTGGCGGCATGGATACGGCAAGACCCATTGATCTGGGGGATACCGATTGGAGAGGGGTGGGAAGAACGGATCTCGCTATATGCGGATGATATCCCCCTATAAGTTAGGAAACCGATACAATCGGTAGACCGATTATTACAGATATTTCGCATATACGGAGAATACTCGGGATACCGTATTTAACTGGGACAAATCGCTGCTCTTCCCCTTGGTGGGAGGGATACCCACGCTGACAACCAGGTGTGTAGTTCCAATCGTAGAGCAAGGCTTTAAATACCTTGGGATCCACATAACAAAGGATGCCCAAGAGTTCTATCGGAAGAATTTAGGCCAACAATTAGACAGACTCATAACAGATGACAAACACTGGCGTACCTTACCCTTAACCATGATGGGCCGCGCTGCGATGTTTAAAATGATGGCTCTTCTTCGACTACTGTATACAATGCAAAACATGCCATTTGAGGCACCCCCCTCCTTCTTCCAAAGGGTGAATTCTGAACTCCGAGCGCTATTGTGGTGCGGATAGCATTAGGCAAACTGAAGAAAGGGATTTATGAGGGAGGTTTTAGCGGTACCCGACATTCGCGGCTACTACAGGGCAGCCCAGTTGGTCACAATAAATGGATGGATGTTCGGAGAGAGGGCCGAACCAGCTTACAGGGTCAACAGACTGGCCATGGGCAGTAAGGGACCATGGGCAATAATATACACCAGGCGAGCGGGGATGAACCTTTCACCTCATACCAGAACAGTGATAAGAGCATGGCATGCAGCGACAAAATATTTGGGTTGGGAAGGCAAACTTACAGGGATGACACCCCTCTGGGCAGGGGGCTGCCTGAAAGGAGTACGTGACCTGGGGGGCTTTACCAAGTGGGAGCTATTGGGCCTGGAGACTCTGAGGGACGTATGGAGAAGACATGCTTGCATCACGTTCACGACCATACAAACGGAATACGAAATGGGGAGTGGGGAATGGCTTAGATATACCCAGTTAGGACACGCCCTGCGGAAATATATTAGTGAGGGGGAAACTCTGGAGAATGCCTCTCCATTAGAAGACAGGATACTTACAGAACAGCTACAGGACAAAAACATTTCTTTACTATATAAAAAGATAACCAACAATGCTCCAGACACCCTGGGCACATTGAGCAATACCTGGGAACATGACGTAGGCCCCCTGGAGGAGGAGGGATGGGCGGAAGTGCTCCAAGGTCCATAGAGGTGGCAATTCGAGCAAGGTTTCGATTGATCCAACGGAAAGTTCTCCATAGGGTATATTATCCCAGATCAGTGCTTCACCGAATGGGACATAGAGAAAAAACACTTTGCCACAGAGTGTGCGTGTCAGAAGGGTCCTTTTATCACTTACTATGGGAATGTCCAATCCTCCAGCCATATTGGCAGAAAATAGCTGAGGAGATGGCAGCAACAATAGGCTTAGCGGTACCAGTGGAGCCAAAATGGTTCCTGTTGCTGACCGCAGGAGAGGAAGACTGGCCGAGACGTGTAAGACAATGGCTGGCATTAACATTGGTAGTTGCAAAACGGAATGTTGCAAAGAAATGGGGGGTAACTGCCACTCCGACAGTAGAAGAATGGAAACATGATTTAGATTGGTGCTTGCAAGCAGAGCACACGATATATAAGAGTAGAAGATGCCCCAAGAAATGAGAAAAGATATGGGGGGCGTGGCAAGCATACAGAGGTCTATAGGGAGGTTACGGTAAATCAAAAGGGTCATTATTACTCAATAATGTTGTAAGCAACATCAATATATAGCAGAACTTACAAATGTATAACCAAACGGAATGATGATATATTATGACTGTTCCTTGTATGTACAGCTCATTGTTTATGTACCAATAAAAAAGAGTTTAAAAATAAATAAATAATGTGACCACTTCAGATATCTGTGGATGTACCCAGGCAGTCACTGATTGGCAACCTGGTTGGTGCCTCGGGGAAATAATAATGTGTATTTATAGTGCTAAGAGGTCCATGCCTGTGACAGAAAATACAGTGACTAGCATATAATCACTAGGTTAAAACATATTTTCCACACATTATACAAGAGGTTGCACACAGGCTGTCGCAAAAGATTTTGATGAAATGTTTACAGTGCTTTCAAAACTTATGTGTTTAGTAATGCGCTGATTGCACCAAGTTCAAACCTGTTTTTCATAGGATTTTCTTTCAAATTCCAGATTCTATTAATTGAAATATATACTGGCTCCAAACAGCCTTTAGATTTGCCTATTAAAGAATTGCACACATTAACATTTCTTTCAGGTTAGCAGGCACCAGAGAGAGAAGGCTTGTTTTTTCTTTAGATACCGCTCCCTTCATGGTAAAGTAGTCACAGCGCTTGAGAAATCTATTGTTTTTAGTTCCAACCCGCCTCTTCTCTTTCCTGGCTCCTCATTGGTTCCTGTGCGTGCCACTTACCTTTTCTCCATTTCTATTGGCTGTAGCATATTTTCCTATATTTACCAATGATTGGTCCTCGTCTGCTCCTGTTATCAGTTTCCCGCTGCCGAAATACTGTTAACATCACTTTGGTGTAACTATTGCAGCATATTTATGTAACAATGTATCACCCGGAGAGATTAAGTGAATTGCATAGAACCACAGGATGTTGCACGGCGCCACCGAGACTCGAACTGGGATCCCCATCCCTCCAGTCAGCAGCTCTGGCCGCTGCACCACATCCTCTCCACTCCCGTGTTATCTGTCATGGAGCTCTTTCCTTCTCCCAGACGATGATTGATGAAAACAGCTCTTTTTACATTACATAGGCGAAACCAATGCATTACCAATGCTTGTTCTACCCTTTCTACCTGTAAATGAACCGTTCAGGAACAGTTGTTTCTTAAATAAAAAGTATGGGAACTGTTTTGAGCAAATTAATAAAGCTTGGGAATGTCGTTCCACCGTTCCCTAACCACTTTGACCTCTGCTCTGAGCATTCATCCATTCCATCATTTTTGTTGATATCACAAATGGGGTACAATATAGTTTGATTGGAAGTTAATGGTCGTATTGATATACAAGTTTGGTTGAGGAGAAACGCTTGTGAGAACCATGTGCCCTATTGAAGCATCTCTATCTGCACCACTGAACTTTAGCGATGGGGTTAAGTTCACGCTGAACCAGATTGACTCTGTGACAATCCAAAGCAGGCTCGTGGCGTTACAAACAAAGACAGCACTGTACTAGCCTAGTCACAAAGTTGTCTTAGTCTAGTAGAACATAATACCGCCCTCTACATTCTAATCTATGACACTCTTTGGTAGAGAAAAAGCCTGCAAGATGAGTGGAAAAAATTAACCGTGACCCAGAAACTTGCAAATAAAGAATCTTTTTCAACATTTTGCTTTTTACTTTTACTTCCCTCCCTCTTTCATTTTCTTTGAAAAGAAAGGGGGCCCAGATAGCTGCCTCCAGCTGAAAGCTGTTGCATTATGAAAAAAAAGGTAATTCTAGCCAGCGTCGACGCCAGTGCGCCCTTTAGGTCTGACTGCCATCTGCCACAATTCGTAGGGACTTTGTTCAGGTCCTGAGATCAGGGGAGTTGGAAAACACACCAGTGATGTAGTGAATGTGACAGCAGTCGCGTGAGAGCGTCACCACGCAGATAGTTGGTGGGCACTAGTTCCGTCGTGGTAGCAAGTGAATGCGGCAGGTGATTATATTAAGCACTTTGATGCTCTTATCGTGCAACCCGGGCTTCCCAGGTTATCACTCGTTGCAGACAATCTGAGACGGTGATGAATATGGAATAAACTTACTCGGGGATCCAGCCGTAGCACATCCTTACAGGTGGAAGGGCCATGCTTCCCCTTACCCTTTTCCCAACAAGCAGAGTGTCTGTCAGGCTGAGCAAAGTCAACCTGACAGACACTCTTCATTTTCAGGTCAGGCAGCCAAGAGCTAGACATGCTCTAAATGCGCAGGCTCCTGACTGCCTGAGGAGAACTTTGACGGGCTGAGGATTCACAACCCTGTGGGTGTGACCTCGGCCTGACAACAGTGCCAAAGAGGCCCCCCTCCTCATCATGAGGGGGAGCGTCACTGATAGCATCGGACCTGGGAGCTTCCGTTTTAAGCCCTGAAGTGCAGAGAGTCAAGTGTCTATCACTAACACCTCATCAAAGAGTGGGGTGGGGTCAGCAGTCTCACTGACCCCACCCCACTCTGTGACAAGTGAGGGACTGCCACCTCCTCTCATTGGCTGTGCAGCAGTCGAGAAGGCAGCAATCCCAATCCTCCTGGGACCTCTGAGACTTCCCTCCCCGACAGCTGCAGCAGGTAAGTGTAATGTTTCTTAATGTTTGTTGCATGCGTGCGTGTATGTATGGATATTTGTGAGTGAGTGCTGTGAATGGGTGTGTGTGTGCTCGTGTGTTAATGCTTGGATGTGATTGAGTGCATATGTGTGAGTGGCCGGCCGACTCCCTCCCTGCTAAAATTACCGGCCGCCACTGCTGGGATCGCATACATTAGGTGTTTTTGGGGGCGGGCTGGGGGAGACATAAGGGATTACCAGAGTCATGTTCCTGACCGAAACATGGTTAAAGGAGGAATTTGGACCGGCTTTGGCCTTGGCCAGTCCCCCGGGTTTTAGAATCTGCTGCGCAAACAGGATAGGTGAAAAAAGAGGGGGTGGGGTAGCCATCATTGTGGGAGATTCTTGGGAGATCTCCACTACAGAGTTACAAAACATGGGCATGATAGAAGGTCTGAATTTTTGTATAAATACCGGACCCACATCCTCCTTTCGGGACTATTGATCTACCGACCACCAGATTCCCCCCTCAGTTTAATCCCAGATCTATGCAACTTCATTGCCCAGAAGTCATTGCAATATGTCAACTATATGGCCCTAGGAGATTTTAACTTACATATTAAGGATTCCGGCTGTACTCATGCCTCTCAGCTAACTATGTCACTCAATGGGGCGAATCTCACCCAGCATGTAAAATCCCCCACTCATTGTGCAGGCCACATTTTAGATCTAGTATTCTCGAATATTCCGTCCTTGGTTGCTGAGACCCCACAACAAGTGGTCTGGACAGACCACTACTTGGTCCCTTTCTTGTTTAGTATGGAAATATTACAAGCTGGTGGAGAAATCCGCAGCATGCCAAAAAGAAATTTGAAGAAGCTAACGGCTGAATCCCTGGGCCCAGTGTTGTTGGAGAGTCAACCACAATTAACCAATGACCCTAATGTAGACACGCCGGCTATGACCAGGTGGATCTCTGCCGCCACGAACGACATAGCTCCGGCCAGAGTAGGCAGAATCTCGAGAAATTCTCCATCGGCCCCATGGTTCTCCGAGGACCTCAGAGTGCAAAAAAGTAAATGTAAAAGAAAGGAACGCCTCTGGAGGAAAGATTATAGTCCATCGGCCAAATTGGCCTATAAAGAAGCTCTAAAAGAGCTACACAAATCGATGAGGGCGGCAAGAAGAGACTACTTTGCGAAGCGCATTAATAGCGCGGAGAACTCGAGCAAAGAAATCTTCAGGCTAGTTAGCTCCTTCACTAAGCCTGCGGCGCTTGAGAGTAAGATATTACCGTCCCCTTCATTGTGTTCAAAGGTATCGGACTTCTTTGAGAACAAAATTCAGACGGTCTATGACACCTTCACTACAGGGATGGAAACAGCTGAAAAGGAAGCCGTGGGAATCCGCGACACTGAGGATTCTTTTTCAGAATTCCTCCCCATCTCACAGAAGGAATCCATGGTGGAGATCCTGAAATGTAAATAAGGGTCCCCAGAGGATCCGTGCCCCCCCAAATCTGTGGAGGACATTGGCTCACCGGATTAATCCCACCCTGAATCATATATGGAATACCTCACTCTCCAGGGGCATCTTCCCTGATTCATGGAAGCATGCTATGCTATTGCCGCTCATAAAAAAGCCTAATGTGGATCCGGGAGAGCTCAACAACTACCGCCCGATTTCATTACTGCCAGCACCGGCAAAGATGCTGGAAAAGTTGGTTCAGCACCAACAGACAAACTTCATTGATAGGCATGACATTCTGCATGATACGCAGTCCGGTTTTTGGTCCAGTTTCAGTACCAAGATGACACTGCTGGAGGTTGCGGAGTCAGTAAGAATGACTGTGGACACGGGGGCTTCAGCGATGCTGGTGCTTTTGGATCTGTCCGCAGCCTTCGACACGGTGGATCATCAAATTCTACTAACTAGACTTAAATTGATGGGACAGGGGGGGATGGCCCTCTCCTGGTTACAGTCCTATCTTAGTGACCGCACGCCAAGGGTCACTCTCTAACCCTTTAAGTCGGAAGCTAAACCACTGTGGTGCGGGGTACCGCAGGGCTCGGCCTTGAGCCCGCTACTCTTCAGTTTATATCTGGCACCTCTTTTTTCGCTCATTGCCAACTGGGAAGTAAAAGCTATATCTTATGTGGATGACACCCAGTTGGTATTTTCCTTTAAGGATCACTCTGTGGACTCTTTCACCAGTTTCAAGAGTTGCTTGAAGGACATCTCTTGTTGGATGAATAATAACAAGCTAAAGCTCAATACGGAGAAAACTGAGGTCCTGTTCTTTGGCAAGACATCTCCCCCGTCTGCCGGACTGTGGTGGCCGGCAGAAATGGGACTGCCACCTAGCCCCACAACCACGGCTAAAAACCTGGGCGTAAAATGGGAAACAGATCTTACGTTCACAACCCAAGTACATCATATAGCAGCCTCATGCTTCGGTAAGCTGAGAAGCTTGAGGAAATCTCTACATCTACTACCGGAGAACTGTCACAGAATCATTGTCCATGCCACCGTGACATCACGGCTGGATTATGCAAATAGTTTATACCTGGGGCTACCTGCCTATCTGATTAAGAGACTGCAGGTAGTACAAAATGCGGCTGCGTGATTAATAAGAAGAGTACTGTATCGGCACCACATCTCTCCGCATATAAGACAGCTCCATTGGCTACCTGTAGTGAGAAGGATAGAATTTAAGGCCCTGACCATGGCTTTTCGGGCACTGCGAGGCAGATGTCCTAGCTACCTTAAGCAACGGATATTCCTCTACCAACAAAAACGATCATTGAGATCGAACTCTCAGCATCTGGTCTGCGTACCTCGATATGCAAAGGCACGCAATGGGGGCAGATCGTTCACTGTAGTGATGGCCAGACTGTGGAACTCTATGCCTGTCAACATGCGCCTAATCCAATCTGAAATGGAGTTCAGAAAGGCTGTGAAGACTTGGTTATTTAGCCAAAGCTAGATCCCTGGCAACCCCTCTCTCCTGCTTGTCCGTTATAGCGCCGGGACACCTCTGTTTGAGGTAGCTGTCGCGATTTATAAATACTGATATTATTATTATTATTATTATTATCGGAGTGTGGTAGTCAACATATACATTTATATTTTTAAAACTCTGCCCTCGTCTCTGCCCCCCGCTGACTGAAACTGTCAGCATGGATAATTGTGATAGTATATCTGCTCTAAATTATTCAATTGGTAACAGGCCTTTTAATATAGTTTATCAGGTCAAGGATTAATAGTAGTACAATAACTGGTTGTTAATACACTTGCTTGAGAGAACTTTGTGTCTCTAGTCATAGGTTTGACTCATCAAGAAGTAGTACAGAGGGTTCATGTGGTTGCTGCAAAGCACATCAGGTAACGTGCAGGTGACAGATTTGTATTTTATGTAGATAGTTCAATTCGTTACTGCTCAAACATCCTTATGTTACCTGCAGGTCTCAATTTACAAGTGTTTGTCATATAGCTTAGTGAGTACTGTGAACCAAGGTTTGAGAAGCATACTGCAAGGCTTTAGGTTTTTAACCTTTCTGCTTTTTCTCAATCTTTCATTACTGCATTGATAGAAACACAGCACAGTCTGCCTCAGGATTATTAATCAGATGGGCAGAGCATGCCTTAAAGCACTACGGCTCTTTGCCTGGTCTGGTCCATCCAGGACACAGAAAACTTCTGACCTTATTGCAGCGCAACGCTTCAACCACAGCAATTCATCCACCTTACCCACTGCTTTTGACCTTTGCATTCCCATTGTCTGAAATAGCAGTAACCTTTGGGCTAGGGGAGACAGGCATGTTAGGTCATATTATGGTAAGTGCATTGTGTGGGACATTACCACCATTTATATAGTTCCAAACTGATTTCAGAATCTGGGTACCCTTTACAGTTCTGGGATTCACATTGACCACAGTCAAAATGGCCTTCTAATATTGTTTTTGGTTGTATTGAATGTTATTTAGGAATGAGCCATATTGTATAGGGGCCGGCAGGATCGGCTTAAAATAATGTATTTCTTAGCCATTAAATATATTGAAGAATAGCCTGGTTGATTCTGTTATGGGTATGTTGGGAGCATTACAAGAAACTGCTGTTTGTTCCACTCATCAGGGGTGTACAGTTGTTCTTAGCAGTTTTTGGTGACAATAATGATTCATGGAATCATTGGCCGTAAAGTGGTTCGGATGCCATTTTATATGCAGGTCAGTGTGCACATTTTAAAGTTAACTTCTATGGGATCCTTGAGATGATAATTGTTTGGTCAACCATGGGTCCTATTACGAGTGATCCAGTTTTAGGCGCAGAGATACGTTGTGGACGAAATGAAGTTTTCAGGTTAGTATCCTTACATCTAAATTCCGCTATTCAAAGCTATTTGTCCCAGAAAGGGGAATAACATGCACATCTGTTTTTAATGGGTAAAAATCTACATGCGGATCATTTACCACCCACTTTGAGTAGGTTGCACATGTGAGTGGTGGTATTGCTGTGGGCAGCAGATGGGGTGAGTTGGGCATCCAGGGCAGTCAGGATCCAGTCACGAGGAAGCCATCCAGGCTCACTTGCACCATTGGATGGTGCCTGGTGAGTCGAGCAGTGCTTATGCATGCAGCTTCTGCCCAATCCACACACATTTGACCTGGCAGCTTTTCTAGGAGGCAAAACCAGGCCCAGTGTTCCTGAATCTGGTATTCCCAGGAGCAGGAATATTAGATCTTTGAAGTTTAGGCAGAGAGGTATCCGGCCCAAGGTCAGTGCCCAGCCAGTAATAAGGCTTTGTATGGCTTAGAGCTACATTGTGCTCATGGTGGTGCCTAAGGGTTGTATCTAATGTGTACTGTTGGTGCAGGATAAGGTGTGAGAGTAACCTCTCTGGATGTGCCATTGAGGTGGCAAACACTTAGCCAACTATATTGCTTGGAGCTGTGTTAAAAAAATACAAAAAATCTAAATCCGTATTTGTAAAGCGCGAACTACTCACCCTTACGGGTCTCAAGGCGCTGGGGGCCGTTGTGGAAATTAAGTGAGCTATTGCCCAGAGTCACAGGGTGCTGAGCTGAGCTGCCGCCGGAGCAAGGGATCGAACCGTGACCCCTGTGCTCCGAAGTCAGCTGCCCTGGCCGCTGCACCACACCTCTCCACGTGTTGTGCTCATGATGGTGCCAGGAGTTGTGTCTAATGTGCATGCGAGGTGCACTGCTAAATATGAGTGCGCCTTGATAATCTAGGAGCCATGTTCCCTGCATGACAGGGTGTTCTCTAATAGATACTGTTGGTGTGGTGTATATGCCTGTGCACTAAGATTCACCTAATGCATGGCCGTCCTGTGGAAGAGAAGCTAAAAGAGTGGCTGTGCAAGCTCTGCAATCACAGATACTCCCACAGCAGTCATCTGGATAGGCCCAAGACATCAACAAACATTGAATAAGTAAATAACCTGCTACTGGTTGTCCGCATTGTGACAAGCATGCATTCATAGTAAAGGCACGAAACATGCCGGACCAACCTGCTGGGCAGCGGTGCCTGAGATCCCTTCAAACTGGACGTGCAATTGCTCTGTAGTTCCTTGTCACACTCCTCTTGGGTGGTGGCATCATTAAGCATCCATGAAGCCTGTTGATTAAAGGATTATTACAAATTAGTGCACATATAGAATGTAGAGGGGTGTGTAATAGGACCAAATATGAGTCATCAGAGAGTGTCCCTCCTACTTGGACACCCTCCCTGCCAACCTGTCGGGCAAACGTATTTAGCCAACCAACGCCCCTAACCGAGGATGTCCAAGACAGCACTTTGTTAAAACTCACCATCCCTGCAGAAGAGACAGAGGGCCTGATTACGATCTTGGCGGATGGGTTATTCCATCACAAAAGTGATGGATATCCCGTCTGCCGAAATATAAATCCCCTTATATCCTAGTAACCTGTCTGCTAAGATTGTAATCAAGTCCAGAGTCACTGTGCTTAAAGCTAACAGAAAGGAACAGTGAATGTGAGGCTGTCGAGAAAGACTGTGAAATTACAGGAGGATGAGCATTTAGGAGGGAAAATGGCAGGATGTAAGCTGGGGAGCCCATCTCAGCTAGGAACATTTCCTTGGGGTGAAGGGCGTCACTGAGGTGGGGTTGCAGGTCAAAGCAGCAGGGTGATACAGAAGAACAGAGGGAAAGAGTAACATTAGGACTCAAAAGGGCAAGGCTGTCAGGCTACCAGGCACCAGTCCGCACAGCACAAAGAGCTTAGAAGAGCAACAAATATTGCAGAAGCTATGTACAGAAAGCCAACCAAGAACCTATGAAGGTAGCATGCCGGATCCCCGTGGAGATGAACACAAGGCATCATCCAAACCTCATGCAGATATCACAAGCCAAAGAGGTTCTGTTAGAGACTGCAGCCCAGAACAAGTCATTTCCCCTGACCACTTACCACCTGCTCTACTCCATACTCTATCAACCATAACCCACATTCTTCACAACCATACCCACACAACCCTGACCCCAGGAGCCATATGTGCCTCTGCCAGAAGATCTACCAGGTAACAGTTTGCAATCAAGCCAGACCTCCCATTCCCAAAATAGCCACTATCCAGCCCTTCTCTTCTTCTGTCAGGCCCCACCCACATGAGTCCTAATCTAATGGTGTACATATGACCAAACATTTTTCAGTGCATGGTGAGTGAGAACTATTAAATTGTTCCTATCCATTCATCTGATATATTTTAGGAGTCTCTGATCTTGTTAGCTTTAAATAGAGGAGGACCTTATTGCACCTTAATGTACCAAGTACCCCTCCATCCCCATTAGGGATAGTTTAGGCAGAAATACACCACATGACATTTCCATATTCCCAATGTTCCAAGACTATGAGTGTTAATCTAAGTCCTGTCACGATCCGGGAGTGAGTTCACCGATGATGAGGAGCCCGGCACGTGGTTGACATTATCATTGCAGCCCCTCCCGGCTGCTCTCCTGAGGTGTCTCCTGCATTTGTTTTAGAATTGTTTGAGAGTGGAAGTTCTAAAGACTAATGCTGCTTATGTTTTACTTGGAAGCTATTTCCAAAACTCTTAGTGGGATAACATTGATTTCAAAATACACAAATATATGTTTCAGCAGCCATCTGATTGGGGCTTCTTGTGTACATCCCATCCCCAACGAAATACCAAGGCCTCCACATCCGAATCACCATGGCCTTGCCAGTTTGGAATAGCCACAGTGAACACTGCCTGAAGTCACAGACAGGCAACATTTCCAACCATCCACCCAGGATAGACTAAGAGTAAAGAATGGTGTGTCACAGGAGGTTGAATAGTGACTCAGCAGTAGTCATGGCGTTAATAAATGTGCATCTAGTCATTCAGAAAGAGCACAGGCTTATTTTTTAAATAGCTCAAGTAAGCATTTAACTTGCATCCAATGGGTCTACTTCCCCCAGCACACAAGTCTCTATAACATACCCAGGAGCAGAAGGACAATCAGTCACCAAGGCCCCTAGTTCACAAAGAGGCTGGATGACGTCAGTGGGGGGCACTAGCTCATTACAGCCCTAGTTACACAACTCTCAGAATCATCCTCTTCACTCCATCCTCCTCTCCTGCAGCCTAATACTGCAGCATCCATCTCCTCCAGTACAGCAAGGTGTCTTTCCAAATCCTTGACAGTACCCACAAACCTCACTTCAATCATACATCTGCAACACCCAGCCACCACTGCAACAAAATGCTATGGCCCAGCCAAGCTCTCTTCTTGGCTGGCGCACCAAAGATGGAGTCATCCACTGGCTGACCATATGGCCAGTCAATGCAGTGACATCTATAGCAAGATACAACTCACGCAGACGCATAGAGTGGTCCATGTATCATGCCAAGGCTTGTCAAATGTATGCTGGCCACTGGCAAAGAAGTCACCGTGCCTCAAACCACCCCAGACCTGAGGGCAGCAAGGCCACAAAACAGACTCCATAGGGAGACAGATATTGTAAAGTGTGGCAGATCTGTGTCAGAAACTAGCCAGCAGAAGAGGCGCAGGAGGTGCCATGGCGACAGCAAGGGAGAGGAAGATCAATGCTAAATGCTCATTAAATGGAAGGAAGTGAGTCAACATCACACATGAGTAAGATTCAGAAGCACGGGATCAATGTCAGAAGTCGATAGACAGAGGAAGATTCAGGACAGAAAGTAGAGCCCGGCATTTGCTGCTCCCCAACCACAAAACATCCCAGGCTCAAAGTTGGCTAAGACCACAAACATCAGCCTCTTCACTTCTTCCACTGTCGGTAGTGCGGGATGGTGGCATAAGAGAAGAGAAACAGCTGTTGGTAGGAAAGGCTACCACAAAGTCATGGGGCACAGAAAGCAGGCACTGGAGATGACCAACCATCCCTCACCCACTGCCCTGAGATGGGGGCCTTATGCAGCCTATGATCGGAGGCATCCGATGGCAGAAAACAACACTAGGACCAGATTACAAGGGTGAAAACAAACATCGAGAAGCAGCAGAAGATCAAGAGACAATGCAGACTAGAAGGGAATGAGGCCTGAACCCAGTCCACCATCACATATAACTGGCCCTACTGCAACATTACCTGAAAGCAAATGTAATACCTTGACAAAGAGAAATTAGCTTTTCCTTAAAAATGGGCATGCACAGGTCCCTTCTAATAGGGTTGAGGCGGGTGGAAAGGAAAACAGCAGAAGCAAATGGAATAAGTTCACAGAGAGTGAATAGCCCTGTCAGAGAGATGCTTTTCTGCTAGTTATATAATATCATGTGATGTTCCATCATCAATGTATGATAAAATATTACAAACACTGGGGCGACAGAGCATGTCCCATAGATTCTGGGCTGCCGGGATGCATGCACACACAGCTGAAACCGGGAAGCCAAGAGTTCTAGGGTCTAGGGCACACATACCACACAGGCTACACCTGAACATCACTTGTAGATCCTTGGGAAAAAAGAGAAGAAGGAGTGACTGTGGAAATGTTATTGTTGTTTGCAATAAGCACACAATTAGCAGCTTGCATCAGACCACAGTAGAAACAAAGGCGCAATACAAATCAATCAAATCAAGCTTTATTCGATTTTTGTAGAAGAAAAATCATAAAAGCATACATAGTGTTGCAAAAATAAATATAACATTTTGACACAATGTTAAAATTAGTTCATTGGACAATCATAGTTACATAAAAACTAAAAACAAATGGTGCTACGTTATATCATTTTACATTAACTCGCTAAAATTGTTTTCCTGCACTTGATTGTACTTTTTAAAAATGAAGCTATGTCTCTTATAAAACATTCATTGTCTAAAATCTGCAGTGCAATAAAAGCCGGACGGCATTGCTTCAGGCCCCATAGCTTTAAATTGGGTATAATCCATCTCCTTCTATTTGCAATGTAGAATTTGCAAAATAATACTACATGCATTGTAGTTTGCTGGGACACCTCATCGCACGGGCAAAAGCACAATGTTTTAGACCAATCGTTTGTAAATGAAAAACTTACTAAACGATGGAAAGTGCTCAGTCTAAGGCGGGTCAAAACTAATCTATCGTACCCACTTGGTACATTAGTTAGATAAGGCTGAATGCCATGGGTACTTAACAGCATTTGGTTTAAAAGTACCGTTGGGCGTGAAGCTTCCCCAGCAAATCTGATTGCCTCCAAGTGGGCCATACTAGACTTTTTAAAAGCTTTTCTAGAGATGGAGCCCATAGAAGGGGGTCATCAAAATAGCCCGGTTACCCCATATCGTTCGTGAAGTCTTTTATGTATTTCAGCCAACGTATTTCAAGTGCGTAATCTAATTTAAGGCTGTCTCTTAAGACTTCACGATTAAATGCTGTATTAGTTGTGGACCAAATGCGATGCAAAAGGAGGACCGGTTGTGCTTTTATTATATCTGTTATATACGTAACTCCCAATTCTGCATGACAGATATAGGTCGAAGTGCTGCGTGGAACTGCCAACAAGAATCTTAGAAAGGCATTCTCTGTCTTTTGAATAGAGTTTACATCGCAGTGACCCCATATCCCATATAGGGCCGTACTAACACATTTCGCACTATAAATGTGGAGCAGTTCAGCTGGGGGGGTTTTCCCTAGTTTCTTGGAGAAATTTACCAAGGCTGACGTTGCTTGCATAAAATGCAGGTTTCTAATTTTAATGGCTTGGCTCCAGGATCCCTTGCAATCAAATAAAATTCCTAAATAGGGATATGTGGTGGTCTTTGCTACCTTTTTTTTGTCGATATAAATGGCTCTGCTCTTTGTGTTACCTTTCCCACAGCTCATTATAAAGGTTTTGGTAATATTCACTCTCAGGCCCAGATTTTTCATATAATCATTATAAATGTCAAGGGCCCGTTGTAGGCCCAGTGGGGTACGGGCCATTATCACGGCGTCGTCCGCGTAGAGAAGGGCAGGTAGGGGGCGGCTGGCTATCTGTGGTAAATCACGGCACTTCTCAACCATTATCTGCTCTAATTCATTAGTATATAATGTAAATAGAAAAGAAGCCAAGACGCAGCCCTGCCTAACCCCCCTCTCCACGCTGAAGGGCTCCGTACACTCACCGTTGGACCCATACCGGACTCTAGCAGTCGCATTGCTGTACAACTGCCTCAAAAATTGAATTAGTGGTGCCTCCACCTCCATGCTGGCTAATGTGTTCCATAATTTCTCATGGGTGACACAATTGAAGGCGGCCGTGAGGTCTATGAAAGCCAGGTATAATTGGCCCGTTCTTGATCTCGTATATTTGCCCATCAAAATAGTAAGGTTTAGGCCTTGCTCTAATGTGCCCAATCCTTTCCTAAATCCAAATTGCAGATTGGATAGAACATCATTGTCCTCCACCCATTCTTGCAATCGATTAAGTACTATGCGCCCTGCCACCTTAGCAAGAGAGTCAAGCAACGAAATAGGGCGATAGCAAGCTGGATTTTGCCTATCGCCTTCTTTGAAAATAGGTACCACTATAGATTCTGACCATGTTTTAATGAAGCCAGTTGCACAACAAGCTGCTAACACTTGCGTTAAAAGTGGGCCCCATAGGTCGGTGTTAGACTTAAAAAGATCTATGTGTACCCCATCTGGGCCTGGTGCCTTGCCTCCCTTGCTGGCATTGATTGCATGGAGTACCTCCTCCAGAGTGAAAGTTAAAGCTATAGGGTAATTTAATGTTGGCATAGCAACTTGTGTGTCAGCACTGGGATCTTTGCCGTCCTCGTCCTCTGACCGTCTATACATACTTGAAAAATGTTCCACCCAAAGTCCTTCCTCAATGGCAATTTCTATGCTTCGAATGTCATTGGTTTCAAAGAATGGAGCTTTCACCACCCGCCAGAAGGCTGTGCTGTCCTTATTTTTACTAGCCTCTTGTAAGTCAGCCCAGGCTTTGTCTTTTAGTTCGGTTTTACGTAGTTTCAGAGCATACTTATAATCCCTCCTGCACGCTCTAATTTCCTTAGTATCCCTATTAGTTTTATGTAGGGCGTTTTTGAGGTTTGAATATGCTTTTGTGCATTTATGGTCGAACCACCCTAGAGTCCTACCATGGCTTTTGACCTCAACCCTTAGAGTATTTCTTATTGTCTCCGTGATCTGGGCATAGGACTCCATGATTCCTTCGTGTGTCGTAGACTCATCTAAGCAAGTTTAAAAAAATTCATAACTGCTCTTTACAATTTTCTCAGTGAAATCAGTAGGCTCTATGTTCTTCCATCTCAAGGAGTAGCCATAGTATTTGGCCAAAACTATATCCTGGGCCGCATTTATCGTTTTTCTCTGGGAAAATCGCAACTTGGTAAGTATAGATATAGTCACAGTCAGGGGAAAGTGGTCACTTGTGGCATTCTTGTGCGTTTTGTAGCCCAAAATTCGGTTTGAATACCTATTGGGAGTAATTATAAAATCTATGGTAGAACTCAGACCTCTCCCATTAAAGGTCTGAGTAAAAGGGATTGGTGGGGAACATAATAGATTGGCAAAATCCAAGTCAAATGCAAATATCATTCTGTTTAAAAAGTCCCCATATAGAGAATGGGGAAAGTGAGATAGGCTACGATAATCATCATTCATTAAACCACAAGTAATATCACTATCTGCTGGACACAAAGCAACATTAAAGTCCCCTCCCCAGACAATAAAAACATCATCAGCCCATTCATTCTGTATCTCATATACATCGTTCATGAGTTGTTTCAAGATGTCCACCACTTTTCCTTTCGGAACGTTATTATAAAAATTGATCAACACAAAACAGTTCCGGTTGTCCAACTTTAAGATCACAATTTGATAATACGTTTCCGATTTAGTAAATAGTATCTTTTGCGTGTTCAACATGTTTGAGATATAGATACTAAGACCCCTTTAGGCCTTCCGTGACTTGACGGGATGGTAGGCGTGTGAAAGGTTTTAAAGCCATTTATGTGTGTTGGATCCACAGACCAAGTTTCTTGGAGGCAAAGTATGTTAAAATTCTCAGCAAAATTGAGCCATAGAGGGTTTACCAGTTTGGATCGTAGACCGGCAACATTCCAAAATAGGGCAGAGACACTATGCCCGTTATTGTTAGAGCTATTTACCCTGACATGCGATATAATATCGGGGACAGTAGCCTCGTTTCGCTGATCGTTGACTGATGTAAGTCCTACATCCCTCCCAGGGATGGAAGGATCCATGCCATTGTAGGTAGTACTTACACGGGACTCCCCACGTTCCTTACCTAAATCCTGTGATTCTGGGGAGGACTCCATGAAGCTATGGCCATATTTGTCCGGGACTACAATTGAATGGGCAGGCAGTCTGGCGGAATCAGCTGTGGCGATTCTATTCAGTCAATCTATTTCATCAAGGGAAGGGAGGAGTTCAAAGCGATTTCCCACCGCCACGTTATACATATAATTAGATCTTTCATGAGTGTCTCTTGTTTTATTGCCCCGCCCCTGTCTAAGTGGGGGTTGATAAAAGAAGCCCAGAGGGAGTATATTAATACCAGTTGTTGTTATTGTATTATTGCCTGCCCTCCATAAGATATTCTCCACTAATTAGGGAGTCTTAAATGTTAGTATCACGCAGTCCCCGGGAAGGATTTTACGGTCTCTACCGAGCCAGTGTACTCTATGGGCCATCTTAAATTCCATGAAGAGTTGTTAAGTGAGCCCTATCTTTGTACTCAGCCAGTGCAGGGATTTATTTCTTAATGTATCCCAAGCTTCCATGTCTTGTGCCCCCAGACTAGGTACGTTTGCTAGAATGACTGTGTACAGTGTAACTGCTGGAGGTAGATCCAGGCGGATTTGGTCAGCTTTCTCTGGGTTAATGAATAGAGGCATGGGGCTATGATTGTACAATATCTGCCTGGGTTTACTACCTTGTAGGTCGGAGGCCTTATTGTCCCTATTTGACATGGCTTTCGGATTAGCAATGCAAAGCCCTGTAGCTTGTTCAATCTGTACTGCAGTGTGGGGTTCATTATGGTTTTTTAATCTCTGATTATAACATGGTTCCTCTGGACACTCGAGGCTGCTGTGGTGAGACCCGGTTGGCTGCCCCCTGCTTAACTGAGAAATTAGCCAAACTTTTTTTTTTTATTATTATTTATTTATTGAATTTTCCAACAAAAGTATACAAATCATAAATCAGTATGCGTGGTGGCCATACAGCTAGAACATAGGAAATCATGTGGCATACATAGAATACAGTACATAAGGGCCAGCAAGCTTGAAAATAAGTAGACAGTGCAGACAATTATATTTTACAGCAGGATATACACGATTCAAAGAACAAGCAGAACATCATATATGCATCATCACAAATTGTAGTAGTCTGGGAACGTCAGGGGGGTACATAGTTATATAAGAAAACAACCATGGCCCAGCAGGGCCATCAGAAGGGCGGGGTATATTATGTGCTGATAAATATATTCAATGGGAAGCAGAATTAGTCTCTCGGGTGTGTTTGCATCGTTGCCAGGGTGTTCCAATAAGTACGTCTGCAGTGGGCCCCATATGTCACGCGGGCGGGAGGAGCGTGGGAGTAATTCAGCGTAAGTGCAGAGTTGATCTTGCCAAAGTATCATATCTGACAGCCAATCTTTAAATTTGGGCGCCCGTCCCCTTCCCCATCTGCAGGCTATGCGTCGCTTGGCCATGGCGAGGCTGAAAGAGACAAATTTTCGGTGCAGTACTGGGATATGTTCAGTATACCCCAGTAGGGCCACAATAGGGGATCTTTGGATAGGCACAGAGATCATGGCATCAAGGGCTGTGAGGACGTGGTTCCAGTAAGTGTGTATGTCTGAGCACTCCCAAGCAAGGTGTAAGAAGTCGGCGTTCTCCATTTTACATCTGTCGCATCGACTTGAGTCCCTTAAACCAAAATTGTGGAGTTTGACTGGAGTGTAGTAGCTGCGGTGTAGAAATCTATAATGAATGATGCGAAGTCGGCTATTGGAGGAGATCTGTTCTGTCTGTTTACAGCAGAAGAGCCATTGTGCATCAGTAAGGTCCTGGCCTAGTTCCGTCGCCCACTTGATACGAGCCGCGCATGAAGGATATTCAACGTCAGTATATAGAGTGCAGTAAAGTGTGGATACTAAGTGTGAGGCAGTGGGAGCACGTAAGACGTGGTGGAGAGGGGCAAGTGTTGCAGGCTCTGAAGGATAAGCAGTGGTACAAGCTTGGATGCCATGGCGAAGGCGAGCATATAAAAACGTTTCCATAGTGGACGGCGGGGGGTCAGGGCACAATTGTTGGAGGGTGCGAAATTTACCATTAGTATATAGGTCTCCCCAGCATTTGATGTTCCGCGTACGTGCAAATCTTTTGAAAAGACCTTCTTGCAGTAGAGATATATCTGGGTGATAAGTAAGCGGCAGTAGGGGGGAGTATAAACAGGGCGCCTGCATACGATCTCGAATACAGGACCAAGCTGTAATCGTGCAGTCTACGGAAGATGGACAGCGTTCCCGGGGCGCAATGGTAGAAAGGAGTACCCCGTCAAGTGGGATAGGGTCTGCAAGCCAGTGTTCAGTGGCGACGTGGGGTGTGTAACAAGGTGGGTGGAACCAAAAGTGTGCATAGTGTGCCTGGGCGCATATATAATACAGTTCAAAGTTGGGTATATCGAAACCGCCGTGTGAATAGGGCCGCATTAATGTGTCCCACTGTATGCGTGGTTGTTTGCCGCCCCAAACCAGACGAATCAGCTCCGAACGTAGGGAGGTAAAAAAATGTCGTCCAGGGTCATAGGGAATGTTAAGGAACAGATACAGAAACTTGGGGAGGATCACCATTTTGATGAGGGATATGCGTCCAGCCATAGTTAGGGGAAGGGCAATCCACCGAGCAATGCAGCTTGAGATGTGTTCCATTGCACATCCATAATTGATCCGCATTAACTCATCCCGATCTGCTGTTACGTGGATACCTAAGTATTTGACATCTGCATCGCACCACCCGAGTGGAAAATCTGTGTCAAAGGGAGTAGCAGAACTGGTCAGAGGGAATATCTGTGATTTGGACCAGTTAATATGGATACCAGATTGGCCACCAAATTTAACAAATTCACGTAACAATGGGTTGAGATTTTGGTACGGGTCTTTAACATATAGGGTAACATCGTCCGCGTAGAGTGAGATGAGTATAGGGCGCAGGAGGCATCGGAGGCCTATGTGGTTATAATGTTGCCTGATTTTTGCTGCCAGGGGTTCCATAATTAAGGCAAAAAGAAGGGGAGAGAGTGGACATCCCTGGCGTGTGCCTCGAGATAGAGAGATTGAGGAAGAGGTATGCCCGTTGATCAAGACCATCGCCGTAGGCGAGGTGTATAGGAGTCGGATCCATGATATAAAGCCTACAGGAAGCCCCATACATTGCAAAATGGTGAAGAGATAGTCCCATTCCACTGAATCAAAGGCCTTAGAGGCGTCGAGAAAGACCGCCACGAATTTCAGCCTAGGATCTGCAGTCTGTAGGATGGAGAATAATGTCCTGAGGTTATGGGAGGTGGCTCTTCCCGGAATAAACCCAGCTTGGTCCGGGACTACCAGCTTTTCCATCAGCAAACAAAGACGGTTTGCCAATACTTTAGCAAGGATTTTCGTATCTGTATTTATAAGAGATAGTGGCCGATAAGACTCACACCGGTCTTCAGGTTTGCCCGGTTTCAGTAGTGACCTAATCAGTGCCTCCCTCATTGATGTAGGTAAAATCTGTGCTTCTTGGGCTTCCAGGAAGACCTCCTTTAGTATTGGGAGCAACTGATCTATATATGTTTTGTAAAAATCGATGGGGAGGCCATCGGAGCCAGGTGCCTTACCCGACGCCATTTGCATTATAGCTTCACGTAGCTCGTCGTCCTCAAATGGTGCTGCTAGGAATTCCCGCTGAGAATCCCCCAGCCAGCCAAGAGTTATATCCGTTAGATAAGGAGCGAAGTCGGTGGGGGAGGTGCGGTGCGAGCTGTACAATTCCTTATAATATGGAACAAAAGTGTTTAGTATGTTAAGACTGTCTCTATGCCTTTCCCCGTCTTCGTCCACCACATCAAGAACATAGCTAGAAAACCGAGGCTTCTTGATAGTGTTCGCCAATACTCGGCCAGGTCTCTCGCCTTCCCCGTTCTGCGGGCAGTGAAATATTTACCTCTAAACCGCACCTCCCGAGTAGCAGTGTCAGTGTACTCCGTGAGCTTTTCACGAAGTGTGGCTCGTTTGTCACTGGAGTTAGCAGCCCACATGTCCGTTTCAAGTTGCTTTATTTCAAGTTCGGGGCGCCGCAGACTATTCCGGATATCCCGGAGCACTCCGAAACTTTTTGATATGCAGATGCCGCTGATCGTAACCTTAGAAGCCTCCCAAAGTATACCCAATTCCTCGACAGTACCCTTGTTTCTAGTAAAAAAAGCTGTGATCTCTTCCCCAAATTCCACCTGAAATACCGTGTCTAGCAGCGCCTCAGGTACTAGTCGCCAGCAACGCGGGGTGGCGATAGAGTTGGGGGGTAGCAATTCGAGGTACACCGGCGCGTGATCTGAATGTGTGCGAGCTAAATGGTTAGCAGTGTGGATCCAGGGGGTCACTCCCCGGGAGCAAACCCAGTAATCTAATCTAGACCAAGTTGAGTGTCCTGCCGTATAAAAAGTGCCCTCTTTACTTGCGGGGTGCACGTATCTCCACGCATCAACTAGGCCATATTCCTCAAATAGACCAGATAGGGTCTCCCGAGCGTTAGTGTAGTGGTGAGGAAGGGGATTGGAGCGGTCCATAGAGGGGCAGATTGCGATATTGAAATCCCCACCCCATATGACATGTGTAGAGCCTATTTCCAGTATGCGTCCTCAGAGTCGTAAAATAGTCGGGGTCGTCTGTGTTAGGTCCATAACTGCAAGCAAGGGTGACAGATTGTGTGGCTAATGTACCCCAGAGTATACAGCTGCAGCCAGAGGGGTCACTATATGTGCCTCCCAATACGAACGGTGTGTTTTTCTTGACCAGTATGAGTGTGCCACGTGAGTATGTGGAATAGGAAGAGAAAACACGTGTAGAAGCCCATTTAGTGCCGAAGTAGGTAGGGCGCCGAGGGTCCATGTGTGTTTCCTGGAGCATAGCTATTTGTATGTGGTGTCTGTCTAGGTATGCTAATACCTGTCGTCTTTTGCGTGGGTCTCGAAGTCCCCTGACGTTCCATGTGATCAGTTTAATGCAAGGGAGATTAGTTTGTGTCGGCATTGTAGTAGTAGCAATGCTGCACGATGAAAATGATGATGTCGCATAGTAGTGTGTCCGTTCACACAATGACGGCTCTGTCCAGCTGTAGTTGTCCAACACGCACTAGAACAATAAAAGAAGTCCCCATCCCATTCCCTCCCCCACAAAACAGAACAGTTCAACAAATGATCCCCATAGCAACCTAATAGTCCCCATGCCACCCCCACCCCCACCCACAACGACACCCCAATTGTGCCGGCATTTTGTTGCCCGCCCACAGAGTCCAAAAAAGACAGCCAGTCTATTCCTGTTAGCACAGGCCAGCAAGACAAGAGAAGATCATAACAATGAAAAACAAGAAATACCCAAGAACATAGGGGAGCTCCCATAGGGGGGGCGCCAGGGGGGCAGAAATCCCTTCCCGTAGCCTAACTCTAACTGCAATGCAGTCCCTGGGTGTCAACCCATAGTGGGAAACGAGTGGCAAACAGGGGGAAAGGTGCTCGGCGATGTGGCATGCACAACTACTCACAGTGCAACAGGCATTACAAATATACAGTGTTGATCACAGTCAATGAAAGAAGCCCCCAGGGCACTTATCTGTCCATGAGTCTGTACAGGAATGCCGGATCAGCTGAAGAACGTTGCTGATAGGTCGATCCGCAGCAAGGTAGTAGCGAATATGCTGATAGTGACCTATCACATGGTGATGGTAGAATAGTAAGGACAAGAGCAGTTTATGGCAGATATCCATTCCGCTCCCAGTCAGCCACAGGAAGGTGAGGGCGATCTGGAGGCGCAGTCCCGGCGCGGGGAGCGTTTCAAGATGTTTTTTAGGAAGTCGTCTACTTGTTGTGGATTTGTGCAGAAGACGTGTTTGCCATTATGCGTGATCCGGAGCCTCGCAGGATATAAAAGAGCATATTCTATCTGAGCCTTCCGAAGTTTCTGTTTAACGGCGAGGAATTTTCGACGCGCCTCCTGCACCGCCAACGTAAAGTCTGGATAGATGGTGAATGCATTTCCCTCAAGTTGCAGAGGTTTGAGTTCGTGAGCCTTCTGAAGTGCAACATCGCAGTCTCGATAATTGAGAAGTTGAGCAATGATGGGTCTTGGGGCCTCTCCCAGCGGGGGCCGCGGGCCGAGGGAGCGATGGGCGCGTTCTACAACCAAGTGAGGGGAGAACGAATCCTCACCAAAGGAGCTTTTTAGGAGACGCTCAATATAGACCTCCATACGCCCTGTGTTCGTGCTCTCAGGTATACCTAGTATGCGAACGTTGTTGCGGCGACTCCTGGCTTCAAGATCCTCATTTTTGGCCGCAATAACTCTCAGCAGTTTGTCCATTTGCGCTACCTGAGTTTGTATCTAGGTAGTGGTGTCTTCGTTTTCAGATATACGTTGTTCCGCCTCCTTCAATTGTCCATCATGCTTATCCACTTTTTGTACCAGAAAATCCAGGCGGTTATTCATGGTGTCCATTTTCCCAGACAAATCCGATAAACTGTGTTGTACGGCTAGGAGCAGCGTCTTGACATCGTCCTCAGGAGTTTGCGAGGGAGGCTGTGCGTGATCCATGTTTACAGACGCAGGGTCAGCAGAGGTGGACCTCGTCGCAGCTTTTTTTGTATTGAAGGTCAAGCGGGGCTGACGGCCATCAGGTTTCCCCATCGCACCCTACCACCCACCCAGGCAGCTCAGCAGGTGACAGTCAGTTATAGGTGAAGCGTAGGGTGGGAGCGTCAGAAGCCACAGGAGCAGGCAGCTGGTTTGGGGCATCGTAAAAGATGGAGGCAGGGTCCGGAGGCGCGGAGTCAGGGAGGGAAAGGCCGCCGACAGCCCAATGCGTGTGACCCTCCCCCAAGTTATCTCTCCCCAGAGTGAGTTGTATCTTGGGGCTACTCCTATAGAGGAGATGACGCAGGCTCCCACGCGTTGCAGAAGTCAATAGTCGATGGGCTGTGATATGGCAGCACCCAGAGGCAGCCGATTGACGTTCCCCCCTGAGGGCAGGAGCAGGCGCGCGGGCAGTAGCTCTGTCAGTCCCCCGCAGCGTTGAAGACCAGGAGATGCGATGAGCTAAAGCACGGCCGGTGCGCTGAGTGTCGATGCAGGGCGGATCTCAGAGGACCAGGGTAAAGTGGAGGCAAATGAATGGCATATAATCGATTGTCGGAGTGGCTCTCTAGGTGTTGTGCCGTGTAGGATGCCCTGCGGGCAGAGAGCGAGGAGGTGAGGAGATGGAAGGGCACCCTGTGTGCCAGTATTCACGCATCCGTTGCTGCCATAGGGGTCCTCAGGAATGGCGCGTCTCTCACCCAGGTGAATTGGTCTCCCAGCCGCCACCCACCACGCCGCCCCAGTGCCGGGGAGGAGCACAGGCCCCCGAAGGTGGAAGAAGCAGTGGCCAGACAGGTGAAAAAACAGTAAGGATGGAGGTTTAGTGAGGCGGCTAGGCCCAGATCAGGTCGCGGAGGCTCCGGGTGAGCGGGAGAAACCGGAGAGCCAAGAGCGGGCAGGTAAGTAGCAGATTGGCCGCCGGGGCGTTGTGCAGCGCAGTGTGTCCCTCTGATGATGAGCAAGGACTACGGGAAGCGCCGGCAATCACGCACCTGTCACTGTAATGGCGCGTCTCCCTCCGGGATAAGCGTTCCGGAGTCTCCGCACTGCACACCGCTCCGTCACAGGAGATGGGTACAGGCTCCCGTAGGTGGTGCGAGTGGCGGCAGCGTCAGGATCGAAGATAGGAGGGGGGAGAGTTTATATGCGGCGGCCTAACGCCTAGTGGTGCGCCGCGGGGCTCGAGTAGCCGCAGCAGCCGTCCAGACCTCCGGCGGAAACGTCCGCCCCAACTCGCTCAGCACGCACTTTTTCACAACTGGAGCGGGAAAGCCGCGGGAGCCTCAGTTTTTTTCCCCTGAAGGTAGCGGATATCTCAGTGGCCAGGTAGACAGCAGCGAATTCTTCGCCCCTGCAGTAGAAGTGAGGATTAATGCCGGATTATGTCACCGAGCTTCCCGAGCCTCACCGATGTGCGGCCATCTTGGATGTGCGCCACCTAGCGCCCCCCAGAAATTAGCCAAACTTGCTTCTATCTGGGCGACTCTTTCCTCCAATGATGATAGTGAGGTTCTTATGAAGGAATCTAATTTTTCCACTAGCGAAGTTAAATTACCCACTTCGTTAACCCGGGATTTAGACTTAGTCCTGTTTCCTGCTTCTGACGGGAGACGTTTTTTGTTGGCCTTAGACGTCTTTTTACGTGAATTAAGTGGTGTAGATCTACATACCATACTATTTTTCCCATCCTTCTCAACAGCCTTACTAGTCTTGCTCGCGGCTACCGGTGTTTTATGACGCTTATATGGAGGCTGTGCAAGAGAATCTTGGTCGCTCAGTGTAATATGATCTAACATATTTGCAATACAGCCGTTCTGAGGGGCGATGGCTTGTGGGAGCGCAGTAGAGGAACCAGCCACTATAGGTGTCTCATCATTCAACGTGTCCGTTGACCCTAGTATACCTGAGATCAGTGACTCCTCGACCGTAGATATCTGTTTCTCAATAGCCCCCATGGCCCCTGTGAGATAGCTCATCAGTGTATGATGCGTTTTTGTGACTGCCTTTTTTGCATGTTGAGACGAAACAATAGTAGCCTTTCTCTTCCCCATTTTTTCCCTCCAATAACTTTAACCAGAATAGGACAATAAAAGTAAGTAACCAAGACAGCTAGTTAATAACTCTTGTACATGCGCATAGACAGGCACATTAAACTGACAGATTGATTGATTACTATCCAAAATACGATTTTTTGACAGTTCGTTGGACCTCAAAACGTCTGTATATGTATATGAGTCAGGTGTTTGTAGGCTGTGAGCTATAGTCACCTACAATCCGGTGTTAAATATACGCTGTTACAAGTTGTCCGCTAATGGGCTGGCCGAGAATAAAAGTCACGGAAGTCCAAGACCTCCCTTCCCTTATATTCGAAAATGGGGAGGTCTCCCAAAACAAGATGTCCACAAACCAAGAGGATAAGCCCGGCCCGGCCTCATGCGGTCGCGCGCAGACGGGCCTGCCCTTGGCCCGGGCACGGCCCGCGCTGCGGGAGCCCGTGCTGGTTTCAAAGCACCTCCGGGCGCTAAGAGGTGACGTGGGCAGCTCCGGCGTTGCAGACTGGGACGGGTAGTCTGTGTCCCCCTCTGGACGTATGCAGCAAGGCAAAGCAGCAGGGCAGTAAAGACGGGCTAATACAACACAAGCACCAAGGGTTGCATAAAGCATGCATGACATGTTAACCGCAAGGGCGATGCTTCTGCAGCCCTGGGCACCTACTCTTAGTGAGTCCTGGAGAAAACCTAAACTTCTCTGGATGGAAGAGCGATGATGTTGCTTGGTAGGCTGTGCTCCAAGTCCAGAATAACTCATGGTGCCTGTAAGGAGATGTCTGGGTGTGGTCTTGCAGCGGTGGGGTTGTAGCGTGAGCGTAAATGTTCTGGAAGAAGTCAGAGGGAGACAGAGAGAATAGTGTGTACTGAGAGTGAGGAGCTTGCGCACACTGCCCATGAGCACCCGGTGGGACTTCAGCCCTCCAGTACACTGGCATATAGTACATGAGGAAGGAAGATCTTTGGGAAAGACCTGATCGTGAATGGCTCCTCACACTCTAGAATCAAACGACTGTGCGGCCTTGTAAACAACTAGGATCAGGCCACTGGTGAGTAGATTCCGCTGGGCCAACCTTGCCCCAAAATGTAGCTCCACCAGACAGTTAGATACAGGAACCAAGCAGTAGTTAGAGCACGGGTACTCATAGTACGGCCCGCGGGCCGCCAGCGGCCCGGCAAGCCTTCCTTGGCGGCCCGCGGACCTTGCAGACATCGTACCTGTTTTTTTGTTGTATTTTACCTCTTCTTAGCGCCCCTGCATCTCCACTGAGTGGAGATGCAGGGGCGCTAAGAAGAGGTAAAATACAACAAATCCTCATTAACAAGTGAATGGTCTTTTAAAGACCTGTGAAGTACTCGGGTGCGGCTGTGTGTGTTCCCGGGAAGCTGTCTTAGCCCCGGCTGACACACACGGGGTGAGGTGAGAGAGGGTGACAGAGGGAGGGTGACAGAGGGAGGGAGACAGAGGGAGGGAGACAGAGAGGGGGAGACAGAGAGGGGGAGACAGAGGGAGACAGAGAGAGAGGGAGATAGGGAGGGAGACAGAGGGAGGCAGAGGGAGAGGGAGGGCGTTGGGGGGAGACAGAGGGAGGGAGAGGGAGACAGACAGAGGGAGACAGAGGGAGGGAGACAGAGGGAGGGAGACAGAAGGAGGGAGAGAGAAGGAGACAGACAGAGGGAGACAGAGAGAGAGGGAGAGGGAGACAGAGGGAGAGGGAGACAGAGAGAGAGGGAGAGAGAGAGGGAGAGAGAGAGAGAGGGAGACAAAGAGAGAGGGAGACAGAGAGGGAGAGAGAGGGAGACAGAGAGAGAGGGAGACAGAGGGAGAGGGAGACAGAGGGAGAGGGAGGGAGACAGAGGGAGGGAGACAGAGAGGGAGACAGGGAGAGACAGACAGAGGGAGACAGACAGAGGGAGACAGACAGAGGGAGACAGACAGAGGGAGACAGACGGAGAGAGGGAGACAGACAGAGGGAGGGAGACAGATAGAGGGAGACAGAGGGAGACAGAGGGAGACAGACTGAGGGAGGGAGACAGATAGAGGGAGACAGAGGGAGGGAGACAGAGGGAGACAGAGGGAGGGAGTCCGGGGGAGACAGACAGAGGGAGACAGAGGGAGACAGACAGAGGGAGACAGACAGAGGGAGACAGACAGAGGGAGACAGACGGAGACAGAGGGAGACAGACAGCGAGAGGGAGACAGACAGAGGGAGGGAGGGAGACAGATAGAGGGAGACAGACAGAGGGAGGGAGACAGACAGAGGGAGGGAGACAGAGGGAGGGAGACAGAGGGAGGGAGACAGACAGAGGAAGACAGACAGAGGAAGACAGACAGAGGAAGACAGACGGAGGGAGACAGAGGGAGGGAGACAGAGGGAGGGAAACGGATGGAGACAGAGACAGAGAGAGAGGGGGAGGGATACAGAGAGAGAGAGGGAGGGAGACAGAGAGAGAGAGGGAGGGAGACCGAGAGAGAGAGAGACAAACAGAGTGAGTGAGACAGAGGGAGAGAGGGAGGGAGAGAGAGAGGGAGAGAGATGGAGAGAGAGGGAGAGAGATGGAGAGAGAGAGAGGGAGGGAGACGGAGAGAGAGAGAGAGGGAGGGAGAGATAGAGAGAGGGAGGGAGACAGAGCGAGAGAGAGATAGAGAGAGAGAGAGAGAGATGTGTGTATGCCGGGTCTGGTGGCTCAGTGGACGAAGGCGTCCGCTGCAGGGGCCTGTGTTCAACTTCATGGTCATAGTTTTTTTTTTTGCTCTAGCCCCGCCCTCCTCCCCCACTGACGCCGCCCCCACCGGTGCGGCCCTCGGCCACAAACCACACTGTAAATTTGGCCCCCGAGAGAAAGTTTGTGAGTACCCATGAGTTAGAGGGTGTGTGGACTGAGTGACTTGGATATATAGTTCACCAGATATTATGGTTATTACCCTTAGAAGGTGTAGTATGGTACCAGGGAGGATCCAACTGCACTGTTCAGACATGTGCCATGTTCTAGACTAACATTCAGCTAAGTTACAAAGCCACATGTTTCCCCGCTGGTGACTTGATGCACGAACAGTGCTCAGTGGACCCTTAGGAACATTATGGAGAAGAAATCTCATGTTGGCGTGCATGGCCTAGTTTTGCCTTCTTGCTAGTTGTTTGCTTCCCATAGGGCAAGTGGGTGACACTCTTCTGTTTCTCCAGCCGTGATCAGGTGAGGAGTAAGATCAGTAAGGTACCTTCAAGTGTGTGAGAGAGCCTCAAGAGCCAGCATGAATGATGACGTCTATATATTTTTCCCGTACGACTGTAAGGTATTCCTCATTTGTTGACTAGGTACTGTGAATGAACTAAAATGTGTTTTTTAGATTGATTGACACATCTTAGCCTGAAACCAATGGACTGCTAACAAGCCACAGCTGTGTGATGGAAGCCCATGTACTCTTTACAAGAATAAAGACTAAAGTATGGCACCCGCTTAGATGTGAAAGTTGCTCATTATTGGGGGTGAAACTGACTGATCAGCAGATGGGCTTCTGGACCAAAAGAATCAGACAGAGGCACAAACATATGATGAGTCATTGGCACACATTGCTCAACCTGCTAACATGTAATGCCACCTGCACACCGTATCAGGATGTGAGGCTGCTTTTGTACAGAGCAATGCTTACTTGGACACGCGACCAGAATGAGTAGCTGTCACAGATATGGGAAACCAAGATTAAAACAGAGCAGGGAGTTTAAAACAAAGCACTTACTGCAGCTTATGAGCAACCTTAACTCTCAACCAAAAAACATCCACTCTCCGCTAGGCATGGCACCAGAACTTCCTGAGTTGATACTTGATCACCTGAAGCTACCACTTGAGGAATCTTTCCGAATAAAAACATTGAATCATTATGCCACTCGTATTTACGAGCAGCCTGCCTGGCAAAGATGGTGGCATGGACAGTACAGTGCATGCATCATATGTTTAGAGCATGGACTTCCATGGCAGTATGGGCATCGAGTATCTGAATAACTTGACTCTGGATGTGAGATGGGAGGTTGGTTTCCACCCAATCACTTTGTTCTCGCTACTTACCAGGACAGTGCCTTTTATGTCCATGTGCTTTGGGAGGGCACAGGTGTGGGAAGGAGAGTCACAGATTTTCTGAGACCCAACAGCGCCTCCAGTGGATGCTTACTGCACTCTCACATACAACCTTAGAAGCATTTTACCTTCGTCTATATTCTCTGCAATGTGTTTTTTATGACGACTATCTTAACTTCAAATACATATGCTTTCTGTGAAAATAACTGTATGATTTCTGATAAATGGGATACAAAACGCTTTCCTCTTTATGTTATTTAAGTTATGTGCTTTTCTTTCGATGGCGGGGCAGCAGCTTCCGCTGCCCAGAACAGAGAGTCATTCAAGCTTCAGAAACAATTGAGTCTTGTCCCGGGAACATACGGCCACTTCTGTGTCATCTCAGACATCGGGACAGGGTCTGCGTCATTTTGAAACCACACAATTAGAAGGCTGGATAGAAACATGGTGCAAACATAATAAATATTTTAACAACATCTGACAAACAGAAACAAAGGGTTTCATGCATGTGAGCATTACTCGCGTTTACAGCAGTTAGATTCAAGGTCAAGTTCCCCAAGAAACAAAGTTTAGCCTTGATCCGTCCATAAGTTGGGAGAGTGTTTGCTTTGGGGTGGAGAATCAGGGGCGGATTCGTGGGCGGGGGGGTGTTTTGGGTGTTACACCCCCCTAGAAAATGTATTCTGTAGTAAATAGTTGGGTACAGGTGCTTTCAGTCGGGTATGGTGAGGTATCTGACGGATTTCACCCTGGATTTTTACATGCCCATACTGACAAAAACTCACACACACCCTCTTGTCTGTGCCTTAAAACTTGGTTAGTTTGAAAACTATTGTGTTTTAAGTCTCCCTAACAATCCGTACTCCTCTCTCTTTCCACTGCCTCTTAAGCCCCCCTGGTGTACTGCTTCTCAAAATATATTTTAACAAGATATGCCAGCATGATTGTTGGGAAATCTGTGCTTATATCCCTCCAATCTTTCTGACCAAGCTACGCCCCTGCGAAGAATACAACGCACTTGTTTGTTACTGCAGGGCATCTACACAGCTTGTCTGTTCAAGTGACAGAGAAGCCCGGTTACTCACCGGTAATCTTCATTACTCCGAGTCCTGGTCTTCCCGTTCCATTCTTGAGCCCGTCCCTCCCTCCCTCCCTGGTTTCTGTTTATGGTGATTGCTCTTGTCTTCTTTCTTGGTATTCTCAGGCTTTCCTAGTGACGTGCTTCACTCTTTATGCGTGCTGGGTAGGATGCGCCATATTGGAGGAAGTTTTTCGACCTCCGCTATGTAATAGGTTCTCTGCAGCAGGCGAACTGCTCATGCGCAAGGAATGGAACGGAAAGAAGGACAAGGAGGTAATGAAGTGGAGGCTTTCATGTTGTGAAAGCGCAGTTGTGTTTCCTCTTCTCCCTTCTTGGATGCTGTTGCAAAATTATTGCTAAGTTTAGAGGCGCACATATCCACTGACATTGTTGCTCAACTCAGAAGCTGCTCAGATTTCCTCCAGCTAGTTTCTATAGTTATTCCACTAACCAGTGCTTAATTTGTTAAATAAATAAAAAAACGAAAACAGGTACCTTTGATGCCATGTGAGATGGTTCAGTGAGCTGTGGCAGCTTTGACTGTGAGTGGCTGTTTGAGGCTGGGTGAATGAGAAGGATCAGGCACCTAAGCCCATCCTGGTATCCAGACAGGACCCAGGACTTCATGGGATCCCAGGCGGGTGCTCGTTTAAATCCACAGGGATCTCACGGAGGGGTAGGCAGGAGCCTTAATGGTCAGTAACGGGGAACAGTCACTAACAGGACCAGGGGAGGGACATCTTGCCTGTGCGTGACAGTCACATATGGACTCTCAGGATTCCTTGATTTACATATTTGGCAAATCTATAAACTAAATGATGTATTGCTTTGATATCAACTGTTCATTGGGAAGTTGAAATATGTGCACCATTCCAAGGAGCACTCTTTCAACAACGAAGCTGTGATTTATTACCACATTTAAGCAGAAAAGATACGATGAACTAAATAACGTAATAGGTCAATAAAGTAATACTGTCACCCAATGATTGTGAATGTTCTGTATTGTGGCACCTATGTAAGATAAAAGATGGTTAGTCATGCCTAACCTTTGATATGGTGGAGGTTACTAGGAGAAAGTACTAGCTACATTTTAGTCATAAAAATCAATGCCCCGGTATCGTGGAATTATCTCCTGGTGGTCAATTTCAGTTTGTCCACAGTTCAACTAGCGGCTAGAAGCTTAGCCTACAGAATGTAGAGCTAGGCAGTATGAAAAAGGGGCCAAGGCTTGTTGCTTCATGAAGTATGGTTGGTTACATTAGACTGCTTGACATGAACCCTGGGAGAGGCATCCTAAACTCGCATACAGTAATAAGAACTAAAATAGTTGCACACTTGCAGATTACACAACTGCTGCTAACTTTGGACCATATTTGCACTACCCAGAATGCCTCATGTCATAGAGTCCAAGAGGCAGCCCCGCCTGACTCCGAACATTCAAAGCCTTTGGACAGAGCAGTAATCCTGTGGGAATCTGAGGGAGATTAGCGCCACATCCGCAATTAGTGATGGAATCCTTAAGGTAAATACATACTTCTCTTCAGGTAATGCCTGTGCCTTTCAGCTGCAGCTCGGGGAACAGAGAGTCCAGACTAAAAGTACACATTCTTCCGTTTACTCGCTTCTTAATTTATGTGTCCACCAATTAGAAAACCTCTACATGCCATTACTGCACATCAAATATTGGCAAACACTTCACGGTCTTGTGTCCTGCCTTTGTGTGGATCCTTCCAACTTTTGATTTCCTCTGTCGCATTGTCCTGGTGAGATACAGGACCCTGAGGAATCTGAGCAACACAATGTCCAATTTCTTTTAAGAACGCAAGCAAAGCCAGTGGTGAAGCTCCAGGGCTGGTGTTTGGGGTGTGACACTCCCCAAATAAATGGATTCTGGTGTTTGTAGTTGGGTCCAGGGGTCTCCAGTTGGTGCCTGTGGTCGGGTTTCCACTCGGATTAGCAGCCCTCATAGCACAGACACACATCTCCATGAAGCTTTGCAGAGCTTGTACACACCCACCCCTCCTCTTCCCTCTCACACAAAACAGGCCAAGAATAAGCAAGTGACTGAATGGCACTTATGTGGTGCAGAGAATCTTTTTACATTTAATACTATTTTCATCCATTTTGCCATTTCAATGGCAGTGAGCGTCGAGCGCGCAACACCCATTGGGCTAAAGGGCTTCAGCTCCCCCCCCCCGTCATGCGTCTCAGCCCGGGCTGCTGCAGCTCGAGCTGCTGTGGGCTCAGCTTGGCAGTGTCTGGAGTCTTATCTCTGGCACGCCCAAGTTTTTCACAGGTCTTTAAAGACCATTTGCATATTTACATGCCTTTGTAAACTGGTTAACAAGGCTTAGTGTTTTTTTCTGGTTCCAGTTCCCCCTGGGCCCCCAGTCTGCCTATTCCTTACATATGTATTTTACATTTACTGCCGTAGTGTGAGAATGCATTTCATGAAGAGGAATATAAACTAGGGTTACCGAAAGAAAAATTCCAGCCATTTGTTGTTTAAAGAGCCTGCAAAGGCCTCCTCTTGACACTAAATAGAGTTATAAATAAAATAGTATGTATTCATTTGTAATGTGACTTTTCTGTCTTTGTTCCCTTTAATTATCAGTCATGGATCATTCAGGCAGTTTTAGAACACAAATAAAAATGCTTTCTATTTATATTTTCTGTTCCAAGTATGCACAGATAAGTGATGAAAATACGGCTTTAGGTGACTGCTTATTTTTGTACCATCTGGGTGGGACATCAATATAATGAGCTGCCAACCCTAATCACAAGACTGGAAGTTTTTTGCTGGATGAGCACAATATTTATTTCCTCCACCCTCGATCCCTGCCATAATAGCAATAGTTTAACTTATATCTGAAACCCTACGCCAGCCCTCAATAACATGCTGAGTTACTTCTAATGTCTGGGAATGCACCCTGCATTCAGACAACTCACTCTCGCCCTTCACTTTCACACTCACCCTGCACTCACAGCGATCACAATGTACTCACACTGATCACCGTGCACTCACACCATTCACCCACTCACCCTGCACTGACAGTGACCACACAGCACTTATGCCACTCCCCATTAACTCACACCAATCTCCCTCCACTTACCCTGCTGTCACATGAGCACACCACTCACGCTGCACTCACAGTGATCACTCTGCACTCACAATGCACTTGCGCTGTTCACCATGTACCTCACCCCGCAGTCACACGAGCACACTACTCTCCCTGCACTCATGTGACACTTCACTCACCTGTCCCCCTCACTGCTCATTCTGCAATCTCACTCAAACAAGCCCATCACTAACCATACATTCATTCATCCCACTCTGCACTTTCATCCACACCCAAATTCATATGGTCACCTCACTCACCCTGCAGTCACTCCTCTCACCCTACTCTCACACTGTTGCATCGCTCACCATGCACTCACATGGGCACTCCTGTCACCCACACAGCGCAGAGGATTAATGTGCCTGCTACAAAGAACATGTACCATCCAGATCACAGAACTGAGTGTGAGTAAACTACGGGTAGCCCTATAAAAAATGAAATGTTTGTCAGAAAGGGGCTATAGAGAGATGAGGTGCATCGTTGGCGAATGGTAGTGAGGGAATTCATGGAGAATGAGGAAATGGGTGAGGGGGCGCCAAAAAAAAAGACTGTTGCACCGTGCGCGACCAGTGTTAGGGCCAGCCCTGGCTGGGAGTCTTCGCCCCCCTCCCCCGAAGTTCGGGTCTAGTTGCGCCCCTGGTGAGCGTTGGAAAATCTCATGTTCCACTACCCCCAAATCTAACTAACTAAGCTATACCCCTGAGCATCCCCTTCCTCTTTATTCAGTATATATTTGTTTTTTTTGCAGTTTTATATAGCGTGAACTTGACTTGGATGTATTGGAGCTCTTTACATGAGCGCTACTGATATTACACAAGGTCATATTTATTTTTAAAAGCCACAAGAATCACAGGGTGTTGAGGTAATACTGGGACTCGAACCCGGTTCCCCAGTCCCAAAGTCAGCAACTCTTCCCATAAGACCACAAGATAGAGCAAGTCTTGCTCATAGGATCATGCACTCACCCTTGCAGTACAGCATTATGCAAAAAAGATAATTGACAAAATAGAATCACAGTGTTTTTTGGATGTGGCTTTCAGATTCCCCAACCCAACAAAAATAAAAAGAAGTATGCAAATACTACTTGTTCTCAGTTTTTAATTTGTGCCGGTGGCTGCGACTGTGCCCCAGCACTCATTTTTGGGTCAAAGGCATATTTTTAACCATCAGAATTTGATCAAGAGAGAGAACACTAGTAAAATGAAAATGAGGTAGGCAGAGAATGACAGGAAAACAGTGGCAAAAGGAGAAGACAGGTAAAAATTAACATGTAAGGGCCTGATTGCAAGTTTAGGCATTATATATCGCCTCTTGTAAATAACGATATCACGGGGTACATTATTTATCGTGTGCGATAAATAACACCTATTACGAATTACTGGGAAATAACATGCAGATTTTGTTGTTTAACGCACCTATTAGATCAACTACTAGTCCTGGACTGTTAATATTCTGCGCTTTGCAATGTACATGGAATATGCTCAGTGTAGTAGACAAAGGTATATGGGTGGTAGTAATGCTACATTATCCTCATTTTGACCGCCCTACTCATACTCCCTGTCAAAGTGAGAGTAATTTAAGCTACCTATTCCAAGTGGGCCTTAGGACACCAGGAGCCAGATTTATCAACATGTCACGCAATGCAGCAAGATAACTTGCTGAGCTACATGACAAGGAGAGAGAAGGAATGTGCCATATCTACTAAGATATGGCGCATTCCTGCTTGCTTCCTGCATTAGCGCACTGAGGGGCATATTTATGAGCCCCTGGTTTCACCGTAGCATCACTTTTCGTGACACTCCGACGGCGCAAATCACAAAATCATATCAAAGTGTCATGCAAAGACACTTTGCATGACTTTGAATGGCCTCATAGACATGGAGTAAGGCAAGGCAGCACAAATCACTGCGTTGCCTTACTCTGCATTAGGGAGGCGTTGCAGTGGGTGTTCCCACACAACTCCCATGGATTTTGACGCTTCCCCAGATTTACAAAACCACATAAACCTGGGGATGTGACAAAACCTTACGCCTCCCCAGGGGCATCTGCATTCTGCAGCACACATAGAAAGAGGAAAAAGCCTCCCAGGATTGTTTTTGTGCAGGAAGGTGCCCCTCCCTGCACAAAAACAATCCTTCCACCAACACAGGCCCCCTTGCACCATGGTGCAAGGGTGCTTGCATTGGCGCTAGGCTGCCGAAACGGCTCCATTGCTGGGGGAAGGACAGGAATGCACTATATTAGATAAATATGGTGCATTCCTGCCCTTTCACTTTGACATAGGGCAGCACAGCCACATCTTCTCCAAGCATCTTACCAGTTAACTCTTTTGCTTTCCATTCCTAGTTTCGCTCTATAGACTTCCAACATACTCATTGCCATTACTGAAAGACTCTCCAATCTTACTCTTGCTGTACCTGAAGCACTTGACTTCCCTTGAAGTTAGATTTTTATTAGACAAATACTGAGAAGAAAGAAAGAAACAAAAAAGAAAGAAAGAAAGATAGATGAATACATATATACATTCATACTTCTAGGGAACAAAACATATTGCCAATAAATGAAATTTGTTGTGTATTTAGGTAACAAAAGTCTGTTGGAGTGATTTCAAAAAAGTGCAGAGACCACACTCAAACCAAAATATGAGATGTATTACTAGGTCTTTCATTGGCTGGATCACTTTTAAAAAGAGGAAGGTGTAGCCAACAATGCCTACCTTTAAAAAAAGTTTGTTGTTTGAGCTGAAACACGTTCAGAGTCCGTGGCAATCTGTCAAACACCAGAATTCATAAAATGCTAAAATGCCTTGAAATTTCTGGATGCACAGAATTACACATAATTAGCAGAATTACGGGTAGATTTTGCAAATGGATGTGTTATATTATCTTATTTTATCTTATCTTGTTTTATAGAGCGCGTAGCATCCCTTAGGCTTCCCAGCACTAAGCAAGACAAACGACGACCCTTGATTCTCACAGCTATAACCAAACAGACTACTAAGGGTAGAGCCAGTTTTAAGAAGCTTTCTGAATTTGTCTTATTGGGTTCAGTTCTTTGTTCAGTTGGCAAGGAATTCCATAATTTGGGGGACCGATTGGCTAAAGATCTTCCACCCCATCTAGTCCTTTTTATACGTGGAACTCTCAATAGGCCTGCATTGGAAGATTATAAAGTCCTATTTGGGGTGTAGGGTAAAAAGGAGCATTGATCGGGGGTCTTCTATGATTGATTTCCTTGTGGGCCAGACATAATGACTTGAATTTTATTCTGTCCTCCACTGGGAGCCAATGCAGGGACGCCAAAACCGTTTCGTCCTTGCAGCAGCATTTTGGACTACCTGGAGTCTCTAAATGACTGATTTGGGTGAGCCCACATACAGGGGGTTCCCATAGTCCAGACGAGAAAGAATGAACGCCTGGACTACAATTCTTCTGGATGGTAAGGTAATAAGTCAAGGATTTTCTGCAATATCCTCACATGGCTTTGCAGGATGCAGATAATCTTTTAACTTGGACTTCTATGGATAAAGAGCTATCCAGCCACATAACCAGACTTTGTATAGGTAACAAGGGCTGTGGTGGGGATCCTAAGCCATCAGGCCAGGCAGGGCATGTCATGAAGAAAGTCTCTTTGGGGATGGTTAGTTGCTCAATAATATCGAGACTGTGCTTTTAACGCCACTGAATTCTAAGTCTAAGGTCAGAAGCTCAAAGCATAAAAGATGTGAGAAACAGATAAACCAAGCACTTTATCAAAGTCAGATACAAGCCTCAAAGGGGCCCAGGCTTCCAGGGAAGCAGTTATTCACTTAATCATCCTTAGCCTATAACTAGACCCAATAGCTAGGTAATTAACTCAATAATACTATTGCTCAGCGGTGGCTGGCATGGATCAGAGGTAGGGGGGTGAGGGCGTGATGGGGGGAGGATGCAGGAGGAAGCGGGTATAAAAAATGAAATAAAAACTTACCTTTTTGCCGCTTCCTAGCCACGTCTTCTCCGTAGTCCTCCCTCACTCTGCCACAGGAAGCACACCCAGGCTCCCAGTCAGCCAATCACAACGCTGCTATAGCAGCGTTGTGATTGGTCGAGCACCGTGTTTCGGCACTCAGAAGCTGACTGGAGGCCTGGGCATGTTCTCCACGTAGGCTGCGATGCAGCCTGCATGGAGAACATGCGAAGAGCGAAGACTGTTTTTGGCGGCTCAAGCAGGCATTGCGCACTTAGGAGGGTGCTGCCTACCATTCCTCCCCTGCCCCCGCCCCCTCACGCAAAGCTGGTAAGTAGGAGAAAATAGAATGATAATAACGCAAGATATTATCATTTTTCTTTGTTTCACTGCATAAAATAAGTGGGATGACGCTCCTCTGCCTTAGCGGAGGAGCCACCACTGCTACTGCTCCTCATTTGGTGTCTGGCTCAATTAGCTCCAGTGAGCCATGCTGCAAATAGCCTTTGGACTAGGGGGGCGCACTCCGAAAACACCGACCCGACTCACTCCAGCTCATTAAACAGTTTCTAGCACCACAGACCATTCTTGGTCACCTTATACAATTATTTCCTATCCAGATGTGAAAATAAACAGTCGCTTCCTATATTGTTAAATAGAAATAGAGTCACTTTAAAATCCAGAGACCCCATTAAAAAGGCTCTATGAAAATCACTAGAATGACTTTGGGACCACTTTTAGAACTAACTAGCATGTTATTAATCTTACTCTTTGGCAGTATGAATTAATTAACTTTCAGACATTCTTGTGCCTTGACACTGAACGTACTTTTGTGTTTCGCCACTCGCTGTCCCCTCACTCGTCTCATATCTTCTGATATTCCGTTCTGGCACTATGGCAATACCGCAAGCCGGTTGTCGCTAGCTACGCCGCGGGCTGCCTACTACCCCGCCCAGGATCAATGAGGCACATTTCATCCAAAAACATTCTCACTCCTAGTCTGAAAGAAGCCAAATTCAGCCGAATCCTCAGAAAATGCACTATTGACCACTACATGCTAATCAGTTTCCCCATCAGGGATCTTCAAGAACCTCTGATATTGTAGTCTTCCATCCAGTACAGTAGGACTGCTCCGGTGATTCCCTCAACTGCTACGTCCTAGTTTCTATGTTGTTGTACACCACCTCCTCTCCTGTCTCTTCTCCACAGTTGCAGAAGAGGCCATGACATGCCTGTGTCCTCTCCCTGCTCCAGTACTTTCTGCCACTTTTGGTGGGGACGGATTTTCTTTTTGATCGCTCAGCTTTGCTCCTGTGTTGTTCATGTAGACCCCGCTCGCCTGCGAGAGTTGTAGCCAAGGTGAGAGCGGGAGCAGGAATTTATGACTGGTGTTGTCTCTTGATGATGAAAAGTGCACATCTCAGACATGCGATAGGCTTATTGTGAATTGGGCTCCTGGTATCAATCAATCAATCAGTATTTGTAAAGCGCGCTAATCACCCCAGGGGGTATCCAGGCGGTGTCCTCTGTCCGAAACTGAAGTTCTCTTTGCATGAAGATAATATATAGATCTGTTATGGTCGCTTTCATTCCTGAATAAGGTCACCACCTTCCTCCAGGACACTGAGGCCACTGTTTCCAGTCTTATGCTTCTCTTGTGATAGACTAATGTATTTTGGGTGTTGCAGTCTTGTTCTGCTTCCTTTGATCTAATTAAACTAACACATCTGAAATCAGTGATTTGCAGGTGAAAAGTGCAGGACTGGAGACAGTGTCCTGGAGGGAGGGGGACACCCTGTTCCTGAAGAGAAGTTCTTGTGCAATAAAGTATGACTGAAAATTCTTGGGGTTATAGGGCCCAAAACTCCGAAGCAGACTAAGTCCTCAGTTCTAAACAGAAGCTTGTTAACTTCGGTTCAGGATTTTTTTTTTTTTTTTAATGCAATTAAGCTTTCGGGTTAACGCTTTGGGAGTGATAAACAAATATCGAATACTCGCATCCATCTGGACTCCAGCTCTCATGTTTTAGAATATGTATTATTATCTTCAATTTATTACAGTGCTATGAGATGACTTATGCGATGATTAGCACTTTAGAAAACTCCTAAATAATTAAATAAATTACATGCTCTTCTAATGTCAGTGCTGCCTGTAGTATGGTGAGTGAGTGGGAAACAGCCTTTACCACCAATGCTGAACCACGCACTGCAGTTACAATGCGTCTGTTACAATGAATGCATCTTTATCACACATTCCTTTACCACGCATGTCGCTACAACGACATGCCTTAGGGAAAGCGGAGTTGGAATTTAAAGTCCAATGCTTTCCGTACTGTTTCGCAGACTGGAGTTGGAATAGTAAATTATCCTGCTCCAAAGACCAGCGCTTTCCCTAAGACATGTCGCTGTAACGATCTACGTGGTAAATGAATGTGTGGTAAAGACAAGCTTGTTGTGAAGATTGCGGAGTAGCGGCATGCGTGTGAAAGGCATGGGTTGTTCCGACATACAACCGTGTCAGTAGAGCGAGAGGTGCGGAGTGGAGTAGAGAGGTGTATGCATTGCTGGCAGTAATTCATTGAGTACACTTGGATGTCAATTCCGTAAAAATTGGCTTCCTTTGTGATATTAAAGTGTACACTGGTTATTTGCTCAGCATTAACTACATGAAAGTACAGGAAAGACAAACATTTCATTCCTGCCTGCTTCCCTTCTAAAAAATGCTCTATATATAGATTTGTTCTATTTGAGTCAATTGTTCAGCTCACCAGTAGCCTATCTTCTCCCCCATATCGCCAACGACACACCCCCCCATATCGCCAACTACACCCCCCCATATCGCCAACGACACACCCCCATATCGCCAACGACACACCCCCATATCGCCAACGACACAACCCCCATATCGCCAACGACACAACCCCCATATCGCCAACGACACCCCCCCCCTCATATCGCCAACGACACATTGAACTAATATGTACCTTGCGTGTAACTGACTTTCACTGACCGCGCATGGCCGTATGAATGGGCGACGGGGAAAGGATTCACCTCAGGTAGTTAGAAGAGAGTTGAGTGTGCTATTAGAAATACAAATAGCAAGGGGGTGATTCACAAAGCCAAGTTAAGAGTATGTAAAAGAGTACTCTTGTAGTACTCTTTTACATACTCTTAGATGCCTTTGTGAATTGGACCCAGAAACATCTAAAATGAGAATTAGATGGGAATATAATATACAGTTAGTACAAATATAAAGGGCTGTATTCTTATATCCCTTTTATAATAGGGAGTTGGAGGCTTTGGGTCCTGTAAGCATGCAAGAGTACTTAAAATAGTACTCCTGCTGCTTCCTTTACTCATAAATGCTTCCGTCATTCAGCCAGCATGTGGCCTAGAGCCCCCAGGGAATCATTTTTTTAATTGTTCCACTTGCTAAATACTTTGATCCTCTTTTCGTGCATTGAGTTCACCCTCAGATGCTCAGTATGCCTCTGCACAGTTTTTTTAAGGCACGTGTTCGTAAGGTGCATAGAAGCATTTAATGACTTTGAAGACTTCATGATCATGTGGCAAGGCTGAATCTTGGAAAGCTTTCTTGAGAACCTTCCATGTGGGATCTCATATCTCGAAATGCAGACAAATTACAAAAATGCTCACTGTTCTCTGCATGTTTGCTAGAGGCACGAAACTAGCCTTACAAGCCCCAACATGGAAGCATTGGACAACCATGTAGCAGTAGTAGTCACAGGTACCGGCGATGACTAAGTACACGCTAAAGTATGAAACAGAATGAAAACCAATTAAAACATACTGTGAATGATTCTTGTAGTGCACTCAGATACCCAGAGGATGTCCAGACGAATACTCTGAACAGATCAAAAAATACCTTCTTTTTGGTCATCTGCCTCAACAAGCACAGAGTGTTTGCTGATTGAAAAGATCATTTAACACTTCATGTCCAGTTCACAAAATCCTTTCTTAAGAAAAGGACTGCCACCTAACTCTCTTCCTGCCAATTGCTATGCCCCCTCAGCCCAAGACTGTGACTACTCCCTGTCTTTAGCCATTACTTGGTTGAAGAGATAAGACATTGACCACTGCCATTAAATCTACATCTACTCCAGACCCACATGGGTAACAAATATAGCAATTCCCATACTTGCACCTGAGAAATAGTTCAAAAACATTCTCAGCCTTAGGAGACATCTCTCCTGATCTGAAAGAAGCCAAAATCAACCAAGTCCTCAGAAAGTGCACTACTGACCACTGTATGCTAATCAGTTCCCCAAGCGGTGTCCACCTTGCCCCTTCCTAGGTCCCTGAGAATGCAGCCTTCCATTCTATACAGCAGCACTACTTCTAGATGACAATAATAACTTGTCTTATATATAATGATTCCCCCATCTGCTGCATCCTAGTTTCTTTGCTATTGCACACCACCTCTTCTCCTATCTCTTCTACACAGTTGCACAAGAGGCCATGTCATGCCTGCGTCCTCTCCCTGCACGTCCTGCCACTTTTGGTGATTGATTTTCTTTATTGATCCCTCACATTTGCTCCTATGTTGTTCATGTAGACCCTGCTCACCTGCGAGAGTTGTGGCCAAGGTGAGATTGGGAGCAGGAATCTATGAATGGTGTTGTGTTTTGATGTATCCCATTATATCCTATGGAGATCGTAATATGGCGGACGGGATATCCGTCATGTTTGTGTTCCATCCGCCGAGTTCTAAATAAGGCCCTTAGTCTGCTACAATGCATCATGTAAATTAATTTGGTTAAAAGTATCACATCAGAGGTATTTTTTGCATTTGCATTAATTGGGCTATGACAACAGAGGTTTCAGAAGTGGTGTTATTTTTATAGGTTACCTTCATTAAGCTTAAAACCTGATTTATGTAAGCAAGTAAAGAAAGGCGATTGTCACCTACAATGTCCTGATTTGGACTTGGGCTACTGATTTCAAGGGGTTAACACCAATATATTGATGTTTTAATATCAACCTGCCAGAATATTGTGGCAAAAATATCCACTACTAGAATATCATAAATGTAAGTACAAATAGGTAGGTAGAGGTTTACTATACTTAACTGCACATATACATACTCGTACGATATATATCTTCAAGGCATGTAGTGTTGAGTTAAGAGTAGTAAATCTAAATTTATCTGTATATACTTAACTTCATGACATTCCAGTAAGTCTATATTTTTGGCACAATATTTTGGCAGTGTAATATTTTTGTCCTTTATAGTCTGATATACAACTGGTTTTGCTGGATCACCTAAGGAGCAAGGCCATAGGGACAGTAGCTATGCTAGTGAGACTGGCCATGGATTAAGGCAGTTTTTGCCCCATTTATTGGTCACCAATTATGTTTGAATCAAGCCTGATAGTGATCAGATTGTGATCTAGGCAGTTCAAGATGATAATGGTAAGGTTCTTTGTCAGTCGCTTTGTCTGCTCTCCAGTCTGTCTTTGTTGAGTGCCATTGGTGTTCATCTGAAAGATGATTTTCTGGAAGTTTAATCCATCTCTAGAAATGACCTTGGCTACTGGTGTACAACGTGAATTCAAACTAGGCCAGGTTTCAGAGTAACCACCAACAAAGGAGACTTGATTGTATTAATTTGCTTAAACATCATTTATTCATTGCCTTTGAGCGGTGGGGGGGCTTCTTTCATATGTTGTGGGGGGGGGGTTGTGCGGGTTGGGGTGGCGATGATGCAAGTCCTGGTATTTCGATTTCCTTGGACATGTGCGTGGTTTTTGTTTGATGCTACTTGTCCGGGGTGGGGTGAGGGATTTCAGTGAGTTGTTGTTCTATGGTTTTAGGGGTTCAGTGCCATCTTGACATGGAGGGGGGTACATGGTCTAGCCATCTAGTGTTCAGACAAGATGACTGTCCAGAGCAAGTGTAAACTCCTTTCTTGGAATGTGCGGGGATTGGGCTCCTATAAAAAGTGTAGGATGATATCGCTTCTTAAGAGGCACAGTGTTGACAGGAGACCCACCTACATGATGCTAAGGCTACGAAACTAGTGAAGGAATGGAGGGGGCAGGTTTACTATGTCAATTCCTCGTTTTTTTCACAGGGGTGCTGGTCTGGTTTGCTCCTGGAATGCCATTTGCACGTCCCTACATAGAGGCAGCTAAAGAGGGGCAGTATCTGTTACTGCAAGGTAGGTTGAATGGGGTTGAAGTGTCCCTTGTTAACTCATATTGGCCCAATACGGATGACGAGTCATTTTATTTAACACTACGGGATATTATATCCCTGGCTGTTGACTCCAGACTGATGTGAGTTGGGTAATTTAATTGCATAATGGATGGTGTCCTTGATCATCACCACCCTCGACAACACACTAAGCCTAAGATGACATCTACACTGCCGGAGGTTATGACACAAATGAAGCTTTGTGACATTTGGAGGGAGTCTCATCTGACTTGGCAGGAATTTACATACTATTCTCCAAGACACTGTACCTTTAGTAGACTTGATCGGATCCTCCTGTCAACTCAATTAGCTCCTAGAATCCAGGCGGTGACGCACTTGTCCCATTATCTCTCTGATCATGCTCCGGTGACATGTGTGTTTGAAAAGGGGCTGGCACCAAGTCCCAGTTTACTTGGAGATTTGCCCTTGAGGTGTTACAGGATCCTGTGGGCAGGGAAACACTAGTGGGTGCCTTACAGAATACTTTGAGCCTAACTGGACTTTTACTCAAAGCCAGGTGATAGAATGTTAGGCGATGAAGGCCATTTTACGAGGGCGGTGTGTGGGCCTCTCCTGTGGAGTGCAGCGTTGCAAGCAGAGCTACTCCAGAAGGAGGGAGTCCTGGCTGAGATCCTGCAGCTCCCGCAGACGAAGTAGAGGGATGTCTGGATGAAATGGTGACCCAGCGCCAAGTAGCCTCTGTAAGAGACAGACTTGAGAACTACAGCCTAAAGTCTTATCGCCAGTTATTGCATAGGGAGAGGGACAGTTCTGAGTGGCTTTTGGCTTGGATACTATGCCGGGAAACACCCTCTCCTATTCTTCATTTTAAGACTCTCTGTGGCAGGATGTTTACATGCAGTGCAGTATTGTTAAGACCCTTAGAGACCACCTGGAACGGGTATATTGTAGCCCTCGGCGGCTGGACCCAGAGCGCATTATGGGTTTGTTTTCAGCACTGCTGATTCCCAAGTTGGGTGATGTTTCAGCCCACAAACTTGATGCGGATCTCACCCTTGAGGAGGGCTGATCCGCCCTTGCTTGTCTGCAGGGGTGGGGAAGGCGCCGGGAATGTATGACTTCCCCGCCAAGTTTTATCAAGCTTTTACCCTGGTCCTCACCTAGTGGCTCCTTGAAGTGTACTAGGAGGCCCGTGACTGTGACACATGCTGCCCCCGTCTATGTGAGAGGGCTGCATCTCTATGGTTTTGAAGACCAGTGCTGCCATCTCAGATCCATCACCCATTCGTCCACTCACAATTATAAACATAGATACGCAGGTTCTTTGTAAAGCATTGGCCCTTGGGCTGCACCCCGTGATTTCTCAATTGGTCCATGAGGTTCAGTGCGGCTTTATCCCAGGACATAATACTACCATGAACCTGAGACGGCTGATGCATGTTCTGCATGAGTTGGAAGGTAGGGAGAAGGAATTGGCGGTGGTATCCATCGATATTGCTTTAGCATTTGATATGGTTGGATTGGCATTATCTTATGAGAGTGTTGGCGGAAATGCGGTTTGGTGTGCACTTTCGTGCATGGGTGCGTTTGTTTTATACTGCACCAACAGCCAGGGTGAAGGTTGGGCGCTAGTACTCTGACCTGTGGGGGGTGGGTAGGGGTACACACCAGGGCTGCCCTCTATCGCCTCTTCTCTTTGCCATAGCACTAGAGCCCCTGGCAATGCAAATTCGGCAGACTATGAGGGAATGGGGATCCAAGTGGGCGATGTTAATAATCCAGTGTCTCTTAATGCAGATGACACCCTCTTTTTTCTTACAGCCCATCGGAGTCCCTACCTCATCTTCTACATTATATGGATGTTTTTTGGGGATCTAACAGGTCTTAAAATTAATCATGGCAAATCACTGTTGGTCCTGCTGGGTGCTCTAGCTGCTAGGGAACCAGCCTCCCTCCCCGTCCTGCGCTGGGAAACTGATCAGTTTCTTTACCTGGGGATCATGGTGGCACACACCTCACAAAAGTAAAAGTGCTATAATCAACGAGAATCAACGAGGGACTGTGTGCGTCGGTCCAATTTTGGAATACCCTCCCCATCTCTGATGGGTCGAGTGGCCGTGGCCCAGATGGTGTTTTTGCTGCGATGCCTGTACACTATGCAACATTAGTTTGGCACCCTTCCCCGGGCGGCCTTTCGGAGATTACATTCTTTTCTTACGACGCTCATATCGGCCAGCAGCTGAAGTAGGGTAGCGCGTAAATTTTTGTATTTTCCTACGCTGGAGGGGGGGCTGGTGGTCCCCAACTGAAGATGTACTATTTTGCCTCCCAGCTACAGCACGCCGCCCACTGGCTGTTGGATGGTGGAAACTGGGAGAAATTGCTGTTGGCGGACGGAATACACGCTATTTCTATCCCGCAATTGTTGATGTTGGGGTCGAGATGCGCCATCGGTATCGCACCTTAATAGACACACGGCGTCCGTCTAGGAGTGGGCTGTTAAGGTAGTGCTGGGTAGTGCCCCCTTTGCTTGAGAGTTGAATTTTTGGGCCGTTCGCTGAATCGGGGAATGTTACTGCTTGGTCAGGGAGCGGTTGTGAGACCCTTGGAGACCTGTAGCCTAATGGGAAATTTGTTACTTTTGAGACTACCCAAGAGGCCTTGGGGTTAGGGAATGGGCAATTCTTAACGCACGCCAGCATAGCTGCCATAGTAAGGAAAATATGGCCCACGTTTCCTGCCACTCTATCCAAGTCGCTTGTTGGAGCTTGAGGGGGGGACGGTCACTTGGTCTCACATTTATATAAAGCCATGACGGCTGATAGAGGCTGAATCCCATTTCCCGCCAGGGCTGCTTGGGAGGTGGAGTTGGGGGTGCGCTTGGAAGATGCACAATGGTGTAGGTCCCGTGCTCTGGTCCAGTCTGTTTCCTGTAATGCACTGCACATATGTGACACTAGTGCTGCTCAACAGAATTGATCCCAGTAAACCTAGTGGTTGCCACCGGTGCCAGGCTCCCGTGGCAACTTTCTTACATCGTGCGTGGTACTGCCCACTGGTGCACTCCTTCTGGACGTCTGTTGTGGCACGCCTGGCTACAGTAGTGAGGATTTCAATAGAGATGGACCCGATTACTTGTTTGCTGGGGGATGTTCTACAGCATAAGGGTAAACATTTTGATTTTTAAATTCCTGCATCTGCTGTTGTGACTGGCTAAGAGACGAGTTGCAATTACCTGGATGGGGCAGGTTGGGCAGGGTGTGGACGGATGGGTGAGGGATGTAAAGGAGTGGGCAGTTGCAGAGGAAGTACACTGCAAAAAATGTCATCATGGTGAGAAGGTGGAAGAGGATCTGCAGACCTGGGGGGGGATGCTGACTAAATTTGCTGATCAGGGAGTGTGTTGCACAGTAGAATATTAGGTGCAAGGTGGAATATTAGGTGGTATGGCTGGGACGCCTTACCATACAATATTCTCACAATACACAGAGATGGATCTTGGATTCAACAACAATAATCATTAGCTTAGTCCTAGTAGTGTAGCAAAGAGCAGTCAGGCATTACTGGAGGAACATGGGTAAAGCATTTTACAGTACCATTATGGTGCATAAGAAATTGAGACAACTCAAAAGAAATCTGACACCAATTTATAAAAATAAAACTTATTTTTATATAAATATAGACACCAAAATGAACTTTGTATCATACATACAACCAGAGTTGTGGATTTTTTAAGTGTTCACTAATAAATGCAGTAAATCTTTCAAGCTGGTCCCATTGAAATGAATCGGGGAAAATACAGGTGGCACTCGGTCACTTGCAGGGTGAGTTCGAAAGAACCCTCTTGTGGATAAGGTCATGCTGGTCCCTAGACCAAGTTCCAACAGTTGTTATTTCATTACCTTGCCCAGGGAGTCCGGGTGCAGTGGTGACTTGGCTGTCCTTGGTACTGAACGGGATCCGCAGGAGCTGTCAAACTTGCAGCACTTGACAAAACCACACTTGGAGATGGAGTTCCACTCTACCCACGGGGAGTAGAGGCCTTTGAGGTCCTAGGCCCGGGGCTCAACAGCTGGATTTCTTTTACCTTGCTCGGCAGCTCCGGGTGCAGAGGTAGCTGGCAGCTGTCAATCACCGGGGCAGGTCGCGCCAAAGATGCTTTACCACACACTCGAAGACTCCAACTTCAGGATGCAGGAACACAGCAGCAGGGTCGTTGCCACCATTGGTTGCTGTTGCTGTAGTTGCTCTCGGGCTGCAGATGTCACTCAAGGGGTCGATATCCACCTGGTGATCACCAAGCCTTGGCTGAGGCAAATGTAGTCCATGGTTAATTCGGCAGCTGGAGGTCGACAGGAGTGGAGTAGCGGTTCAAAACTTGGTGAAAACTTCGCTACCACTGCAGGCTTGGAGGACACCACTTTTGTTTGGGCTCACTCTTGACAGGCCCATCGGGTCGCAATTCTTGTCACGCAGCACATCGATTTTCCTGCAGCTTGCAGGGGACTAGTCCCACCAATCTAAGGGAGTCTGCTTCTGTTTCTGGCGTCCACTGGAGTCCCTCTGCTGGGAGCAGCAAGCTTCTCTCACGGACACACGTCGAACACATGGCTCCAGTATATGGTCTCTTATGGGCACTTAAGTGTCCTATCTTCGCACGGCGGCAGAGTCCTAAGTCCTGTTGTCAGTGACGGTCTCTTCTTTGTGTCTCTCCTCAGATTCAAAGTCAGAACTGAGGTTCTGGTGCCAGGGAAGTCCTTAAATCCTTGTTTAGGGGGCGTTAATGGAGTGAGGGACAGTGCCCAATGGGCTACTGGTCCCTGCGGCTAACCCGTCCCTGAGGTGACAACATCCTGTGGGTGTACACCATCTTTCTAACCAGAGTCCTCAAATGTAGGGTCTTCCAAGCTGGCAGAACCCTTCCTTGGATGTACAGACCTCCTAGCCCACCCTAAAGAAGTGGCTAGTCTTTTGGAGGTGTACGCCTCCTGAATAACTATTTTTCCCGCCTATCAGGCTGGACAGGGTGGGAAGGGCTTTGTCCTTGAGTGGGGGACAGGAAATTACACCTCAAGGGTGGTGAAAGCCTTTGAGGTTCACTGCCTTGATGACTGTAAACACTAGCCATCCTGGGAGGGAGGAGGTGTGACCTCCTTCCTGTCCAGTTGCAAAACACACAAGATGATGGACGGAATGTTGCACAATGGCAAACATTCACCCCCAGTCACAGATCTGGGTTTAATCCATCGTTATTTTGCTTCACCACGCCACCCCAGTTCAGACATGGCCATATGCAAATCAGTCTTGACCCTGTGCCTCATGGGAACAGTCCAGACCGAACTGCCAAGCCATGTCTTCCCTGGACCGGAATCAAGCATCCTAGGACCGGTTTCGGGCATTCAGCCCTCATCAGCCAGGATAGCCTGACTCCAGTGGCGCAGTGAGCACGGGACCCACGTCTGGGCATACCCTTCCCACTTGGGACGAATTGCAAAACACACAAGATGATGGACGGAATGTTGCACAATGGCAAACATTCACCCCCAGTCACAGATCTGGGTTTAATCCATCGTTATTTTGCTTCACCACGCCACCCCAGTTCAGACATGGCCATATGCAAATCAGTCTTGACCCTGTGCCTCATGGGAACAGTCCAGACCGAACTGCCAAGCCATGTCTTCCCTGGACCGGAATCAAGCATCCTAGGACCGGTTTCGGGCATTCAGCCCTCATCAGCCAGGATAGCCTGACTCCAGTGGCGCAGTGAGCACGGGACCCACGTCTGGGCATACCCTTCCCACTTGGGACGAATTGCAAAACACACAAGATGATGGACGGAATGTTGCACAATGGCAAACATTCACCCCCAGTCACAGATCTGGGTTTAATCCATCGTTATTTTGCTTCACCACGCCACCCCAGTTCAGACATGGCCATATGCAAATCAGTCTTGACCCTGTGCCTCATGGGAACAGTCCAGACCGAACTGCCAAGCCATGTCTTCCCTGGACCGGAATCAAGCATCCTAGGACCGGTTTCGGGCATTCAGCCCTTATCAGCCAGGATAGCCTGACTCCAGTGGCGCAGTGAGCACGGGACCCACGTCTGGGCATACCCTTCCCACTTGGGGCGAATTGCAAAACACACAAGATGATGGACGGAATGTTGCACAATGGCAAACATTCACCCCCAGTCACAGATCTGGGTTTAATCCATCGTTATTTTGCTTCACCACGCCACCCCAGTTCAGACATGGCCATATGCAAATCAGTCTTGACCCTGTGCCTCATGGGAACAGTCCAGACCGAACTGCCAAGCCATGTCTTCCCTGGACCGGAATCAAGCATCCTAGGACCGGTTTCGGGCATTCAACCCTCATCAGCCAGGATAGCCTGACTCCAGTGGCGCAGTGAGCACGGGACCCACGTCTGGGCATACCCTTCCCACTTGGGGCGAATTGCAAAACACACAAGATGATGGACGGAATGTTGCACAATGGCAAACATTCACCCCCAGATCTGGGTTTAATCCATCGTTATTTTGCTTCACCACGCCACCCAAGTTCAGACATGGCCATATGCAAATCAGTCTTGACCCTGTGCCTCATGGGAACAGTCCAGACCGAACTGCCAAGCCATGTCTTCCCTGGACCGGAATCAAGCATCCTAGGACCGGTTTCGGGCATTCAGCCCTCATCAGCCAGGATAGCCTGACTCCAGTGGCGCAGTGAGCACGGGACCCACGTCTGGGCATACCCTTCCCACTTGGGGCGAATTGCAAAACACACAAGATGATGGACGGAATGTTGCACAATGGCAAACATTCACCCCCAGTCACAGATCTGGGTTTAATCCATCGTTATTTTGCTTCACCACGCCACCCCAGTTCAGACATGGCCATATGCAAATCAGTCTTGACCCTGTGCCTCATGGGAACAGTCCAGACCGAACTGCCAAGCCATGTCTTCCCTGGACCGGAATCAAGCATCCTAGGACCGGTTTCGGGCATTCAGCCCTCATCAGCCAGGATAGCCTGACTCCAGTGGCGCAGTGAGCACGGGACCCACGTCTGGGCATACCCTTCCCACTTGGGGCGAATTGCAAAACACACAAGATGATGGACGGAATGTTGCACAATGGCAAACATTCACCCCCAGTCACAGATCTGGGTTTAATCCATCGTTATTTTGCTTCACCACGCCACCCCAGTTCAGACATGGCCATATGCAAATCAGTCTTGACCCTGTGCCTCATGGGAACAGTCCAGACCGAACTGCCAAGCCATGTCTTCCCTGGACCGGAATCAAGCATCCTAGGACCGGTTTCGGGCATTCAGCCCTCATCAGCCAGGATAGCCTGACTCCAGTGGCGCAGTGAGCACGGGACCCACGTCTGGGCATACCCTTCCCACTTGGGGTGAATTGCAAAACACACAAGATGATGGACGGAATGTTGCACAATGGCAAACATTCACCCCCAGTCACAGATCTGGGTTTAATCCATCGTTATTTTGCTTCACCACGCCACCCCAGTTCAGACATTGCCATATGCAAATCAGTCTTGACCCTGTGCCTCATGGGAACAGTCCAGACCAAACTGCCAAGCCATGTCTTCCCTGGACCGGAATCAAGCATCCTAGGACCGGTTTCGGGCATTCAGCCCTCATCAGCCAGGATAGCCTGACTCCAGTGGCGCAGTGAGCACGGGCCCCACGTCTGGGCATACCCTTCCCACTTGGGGCGAATTGCAAAACACACAAGATAATGGACGGAATGTTGCACAATGGCAAACATTCACCCCCAGTCACAGATCTGGGTTTAATCCATCGTTATTTTGCTTCACCACGCCACCCCAGTTCAGACATGGCCATATGCAAATCAGTCTTGACCCTGTGCCTCATGGGAACAGTCCAGACCGAACTGCCAAGCCATGTCTTCCCTGGACCGGAATCAAGCATCCTAGGACCGGTTTCGGGCATTCAGCCCTCATCAGCCAGTATAGCCTGACTCCAGTGGCGCAGTGAGCACGCGACCCACGTCTGGGCATACCCTTCCCACTTGGGGCGAATTGCAAAACACACAAGATGATGGACGGAATGTTGCACAATGGCAAACATTCACCCCCAGTCACAGATCTGGGTTTAATCCATCGTTATTTTGCTTCACCACGCCACCCCAGTTCAGACATGGCCATATGCAAATCAGTCTTGACCCTGTGCCTCATGGGAACAGTCCAGACCGAACTGCCAAGCCATGTCTTCCCTGGACCGGAATCAAGCATCCTAGGACCGGTTTCGGGCATTCAGCCCTCATCAGCCAGGATAGCCTGACTCCAGTGGCGCAGTGAGCACGGGACCCACGTCTGGGCATACCCTTCCCACTTGGGGCGAATTGCAAAACACACAAGATGATGGACGGAATGCTGCACAATGGCAAACATTCACCCCCAGTCACAGATCTGGGTTTAATCCATCGTTATTTTGCTTCACCACGCCACCCCAGTTCAGACATGGCCATATGCAAATCAGTCTTGACCCTGTGCCTCATGGGAACAGTCCAGACCGAACTGCCAAGCCATGTCTTCCCTGGACCGGAATCAAGCATCCTAGGACCGGTTTCGGGCATTCAGCCCTCATCAGCCAGGATAGCCTGACTCCAGTGGCGCAGTGAGCACGGGACCCACGTCTGGGCATACCCTTCCCACTTGGGGCGAATTGCAAAACACACAAGATGATGGACGGAATGTTGCACAATGGCAAACATTCACCCCCAGTCACAGATCTGGGTTTAATCCATCGTTATTTTGCTTCACCACGCCACCCCAGTTCAGACATGGCCATATGCAAATCAGTCTTGACCCTGTGCCTCATGGGAACAGTCCAGACCAAACTGCCAAGCCATGTCTTCCCTGGACCGGAATCAAGCATCCTAGGACCGGTTTCGGGCATTCAGCCCTCATCAGCCAGGATAGCCTGACTCCAGTGGTGCAGTGAGCACGGGACCCACGTCTGGGCATACCCTTCCCACTTGGGGCGAATTGCAAAACACACAAGATGATGGACGGAATGTTGCACAATGGCAAACATTCACCCCCAGTCACAGATCTGGGTTTAATCCATCGTTATTTTGCTTCACCACGCCACCCCAGTTCAGACATGGCCATATGCAAATCAGTCTTGACCCTGTGCCTCATGGGAACAGTCCAGACCGAACTGCCAAGCCATGTCTTCCCTGGACCGGAATCAAGCATCCTAGGACCGGTTTCGGGCATTCAGCCCTCATCAGCCAGGATAGCCTGACTCCAGTGGCGCAGTGAGCACGGGACCCACGTCTGGGCATACCCTTCCCACTTGGGGCGAATTGCAAAACACACAAGATGATGGACGGAATGTTGCACAATGGCAAACATTCACCCCCAGTCACAGATCTGGGTTTAATCCATCGTTATTTTGCTTCACCACGCCACCCCAGTTCAGACATGGCCATATGCAAATCAGTCTTGACCCTGTGCCTCATGGGAACAGTCCAGACCGAACTGCCAAGCCATGTCTTCCCTGGACCGGAATCAAGCATCCTAGGACCGGTTTCGGGCATTCAGCCCTCATCAGCCAGGATAGCCTGACTCCAGTGGCGCAGTGAGCACGGGACCCACGTCTGGGCATACCCTTCCCACTTGGGGCGAATTGCAAAACACACAAGATGATGGACGGAATGTTGCACAATGGCAAACATTCACCCCCAGTCACAGATCTGGGTTTAATCCATCGTTATTTTGCTTCACCACGCCACCCCAGTTCAGACATGGCCATATGCAAATCAGTCTTGACCCTGTGCCTCATGGGAACAGTCCAGACCGAACTGCCAAGCCATGTCTTCCCTGGACCGGAATCAAGCATCCTAAGACCGGTTTCGGGCATTCAGCCCTCATCAGCCAGGATAGCCTGACTCCAGTGGCGCAGTGAGCACGGGACCCACGTCTGGGCATACCCTTCCCACTTGGGGCGAATTGCAAAACACACAAGATGATGGACGGAATGTTGCACAATGGCAAACATTCACCCCCAGATCTGGGTTTAATCCATCGATATTTTGCTTCACCCCGCCACCCCAGTTCAGACATGGCCATATGCAAATCAGTCATGACCCTGTGCCTCATGGGAACAGTCCAGACCGAACTGCCAAGCCATGTCTTCCCTGGACCGGAATCAAGCATCCTAGGACCGGTTTCGGGCATTCAGCCCTCATCAGCCAGGATAGCCTGACTCCAGTGGCGCAGTGAGCACGGGACCCACGTCTGGGCATACCCTTCCCACTTGGGCGAATTGCAAAACACACAAGATGATGGACGGAATGTTGCACAATGGCAAACATTCACCCCCAGTCACAGATCTGGGTTTAATCCATCGTTATTTTGCTTCACCACGCCACCCCAGTTCAGACATGGCCATATGCAAATCAGTCTTGACCCTGTGCCTCATGGGAACAGTCCAGACCGAACTGCCAAGCCATGTCTTCCCTGGACCGGAATCAAGCATCCTAGGACCGGTTTCGGGCATTCAGCCCTCATCAGCCAGGATAGCCCGACTCCAGTGGCGCAGTGAGCACGGGACCCACGTCTGGGCATACCCTTCCCACTTGGGGCGAATTGCAAAACACACAAGATGATGGACGGAATGTTGCACAATGGCAAACATTCACCCCCAGTCACAGATCTGGGTTTAATCCATCGTTATTTTGCTTCACCACGCCACCCCAGTTCAGACATGGCCATATGCAAATCAGTCTTGACCCTGTGCCTCATGGGAACAGTCCAGACCAAACTGCCAAGCCATGTCTTCCCTGGACCGGAATCAAGCATCCTAGGACCGGTTTCGGGCATTCAGCCCTCATCAGCCAGGATAGCCTGACTCCAGTGGTGCAGTGAGCACGGGACCCACGTCTGGGCATACCCTTCCCACTTGGGGCGAATTGCAAAACACACAAGTTGATGGACGGAATGTTGCACAATGGCAAACATTCACCCCCAGTCACAGATCTGGGTTTAATCCATCGTTATTTTGCTTCACCACGCCACCCCAGTTCAGACATGGCCATATGCAAATCAGTCTTGACCCTGTGCCTCATGGGAACAGTCCAGACCGAACTGCCAAGCCATGTCTTCCCTGGACCGGAATCAAGCATCCTAGGACCGGTTTCGGGCATTCAGCCCTCATCAGCCAGGATAGCCTGACTCCAGTGGCGCAGTGAGCACGGGACCCACGTCTGGGCATACCCTTCCCACTTGGGGCGAATTGCAAAACACACAAGATGATGGACGGAATGTTGCACAATGGCAAACATTCACCCCCAGTCACAGTTCTGGGTTTAATCCATCGTTATTTTGCTTCACCACGCCACCCCAGTTCAGACATGGCCATATGCAAATCAGTCTTGACCCTGTGCCTCATGGGAACAGTCCAGACCGAACTGCCAAGCCATGTCTTCCCTGGACCGGAATCAAGCATCCTAGGACCGGTTTCGGGCATTCAGCCCTCATCAGCCAGGATAGCCTGACTCCAGTGGCGCAGTGAGCACGGGACCCACGTCTGGGCATACCCTTCCCACTTGGGGCGAATTGCAAAACACACAAGATGATGGACGGAATGTTGCACAATGGCAAACATTCACCCCCAGTCACAGATCTGGGTTTAATCCATCGTTATTTTGCTTCACCACGCCACCCCAGTTCAGACATGGCCATATGCAAATCAGTCTTGACCCTGTGCCTCATGGGAACAGTCCAGACCGAACTGCCAAGCCATGTCTTCCCTGGACCGGAATCAAGCATCCTAGGACCGGTTTCGGGCATTCAGCCCTCATCAGCCAGGATAGCCTGACTCCAGTGGCGCAGTGAGCACGGGACCCACGTCTGGGCATACCCTTCCCACTTGGGGCGAATTGCAAAACACACAAGATGATGGACGGAATGTTGCACAATGGCAAACATTCACCCCCAGTCACAGATCTGGGTTTAATCCATCGTTATTTTGCTTCACCCCGCCACCCCAGTTCAGACATGGCCATATGCAAATCAGTCATGACCCTGTGCCTCATGGGAACAGTCCAGACCGAACTGCCAAGCCATGTCTTCCCTGGACCGGAATCAAGCATCCTAGGACCGGTTTCGGGCATTCAGCCCTCATCAGCCAGGATAGCCTGACTCCAGTGGCGCAGTGAGCACGGGACCCACGTCTGGGCATACCCTTCCCACTTGGGGCGAATTGCAAAACACACAAGATGATGGACGGAATGTTGCACAATGGCAAACATTCACCCCCAGTCACAGATCTGGGTTTAATCCATCGTTATTTTGCTTCACCACGCCACCCCAATTCAGACATGGCCATATGCAAATCAGTCTTGACCCTGTGCCTCATGGGAACAGTCCAGACCGAACTGCCAAGCCATGTCTTCCCTGGACCGGAATCAAGCATCCTAGGACCGGTTTCGGGCATTCAGCCCTCATCAGCCAGGATAGCCTGACTCCAGTGGCGCAGTGAGCACGGGACCCACGTCTGGGCATTCCCTTCCCACTTGGGGCGAATTGCAAAACACACAAGATGATGGACGGAATGTTGCACAATGGCAAACATTCACCCCCAGTCACAGATCTGGGTTTAATCCATCGTTATTTTGCTTCACCACGCCACCCCAGTTCAGACATGGCCATATACAAATCAGTCTTGACCCTGTGCCTCATGGGAACAGTCCAGACCGAACTGCCAAGCCATGTCTTCCCTGGACCGGAATCAAGCATCCTAGGACCGGTTTCGGGCATTCAGCCCTCATCAGCCAGGATAGCCTGACTCCAGTGGCGCAGTGAGCACGGGACCCACGTCTAGGCATACCCTTCCCACTTGGGGCGAATTGCAAAACACACAAGATGATGGACGGAATGTTGCACAATGGCAAACATTCACCCCCAGTCACAGATCTGGGTTTAATCCATCGTTATTTTGCTTCACCACGCCACCCCAGTTCAGACATGGCCATATGCAAATCAGTCTTGACCCTGTGCCTCATGGGAACAGTCCAGACCGAACTGCCAAGCCATGTCTTCCCTGGACCGGAATCAAGCATCCTAGGACCGGTTTCGGGCATTCAGCCCTCATCAGCCAGGATAGCCTGACTCCAGTGGCGCAGTGAGCACGGGACCCACGTCTGGGCATACCCTTCCCACTTGTTTGCTGTAACACTCCTTCCTGTCCAGGCCTTTGTCTCCATCCTGGGGAAGTGCTAGCACATCGCACCAGGAGGGCAGACTCATGTCTTGGTGGCAAACGGCTCTGGGATGCCCACCAAGGCACTGGGTCCCTGTATCCTAGGAGGGCACCCACTCAGGGTGGCAGCCCTGTGCATGCCAGCTCACCCTTTACATGAGAAACATGTTGGGGGTAAAAAGGCATGGTTTTTTACACCAAACATGACACAATTTGGTCGTTCCATAATGGAGCTGGCTACCTCGAGTTTTCTCGGCAGCCAGGCCATGTTACTTTATGGACCTCCGGGCACTTGCAGTAAAACCTTGCTTTACAGGGTTACTGTAGGGATATATATGTATAAACATATATATCCAATGTAATGCACTCTATCTCCTGGGCTTAGGAGAACAACCTTATGAGACAATAAATCAATCAGGTATTTGTGAAGCGCGCTACTCACCCGTGAGGGTCTGAAGGGGGTGGGGAAATCGTGCAGCTCCGTCTCACCCAAAGAGCTAGGTCTTGAGGCTCTTCCTGAAGGCTTGCAGAGGGGGTGAAAGTCTGATGCTGAGCGGGAGTTTGTTCCAGGTCTTTGCCGCAATGTAGGAGTAGGCTCTTCCACCCGTTCTGGCTCTGCGGATGCGGGAGGTTTCGGCAAGGGTGAGGTCGGCGGATCGGAGGCTTCTCTTGGGTGCGTAGAAGGAGACTCTTTCGTTGAGGTATTGGGGTCCAGTGTTGTCGAGGGATTTGTAGGCATGAGTGAGTAGCTTGAAGGTCACTCTCTTCTCGACGGGGAGCCAGTGGAGGTCTCGTAGGTACTGGGTGATGTGGTCTTGCCGTGGTATGGCAGCGGTGTTCTGTATGGTCTGGAGTTTTCGGAGCAGGGAATTGTTGATTTCAGCATAGAGGGCGTTTCCGTAGTCCAATCTGCTGGTTATGAGTGCATGGGAGACGGTCTTTCTGGATTCGGGTGGGATCCATTTGAAGGTCTTGCGGAGGATGTGGAGGGCATTGAAGCACGTGGAGGAGTCGGCATTGATCTGTCGGGTCATGAGGGAGGAGTCGAGTATGATGCTGAGGTTGCGGGCGTGGTCCGTGGGTGTGGGGGGGGGGGGTTGCAGAGAGCGGTGGGCCACCAGGTGTTGTCCCATGCGGAGGTGGTGGGTCCTAGGACGAGGACTTCTGTCTTCTCCGAGTTGAGTTTCAGGCAGCTGCTACTCATCCAGGAAGCAACATCTTTCATTCCTTCCTGGAAGCTGAGTCTGGTGGTGTGGGGTTTCTTTGTGAGGGAGGGGATGAGCTGGGTTTCATCGGCATAGGATACTATGCTGAGTCCATGCTTTCTGACGATGGCGGCGAGGAGGGCCATGTAGATGTTGAAGAGCGTGGGGCTGAGCGATATCCTTAGGGTACTCCGCAGGTGATCTCTGTTGGTTCGGAGAGGAAGGGCAGAAGTCTGATTCTTTGGGTTCGGCCGGTGAGGAAAGAGCGGATCCAGTCGAGGGCGGTCCCTGTATGCCGGCGTCGTGGAGTCTGGCGGTGAGTGTGCGGTGGGAGATGGTGTCGAAGGCTGCAGAGAGGTCTAGTAGAATGAGAGCCGCCGTGTGGCCCTGGTCGAGGAGAGTGTGGATGTCATCTGTGACGGCTAGGAGGGCGGTCTCGGTGCTGTGGTTGCTGCTGAATCCGGATTCGGAGGAGTCGAGGATGGAGTTAGCTTCAATGAAGTTCGTGAGCTGGATGTTGACGATCTTCTCAGTGACTTTGGTTGCGAAGGGGAAGAGAGAGATGGGTCTGTAGTTTTTGAGGTCCATCGGGTCTGATGAGGGCTTCTTGAGGTGGGGCTTGACTTCTGCGCGTTTCCAGTCATCGCGGAATGTGCCGGTTTTGTAGGTGGAGTTGATGGTGCGTCGTAGTTTGGGTGCTATGGTGGCGGCGGCTCTGTGGAAGATGTGCGGCGGGCAGGGGTCAGTGGGGGCTCCTGAGTGAATGCTCTTCATGATTGTGGTGGTGTCTTGTGTAGTGAACAGGGTCCAGGCGGAGACGGTAGGCTGGCTGGCGTTGCTGGAGGTAGGTGTGGCTTCGGTGTCTAGTATCTGTTCGTTGAAGTTGTCATAGAGGGACTTGATCTTGAGATGGAAGTAGGAGCCGAGTTTGTTGCAGAGGTCCTGGGAGGGCGTGACGTCTGAGGCTTCGCTGGGGGGTTTGGTGAATTCCTGGATGATGCTGAAGAGCTCTTTCGAGTTGCTGTTGTTGGCGAGGTTCTTGTCCTGGATGAAGTTCCTTTTAGTGGATCTGATGCGTTGGTGGTGTTCTGTCATTGCGTTCTTGTAGCTGGTCCATGCTTCCGGAGTTTGCTGTTTCTCCATACTTTCTCGAGACGTCTGCAGGTGCGTCTGGATTCTCGGAGGTCAGTGATGAACCAGGTGGCTTTCGTCTGTCAGAGTTCCGGAGGGGGGCGAGTATGTCTGCGCAGTCGGTGATCCATCTGTGGAGTTCGTTGGCTGCAGAGTTGACGTCGGTCGTGGCGGGAGGGGGCACGTGATTGAGGGTGGAGTTGAGGTGCTCTTCGGTGGCCTTGCTCCAATTCCTGTGCGGGGGCGTGATGTAGGTTTGTGTGCTGTGGGTTTTGAGAAGGAGAAGTGTACGCAGTGGTGGTCCATCCAGAGGGGTTGCGTAGTGTGGCTGAAGTGGATGTTGTTTCCTCCTGCAAAGATGGGGTCGAGGGTGTGTCTTGTCTTGTGGGTGGGGGTGGCGATGAGCTGCTTCAGTCCGATGTTGGCGAGGTTGTCCAGGAAGTTGGTGGTGGAGTTGGGGTCGCTGGAGTTGTCGAGGTGGAAATTGAGTGACTTACTTATATTAAAGCAGTGCTGTAGCTATGCAGCACATGGTGTGTGCAGAGTCACTCTTGAGCAGACAGACTGCTCGGCAAGGCTACTGGCAGACCTGCAAACACACTTTTACTTGGGTCACACAGGGTGGCACAACCATTGCTGCAGCCCTGGTAACCCCTTTACCACCCTTGCCCTGGGCACCACTGGTACTATATACTAGGGGCTTTTAAGGAGGCCAAGTACCTTGCCAAATGGGTCATCACTTTTAAGGGAAAGAGCACGGGCACCCGGGCCTAGTTAGCAAGTCCCAGTGTACTATCAAAAACCAGCAGCTAGCAGTCTAAAATGAGGCAAAAAGTGGATGGGCACCTGCAAAGAAGCCCAGTTTTCCAACAGAGGATCACAGATAACTACGTCAGACAACGAAGTGCACTCCCCTCCCGCCTCTAATTGCTTCAGCACCTGCAGTGCCTTGAGAGGAGAATGTTGGGATACAATACTTATGCCATGTTGTGGAGCATGAACTGTGATAATCTGCTGCTCTATGTCAATTTTTGGGGGAGGGACGATGTTTTGTATATTTTTTTTTAAACAGTAAAAGATGTCTTTTTTTTAAAAAAACACCAACAAGGAAAATTATATGTCCAAATCCTGGAAACTCATTGCCCTGAGGTGAACATTATATACAACTATAAATACCCACCGTTGGAAGCTTTCAGGAGCCTGAGAGGGGATTGGAGAATGACCCCCTGCTCAAAGATTTGGCTCTTTCTGGCCTAGCTGGAAAAGGGGGAATATGGGCCCTTTATAGATCGTGTAGTTTCTGCACAGGTTGCCAGCCTTGATTGCTCATCCTCTTCCTTCCTCCTTCATGTGGTGTAATACTCAACAGAAGGCAGTATCCCAGCTTTTAAAAAACAAAAAAGGTGTATGACTGCTGCTCAAGTCACCAAATCCCATCCTTGCCCTTTTGGAATCGCTTTACTCACTCAATAGCTTTTCTGGCTGGCACATTGCCCCATTGCCCGATAGATTACTGGGCCTTCTCTGGTTACCCCCGCCCTCTTTTCCTTTTTATTTGTGTACATGCACACAACACCCCACTGCCCCCAAGGCTATGCTAGTGCTTTGTAGATGCCTGAATGTTTTATGCTTATTACAATTATAAATTGCATAGTAATGCCTCACATACCGTCACCCATCACACTGCCAGGCACTGAGTCCATTAACGCGATAACCGCGCCTCGGTGGTCATCAGATATGCAATGAAAACAATGCCCACAAAGGGGCAAAAGAACAGCAACACCCTTCCAACCACACACCCTACACGGTGTAGCTTACGTCTCCATCTGGGTAAGTGCTTCAGAGCCACACATTGGGTAGTCACCCGTATAGAAATGCTAGTATACAATATAATATAACCACGCATAAACACCAACTAAACAACACCCTTCCGCCCCCAGACCTTACACTGTGTAGCTTACGTCTCCATCTGGGTAAGTGCTTCAGAGCCACACATTGGGTAGTAACCCGTATAGAAATGCTAGTATACAATATAATATAACCACGCATAAACACCAACTAAACAACACCCTTCCGCCCCCAGACCTTACACTGTGTAGCTTACGTCTCCATCTGGGTAAGTGCTTCAGAGCCACACATTGGGTAGTAACCCGTATAGAAATGCTAGTATACAATATAATATAACCACGCATAAACACCAACTAAACAACACCCTTCCGCCCCCAGACCTTACACTGTGTAGCTTACGTCTCCATATGGGTAAGTGCTTCAGAGCCACACATTGGGTAGTGACCCGTATAGAAATGCTACTATACAATATAATATAACCTCACATAAACACCAACTAAACAACAGACACCATGAAACCAGGCTTCCTCCGGTCATATTAATGGTCTTCCTTGTCACTGCACACGGGCCCCCGGATACACAATGTGCTATGGTTATCATAGCAGTGGTGACTGGCACTATATAACTGGGAATAACATCATTTAATCAATACTTGGCAAAAGCACTGCCTAAAAAGATATACAAATATTTAGAGTATACCTTCTAGGGCTAACATATGGGCAGGTAATGCAACAGAAACAATGGATTACATGGCGTGCAAAGTGGTTAAAGCAAGATATAAACCCAGGGCATTCCTCGTTCCACGGTTAGCGCCTACGAACCTAGCTCAGGCTTCTAGTCACTGCACTGACAAACACCGACTATCTCACCAAGCTGGCTGTAACATTATCCTGGAGCCCCAACAAACAATCTGTATTTAAAAGGACCTTTTCAGCTGCTTAGTTGAAGACATTTTTTTTTAAATAATCTAATTTCTAAATCAGAAAGAGGATAAAATGCAATTAGACCTCCTTTTCTCGCTCATGCTGAGTTCTCCCTAATTAACTCTTTCCAGCCTGCGGCTCCGTAGGCCATTAAGTCACACAAAACCTGACTATTAATGGCATTGTAGGGTAAGACGGCGCATCTCATGGTGACAGTGCACATTCCAAGGCAGTGACAGCTGAGTCCCAGTTCTCACATATCCCCTCATTAACATGACAGCCAGGCCTGGGAAGCTAGGCCCAGGAGAGGCGCCCCCTCCCCAGGGGCGAGGATCCTTAACGGGGACGATCATCCGTGGCATCTGAGAGGACCTGTTCCATAATGCACACCAATGGACTTTTATGTACAGTCAACAGCACTTAGGCACTGTTTTCTTTTATCATTCTTTTCTGTGAAAGTGCATATCAGACAATTGTAGCTGTTGTAAACGTTTACGTAACACCACCTAATTAACGCAGAGGGCCTTTGCTCCTTGGGCCGGAGAGACATCATTTCGTGAGTGCTGGGAAAAGGGCTGAAGGCAGGGCCACTCTGCAGCAGGCCTACTTCAAGCACTTTTTAGATGAGTGCATGCACTGTGCAATCTATCATTCCTCTGAGATTCTGGAGCTTTCTAATAGACTCTTCGCCCTCCCTGTTGATGACCTCACAATCACCCTCATTTAGAGGGTGTCGCCCTCCTTGAGGCACATAAAAAAAATGAGTTGCCCACCTCCGGCAACCACCTGCACAAATTAAACAGCGACTCCCATAGACTTCAATAGGATCACCCGCCCTGAAGAAACCCTCCTCACCCTCCAAATTATAGTCATTGAGTTCACTGAGGTCACCCTTAAAAATGAATGTCAGCCATCTTGGTGACTTAAAAGGTAGCGATATCTGCAGTAATGTGATTTCCGAATTAAGCTCTTAAATTCTGTTTAGTTGTTAAAACACCACCATAACTCTGTGGACTTCCTTAGGCGTGAATAAAAATACTTTTATGTATAGTGGATCCAACAGGCAGGCCATTTTCCCCAATCTGGGCTATCATGGAAAAGCACATTTTGCACATTCTAAAATTACAAACAGATTTTGTGCACATGCAAAATGTGCTAAATGTACACAAATTGCTCAGTGCAAACAAATATGCCTTCTGCCCTAAGTTACACTAGGCAGCAGGCCAGGGACGGTGTCAGACAGATCCCTACGCATCCCTCATGCGCACAAGATAGGCACAGAAGTAAACCTCCTGCATTTTTCTCACAGCAGTCCTGACCTGTTGCAGGAGTCCAACAGGAAAAGGCACTCACTATACACACAAGTGCAACTTTTTCTCTTCATTCATCCATCATCTACACCTAAGCATACCACCTTAGCTTGCCATGTTTAAAACCCCTGACTTGTGCTTCTAACATTAGTGACTTACACATGCGCCTGACGTGCTCACACCTACAGACCTGCCAACCTTGTACTCATTTTTGTGCTACAAGAGAGGAGGGCCTTTAAATGGGCGTGGTGCTGGAGAAGGGGAGGGGCTTTAGAACACCAGCCCTGCCTGATCACCTGCCCTACCCAACAGCACAAAGATATCTGCCCCATGCCCCAGGGAGGTTACAAAACTGGCAGTTATTTAGGGCAGTGTAAAGCTTTCATACACAAGCTGCAAATTAACTCTATGTCAGGATTTACTGCTCACCTTAGTGTTCACCATATAATAAAGTCTCCTCACCTGGGGCCTGTGTGAAGAGTGCACACAGCAGCAACATGTCTGCACTCACCAATTACACTTTCAGGGCCTAGAGGCACCAGCTGTTTCCTGTCTGCATTACAACGTGCAACCCACTGATAATGTAAGCCTCACCCCAGGAGTGCAGGACTACATTCCTAGCACTCATTTAAAGTTGGGAATATAATCTTTTACATTTCTCTTCCAGGATCCCCTAAGGCCCGTGCATGTAAATGCTCCCCACGACCTTCTTCATTGAGGGTCGAGTGGTGCCATTCATATCCACACACCCCTGTCCTGCTGCCTACATGGCTCATGGGAGCCACTGAAAAGTAACGCAACAAATATGCATCCACTGCTTTAGCGTTCATGAAAAGCCACTGTAGAAAAGAATGTGCGGCACTTGTGTAGGGGGGAGCGGAATTTTAATTCCACCAGCAGAATTGGAGGAATTTAGTAATTCCGTATTACTCTTAGTACAGTAGCGGCCCGTCCCCTGCCAAAGTGGCGGGCGTCCCGGAGGAGGGAAGAGGGAGGTGGGGAAGGGAGGGGGAGGGTCGGGGGACAAAAGTTTTAAAAAAAGAAAGAAAAAACGTACCTTCACGCTGCTGCCGTCTCCCACCGCATCGCGCTCTTCCTGGTTTTGGGCACAGGCTCCCAGAATGCACTGCAGCCAATCCTGACGCTGCATGAAAGCAGCGTTAAGATTGGCCTGTGCACCGGCAACTTGCGCTCCCAGGCAGACCGGGAGCCTATGCCTGCTCTCTCCAGCCCTAGCAATGCAGCTGGGGCTGGAGAGAGCTTCACTGCGCATGAGGGGTTTGGCTGGCCAAACCCATGCCGGCCAAACACCTCATGCGTTGAAGGGAGTGCCCACCACTCCCTCACCATCAGCGTCATCCCCTGGACCCACCCACAAGACTCGTCAGAGTCCTGGGGGCGGGTCCAGGGGATAAAAATAAAACGATAATAAAACGGGTTTAAAACCCGTTTTATTATTGTTTTATTTTCTGGTGGTGCTAATGGAGCAGACGTAGCTGGTCTTGTAATGCAGAAATACTAATAAAATCCACTAGTCTGCTCCGCCAGTGGAATTTATCAGCACTGGTGTCTTGAAGTGGACGATTCGTGTCCAGTGTACCTCGTGTGGCTGTCAATAAGCATGTGCACAGCACCAGATCAGGCTGGGCAGGATGCTGCATTGAAGGGTGGCCTGCTATGTATCTGGAGGGCGCCATATGACACTGTGAACAGGGTCGGTAAACGTGTATGTTTTGGGCGGGGATGCTCTGGCCACGCAAGCTTTCGCTGGTTCCACAGAGTGGCAGCAGTAGTACCAGAGGCTGCACTGTGCGGACCCGGAGTAAGGCATGCGACGGCAGCCTGGAAGGCTCAGAGCGCCGAAAGAGACCCACACACACAGGCAGCATGGTTCGGCAATGTCAATGGGATCCCTTAGCCCTTGTGAGTGCAGTTTCAGTAGCACACCGGTTTCTGGTGCTGAATGATTTGCTGGTTAGGGGCGGCACGCTCCGACACGGAAGTTGAGTCTAGGTAGAACGAAGATTCACAAGGCACCACCGGGAACTTGGTCACGCCGTCAATATGGTGGTTGTGCCGGTCCCTGGGATGCTTTCTGGGCGGGGGGCGGGGCCAGCGCTGGATGACGCACTCGGCGCCCGCCTCCCGCCCGCACCCATTGGCAGCCTGAACATGCCCCGGAAGCGCTCTAAGCACTTCTGGGGCTAACGCAAGGAAAAAGGGTCCCGGAACCTGCCGGGACCTGTTCTGGCCAGTTTTCAGGGGCAATAGGCTTGATAAAAAGAGCCGCGGAGCGGTGGGAAAGTCTTTTCCTCGCCGCTCCGCTCTGAAGACACCTCTCCAGCCCCACACGCCGCCGGAGGACTCCAGGAAGCCCCCCTTTCTTTTTTCTTCTTGTTTCCTGTTGCTGCAGGTTGCTAAGGAACACAGGAGACCAGCTGGGGCTCATCGGAGGCATTTCTGGAGAGCGTTTTTCGGCGGAGGGAAAGCAGGCAGGGACACTCGTTTTGGCACCCCTGGTAGGCCTGCATTCCACCACTGCCTGGAGCCACTCGGGTTAGAGTGCATACTCACCCGACCCACTGGATTAGCTGGTGGGAGTGGCTCTGGTTGTGGGGGTGCTTGTGGCATACCGGGGGCTTGCTCATCGAGGTAAGGGCTTGGGCATTGTCCCAGACCAGATCATTTGTAGAACCACACTGTAGTAGGGAGAACTGTGGTGGTTGGCTGTTTAGCAACTGGGGCAGGCTGGGTGGTTGTGAGGTCTGGCCCACGTTACCCAGATGGTACTGTCATGTTAGTCTAGGGCTGTGGTTTTATGTCTGTAAAGGAGCCATTTGAGCAACTAGGGCAGGCTGGGGTGTTTGTGAGGTTGGGCCCACGCTACCCAGATTGTAGTTCATGCTAGTCGGTGGGCGTTTATTTAAGGAGGATTAATCCTAGCTATGGCACCAAAGGCAAAGAGGGGGCAGGTCCCAACTATAATGGAGGAGTGGATGGCTACTATGATGCCCACAATGAACGATTTGGGTCAGACCGTGGCAGAGCTAAGCAGGCGAGTGGATGGGCAGGAAGAGGATGAGAACAGGCCCAGGTGCTCGGGGGTGGCACCCAGGGCAGCTTTCCCTCCGGTACCCCGGAGATCCAAGCCCAAACTTGGGGGGCGGGGAGGCTTCCCCAGCAGATTTGCTAAACCCAGCGTTGCCAGTACCTTCAGCCTTCAGTACCTGTAGTCCCAGCGGGGGGGGGGCCTGGAGGGGGTGCAGCCAGAGGAGGGTAATGGAGCATTGCCAGGGGGAGTGACTCCACCAGGAGGCCCAAGTCAGCCTAGCGCGCCAAGGGGTCCTGTTTTAGAGGGGGGCCCCGTCCCAGCCAGTGGTACCCCCCTGCAGTACCCCTAGTTTGGTTTCATGTCAGCCTGATTTAGAATGGGCCCCGTCCCAGCCAGTGGTACCCCCCTGCAGTACCCCTAGTTTGGTTCCATGTCAGCCTGATTTAGTGACAAGTTTAGCAGCAGTGCTTCCATGGCTAGCCAAGGCAGGGACAGTGATTCCATCTGCAGGCAGTGGGGCCCTGTTAGCTGAAGGAGATGCAGTGGAGAGGGCCAGGAGCTTGGTAGCGCAAGTTGAGAGGGCTAAACAGGTGGTGCCACAGCGGGTTGAGGAGCAAAAGAGCGCAGGGAGCGACAAGAGTGGCCCAGAGCCCCCAAAAAAGGTCACAGCTGCAGGATCTGAAGACGCAAAGACTCAAGCAGGCACATCAACAGGTACAGTACAATTGTTACCAAGTTTAGGTTTGGGGGAGATGCGCACATCCAGAGAGCGTCTGGGGAGGCTATCGCACAAGAAGTAAAAGAGCAAATTTGGAAAGGGGAATATGTAAACAGGTTTTCTTTGTTGGTGGACAAAGATGAAAAAGAGGAGGCCAAAAAGCTAAGGGAATGGGTTCACCCAAGGGACTGGGGCAATTGGCCTACTAGGAAAAAGATTGAAGAAACTTTAATTAATTGGATAAAGGCCTTTTCAAATTTCCATGCGGTGATGGTAGAGAAATTCCCAGGGCTGGGCGCTGAATTGGTGTGCTACCAGAATAGGATCACATGCGCACATGATGAGTATGTGGGAATGTGTTGGAAGGAATATGACAAGGATTTTAGAAGGGCGAAGGCCTCTGACCCAGCACTTACATGGGATCAAATGGATGTAATCTTATGGTTAAGGCACATGAAAAGCCAAAGCCAGGATGCGCCAAAAGGGCAGTCCTTTTGGTCAGGGACACCCCATGGCATGGGAGGGGGCGGCAAGAAGGGAGCGTGTTGGGACTTCAACAAAAGGACGAGCACTAGGCCCAATAGTTCATGTAAATTTAAACATGCCTGCTCTTTCTGTAGCTTATCCTCCCACCCAGAATCTAAATGCTTTAAAAATCAAGGGACAAGGGAGGTAAGAAACAGGAATGAGGGTTCCTTACTTGGTAAGGCACACTCACCCATAGACACAATGGCTTTGATACCCTGGTTAAATAAGTACTGCTGCCCAAACACAGCCCAGATTTTGTTGGAAAGTTTCAGGGATGGGTTCAGGATTCCTGCTCCTGGATATTCTGGGGTCTCTTACTGCCGCAATCAGCAGTCAGTGAGGGATAACATGTCTGTGGCAAGAGATAAAGTGCTAAAAGAACTGCGTTTGGGGAGACTGGCTGGTCCTTTTGAGTCAATTCCTGTAGATGATTTTGTCTGCTCACCTCTGGGGGTGGTACCCAAAAAGGACCCAGGGGAGTTCCGCTTGATCCATAACCTATCTGCTCCCAGGGGTCAGTCACTGAATGATGCCATTGATGGAGCCCTATGCTCCATGAGATACGCATCATTGGATCAGGCAATTGCAATGCTGCAGTCGCGTGGCCCAGGCACCTTACTAGCAAAATCTGACATAGAGTCTGCTTTCCGCTTACTGCCAGTCCATCCACAGGATTTCCATCTTTTGGGGTTCCAGCTAGAGGGGAAATTCTACATGGACAAGTGCATGCCAATGGGGTGCTCGGTCTCTTGCTCATATTTTGATAAATTCAGCTCCTTTTTGGAGTGGGTTTTCAGGCGAGTCACCGGGCACCACTGGGTATTGCACTACTTAGATGACTTCTTGTTGTTAGGGGCACCACAGTCACAGGAGTGTGGCAGGGCTTTGGAAGCATTTTGTGCACTCATGAGGGACCTTGGGGTCCCCCTGGCACAGGGAAAGACAGTTGGGCCGGCCACACAAATTGAGTTCCTGGGCATTGAATTGGATTCCATTGAGGGTGTGTCACCCTTGCCATTGAGCAAAGTAGAAGGTTTCACGCTGGCATTAGCAGACTGTTTGCGCAAAGAAAACGTCATTTTGCATCAACTACAAAAGGCAGTGGGTATGCTGAACTTTGCTTTAAGAACCATCCCTATGGCCCGCCCCTTTTCTCTTTCCATTGCACAGGCAATGTCAGGGCTGAAAGAAAAGCATCACCACACTCGGTTGTCCAGCGAGGTTAAGCAGGATATGCAGATTTGGATGGCATTCCTGCATGACTTCAATGGCGCAGTAGTGTGGCCCATCCCAGCCAGGTCCAGTCCTGAACTTGGCCTCATGACCGATGCTGCAGGGAGTGAGGGGTTTGGAGCCATTCTGGGTTCTCAATGGGTGGCACAACATTGGCCCACTTGGTGGGTTGACACTGGTGTAACAAATAACATTTAATTCCTGGAACTATTCCCCATTATGGTGGCTGTGACCATCTGGCCACACCAGTTTCGCAATCAGTCTGTGGTTTTCTGGTCAGACAATATGGCGGTGGTGGAGTGCATCAACCAGCAGTCTGCCAAATGTAAGATGATGCTTCGCTTGCTTAAAGAAATTGTGCTACAATGTATGAGATTAAATGTGATGTTTAGAGCTAGGCATGTCCCGGGAATACTCAACCACGCGGCTGACGCATTGTCTCGTTTCAAGATGCAGGTTTTCAGGTCCCATCATCCGGAAGCAGGGGATTGTCCCACACCTTTTCCGGAGCATGTGTGGCAGCTTGGTGCCCTAACCTACCAGACCTCGTGGCAGCTAGCCTAGCACCCAGGACTAGGCGGGCCTATGAGGGGGCATCTACCGCATACTGCGCATCTCTAGGGCAAGGCTGGGAAGGGACATGGCACGACCCAGCATCCGTTATATAATTCATAAAGGAATTGAGGGACGGAGGGCGTTCTGTGGCATGCGCAAAGCTCCACATGACTGCAATAGCCTTTTTTGCAAAGATGATGGGGCATAGGGATCCCACGGGCGCATTCCTGGTTCAAAGGGTTATGAAGGGGTGGCAACGCTTGCAAGGTGCCCAGCCGGACATTAGACACTCGATTAGCATTAAGGGGCTCTCCGCCATCATGGAGGCATTGGGGAAAGTATGTAGTTCCACCAGTGAGGTCCAATTATTCAAGTGTGCCTTTTCCCTCGCCTTCTATGGCGCCTTCAGGGTGGGGGAATTGGTGGCAAGTAATAAACACGATTGGCAGGGTGGGATGCAATTTGCCCATGTTCAACTACGGACGGGTTCAGTATCCTTATCAATCCCCAAATCAAAAATGGATCAGAACGGGAGGGGGGATCACGTTATCTTGCAAAGAGCTCTAGGGAGCTCATGCTGTCCGGTGGGCAACCTGGAGACATATATGGCCTGCAGGCCACGGGGCGCAGGGGGGCCATTATTGATCCATCAGGACGGGACCCCCCTCACGAGGTTTCAGTTTGGGTGGATTTTGGCATTGGCGCTGGGGGCAGCAGGCCTGGATGCATCCAAATTTGGTACCCATTCTTTCAGGATTGGGGCAGCCACTGAAGCCACGGCTCGGGGACTGACGGGACATGAGGTTCAAAGAATAGGGCGTTGGTCTTCGGACTGCTACAAGTGATATGTGCAGTTACATTTACTCTAGGTATCATTGCTAATGTTTGGTCTTGTTTCACTTCTCTGCAGTTTCCACGTCCTGTCCCGCAGGATGGGAACTAGCCGTCGTCCGCCGGTCAACTGAGCCTCTCCCACTCCAGGTACCCGCCTGGGGGCCGGGCCACAGAGAAGTCTGGATCATAGGCCATTCTTATGTGAGCAGGTTGAAGCAAACATTTTTTCACAGGCAATTTTACGGACAGGGCCCGCCAGGCGGGTTGTAAGGTGTCTTGGCGGATTGAGTTTGAATCAGTTCCAAAGAATTGTTGGTCCTTTGTTGCTTAGGTCTCCAGCGGCACCCACTGCGGTAATAATACATCTGGGAGGCAATGACTTGGTGCACATAGGTAGGAAGGGAGTGGTGGAGGCTCTAATCACAGAAGTAGGATGGTTGGCCAAGCAGTGCCCGCAGGCAGTTTTAGTATGGTCTCACATGATCCCGAGGTTCCAATGGCGGGGGGGGGGTCTGTTTGGGCTTTGAATCACTCCGTAAAGAGGATTAATAACAGGATTGACAGGCTTTTCCGGTCTCCTAAACTGCAGACAATTGCACATGGTTGCATCCGGGGGTGAGCGTTTTTTTCTAAAAGAAGGGGTTCACCTTTCTAAACTGGGTAACAATCTTTTCCTGGAGAATGTGCTAGCCTGGATGTTAGGGGCAACACACAGGGCATGACCTTTGTGTCAGCAGCGGATGGGGGGCCGAATAGTCGGTCAACTATACTGGCCTGTGGCGGTAAGGTCATGATTGCTAGGTCAATTTTACATCTCTTAGTAGGCATCCCATTGTTTAATGGGGACACCTGGGGGGGGACAGTGGTCCCTCATTACACTCCAGGGGACGCTTACGGCCGGTAGGCTAAAGGGTGCGGGGGCAGGAAGTGCCGGTTCCAGCAGGCCTCTTTGACCAACCCCCGCGCAGGCACATGGGCGCCAACGTGGCATAACATCAGCCCCTGGGAGGTAGTATTGGAGGGCGTAGGGGGTGCCCACAGAAAGGAATCTGATGGGCCTCCTGCGCAAGGTCACTCCGTTAAAGGGGGACCTGGCAAGTAGTTGGGAACAGTCATGACCTTGCACGTAGGCTCATCCGGGATACGCAGAAAACAAAGTGTACATATTCCAGTTTTAGGTTAGGTATGGCTATGAATTAGACTCATGTTAAGGTTAGCCATCAAAGATGTGTAAATATGTGTATTTGAAATGTTATTGAATATGTTTGGGTTTTCTGCGTATACAAATTGTGTTAATAATTTTTAATGATGCTTTATTAATTTTAATAAAAATACGGCCGGGGTTATCCGACCCTTAATCCAATTTTGTGTTTGGATGATTTATTATTGGTGCCTCAGGGGAAAGAGGGGGGGGGGGGGGTTACAAACAACCATCCTGGGATCCCTGTCTGGAAGTGGGTGTTTGGGGGGCAACATTCAACCCATGGGAGGGGACTCGGCAATACCAGGCCTTATGTGTATATGTGCGTTTGTGCGCCAGACTGTGTATATCAGTGTGTCGTGTGTGTACACAGCGCTGTATTATTATAGCGTGTTTACAGCTTTCTTTGCGTTACAATATGTGTGAAGCACACACCTCTACATTACAGCATTGTGTGTCGTCCCCGCTAAGTACATCCGAACTCCGCGAACGGTCACTAGCTGCCAATCATTAGAGCATTGTTTCCACAGGCAAACGGTTACTTTAGAAACAAGCATTGGCATAGCCAATAGGTCTCGCCTTGGGGCCTTATAAGTGTTTAGCCAGAGCTATTGACTTTGCCAATGTCTTCAAGCTGTGCTGTAGAGAAGTGTGGCTGCTGTGCAGCATGCTGAAAAGTTATAATAAAAAAGTGTCAGAAGCATTTTTGTTACTTTATATATGACCAAGAAGGCATTATGTAAAACTGAACGACCATATTAAAAAAAGTATTTACAATAAAAAATGTCCTCAGTTTTCTTTTGTTCTTGCAATGCTGGCAGCTTGTTTCTGCCTATTGCAATGGTTGTTTGTTAAAGCTTTTTTTTTGAGGGGGCATAAACAATCGGAGGGTGAAGGTTGGGAACTAGTACCTGTATTATAACACTAGCAGCGGCCAGACGTTAGGGGAGAATCAACAGATGCCAGATTCCGAGAGCAGGCTGAGGTGGTGCTGAGTGATGCTGAGGTGGTAGTGGTGGTGGTGGTGGTGGTGGTGGTGGTGGTGACTGTTGCGGAGACGATGCTGAGGTGATGCTGAATGATACTCAGGTCTTGCTGAGTGATACTGCTGTGGTGCTGAGTGATACTGCTGTGGTGCTGAGTGATGCTGTGGTGACCCTGAGTGATGCTGTGGCGGCCCTGAGTGATGCTGTGGCGGCCCTGAGTGATGCTGTGGTGGCCCTGAGTGATGCTGTGGTGGTGCTGAAAGATGCTGTGGTGGTGCTGAGCGATGCTGTGGTGGCCCTGAGCGATGCTGTGGTGGCCCTGAATGATGCTGTGGCGGCGCTGAGTGATGCTGTGGCGGCGCTGAGTGATGCTGTGGCGGCGCTGAGTGATGCTGTGGCGGCGCTGAGTGATGCTGCGGCGGCGCTGAGTGATGCTGCGGTGGCGCTGAGTGATGCTGTGGTGGCGCTGAGTGATGCTGTGGTGGCGCTGAGTGATGCTGTGGTGGCGCTGAGTGATGCTGTGGTGGCGCTGAGTGATGCTGTGGTGGCGCTGAGTGATGCTGTGGTGGCGCTGAGCGATGCTGTGGTGGTGCTGAGCGATGCTGTGGTGGTGCTGAGCGAGGCTGTGGTGGCGCTGAGCGATGCTGTGGTGGTGCTGAGCGATGCTGTGGTGGTGCTGAGCGATGCTGTGGTAGTGCTGAGCGATGCTGTGGTAGTGCTGAGCGATGCTGTGGCGGCGCCGAGTGATGCTGTGGCGGCGCCGAGTGATACTGTGGTGGCGCTGAGTGATGCTGTGGTGGCCCTGAGTGAAGCTGTGGTGGCCCTGAGTGATGCTGTGGTGGCCCTGAGTGATGCTGAGGTGGCCCTGAGTGATGCTGTGGTGGCGCTGAGTGGTGGCGCTGAGTGATGCTGTTGTGGCGCTAAGTGATGCTGTGGTTGTGCTGAGTAATGTTGTGGTTGCACTGAGTGATGCTGTGGTTGCACTGAGTGATGCTGTGGTGGCGTTGAGTGATGCTGTGATGGCGTTGAGAGATGTTGTGTTGGTGCTGAGTGATGCTGTGCTGGCTCTGATTGATGCTGTGCTGGCTCTGATTGATGCTGTGGTTGCGCTGAGTGATGCTGTGGTGATGCTGTGGTGTTGCCGAGTGAGAGATAGAGTGAAGATATAATGCCCAATTAGAGAGGGTGGTGAGAGAGAAAGGGTGTACATAGAATAGAGTGGAGCGGGATAGAGAGAGAGAAAGAAGGGGAGAGAGAGTGAATGAAGGAGTTTGAAAGAGAAACAGATAAAGGGGTGAGAGAGAATGAAAGGCTAAAAAAGATAGAGAAGGGAGAGTTAATTAAGTAGAGAGAGAATTAGAGAGGGAGAGAGAGAAGGAGAGAGACAATAAGAGTGGGGGTGTGGAGTTTAAATAGAGTGAAGAAGTGACGCGGAAAAAGTAACCTTAAATATAGATTTGTGCTTTGCGCGAATAAATATTTTTAAAAAACAGAGTGAGACAAAAATACTGGTAATTAGGCTGTGACTCCCAATATAAAACAAATAGCGATATAAGGTGAAATCAACCCACCGAAGCAATATTTCTAACTAGACAAAAAAAAGCTTGCATTTCAATGCTAATCGCTGTTGTTTTTCATGTGACTGTGTCCAGGGCCGTCAGTTGGTAATGTGAGCTGCTGCTGCGATTGAAACATCAGAGTCCAGAGAGTTAATGAGCCATGACGAGGAAATGAGGAAGAGATAGGAAACCCAGATGGCAGCTGCGCGCGTGCACGCTATCGTGAACGCAAGCTGGTCGCAAGCCGAAAGCCAGTGGGTTTGCACTTCCAAAACCCGCTTACTAAAACTCTCGGCCAGACCATTGCAAGCGCTGGTGCAGGCCGAGACCTAAAAAAGCTTGCATTTCAATGCTAATCGCTGTTGTTTTTCATGTGACTGTAGTCCAGGGCCGTCAGTTGGTAATGTGAGCTGCTGCTGCAATTGAAACATCAGAGTCCAGAGAGTTAATGAGCCATGACGAGGAAATGAGGAAGAGATAGGAAACCCAGATGGCAGCTGCGCGCGTGCACGCTATCGTGAACGCAAGCTGGTCGCCAGCCGAAAGCCAGTGGGTTTGCACTTCCAAAACCCGCTTACTAAAACTCTCGGCCAGACCAGCGCAAGCGCTGGTGCAGGCCGAGACCTAAAAAGGGCGACACACTTAAACGAGACATGCATGATGAAGGCATGTGACATTCCCACCCCGTGGAGAGAGCGGGATCGCTACCTGACTGAAAAGAAAAACACATACACTTAAAGGTAACACCAATTTTTTAGGCGCTGCGCCTTCTTTATTTGTTAAAAGCTAGATCTCTTTGGAACACATCATCCTTTTCTCCTACCATGCTCATCACAGACTTATATGGGTGTGAAAATGACTAAAAGGAAAGTGAGCACTTGTTACTGTTTAAGATATACTTAAGCAGTAGAAAATAGCCTCATGAGACTGGTGTGCCTTATGCAGTAATAATTGGTTCATTAGCCATTGCCATATCATCTTAGGTGCATTATAATGCTCTGATTGTCGAATGGAGAGAGATAGCGGGAATATATCATAGCACATAAAGGCGAGCGCATTGTCATTGCGCTGTTTATTTTGGGCGGAACTCCGCGTAATCTTGTGGAGTTTTTATGCACCTCCGTGGAATTCCGCGGAGTAAAACTTGTTGAGTTCCACCCACCCCTGCACATGTGCTGCTGGCCCTCCTCTCTGCATACATGTCATTTTTAGGTTTGACGTTTTTAGCATCTGCGTCATTCATGGCAAACCTACTGTATTCTATATTTAATCTAAGGTGCAGTGGGTAAGTCTTTCTCAGCTACTTTTCTTCTTTTGGCCCAGATTCTTCAGCCATTAAACTGAGACATTGCCACTGCATAAACTGTTATATATACCAAGCACCACAAGCTTCCTTCTCTTACAGAGCCCTTCCGGCAACGATGCGCATCCAGGTGAGGAGCCAGTAATCAATCAAACAGCACTTCTCTCTGATATGTCAGAGGGAAACGCGCCCTCTGAAGAAGCAGGAAAAATGCTCATTTATTTTGTAGTGCAAAAAACATTAACACCGTGCATCTCACCAAAAACAACCGACGCGTTTCGGTACCTCAAACACCTGGTTCACAGGTATATATGGATATATATATGAAATGCATGCATTATAATTCATCAGAGATTATTTAACATCTCAAAAGTAGTAGCGAATCATGACACATTAAACTTTTGCACTGTGTACAGAAAATACTTGTTCTATTGGTAGTTTCAGTGTGTCTTCCACTCCCATCTGGAATACATGGAGAATGTTTTATAACTGAAAATCATTAGCTGAGCAGCCGAGTAGTACTATGGGGCAACCTCTGCCAAAAAGATCTGTAAAAAGTGATGCAACAGAAACTAAAGTTACCCTTTTTCTGTAGAATCCTTTTTCAGATGCTTTGTCTGTGCTTCAGTACAATGGGTTCGACATTTGTATGCCTTAAACGCACCTGAGCTGCAGTCATATAAATGTCAAACCTATTGGCTTTACCAATGTTTGTTATGAATAAGAGCCGACATGCAAGAAGAGTGCAAAAGAAAATGTTTGTACAAATGGATATGCCATTCGAATCAGGATCTTTGTTTGCTGTGATGAGTCAATCCTGTAAGGGACATTAATTACTTTTGTTGCTCTACATCGTTCTTTCTGTGGTATCAACATTTGAAATTGCTCTGTACAGGAAAGTCCCCTCCCATCCTGTCAGAGCAACCCGCTAGACAAGACAAAGGATTCTATTAGGAAACAGTAGAAGAGGCAGAACACTGCAAAGAGTAAGCTAGGCTGAGTAAATAAACTAGAGTAACAAGCACTGGCAAAGCTAATAGGTTTGTACATGTGTGTGTGTGTGTGTGTGTGTGTATATATATATAGATAGATAGATAGATAGATAGATATTATGTCTTGCGAGTGCGCAAGCCTTACAACGTAGTGTTTTTTTTTTTTAAGAAGGACGTCGAGGACGCGAGAGGAGCAGGAAGGAGAGTGGCGAGGCACGGGAGGTGGCAGACATGCAGGTAAGTGCCTTATTTATACCTTTTTTAAGCATTTGGGAGCGGGGAGGGAGCGGAGCTACGTGTAGCTCCACAGAGTTTTTTCCAAACTCTGTGGAGCTACGCGTAGAGGCACTACGCCAGCTCCGCCCAGGGCTAGTCAGGAGGTGCCATGGAGCCGGATGTCCACCTCGAAAACTCATTAAGTCTATGACCTAGTCAGTGTGACTGCTCTCCCCCCAGGCAGCTCCACCACTAAGTGCTGCCCACTGAGCTCGGTTACAGAGTGTTCAAGGCCCTCCTCCACCAGCAGGCTCCTGCCTGCGCTTCATCCCTGGTGGTCCAGTGGGAGAGCACTCTGCTTTTCTGTTGTTCTGTTATGTTATGTTATCTAGGTACTTATAAAGCGCGCAGCTACTCGATCGAGTGTCCCGGCCAGTGCAGGGATTTCAGATGGAGGGACATCCGTGTTCTAGGGCCGAGCATAAGAATTGCCCTTGCCGCTGCGTTCTGGGCCACCTGTAGACGTGTCAGTAGATATTCCGGTATTCCCAAGTACAAAACGTTTACGTAGTCCAGCCTAGATTCTATCAAAGCCTGGACCACTGTTTTCCTGTGTATGACCGGAAGAAGGAGCAAAAACTGTCTTAGCATTTTGAGCATGCCAAAGCAGGACCCCCCTACAGCTTGAATCTGTGCTTTCATGCACAAATTATCCTCAAGCTTGACCCCTAGGTTTTTGACTATCTTGACCGGGGATGTCTGCCTCTCTTGGCTTTTTTCTCTGTGCCCTTTTTTCTATTTTTTCTCTGTGCTCTCTTTTTCTCTTTTCGCTCTCTGTGCTCTCTTTTCTATCTTTTCTCTGTTTTCTCCATTTTTCTCTTTTCCCTCACGCTCCCTGGGTTTTGTCCCCGTGGGCCCTACCCCCTCCAGTGTGTCCTTCCCACTCCCACCTCCCAGCTGACTGCCCTCTCCCGACCGTACTTAATGACGGCTGCGCGCAGCGGGCGCACCGCTGGCGCACCAAAGGCAAGTCCGTCTGCGCCTGTCCGTGACCTGAACGCGACCAGCGCCTGGGACCCTGGTCCTCCGACCAGCCTCCGCTATGACTCCAGCACCCTCCACGCTCTCAACCCCGGACGAAGCAAAAACTGACAGCTGTCAACGCCGAACAAAACCCAAGGCCCTCTCTCCTGTCTACACTGCTGCTGCACCTTCAACCACCTCCATACCCCAGCAGCAGCCCCCAGCTTCCCGGACTTCACTGCCCACAAACCGCTCAACTGCATGCTCCTCAACGTACACTCCCTACACAAGCACGCCACAGAAATCTGGGATCTCCTCAACACCAGCTCGCCCGACGTCGCCTTCCTCACCTGGACCAACGCCATCTCCGCAACCGACATCGCCACTGCCATTCCCGATGAATACAAGATCCTGTGAAAGTACGGACTCACCCGGCCAGGAGGAAGCATCGCCATCGTCCACAAAAGCACCATCTGCGTGACGACCACCATCCCAGACGACACAACGACCCTCATGGAGCACCTCCACTTCCAGATCCAGACCAACCCTCAAATGGATCTGCGCAGAACCCTCATCTACAGGCCACCTGGCCCCCGTGCTCCTTTCACCACGCCATCACCGACCTCACTACACCACATGCCCTTGCCTCCATAGACTACATCCTGCTTGGAGACCTAAACTTTCCCCTGGACAACCACCCAAACACCGACTCCCTCCTAGAGCACCTTGCCAACATAGGATTCAAACAACTAGTCACCGCACCCACGCACACAATGGGACACAAACTCGACACTGTAATTGCAAAAAAGGAAACAGCATGTCCGACAGCCAAATCACGGCACTCCTCTGGACAGATCAAAACTGCATCCACTTCTCCTACAAAAAACCCACCGTACGCAAGCACGCCCACCGCCTCCCCCGTAGAAGCTGGAACAAACTCACCGAAGACCGGCTCGCCTTCGTCCTCATCAGCACCCCACCGCCGACTACGCCAGACGCCAGCACCGCATCACGCAACCTCCACTGTTGGATCATGAACTGCGCAAACACACTCGCCCCCTCAAAAAAGCCACAGGAAGACTCATCAAGAAAGCAAGTTGGTACACCCCTGCGCTCCAAGAATCCAAATGCTCCTGCTGGCGACTTGAAAAGACATGGAGGAACAACAAAACATGTGCCACCAACAAAGCAGCCACCACCGCACACCACTATCTCATCAAATACACAAGGAGGAAATCCATCCAAGGCAGAATCCTCACCAACGCCCACAATACCAAAGAACTCTTCTTCATCATCAAGTAATTTGTCAAACCCTGTAGTGAAAAAACAGACGTCCCACCCTCCCAGGACTTCTGCAACAGACTCAGCACCTTCTTCCACCTTAAGATCAAGATGATCTTTCGAAAACCATGACCTCCACACCACTCCTGCTCCCCCTCCAAGCAACGCCACCCGACAAACCCTGCTCAATTGGACCGCGCTCACGGCAGAAAACACCTTGAGGCCATGAAAAACATCCACTCCGGGGCACCCTCAAACCCCTGCCACCCCATATCTTCCACAGAGCCGCCTCCGCCATCGCACCCGAACTACATCGGACTATCAACTGCTCCCTCAGGACCACCACCTTCCCCGGTGACTGGAAACACACCGAGGTCAACCCCCTCCTGAAGAAACCCTCCGCCAACCCGACGGACCTCAAAAACTTCAAGCCCATCTCCCTGCTTCCATTCGCAGCCAAAGCCATCAAAAAGGCCTTCAACACCCAGCTAGCAAACTTCATCAATGCTAACAACGTCCTGGACATCTCCCAATCCGGATTGCACAGCAACCACAGCACCGAGACCACCCTACTTGCTGCCACCGAAGACATCCGCTCCCTCCTCGACCAGGGCAAAATGGCAGCCCTCATCCTCCTGGACCTCTTGGCTGCTTTCGACACCGTCTCACACGGCACAATAGCCACAAGTCTCCATGACGCCGGCATCCGCGACAAGGCTCATTCCTCACCGACAGAACCCAGCAAGTCAGACTCCTGCCCTACCTCTCGGAACCGACAGAGACCAGCTGTGGAGTGCCCCAGGGCTCCTCCCTCTGCCCCACCCTCTTCAAAATCTACATGGCCCCTCTCGCAACCATCGTCAGGAACCACAGGCTAAACATTGCCACTTACGCCGATGACACCCAGCTTATCCTCTCCCTCACCAACGAACCCAACATCACCAAATACAACTTCCAAGAAGGGATGAAAGCTGTCACCACATGGACGAAGAGCAGCTGCCTGAAACTCAACTCCGAGAAAACAGAAGTCCTCATCCTGGGCTCCACCGCCTCCACATGGGACGACTTCTTGTGGCCCCCTTCCCTAGGAAATCCCCCCACCCCCAACGGGCCATGCACGAAACCTCGGCATCATACTGGACTCATCGCTCACAATGAACCGCCAGATCAACGCCGTATCCTCGACCTGCTCTAACACCCTCCGCATGCTTCGAAAGACGTTCAGATGGATCCCATCCGAATCCAGAAAATCCGTCATGCACACCCTCATCAGTAGCAGACTAGACTATGGCAACTTGCTCTATGCCGGAATCAACAAGAAACTCCTTCGCAAACTTCAGACTGTACAGAACACCGCAGCCAGACTGATCCTCGACATCCCCCGTTGCAGCCACATCACCTAACACCTCCGCGATCTCCACTGGCTCCCACTCGAAAGAAGAATTACCTTCAAGCTCCTCACCCACGCATACAAGGCCCTGCACAACACCGGACTAACATACCTGAACAACCGCCTCTCCTTCCACGCACCCAAAAGACACCTCCGATCAGCCGACTTCTCACTAGCCACCGTCCCACGCATCTACAGGACCAGAACAGGAGGAAAGTCCTTCTCCTACCTCACAGCCAAGGCCTGGAACGACCTCTCCCTCCACCTCCGGCAAGCCCCTACACTGTCCCAGTTCAGGAAGGACCTCAAGACCTGGCTCTTTGGATGACCTCAGCACTCAACGAAGCCCCCCCAGCACCTTGAGACCCTGGCAGGTGAGTAGTTGCACTTAACCAACCCTGATTGATTGATAAAGGAAGTCAGCAGGATAGGCAAGGCCTACCCGCAGCACCTAAGTGCCAGAAAAAGTTGTAGGTGACAGAAGACATTTCTCTCTCAAGGTGCTCTTCTGACAACTAGGAGTGGTGAATGTGCTGATGACACTCACCATGCAGTATATCTCAAGCTCCAGCCAAAGAATGACTACAGAGTTTGGGAATTGAGGGAAGGAACAAAAGCTTTGGTGATGGCCACCAGAGGCACAATTATATAAAATGGCGTACTGTCTGCACTCAGCGCACATTCACTTGAATCAAAATGCAGCCAGAGCAGATGCGTCTGTGCAGAATACCCCTGAGCTTAAATTGTTTCAACAAATGTCCTCAACGTGCTTTATCTGGTGAAAGGGGTGGCCACCTTCAATCCCTTTGAGATTCTGGAACACAGCCCAAATCATTCATTGTGAGCACTATGGGGGAACACCCGTGCAGAGTCCATATTGAAGTATACATAAGTTGTTCTTTATTTTCCTGAATGCCCATACCCGCTTCTAGCCAACATGAGTTTCGTACAGGCCAATATGTCTCAACTTAATTCAAGAAAATAAAGAGCACCGTCTGTATACTTCAATAAAAAGACTCTACGAGTGTTCCTCCATAAAACTCACGGTGAACGAAATCAAAATATGCACCTTCACTTAAGTGCACCTGGCACAGACAGGAAAAGTGCACCATATTAGATACAAAATGCCCTGTCCCCTGTACAGGCAAGGATTTATGTCTTCAATATGGACAGCACAGCATTGATAGTTGGATGGGCAGTCTGTCTTTCAAGGCAGAGTTCTGTCTGCAAGTGGTGTGCATACCTCCTCATAAGGGGCACCCTCGGAGAATGCACTGACTGTGCCACTTTATATGTGGTGTGCAGTCAGTCCACCGCCCAATGGCTTGGATCATGTGGGCAAAGGGAGTTCCCAATTCCCATGAAATTAGGAATCTTCCATTGAGATCGCTCGGCTCAGATAGTGCGACCACGCAATCCATATTACAGAAGGGGCTCAAGACCATCTATAAAGTTCCCTGGAGGCACAAAAAAAACAGGTGCATATGCCCACTGTGCCCTCAGGGCAATTTCTGTGATACGACCCCAGATTTCTTTTTACTCCCCCCCCCCCGCCCCGATGCGACAATGAACTATGATGAGCAATAACAACATGGTTGTTCTTTCCATCTACATAAACCAGTACACAACAACAGTCACAACCAGGCAGCCGTCCCGCACTAGAGAAGTTTGTAAGAAAGAACACCCCTTTATATGATGCATCAGTAAGATACACATGAAGGGCGTGTACTTCAAAGTTGGAGCCCCCAAGGACGGACCTGTGCACAACTCTAACAATCTTACATATCACTGTCACATTAGAAGGTCTATGGACTGCTCCAATATCGCGGTGACAAGAGGGGGTGCTCTGTGGCGTCCTATGCAGAACACTCAACTCTTTCCACATAGGGCACTGACGAACCATACACTTGACCAATTATGTACGTAAGCCCCAGCGTGCACCAAAAGACACAAGGACAAGCACAGCCTTACAGGGCTGCATGCTATGCAAATGTCAAATGCATAACACTGCAAAGGTGTCAGCAGCAGGCCATTCTGTCAGCAAGATCGCCTTCTTTCCGGATCTATGCCCAATGGCAACCGTCTCCCCACCAATACCAAGCTACTCCCGACCCTTGGTGCTTGATTCACCAAGAAAGTCAGAAATGCTGAAATGTATGACATAAGCAATTGCATACATTTCTAGGTTAACTTACCATGAACAAAGGTGTGTGATTCCCATCCACACTAACCCAACAGCAAGCTTCCCCATGCAAGTCTCAACAGCAAGCTTCATTATGCACTTTTGTCGAGCCTCTGCTTTCTACAGCCAACCCTACATGTTTAAAGTACAATTTGAGCCGGTGGTTGCAAGTGGGGCCCACTGGCACTCATTTTTGGGGGCTCGCTGGGACTTATTTTTCCTCAATAGCTTTGGCCCAGAGCAAGAGAGAGAAAAACACAATGGAGGAAGGGAGGAGGTCAACAAAAAGACAGAAAAACATCGAGAAAAAAGGAATGAAAAACAACCTGCAAGAGTGAGATAAGGAGGCAGGGAGTGTCTGTGGCGGATTAAAGAGGCATGAGGTGGAACCAAGACTACTCATCCTTGGGATTTATCACCCCAACCTTTAATGGCGCTAGCCCAGGCTTCTGAGCAAATCTTTGGGCCCCAGCATTTATTGCTTTACAAATTAGGCATTGAGTACACACTTAATGAAGATTCCAAATGCATGGGTTAGGATGGCACAGAGTGATTAAAAAAAATCAATATCTTTTAATACCTTTAATTTATTGATTGAAATTGCACTCAGATGGATTTCCATCCTTCCCGCATTGCATGTAAACATGGAGGATATTGATGTACTTTTCTGCACTTTCTTCATGAGACGTGGGACAATCTGGTTAAGTTAGAAGTGCTGATAGGTGTGGAAGATTCAGCCACAAATGTTACTTCCGTTGTTTTCAGCTCCCCGTCTGTAAGCGCTCCCCCCGCATGTGTGCGCATGCCCATCATGCTACGCAACCGCATTTTGCACTTTGTCTTAAATACATGTATTTTTCAGCTCCCCCGTATTCTGCCGTTTTAGTGTGCATGCGTGTCATTGCGTGCATGCGCACTATATCATTTGTCATTCAATTTGAAGCTCCCCGCAGCAGCGATACCAGTGATGGTGGAGAGTACAACATTTTCCAGTATTCACAACAAGAATTTTAGATTCTATTAAGGACACAGAGGCGAGGATTAGGCTTCTCAATTTCTTTACTACTCAAATAGCAGCCAATGATAAAACAGTAAAACATGTAAAACACTACATATCCCATGAGGCTTTGAACCACGCCTCCATCAATAACCAATCGTCAAGTAAACAAAACAAGCAACAGTTCTGGCTCTCAACGGAGAGCAACTCCAAAGACAGGTCCCGGATGAGACAACTTATCCGCCAAGAGCGAAGGCTTCCTTGTCACGAAGAATTCCCAGTTCAGCTCTGTTTGGAATCCGTTCCTGAAATCAGAAATAAGTTTGAAACCACGGAACAAAAAGTTTGGTATATAAGGGTGGGAACAAAACATGTCTTATGCATCGTATGACAACATGACAGTTGTAAATCTTTCTTACCTGTCCCAACGGGTGGGATAATCCTCGCCTCCGTGTCCTTAATTGAATCTAAAATTCTTGTCGCGAATGCTGGAAAATTTTGTATTCTATGGCAGGACCAGAGGCTCAGATTATGCTGGTTCAAAGCTGACCAACCACAACAGAAGAAACATATGCAATGGGCTTATAATAAAATATTTTAAACATTGAGTCAGATGACCAATCTGCTGCCTTCAAAATATCTTCTAAACGAGAACCCATAATAAAGGCTTTAGACGCCATAGCGCCTCTTGCTGAATGCGCCCCATACACAGAAACATCTGTACCAGCTTCAGCCATCACCCACCTAACCCAACGTGCCAAAGTGGCCACCGAGACTGGGCGAAAGGGTTTCTGGATTGCCAAGAGTAATGGTCCTAGAGGATCAGATCTATGAGATAAAGTACGCTCTTCATACACTTTTAAGCATTTCAAAACACATAACTTATCATTATGAGGAAAAGCAGGATACTCAACCGAACGAGACATCGTTTTTGTTCTTCTAGAGATGATGAAGGAAACACCCTGGGGAGAGAAAATCCTTCCTGCCAGATCTAAAGCATGTACATCAGAAACTCTACGACAGGAAATAAGACATAACAACATAGTGAATTTTGCTGATAATTGTTTTAAAGATAAATCTTTATTGTTCGGCCATGATTCTAACAATGAAAGAACATTAGATACATCCCATAACGTAGTATATCTGGGTTGCGGTGGACGAGTGACTCTGATACCTTTCAATAACTTACACACCAACGGGTGCATCCCCACTGGTTTCCCATCAATGTGGTCATGTCCGGCCGATAAAGCCGATCTGAAATTATTCACTGATCTATAAGACAGACCTGATTCAGCACATTCAGACAAGAAGTTCAGGATCTCCTTCAAATCAGATCCCACGGGATCCACCTGCCGTTGAAGGCACCAACCCAACCATCGCTTCCAGGATGCAGAATATCGCTTGCGGGTGGATGGAGCCCAAGCCTGCTGTATAACTTGGCAGCCGCCGATGAAAGGACCTCAATTCGTTCATGTCTCCTGAGAGCGTCCAAACCATGAGAGTTAACTGATTCTGAATGACCAGAGAATGCGGGGAGCCCACTGGGTCCTGGAGCAGCATCGGGAAAACAGGCAGTTGAAATGGCAGGTCCACTGACAATTCTAATAGAGTCGGAAACCACAATTGTGTCTTCCATAATGGTGTGACTAACACTAATGAGGTTGCCTGACGCCGGACCTGAGCCGCTACTCTTGGTATTAATGCGAAGGGGGGAAAGGCATAATTCCTCTGAGAACCCCAGTGATGAAGAAACGCATCTGTTTCCAACGCCATCGGGTCCGGTCTCCAGCTGTAGAATCAGGGAAGTTGAGTATTGAGGCGAGAGGCAAAGAGATCGATCTGACAGGGGCCTCGAATACCCATGATCTCTAGAAACACTGAAGGATGGAGTCTCCAGTTGCTGAAGTCCCTCAGAAACTTGGAGTTCCAATCTGCTATCTGATTGTTCTTGCCGGGGATGTATTCCGCAACTATCCTGATCTTCTGCGCCAGGCAGAAGTGCCAAAACTCTCTGGCAATATTGGCCAACAGTCGAGATTTCGTTCCTCCTAGGCGATTTATGTATCTCACTGCTGACACATTGTCCATCCTGAGGAGGATGCAACAATTGCTCTTCAGTGGGGAGATCGATCTTATGGCAAATGAGCCGGCTAACAACTCTAGACAGTTGATGTGTAACTTTAACTCTTCCGCTGACCACCGGCCGCCTGTGGCAAAGTCTCCGCATCTTGCTCCCCAGCCCCATCGACTGGCGTCCGACTCGATAATTACATCGGGAGAGGCTCCGAAAATGGCCTAGCCCGGTGGTTCCCAAACTGTGCGCCGCGGCACCCCAGTGCGCCGTTAGTAGCAGCCAGGGGCGCCGCACACGTCTTTGGAATGTGCAAATTATGTTGTGAGCAACTCAAAAATGATGCGTCTTTTGACACCCTACCTGTCAGCCGGCGACAGGAATAGTGGTGTGGCCCAGTGTTCCATTATTATGCTTAGCTTTAGACCCATTTGTGCGCGCCTCGGCAGGACAGCAAGATTTAATCCCCCAATTATTTTCCCTTCTTGAGATCGCTATCTGTCATGCTGGAAGAGCGGAAATGAGTGAGAACCACCAAAGAACACACAGAAATGAGACTTTTTCAATGTGTACCGGTAGGGCTCTGCCTTATTTCCAACAAGGTGAGGGCTAAGTTCCACAAAATATCTCACACGATGACCGGAAATGAGCGATTCCTGCTCGAAAAGGAACCCAGCGCAAACATGCAATTAGGTGTTCAGTGCATCATTTTCAAGTGACAACAAAAGCCTACAAACACTCTGTGCCCCATCTCCGAGTTTCGTGCGAACACCAGAAGGTTGTCTTTGGGTGTGATTCAAGGTGAAAGAGAGCTCTAGATTCCGACGTCAGATTGCGCTCTTTTCTTGAGATTTTGGATGGGTGCTTTAATAGTAAATCTAGTTTTCATAGGTACACGGTGTCGCTGTTGTTTGATTATTAGAACTAAACAGAGGAACGTACTGCCTACTACCACTGCTCTCTAGTGGTAATATTTTGGAATGAGGTCCTGTTGTTTAGGGGCCAAAATACAAGTTGTTCCAGTAGTCAAATTTGTAGTAAAGGACGATTGCCATGTGACTGCTGCTGTTTCGTTTCCATAGATGATTTTTTTAGTCCTACTGACCAACTCGTAACAGACTCTTGTATCGGTTTCCCTTTTTGTTGGTTTCTGCTGAGCTCGCAATGAATAGAAGATAATTGCATTTTATTTTTATTTATAGTGCCAGCCTTGGCTTTGTCATCAGCCTTTCAGCAAGTGAACCTTATTTAAATATACTCAGCTGCAGCCCAACATATGGGGGAGTGACACACGCCACCTGTATAATCCGGAATCATGGTTTGGCCCAAGAGCGCACTGCCGCCATACGCGCGTACGTGTTCACGTAGCCTCCGCATACACAGGATGCCTGTCGAGCGTTATTGCTGCCCGTGTTTTGCCACGCCTCTGGGGACCCTCTTCATAAGTTACATCAAGTAGGTTGCCAGAATAACTGCAAAGACAAACCTGTGACCACCAAGCCCGTGTGTTTTTAAAGAGGCAATCATATTTACCGCTTTCCAGGGGAGAGAAATGAAAAATGAAACTGTGACGGGGTAAATAGGTTACCTGCAAAAATATCCAAAATGTTGGGCACATAATAAGACACTTTTTTTTCTCTACACTTGTCGTTAAGAAGTACTTGTTAGTGGGGCAAAAGGCAGCGCCGAGTTTTGTCTGGTTCACCTGGTAAAACACAACACAACCAGTCTTACCAGGTCCTGGTATTTTAAATTCTGTTAAAAGCCGAGTGGGTCCATAGATCAAGGGTGCCATTTGCCTTTGGCAATTAATAGTGTATCGTTTCTCACTTAACCAATTAAAGTTTTTATTAAATAACTGTTATATTTTAATTTTGCTTCAAATGTGATGATAATACCTTCATCGGCTTCATCCCAATTAATTTCAGGGAGAAAACTGGAAGTACTCCCGAGGTCGGGCATACATCCCCCCACCGGTAAAAAAAAGTGACAGGATGGGGAGCCACGGCCAACTGGCAATTATGTCAAGGGAGCCACAGGTCGAAAAAGTTTGGGAACCACTGGCCTAGCCATTCCAGGCCTCCATGTGAGCTAACCACCAATGCAGTTCTTCTTGAGCGTCTAGTGACAGAGCAATCAAATGATCGTACGAGAACTTCTTTTGCAGATAATGGATCTTGAGACGCTGTAAAGCCCTGTAGTGGAGAGGTCCTGGGAAAATAGCTTGAATCGAGGAAGCCAGAAGACCCACAATCCTCACCAGGGACCTCAAAGAGACCACCTGTTTCGACAGAGTCGTTCGTATCTCCCTTTTAATGGATTTGATCTTGGTCGTCGGGAGGAGCAACTGAGCATTCACTGAGTCGATTTGAAAACCTAGGAAATCCACCTGTTGGGACGGAATAATCATGGATTTTTTTTAGATTGATCAAAAATCCCAACTCCTGCAATAGAGAGGTCGTCCATTGTAAGTGTGTGCACAACAGTGTTTGATCCTGAGCTAAAAGAAGCATGTCGTCGAGGTAAACGATCATGCAAACTCCCCTTTCTCGAAGAAGAGTGACTACTGGCTTTAGCAGTTTGGTGAAAACCCAAGGGGCCGAGGCAAGGCCGAAGGGGAGAGATAGATATCGGAACCACTGCCCCTTCCATTGAAATTGGAGATATTTCTGATGAGAGGGGCAAATTGGGACTGTCGGGTAAGCGTCTTTTAGGTCCAAGCGAACCATCCAATCCCTTTCTAATAATAGGTCTCTTAAAAGATGGATTCCTTCCATCGTGAAATGCCTGTAGACAACGAAAGGATTGAACTCCCTGAGATTTAACACTAATCTTTGTCCTCCTCCTTTCTTTTGCACCAAGAAGACGTTGCTGCAAAAACCGTCGGGAGTGAAGAGTCCCACAGCAATAGCCTGCTTTGTCAAAAGTTCTAGAAGTTCTCAGTCTATAAAAGATTGTTCTTGTAGGGAAAAATGGAGAGGAACAGGAGGGGTTGTTTGAAAGGGCGTATCGACTAACTCTATTTGATAACCTTGAACCGTGTGCATGATCCACGCATCTGAGGTGATCTTCGCCCAATTGTACACAAAATGCATCAGTCTGCCCCCCAGAGGAATCATAGGAAGAAAAGGTGGGATTACCTGAGGACTTGGCATCTTTGTTCCTGAAACCTCTGTTGATGCCTCTGTTATACCGACCACGGAAACCCCGGGATCTGGTGGGGTAGAATCCGGCCTGGTCTGGTTCCTGGGTGTAACCCCTACGTCTAGGGGCGAAGCCACGCTGAGGACTTTGGTGACTGTATCGGCCGGTCGAGCGTCCTCTGCCACGACCGGCCCTGCCAGAGAGGGGATGGAAGACTCTCTTGAGAGAGGACTGCGACTTGTCAAGAGATGTGAACGTGTTAACAAACTTTGAAATGTCTTTAACAAAACGTTCTCCGAAAAGCTGTCCTTCAGCCAGAGGACCTGGTTCGGCAGAGGCTAATTCCACAAGCTGCGGATCAATTCGTAGGAGGACCGACTTGCGTCTCTCTGAAGAAAGGGCACAGTTCGCATTTCCGAGGAGACAGATCGCCCTCTGGGTCCAACCTGCAAGGGCCTCCAGGTGGATAGCAGCCCCAGTCTCTGGCGCCTGAAGCGCTAGCTCCAAAATCTTAGCTAAAGGTCCAGAGACATCCAAAAGTTTATCCTGACAAGCCCTTTTTTAGGATCCTTTTTATATTTCTTTAAGAAGGTTTGCATGGACGTATCTATCTCAGGGGTCAAGGCAGTTTTATTCGCAAGTTCTGGTCGAGGGCATTCAGATCTCAAGCGGGCTCTGACTTCCTTATCGCAGCTCTTGCGCAGATTAGTCTGCATGTACTCTGCCACTGCCGGGGCAAGAGCCAAATCAGAAGAGCGGGGGTGGACAATACTAGAGGGATCAAAGGTGAAGGGGGGAGGTTGGACGGGAGAAAGGGAGTGCTTGCGCTTCTTGGCGCGTTTACGTGGGCGCGATTCATGTAAGGAATCAGTATCGGTATCAGTGTCAGTCTGTGGGGTTGGGGCGGAGGGGGTCGGAACAGGTGAAGGGATCAAGGGATTCACATTATAATCATGGTCTTTGGCTTTCTGTAGTTTGGAGTAAATCTGAACATGGGGCCAAGGAAGACCAGGGGGCTCAGAGGGGGGAATAGATGAGGGAATAGGAGTGCCAGCCGGTGGTGTGGGAGTGGCACCTACTAATTGGTCCAGACGGAGGGATATAGGCAGCAAGGCGGAGGAAAGAGCTTTATCCAACTTCTTATCTAAAGTTTTATCGATGAGGGACTCTACATTCTCATCGTAATAGTAATCTTCATCCTCTGCAGGACCATATGCAGCAAGTTCCTCCTCATAGACCTCACAGTCCGACATCACGAAGAATAAGGTATATTCTACTCAGAGTCCCCAGAGGGAAGCTAATTTTACAACCCTGACCCTCAGGTGAGAAAGGGCGTCGAAAGGGAGCCAATGCTGGAGCAGTGAGACCAAGAAGGTACCAAAAATCCCTGTAGTATAGGACTATTGGAGGGTGTTCGCCCTACCTGCCTATTTAAATCAGGGAAGTTTCCAAAAATTATTTCTCTGCAGCCAGAGTCAATAAGGGGTTAAAGTGAGCCCAAACGCTGTAAAATGGTATGCAAAAGTCTTAACTGAGGCCCGGTACCGGCACAAACACTGCCTACTGCTTCCCTCAATTCTGCTAGCCCGGGGAGAGGCGTCATCCAGTGTGTGAGGGAGTCTGCATACGCGTGCACAGACGCGTGCAGGCTCCTGAGGCACACGTAGGCAGCCCGTGCGGGCTCCACCACGTGAACCTCGCTCCCAAAGGGGGGGGGCCAGACTTTGCCGTGAGCGCGAGGAGCGCGCGTACACGGCCACAGCACTCGCAGACGCGAGGGACAATGCTGAATTAAATCGGGATGAACAAACAAAAGGAAATGCTAATGGATGAAAAGCGCAACATGCGCTGGAGTGAGAATAAAGCAATTATGACGCACACCTAATGCAGCGCGACAGCGCTAAGCAGCATCACATCGCATTAACCACGATAAATCATGAAAAAACAGTTAGAATAAGCAGATATTACAATGATTGAGCAAAATGACGTGGCACTTATCTTGACTGCGGAGCAGCAAAGAAAGAGGCAGTCAAGATGGTGCCTCGCTATTTTGTATATAATGGACCTTGTTGATTGGTTATTGATGGAGGCGTGGTTCAAAGCCTCATGGGATATGTAGTGTTTTTGTTTTACTGTTTTTCCATTGGCTGCTATTTGAGTAGTAAAGAAATTGAGAAGCATAATCTGAGCCTCCGGTCCTGCCATGGAATTAGATGTTAGTGGAGGCACAAACCGACGGGGGAGCAGATCTAGTTAGAACACCGGCAGCGAAGAATGTGATGCACCCTCAAGAATGATGTTGCGCGGTGGCCGAGCAGCGTGCCCACAGCCCTGAGTGGCAGCTCAAATGTTCTCATTGTCGCCCACAGATCATTTTTTGCTTCCTCTTTTGTAAAATTTGCCAGAGTCACGCGTTGCAAGACTGGCAAAGTAAAAAAGTAAAATTGCACACTGCTTGGCATCGCAACTTCACACACGCCTAAGGCATGTATGTATGTAGGAACTGGCTTTTCCCTGCACAAGTCATCCGAAGTCTCGCTTGAGCATCGGAGAAACGCTCTGAATTGCCTTAGTGCACTATAAGTTGTGTTACTCACACACCACACAAACATGCACTTCTTTCTGGTGCATAGTAAACATTCTAAAGCATTCTGTGTAGGGTTCTCGAAGCTTCAATCCTTAAATTACTAAAATGCAGTGCAGTTACTTATTGCTGCACTAATGTCATTGGCTTACACAGCATCTTGCGGGGTAGAAGAGGAGGCCGCAACCGTTTTGCACAACACCTGCTCTTAGCGATACTGTATTCCTTCATCGAGTATGAGTATTTACAAGTGTGTGACAAACTCAGGAGAATTAGTACTCGCTTTACCAGCCCAGGACGCAAGAAATTAGCGGGGGGCCTCGAGGTGGTGGCTCATAACCATCAGCAGCCGGTGACTTAACCTACCGAGCTATTTTTTATTTTATTTATTTATTTGCAAAGTTTTATATAGCGCTGGCTAGACCCGTAGGTATCAGAGCGCTTTACATGAGGATCAGCAAGTTAAAGATTGCTATCATGTCAGCTGCCGATATAACCGAGGCCGCAGAAGCTGATTAAAGGTCTGACAGTTCAGCGCCAGCGGGTGGAGGGGCGGGGGGCATTGGTATTTAGGGGGCGGTCCCGGCGTGAAATGCAAGACAGTAAATGTCTTTTCACTCTCGCCCTCCCCCCGCCTTTTTCCCCCCCCCCCCCCTCTCACTGGCCACCAAATGGCCCGGAAATCTGTGGCCTGACACTGGAGACGAATCTATCCAGCTGTCCGCATCACCTGACGCTTATTTTCATCCTGCCAGATGTAGTAAACATGCGGCTATTTTCTTTTTAAGTAATTCTAAAACCGGAATGGAGACTAGATAAAATAGTTAAGTCAAGTTACAGAAAGAAGCGCGAGCTAGATGTGAGTAGAATAATAGCTCCAAATGAAAACAGGCGTAAACAATAAGGAAAAGTGAATCACATTATATGTTCTCACAAAATATGGTATTGTATTATATTTCTTCAGGAAATATCTATGTGAAACTTTTCAAAAATTACTCATATTGTGAGATAGTTCCTTGGGCGGATGTCTGCGTGAAGGAAAATACACTTAATGTTTGTGCCTCGAGTTAAAACTCACACACGACACCTTTGTCACACGACATGACACCAATTTGTGTGGCATCACTCAAGAGCGACATTATTTGCATTTGCGCGGACACTGATATCATCGAAGTGCGAATGTTGTAAATCCTACACAAGACACATTTTGGGCATGGGTGCAATAGAACTAGGGAGATTTTTGCCATCAGTGCATTATGCAAGCTTTGGTGAATCTGTCCCTCTGGCTGCAGATGAAGGTTTCATGATGTATAAGTGCCTGGAAAGCCAACCACATCAGGCACCATGCATGCAGGCAGTGTAAACTAGCTTCTCTACCCCTTTCTACCTACAAGCTCCTAAAACAAGGGTCCCAACAACAAATTTTCATCCACACTAACCCAACAGCAAGCTTCCTCATGTAATGTCCCAGCAGTATCAAGCGTCCTAATGATGTCCCCTTCCTTCCCAACAGAAAGCTTCTTCACTCTGTCTTTATCCCCAAATACATTTTCCCATGCTGGCCCAGTCCCAGAATCTGCACCTTTCCAAAAGCAAGATTATCCAAACGGTCGCGGTTCTAACAGTAAAGTTCTCCACATTGTGTCGGTGCATAGCCACACTCCCCGCATTGTCTAAGCCCTAACAAAAGTGCAAATGTTTATCCACACTATGTCCCAGTAGAATGTTTCCTAAGAAGAAAGCTTCCCTACTTAATCTGACAGCAAGCTTCTGCCACAGTCCTTGCCCCAACAGCAAGATTGTTTCCCACCACTATTTCTATTCTTATTTCAAGCTTATTCATGTTGTTTTAACCTCAAAAGCAAGATTTCCCACACCTTCTGTGCCACCAGCACTCTTCCTCATCCGGTCCTAACAACATTACCAACAGCCTCACACTTTTGTTACATTATTGGCCGAATAGATGACTGTAAGTATAACAGAGCGCAACGCCCTTGGGTGGCGCAGGGTTAGGACCCGGGACCACCGTGGATTGGGTCTCCTCCTGCTTATCTGTTGTGCTGGCCACTGTTGGCGCCTCCACCTTTACGCAGGTACTTCCTATCTCCTTGCATCGCGAGATGTGGCGGGGGCTACAGGAAGTGTGCGGTTGCGCGTCCTGAGTGCCACTTCCGCTCACTGCCGCCACAATAGCCGGAGTATATATGTCCAACTGCCCCTGGCATCTGCCTTTTCAGCCTAGCATCGCAGTTGTGGAGGTCTGGGAAGACGCAAATGCCTTCTACGGTCGTGTGGGTCATTGGCCATTCCTTAGTGCGGCAAGTGCCGTACAGGTTGCAACTGCTCCGTAGGCCAAAGCCACAGGCGCTGAGAGGCATTTCCTTCCAGTGGTGCAGAGTCGGGGGTCTCTGGATTTCACAGCTGCAGCAGTTGGTTAGAGAGACCAGCTCCCAGACCTGATTATCATGCATCTTGGTGGTCATGACTTGGTTAGGGTGGGCTGTAAGGCCCTTAGGGAAGCAATTCTGAAAGAGTTTGCACACTTTGGTAGGGTTTTCCCGGATGTTCTTATTGCCTGGTCTCATGTGGTACCACGTCACAACTGGGGTAAGAATATTAGATCCAGAATGATTACTATGTCTGTCAGGCGACTGAATTCAAAGATGTCTAAGCTGTGTCCTGGCCTGGGCTGACTTTGGAATATCCCACACAAATTGCTGAGGGGTGATGGTATGTTTCACCAAGATGGCGTGCATCTGTGTGATGTGGGAACGGATCTGTTTATAGACGAGATATGGGCGTTCACTCAGTTCCTTTTTTGTAGTGGGGAGGGCAAAGGACCTCATTACCCTGGTCGCCCTTGTGGCAGGAACCCTACTCCCAAGTTCAGTTATAGTCAGCAGAGGGGGCCTCCGGTTTATACTTCCCAGAGCAGCACTGAGGGTAGGGTGCAGCAATCCTGATCCAAACAGAGTATGTACACATCGGCTTTGGGGCTAGGGCTCACGGTTTACCTGTGTTGGGCGCGGGGCTGTAGCTCCTGGTCACACTAATCACAGCTCCTCAGGCAGCCTGGTGTTCGAGGGGCAGGAACCTGGAATGCGAACCAGGGTACAGTGAGGCAGGGACCTCCCCTCACAGATGCAGGTGGTTCCACCTGTGTGGTCCCAAAGGTTGAGGGTATGCTAATGACCATGGTGTTGGAATGTTCATTGAATGGACCTATTATGTATGCTGTATTTTGCCCTTAGATCCTAGGTCTTTTATGATTCTGCCACGTTTACCACTTTATTGGCAAAGATGTACTTTAATACTTAATGTGTGATGTTATCTCATTTCTGTTGGCCTCTGCACGATGCTAAACTAATTTTGTATGCTTCACTTACCTGTAAAGAAATATGACTTTTCCCACGAAAGACTGTGTGTCTGTCACTGCCTCGTTTGGGTTTTGGGAGGGGCGTGGACCTGAATGGGGGTATCCGGGTCCTAATGTGGGAATACCTCACTCTATGCCTCCATCACAAGTATGTCCAGGTTCGGACTATGACAGAAAATAGGCGTGGGCACCAAAATTAAAGTGGCCTCCATTAGAGACTCAGAAAGATAAAAAAGTGGTGTATGTTAACAAATTGGGTAAGTTTTGAACTTTTAAAGACGAGCTGTATAAGTGTTTTGCAAGGTATGGAAGAATGCAAGCATTTGATCTTGCTGCAGGCAAAGTTTGTTTTAATATCAGGAAAGTTAACAGTAAAAACCGACCCAGAGACCATAAAATAGGCCCACAAACAGCCCAAAAATCAGCACAGACACTGACCTGTCAGACCAGCACTTCGGGCACTGCCTGATTGCCCTATAGGCCAGTTGTAACCCGAGTATGTCATTATTGGTGCGTTATTAATCCCACACTACTAATCATGATACCCTGGAATTTTAATTTATGGTATGCAACAGATAATGCCAATGATGAGTTTCCCCAAGAAAATTGGGTGTAATTGCCTGTTAGCTCCAATATCTGCATGTCCTGGTATTTACCGTGCCCTTTTCATGCAGTAAATTTCAGCAGGTTTGATCTGCCAAGATTTATCGGGGTAAAATCTGACTTTCAGATTTTATCTAGTAACTCATAATTCTGAAACCTGTGCGAACAAAAGTTTTCATGGATGGAGAAAACTAACGAGGCACTCATAGTCAAGTCCTTCATGTTTTTAATCTAGACATTTCATCAGCGGAAACCTGGTGGAACTCTAGATGATAAACTAGCATAAAAATGAATTACCAGAGGAATCTATTGCGGGAACACCACTTTCCATGGTAATTCCTCATTTGTAAGAGACAGCTCAGGATCAATAATTTCAGGTGTGGGAATACCAATGCCGTACTCCTGGACCAGGGATGATAATGGCCCGAGTTGAGCAGAGGTTTATCAGTTACCGAAACTGAGAAACCACAATCCAGTTGGTGAGTAGGGACCCTGTGTGAGGCAGTGGATGTGTTGTGCAATTACATTGCTATGGAGTTCACATTGTGCATCAGTGTCTTATGAAAAACAGGAACTGCAAACCAACAACTGATGATTTGACATTTTTTTAATAATCATTCAGAGTCAGATCTGCTGATTTTTGTGTAACGTAGATGCACAAAAAGCTGAGTCAATATCCTTAGCAGCTAGGGCCCTCATTTTCCGCATGCATTGAACGTAGCTTGGGTTCAAGAATCATGGCCCAGATTACCACAATTTTGTATCTGGGTTGCGTCTCTTTTGTGGTGCAGCCCCAACGCAAAATACTTTTTGGCATTTACAAAACCAAGCAAAGTCGATTTTCTTGGCTTTACGTGGTTTAATAAATACAAAGTAACACAACGCAGCACATAGTGCTGCCTTATGTTAATTTGTGTTGGGTCAGCGTTCCCTGGGTGAAGCATGTGTGTTCCCATGCACCCCCCACTGTATTTTGATGCTAATCCAGATTTACAAATATTTATAAACCTGGGTTTGCACTAAAATGGTGCCCCTACTGCAACAGCGGCTCCTCCACTAAGGCGGAGGAGCGTCGGCCCACTGCTCTGTGAGCAGATTGGAAAGGAAAAATAAAACGTTAACAACACAATATTATTATCATTTTATTTTTCCGTTTCCACTTAGGTTCGGGTCGGGCTGGGCTGGGCAGGACAGAGCAGGGGCCAGGGAGAAGAGTGGTGAGCGCGGCACCTCAAACCCTTTGGCTGCGCCACGCTGCAGCACTTTCAAAGCACAGGAATGCAACATATTTACAATAATATTTCGCATTCCTGTGCTCTCCCCTGCGCTGGCGAGCAATGGGCTGCCATGCGCTGACGCAGGCACCCTTGCACCACAGTGCAAGAATGCCTGCGTCACTGGGATGATTGTTTAAAAAAACAATCTGAAATGGCGTTTTTCAACTTCTATGTGTGCTGCATTAACACACATAGAACTTGCAAACGTCATTTTTTTAATGGTTGTTTATGTGCAGGAAGGAACACCTTCCTGTACGTAAATTATTACCAGGAGTGATTTCCTCATTCTATGTGTGCTGCAGAATGCAGCAGGCATAGAAAGAGGAAAAAAATGAGGAGAAATGAATACACTTCTCCTCGTTGCGCCTCCCTACGCCTCCGCAGGGTGGCTTTTTCTGTCCTTGTAAATAAGGGGCAGTAAAATGCGCCGCTGGTGCGTCACAAAAAGTGAAGCACCAGTGGTATAAGGGGCTTGTAAATAAGCCCCTAAGTGCCTTTTGTGCTTCCTGTGTGTCGATGACCGAAGAGGACCGGCAGGTGGCGGACGGCCTGCAGGTAAGTGGATTTTATTTATCCCTCTCCTACCCCCGCCCCCCTCGTTAAGCAGCAGCCGCCACTGCCCTACTGAGAGAGGCGCAAGGAGGAGAAATATCTTTATTTCTACTCGTTACTTACTCTTTTCGCACCACACATAGAAAGAGGAATATGCCTCTAAGAAGGATTGTTTTTGAGCAGGAAGGTGTCCCTTCTTGTGCAAAAACAATCCTGCCTATAATGCAGGCACCTTTGGACCATGGTGCAAAGGTGCCTACATTCGAGCTAGTCAGCCTCAAGTGCTCCAGTGCAGGAAAGAGTGTCATATCTTAGCAACTTTGCTTGCTGCCCTGCATTGCGTGAACTTTTAATAAATATACCCGCAGGTGTAATATACACACGTAAAATAGCACAACAAGGTCATGGGTGCTAAATATTACTGTGATTAGAGTGAGCCACGTACATCTAGATGCCTCCTCTTGGTGCGGATTCCAGTTGTCCAGTTATTAATGACTTCTACTTGAGCCCGCTGCTGGATACAGTTTTTCAAACTTAGGGGCTTATTTATGAGCCCCTTGCACCACCGGTGCATCACTTTTTGTGACGCACCAGCGGCGTAAAATATGCGCCTGACTGCGACATATTTACAATGTGAAGCATCTAGGCAGATGCATCACTTTGTAAACCTTTGCAAGGTGAGAGTTACTCTGCAAAAAAGGCTCGCAGAAGGGTCGCAGTGAAATCTATGAGATTTCACTGCAACACTTCTAGGACGCCACTGCGTCAAATCCTTACGCCTGCCTCACAGCAGGCGTAAGACTGATGCAGTCCCTTTCACATGGGGCTTGCCCAGTGGCGGTTCGCCGAGGGAGTGCTGCGGGACGGCCGGGCGGGGGAGGGGCAGGGTGGGGGTAGTAAACTCCGGCATACGGCGCAATGGAGTTAAGTAAATAAATACATACATAAAACAATTTACATTGCGCGCGCTGCATCGCCGAGTTGGCGTTGCAGCGCACGCAATGTAAATTATTTTATGTATTTATTTATTTACTTAACTCCGTTGCACTGTATGCCGAAGTTTACTACCCCCGCCCTACCCCGCCCCCGCCGTGACCCACCGCCCCGCAGCACTCCCTCGGCGAGCTGCCACTGGGCTTGCCCCATGTGAAAGGACACACTGGTGGAGTTGCGTCTGTTTTCAGACACACCCCAGCAATGCACCACTTGTGCGCCTACAGATACGTCAGGAATACTAACGTATCTGTAAATCCTTGCGACATGGAGCGTCGTACAGTAAATACGGCGCGTCCATGGTGTCGCAAGGAGGGCGCACTGAAAAGCATTGCATCGCTGTTTTTACGCAGTGATGCGACACTTTTCATAAATGAGACCCTTAGAAAGCATGTGCAGCGGAAAAAAGAAAGGGAAATCCCATTGGATACACATAAATACCAACTTAGCCAAAACATACTATCAAATACCAGCAATTAAAATCTGCACACGTGTGGCCCCAGGAAGAGTAAACTGTAATTGAAGTTGCATTCCTAAACTTAAAAGACCACTGAATAAAATGTCATGATTTTTATTTACAGATGCATCGAAAGTGACGATTGGACAGCAAGGTCACGTCTCCTTCCCCGCACATCTTTTTTTATCACGAACTCTTTCTATACAATAATGACCCGCCCTGAGCAGGATGAGCCGCCATGTTCCCAGCTCGGCTCCTCGCGCCTCAGCACGCATCAGGAGTGGCGGAAACATTCTGAAAGGGGCCCGGTGACCTGAGCAGAGGCCCTAAGCCGGGGTCACGAAATGCGGCTCATTCATCCCGTGGCTCAAGCAGTCAATCATTACAGGCCAGATCGACCTACCGGCGGGGGGGCTCTGGAAGCCTCTCTGAGCCCTCAAGCGATGGCCGCTGCAGGTCTGAAGGCATCGCTGTGTCTCCAAAGACCCCCTCCAGGCTCCCCCCTCAAAGGCACAAAGGGCCTGTAATCCTCACCGTCGGAAAGGGCTTTTCCCATTATTCCGGGGCCTGGGGACGGGTGCACAAGTGATCTGCGGACTCCACTCTGTGTGCCTTAAAGGGCCAGGCTCTCGTATGCGCAAGTCGCAAAAATGTAGAAAAATCACGAGTCCTACATTTAAGTTGCAAATTTTCATAAAGTTTCTACATTGTAAAGATACATAAAAACTCCCTAAGACTAGGCATAGCAATCGACAAAAACTGTAGATTTCTTTGTATAGGCTCCACCCGTGTACAATCTAACAGTTAATGTTTTAGAGTAAAGGGAAATCTTTTTTTTCCCCATGACAAGCACACTTCTTAATAGGAAGAAATACTTTCCCCATTCCTCCTGGCCCCATCATATCCATCTGATTTCTGTGAGAACATGAGGGCGTTAGAAATGTGTCACACCCAGTCTGCACACTTACTCCAGCGTGTGGTTGATATGTAGGCACTTATTTAGAGTGACCGGAAATTTTAGGAAAACTGGCCAGAAATGTGTGATGATATATTGAATCGATAGCAGTGTTGAGTGTAATTTCAAAGCGGAAACAGCATTTGAAAACAAGTGTTTTAGATAGTTTTTCAACATTTGAAACTGTGGATTTGAGCTTTTTGCTGGTGCTAACAGAAGAGAAATTCCCAAGCAGTGTAGTATACTACCACCAATGCTTTAAGTAGGATATGAAATGTTGGATGTCTAAAATAGGGTCATGGCTAAAGAAGTGGAACTAGGCATCCTTCCCAAGAAATGGCCTAAATAACGGGCATTGTTTAAAACACATGAACTAAAATCCTGTGCTCCACACAGCATGCCACCTGACCAGTATTTGGGTGCCTCCCTGAGTTTTCTGTTATTACAAACAGGCATACCACACAACAGCACGCAAGCACCTTAAACAAGCCAGACCTATTGTTTTGCCCAGTTCTTAACAATGATTTTATTTTAAATAATTAGAACTGGGAAAAAATCCAATTCTAAATATATGAGACTGTGAATTAAACATTACTGAAGTCTTTTGAAGGGTTGGTGGTCTTTGGGATGTCTCAGTCACACACACTCTCCCCCTACACACCACTTTTCTCTATGATCTTTCACTCTGTTAAACACTTACACCATTTTCTCCCAACATCTTTCTGAAATCTCCATCCGCGCCTCTCACATGTAATCTTCTTCCTCTTCATCACTGTCTTTTCACTAAGAGCATTTGCATGTACTTCCTGGTGTCTCCCTTCGCAATGTGCACACGCACACACATATGTGTAAACACACACACACACACACAAGTGTGAACAGTATTTATAGAATGTATGTTTCCTTTGATGCTGCCAGTGTTTCAACAGCTGTGTATCTTCTTCACAGACTTACCTATAGAATCATAACTAAAATTGACACTTCTGAGTCCATCACTCTGTACACTGTGCAGAGAGGCCAAGTACTGGATGATAATTTAATGTCCACATCTTTGCGACCCACTGACAGGCACTGAGAAACTGACACTGTTTTCGACCTCAAGCCCAAAGCTATGAATCTAGCCTTGTCATCACCATCTACCCAAAACCTGAACTCACCCAAACACCTAGAGGTAACTCAGTTCACAGTATGCACTACACAAGAGTCATATGTTGCAGTAAAAACTACAGAAACACATTAACTGATAAAACAAATACTGTTAGGGAATGCACAATGAAGTAAAATAAGAGAAATGTAAACACGGACTGCATCACTTTCATAGATTACCTACCTTAAGGGTTTGTACAGTCATTGTTGTGGAATCAATCTGGCTTTAATGTTAAGGACATTAATAAAGGATTTTATAGGGACTGGTTTCAAAATCAGTTTTTATTCACTGCCAGGTCACAGCACGGGCAGGACCCAGGGCCGGACTGGCCGTAGCAGGCACCAGGCATTTCCCTGGTGAGTCGGGTGGTGGCCGGTTTTGTGCCTGTGGGGGCCAGTTTTGCAGCAGTGCTGCAATATCGGCCACCTGTAACAAAAGCGGGAGCAGTGCTTCTTGCTAGCACCCCCCCCGCCCCAGGGCAGGTCGAGCAGCAATCTGCTAGGACTGGTTACTGTTCTCACTCCAGCCCTGGCAGGACCCAGCCCATTTAAACCAACCTGTCCATTTGTAATCCAGCAATACCGTTTCGGTTTAAACCACAAACGTTGTGTTAAATATCCCGCCACTGATGATCTCATATTTAACATAACTTTGCAGAGTTCTGGCGAGCGCTACATGGCACCATTTGTGCGGATGTACGAATCTGGAGTTAGAAATTCTTAAGCAAATTGGGGAATAACTTACCAAACTACAAAGAACAAACCACCTGTCATGGGAGCAATCATATCCTCACAACTAATTGGAACCACCAACCGCCAAACCATCATATTTGCAGATTTTTTCTGGAATTTCCATCAACAGGTGTAAATGTTAGCAGATTCTCTCTCATTGCATGTGTCAGTGTCTTTCATTTCATGGCTAGAAATGTTGAAGACATTCAAGGCTGAGCCCTCTCCAGCCTAGAATGTTTGGAAACTCATTAAGTAGATGAGACGTTGCAAGTCCTTTATTTAAGGCATTTGTATTGTAATTAATAGGATAATAATAATCTGTGTTTTATAGTACTTTTATTCCATGCAGTGTAGATCATTTTTTAGACGTTGTTAGCCAATACAAACTGTATTCATTTTGCTGACCTTGGAAGGATGAAAGGCTGAGTCAAACCTGCAACCTTCAGAAAACACAAAGATGTCAACAGCGAGTGTTTAACGCAAAGGCAGGAGAGGACCACAATATGCGGCAGAGTAGACTACATTATATCTCAAAAAAGGGAAATTATGCAGCATATTGCGGCGCATTCTGTGATAGTATTTCCTCATGATGTTTTCATGTTTACCGATGTTAACACTGTTTTAGCAAAGGTTCCACCTCATTTGGACCAGTTTCCAAATTCAGCAATAAGGTACTGAAAGATGAACAGTCAACATTTGCAAATGGTTTTCCACTGCACAGCAACACGTGTCCCTGTTTTTTAAGTAACTTTAGACCGTTTGAACTAGAATTTTTTTTCTTAAAATCCGAAAATTGTGCAACAGATGATTAAGTAGATGCCACAGCGCTAAATCCATAATTATGCAGAAAACTCCACAGAATCTCATAAGAGCGGCCCTGCTCAATGATATGCTATGTTTATTTGTATAGCGCACTAATCACATGTGAGGGTATCCAGTCGCTTGAGCAGGTGTAAATTTACTTTTTACCCTCGTGGTCTATTATTGGACACCCATAATGTAAAAGAAGTACAGGGTAAACGTTTTTCCGTGTACCCTTTTAATAACCACACAAATTATGCTGGAAATGGACATAAGGATTAAGTATTCAAGTGATGGGAGAGTAGGAGATTGTATGTACGGTAATTAAAGCAGTAAAGGGGATTCAATATACTTTAAAAAAATGACTGGAAGAGTCTGAATTGTCACACTTGAAGGAGCGGTGTGATGGTTAGTAGTTGTGTTGATAGTGTCATTGGCAGCATGGCAGGGGAAATGGGTGTAGCACTTGTGTTCCTAAGGAAATGTGTGAAGGAAGGCATAATTGTTTTTGCTTTTTTTTTTTTTAAATAGAGAAATAATTGTAAAATATGTAGTTATAGTGAATGTTTTATTGGAAATTAATGCTTTGTTTATGATAATAACCCAAACCATACTAGAGGAACATGTTACATCATTCACTTCCTTCCGAGCAATATTTGGTTATGGTGTTCAATGAGAAAACATGGTGGGTCTCATTTGCGAGGTTTTGGTGCAGGGCAGTGCTGCAAGGAATCTTGCTGCGCTGCCCTGCATTAAAAGAAAAGGCCAGGAATGTGCCGTATCTATGTGATACGGCACATTCCTGTCCTTTTTCCTGTGCTGGCGCACAATGGGCTGTCATGCCCCAACGCAGGCACCCTTGCGCCATGGTGCAAGGGTGTCTGCGTTGTAGGGGTGATTGTTTTTGTGCAATCACGAAAGGTGTTTTCCTCTTTCTATGTGTACTGCAAAGTGCAGCACACATAGAAAGAGAAAAAAACGAGGCAAAATAAGAATATTTCTCCTCGTTGCGCTTCCCTTGACGCCACCCCTGGCTGGCGCTCGAATCTGGCGCATTCCCAGGTTTTCAACTCCTCGTAAGTCTGGGAAGGCTTCAGATTCCATGGGTGTTGCGTGGGAACACCCACAGCAACGCCCATGCTACGCCCCTTTCACGCAGTGTTCAGCGTAAAAGGGGCACATATTTACAAGGCCATGAAAAGCCACGCAAAGTGGCTTTGCGTGGCCTTATAAATAGGCAGCGGCACATTGCACCACCGGAGCATCAAGAAAGTGAAGCTCCAGCAATGCAAAAGTGCAGCTAGGGACCTCGCAAATTAGGCCCATCATATGCATATCCAACAATCGCCCCAGCTGGAAGTAATATTTTCAACACAATGCTATGGTAGAATTTTCCACCTTCTAATTTTGGAAGAATTTTGGGGATTTTTCTCCCTACGAATAGGTCTATAGAGAACTTACCTGAAACACTGCATTCTCCCTTTACTAATACCTTCAGGGCAGTGGGCTCCTGCAAATAGTATTGCTTGTTACTTACAGTGCTTGGAAACAGAAAAAGTGCGCATGAAGCGCCGTAGAAATAAAGAAGTTTTAATTATTATCATTTCTACTTGAGGGAAACAAATAAAGGCATGTGGGTGTGCACATAGGCACTGAAAATGTCCACTTCCTTAATAATCTCAGCCAGCATAGCTTTAAATTATGTTTTTGGAATCAATGACAAAATACCTCTTGTCGATCTCCCTGCTTGAGGCTCTGAAGTGAGATGTAGCTAAAAGGTTTTGAAAGTTAGGAAGCTCGAGTTTTAAACTTTTTTTTCACATAGAGCCTGACACTGCCACATTGTCATTCGTGGATTTGTTCATCACATATGTTATTAACCTGCTGAAAGGCATACATTTTGTCAACCTCTGCAGGATGAAAGTCTGAGACGGCCCGGCTGGTGTCTAAATCTGTAACTCACAGGTTGGAGACATTTATCTGTAGTGAAATCTTTAGTCTTCTGTACTGATATCTTATAAAATGGCACTGACGGTGTCATTCTGTCCGCTGAGCTAAATTTGAATTTGGGCACAAACAGTGTTTATGAATGATTTCAAACCATGAGGATAGAGTACCAAGGATTTTGGCCGTGAACCCCTGGTTTTGAACATGCAGTTGTACCCTGGTAATGCCAAGAGGAAATTGTGCAGTCAAAACAGTGAACAAAAGCAACCAAAGCTTATTATCGCTCATTTTTCTCCCCTAAATAAGGAAAAACACAGAATCAGGTGTAAATTTGTTTGCTGGAGTTGTACCTAAAATATCTGAAGCAGACTGCGTGACACCCTTACTAATAAGACTGAACCTGCTCCTTGAGCTGACACAGTTGAAAGTGTAGATTGATAGGTGTAATTCATTGCAACTGGAATTACCAAATGGTATTCCCTTTTCCACACTTTTGACTGCACAATATCCATCAGGTATTGCCACGAGATAACTGTGCATGCAAAACTCCATGCCTGAGTACAATTTGCAAGGGATAATTGATGTAAAATTGGGATCAACCAATTCCAAGTTTAGCGCAGCACTCAGGGTGAGGCCGTTAGTGGCATTTGCCACAGTGAAGCATGATATTCTACTGTGTCATCTGGTGCACTTCTCTCCTTCCTGAGGCAATACAATGGACTCAGTCCTTTTTAGGTCTTGCCTACCAGACTGCTTTGGAAAGACCTCATGTGGACTATCCCAAAAAACATGCATTGGGCTTAGAGCTGTGCCACTGCTCCATTGGTTGGCTTTATTGTTACTCTAATTTCCTTATTTCTTATTCAATGGCTTTCCTTATTCCTCTTGTGTGTGTCACTCCCCTGAGGCACAGCCTCTTTACTATGCTTGTGTTTTACCTTTATGCTTCCATTGCTCACTTTTGGGGAATTACTTAATTTTCTTCTTTGTTAAGCACTCCATGAGAGTGCATGTGTTTTCCAGCTGTGTTGCTCACGTGTGTCTCCTCTGACCCAAATACCCATGCTCTGTGTTGCTCTCTCCCTTTTGTGCAGCTCTCTCTCTCTCTCTTTTGTGCTTCTCCCAGCTTAATCCCCCCCCCTACTGTATTGCTCTCAACCCCATGTGCTGTGCTTCCACCTCTTCTTAATCCTTTCTTCCACCCCCCGGCTTTATTGTTATTTTATACCCCCGGCTCACTCATTATGGCATCCCCGCACCCGCTCCTCCGTTGGTTGCCCAGCCATAGGTTTCAGTTAAATATTTATTGTTTCATTTTTGATGTTTTTTGCAGGGCCCTGCAGCTCCCATTTCCTGTTGGGCTGCTCCATTTGCACAAATGAGCCGTGGAGCAATTGAAAATGTATTTTTTTATTTTCTGCACCAAGTGGCATCTGCCCTCTAAGATCAGTAAATAAAACAATAAATAAAATGCTGCCTCCATCATTCAGTAGGCGTGCATGCATGGTGATGCATGTGTGCTATAACTCATCACGCATGCGTGCAGTTTCAGAATGACGCAGGCATCAATAGTCTCATGAAGTGTTAACGCTATGAGCATTTCATGACACATTTTTTTCATTTTCTTTTTTTACAACGCTTCACAGCATTGGAAAAAAAGCATTTTGCTTTTTGGTGATGCTGTACAGCATTGCTAAAAAGCATTGGCAAAACCAGTAGGTCCTAAAGGCGAGATGTATGGGCTTTCCCAAAACTACTTTAATAGTGCAAGAACCTTTTACCAACCTATTTAAGAATTATATGGACCCTCTGATCTTATGATTTGTTGATGAGCGACAGGGCTACCATTATCACATCGAAAAACATCAACTATTCAGTGCCATGGATGGTTTCAAAGACATTACAGTTTCTATCACCAGCCCCTAATATATCAAGGATAAAATGAGAAGGCCTTGGCTTCATTTGAACACCTCTAAAACCAAATATTAAAGCATGAGTCCATGTATCCCTATATCTAAGAAAATCAAATTAAAATTAGTTTGTCTCCTTGTTGAAAGACCTACTTTGTACAATAGCAATACCTACAGAGGGCTTTGTGCCAGGCCGTTGCTTGTCATTGGTTAGCTTTCTTGTCAATCTTATTTACTTTCCTTTTTTTTGATGGCTTCCCTTCCTCTTCTTGAGTTTGTCCCTCCACTAAAACATAGATCTGTCAGGTTTCCCAGGGAAATGTGTGAATAGTTGGTCTAGTTAAGTTATTTCTTTTGATTCTGAGATTTGTAGTCTTGTTTATGCCATTAGAAAACTACAGGACTACAAGCCCTACAATATAAATAAAATACCTGGACTACAGCAACTAGTTATGCATGGACCAGGGACACATGGCAGCTATGCTTGGCATAAAAATAATCGAGCAAAATATGATAAAGTCTCTCACAATTCTTGACATTTATAGAGCACATTATAGCAGTGCACTCAGGAGTACTAATCAAAGTGATAGGGCCATATTATCAAGAACGGCGATAACATAAAAGCGGCGATAATGTTATCGCCGTTCTTGATAATATGGCCCAGAGTTTGTACAACTGGTAGTCTGAACTCACAGATTTGAAAGCGCTTTTATACTCGATAATGAAAAAAAAGAGCTTTGGTAAAATAAAATATTTGCCTAAGATCACACAATTTATGCAGGGAAGCTGCAATTTAGCCAGGTTAATCAGCCAGTAAATTGATATCTATTTATCTTCCCGCATGTTAAGGCTTTGCTTTTACCTCTTAGTGCATCTTTTAAAATGTAGCGCAGACTCGACCTAAAGGTATTGAAGCACTTTACATGAGCATCATTTAAATTACAGAAGGTCTCATGCATTGTTTATAAGCATGGGGATATTAAATGATATGACCAGAATCACAGGTTATTAAACTGATGCTGAGATTCAAACCTGTTTCCCTAGTTCCACAGTTTGCCACTGTGGCACTAAAACCAGATCCTGGGTAGAGGGAGGTAGTGAGGATGGCAGGTAGAAGCAACATGAAAGCTCGGCTCGCCATGGGCTCAATGTTTCAACAGGACCACGAGCCGAGCCAACCTTCAGGCTCGAACCTGGCTCGAGCTTTCAGTGGCTCCCCCACTAGGGTGACCAGGCGTCCCGGATTTGCCCGGACCGTCCCGGTTTTTTAACAGTTGTCCCTGCGGATTTCGGTAAAAGTGGCTCATGTCCCTGTTTTTTGAGTGGGTTAACTGAAAACAGTGACAGGCACATTTTTGGTGTTCCAAAGCAGGGCTAGTAAGCAGCTGTTACGAGTAAGCAATTTAATTAACAGGTATTATGCTGATTTTACAAATTACATTTTATTTAATTTCTTAGTGCTTCTTCTGTGTTTCTATGCGGATGAGGGCTGTCATTCTTTGCCACTTTATTGATGTAAATTTGTAGTCCTTTCTCTATTTTTGCGAAATGTCCTGGTTTTTGGGTCGCAGATCTGGTCACCCTATCCCCCACCCCTACCTTGCCGACATTCATTGACCTAGGGCTGCATGGAGCTCCGTTTAAGTGGCGGGGCCCCTTGGAGGGGCGAGGGGGGGGGGGGGAGGCTGTTCCACAGGGACTGCAGAGGTCTGCGTTTCTCCCCTGCCGCAACAATCTCATTTTATTCGAAAAAACTGCGCCTGCTGCCCTATCGTTTGTTTTACTGCCCGCACCTCTTACGCAACAGTCTGTTGCAAAACTGCTTTTTTTTTTCTACTGTTGCTTCTGCCTGACACCGATCTTACACAAGACCCGCAGTGATAATTACCAAGATTATGTAACCGCCAATTGGAAGAAAAAAAACGTTCTTGCTATGTCTGTGTGTGTTTTTCAATACTTCTGTTTTATTGCTCTATGGCTCCCATCTGGGCTGGCACAGATACCATATTAGTCCGCAGGAGGAACATCTTGTCAGATGCCCTCGGACTACAACAACAACAGCAATCAATCGCAGGTCTTTGTGGCTGGGTCTGAACAACAGAGATCCGGCCCAGCAAACACCGCCCATCACCGCTGGCGAGGTGCGCGCTGGAAGGGTGCCGCAGCCTCTGGAGGCACCGCGCGGAGATGGCCATCTGCGCCGCCCTGGAATGTTTACGAGCACAACAAGACGCCCCCACGGTCCCACCGCCACCCCTCAGAGAGATAAGCGCTTTATTTATTGCGGGCCGTAAACAAAGGCATGTGCGGAGCTTCCTAATTGCAGTAATGAGAACAAGTCTTGCCTTTCGTGCAGCCTGCTGAATCGGTAATAAGCCTGACCAAGCTAGCTCAGCTGGTTGAGCGCTTACCACGGAGGTGTCTCTTCAAATTCCACAGAGCTGGCTTTGGCTACAAAAACTCGACAGTCAGCTCCATTTCCATATAGGTTATAATGTGCAAAAGTAAAAAACAAAAACAAGGGTAACTGTTTGTGTTTTTGCACACTCCTTAGTTCCATTATTACAAAAAGCAGTTCATTTATTTGAAAGCAGATAAGATGCAACATATAGAATCATAGATGGGCATATGGGAATGTTTTTCAGCTGGGGGTTCTGAGTGGCATCACGTAAACAAAGAGAGCAACGTTTGAGTTGTCTCTGATGTCACCCATAACCACGAAGATGCAAAATACCTATTGCGAGCTTCCCATGAATTTACAGTGGGCTTGAAGCCCGCCCATTGCTTACCATTGGTTGGCTTTCACTGTCTGCCCCTCCCCTGGAGCTTTTCCTCTTTACTTACTCCACTCGACTCCACTTCACTCTACACCACTCCACTCTACTGTACTCCACCCCACTTTATGCCAGTCCACTCTATGCCTCCCTATGCCACTCCACTCTACTCTACACTACTCCACTCTTCGCCACTCTACGTCACTCTACTCTACGTTGCTCCACTCTAGACTACTCTATGCCATTCCACTCCATGCTACTCTACGCCACTTCACTCTACGCCACTCCACTTGAAACCACTTTTCGCCACTCTACTCTATGCTGCTCTAATCTACACCACTCCCTGACACTCAATTCCACGGCACTCTACTCTATGCCAATCTACTCTATGGCACTATACTCTATGCCATTCTACTCTATGCCGCTCCACTCTACTCTATGCCACTCTAAGCCACTTTACTCTACGCCACTCCACTCTATTCCATATCACTCCACGCCACTCTACTCTGCTCCACCCCACCCCACTCTATGCCACTCTACTCTACCCTACTCTACTTTGCACCACTCTATTCCACTCCACTCTGCACTACTCCACACTAGGCTACTCTATGCCACTCCACTTCTTGCCAGTCTACGGCACTCCACTTTATGCCCCTCTACGCGATTCTGATCTACGCTACTCTACGCCACCCTACGCCATGTCACTCTACTGTATGTCACTGTACTCTGTGCCAGTCTACTCTATTCCACTTCCAGCTACTTTATGCCACTCTAAATCACTCTACTCTGCGCCACTTCACTCTACTCCTCACCACTCTACTTCATGTCACTCTACTCTACTCCACCCCACTCTCTGCAACTCAACTGTATGCCACACTACTTTATGCCACTCTACTCTACTCTACACCATTCCATTCTATGCCACTCCACTCTGTACCAATCTACTCTACGCCACTCTATGCCACTCCATTTTAGTCTATGCCATTCCACTCCACTCAAGTCTACACCATTCTATGCCACTCCACTCAATGCGACGCCACTCCACTCCAGTCTACGCCACTCCCCCCCAGGCCACTCTATTCCACTCCACTCTACGCCACTCCACTTCATGCCACTTAACTCCACTCCACACAATGCCAGACTACGGCACTCTATGGTACTCAACTCTACCCCACTCTGCGCCACTCCACACTGTGCCATTCCACTCTACACCAAACCTTTCCACTCTACGCCTCTCTACATCACTTTACATCGCTCTATGCCACTCTACTTTATGCCACTCAACTCTATGCCACTCAGCTCTATGCCATTCTACTCTATACCACTTTAGGTACGCCTCTCTGCTGCACAGCACTCTGCTCTACACCACTCCAGTCAATGCCACTCTACTCTATGCCTCTCTTCTCTACCCTGCACCACTCAACTCTATACCACTCTACTCTATGCCACTCTACTATACACCACTCTGCTGTACGCCACTCTACTAAATGCCACTCCACTCTAGTCTATGCCATTCCACTCCACTCAAGTCTACGCTACTCTATGGTACTCCGCTCTACGCTACACCACTCTATGCTACTCCACTCTACGCCACTCCCATCCACTCCAGTCTACACCACTCTATACCACTTCACTCTACGCCACTCCACTCTACAGAATGCCAGACTATGGCACTCTACTCTATGCCACTTTATGCCACTCTACGCCAATCCATTCCACTCTACGCCGCCCTACATCACTTTACCCCACTCTACTCTATGCCACTTTACTCTATGCTGCTCTGCTGTATAGAGCTCTGCTCTATGCCACGCCAGTATATGCTTCTGTACTCTTTGCCACTCTTCTCTACGCCATTCTACTCTGCACCACTCTACTCTACGTCACTCTACTCTACACCGCTCTACTATATGACACTCTACTATACACCACTCTACTGTACGCCACTCTACTCTATACCACTCCACTCTATACCTCTCTATGCCACTCCACTCTACTGTACGCCACTTTACTCTACGCCACTCCACTCTACACCGCTCCTCTCTAAGCTGCTCTACTCTATGCCCATTCACTCTAGGTTACTCTAAGCCACTCCACTCCTCCACGTTCCTCTATGCCACATCACTAACTTTTAGCCATGCTGTACAGCATGGCAAAAAGACATTGGCAAAGCTAACAGTTCTCACGAGGCCAAAGCAAAAAGACAAGACATATTGGCTTTGCCAATGCATGTTTCTATTTGCTTAAGCACTCCATGAGAGTGCATGTGTATTCCATTTGTCTCCCTTGTGTGCTTCTCATCCTGTCACTTTGTGTTGCTCTCTCTCGCTCAAGTGCTTCTCTTCCCCCACGCTCTGTGTTGCTCTCAACTGTGTGCTTCTCCTTTCGCCCCATGTTATTATCTCTGAATGCATCTCATCCACCCTCCTTGTTGCTCGTTGCTTCTTGTGCATCTTTTTTCATATTCCCTGCCACCCCTACCCCAACCATTCTCTCCATTGCCCCGGGATCATATATTTAAATTTTTTTTTTTTTACCTTTTATTGGAGGGCCAGGCAGTAAATTGTTGCCGGACCTTCTGCCTTCTTAATAAAAGCACTTTCGAATAAGTAAATTTTAAAAAAGTCACTACCCTAATATTGTTGCAAAAATATCGTTAGACACAAATATCATGCCAAAACTATTGTGATGTCAGAAATATTGTGGGCCAGAATATTGCAGGTAAGAATATCTTTTTTAAAGTGTTTAATATTGTTTTTACATATATTTGTAAATCTTATTGTTTTTTAAAAATATTTGTTAAATGTTATTGCTTTTTGTATAATAAGTTAATTATGTGTAATTGTTTTAGTAGAGTTTAATTTATTTCATTTTGGTAATATATGTAAAGAATGTTTTGATTTTATCTTATTTTTCTTTATTTATGTATGGGTTCTTGGCATTGTAAGGGAGTATATATACATATATAATACATTTCTTAGATACTTTAATTGGTTAATTACATCACTAATTATATAAATAATTTAATTGTTTTAATTGTTTAATTAAATTAATTTAATATATTATAAATTAGGTTTTATATATATCGTTTTTATATACAATATTATCTAATTATTATGCAAGATTTATTGCTTCTAGCATTATTTTGATGATTTTTTGTTGGTTGGTGGGTTCATAAGGTAATAGGGTGAAAAGTGTTTTTATCATATATTTTATATTTGTTTATACAGTTTATTTATTTCATCATATTGAATATATTAATTTGATTAGTAATCATGTGAATTACATGGTAAGCATGGAAAATTGATATTTGTGTTCTTGATAATATTCCTGTTTTTGACATCATGTCATAAAGGATCATGACGCATGTGCACGCCTACAAAATAGCACAGCCGCCAGGGGCTGGGTCATCGCGCCTTTTTTGCACATTTTTTTAATGCTGTACGGCAACAATGTAATGCTGTCTGCCTAGTCGGATTCCACCCCAGCCCTCATTTTTTCACCACCCTGCATCTCTTGTTACTTTATTTTGCTCCTGCAAGTTCTTTTTCATCCCTGCTTTCCCTTCTTGTCACTATTTTCCCATATCTCTCTTCTTCCTTTTCCCTTTCTGCCTTTCTCTCTCTTTTACTCTACGTCAACGTCCATTGATGAAAAATAAGTTTCCAGCCCCCTAAAATTAGTGCAGGTGACCAGCACTGTAAGACAATCACAACAGAGGGGCAGTTGGGACTCTTTGCTCTTGGTCCCTGCACTTTTTAGGGTCCAGTGCTTCTGCCACCAATTGTGTTTACAAAACAAAAAAAGTGATGGACAGTTAATTAATAATGGGCAGTTACCAAAAGGCTGCACCAGATGCTGGAGTTGCCCAAGAAAGGAAAACTGTTTTTTAATTTCTGAGAACTTTTGTTGTCTACCTAGAACCAGGAGTAGGGCCCTGCATGAAGATATTTTCCCAAGAGCCACAAAGGTTGTTGACCCACCTACAACCACTACCACAAATTAAGCACTGTCAGGGCTCCACTCCACAAGGAGACTTACTGCCATTTTGTAAATGTCCATTGGGAGGGCAGCTGCAGTCCCTGCAGCCTGCCACAGCACTAAAACATGCTTGGTGGTGCCCCTACCCCTTAAAGGGCACCGTCAGGGCATTATGGGGCGCTCCCCAGCAGAAACAGTGAATATGAAATGAGTGATTACTCCACTCATTTCATATTCACTACCAGTATATATATATATATATATATCCAAACACCTCGTCACTGCTCCATAACCCCGGAAAAACGAGCGCGGACCCAGATAAGTGCTTAATTTATTTCGCCAAAGTCTGCCATGACGCGTTTCTGCCGAACTAGCGGCCTTGATCACATGACCAATATATATATATTCTTTTTTTTTCGAGTTCGGTGTCCTGGTCCCACCCAGGGCACCCAACAACTGTAGCAATGTTTGGGGCTGTAGGGGAAGTTATATGACCCCTGCAGCTCAGACGGCTCCACTGCCAGCACCCATCCAGGCTGCAGTGGAATCCGGGTGCTGATCCCTCCCGGGGCTCACACAATCTTATGTGCCCTTGGGGCCTCGGAGGAAGTCCCATTGCCCCCGCAGCCCTGCCGGCTCCCTATCCAGGGTGCTGGTCGGAGCCTGCTTGAATAGCTTGCTCCCGCTTGGCTGGAAGCAGCTTTTCATTTGCTCCAGCTAGGCAAGAGCAGCCTAGTGTTTGCTCCGACCCGGCTGGAAGCAGCTTTTTTTCTGCTCCCGCCAGGTGGGAGCAACCTACAGTGTCTCTGGGAATAGGGTCTGTGGGACCCTGTAAACCATCAGGCCCAGAAGGAATGAGGTTCCCGGGGCTATTCTATGGCTTGGGGAGGGGGGCCCTACTTCCCCCTCCCCATAAAAATGAAATTGCTCCAGGGGATGTGCTCACCAGGGCCTTCTAATGGCTCGAGGAGGGGTCCGCATACCCACTCTTCATTATCTAAAGGGTCAACTGACCCCCGTTCCTTCGCCCAACCAGGGGGGAGTAATATTTAAAAAGGGTGGGAGGCTGTCCTTTTTTTTTGTTATTTTTCCATGGATCCACTGTAAAATTAAAAACTAGAATTATGCTTTTGGCCCCAAAGAGGATTCATCTGGGACTCCCCACGACTTTGACAAGGGTATGCCAAGGGGAGATAAGGGTATCCTTACCCTGCTCCCCTATATGTTTTTTTTCCCTCCGGACAGGGGACTGAGTTCCTGAGACCTAAAATGGCTGTTGCAACATTTTTGTTAATGTTGTGGCAGCCAATCACATCTAATCATTTCATCTTTCGGGCCCGCAGATCCTCTGCAGCCTGAAATAAGCATATATTTTGAACCATAATTTCTCAAAAACTAATGAATGGATTTACACCAAATGAGAAAAAGCACACTTTCTGGAGAAAGGTCCTGCTTTCTGAGAAAATTGTGTAATTCCGTTCAGCCATTTTGGCTGTAGTTGTGTCTTATTTTCCCACGGGAAATTTCATAGGGGAAATGGGTTTTGGGACCCCCCCTTTTTTCTCAGCCCCCACTTAACGGATCACCGTGATACTTTCTATGAAGAAACTGAGGTGGATGAGTCTTTTTGGAACATTTTCATGAAAATTATTCAAATGGTGCCAAAGATATTAGTAAACCAAAAATCCGTTTCCTAAGAAAACATGGTCGTAACTATAACAACCCAGTGGCAACCGCCACTGGATAATATGGGTATATATTTTGTGCTAGATTTTTCTGTGAACCAATGTGTGCCCCCCTAAAATTCAATTCTAGAGACACCTCTATATGACTCTAAGCATGGGGTTGCATGCACAGCAGGCAACAAAGCAGCGATGTCCCATAAAGTGTGTTTGGCACCGTTTGGCTTGCAAACCCTGAAAAGGTGGGTGACGCGCCATCAAGGACTGTGACCTAGGAGCTGACGTCATCAGGACTGATAACAGGGGGCAAGAATCTTCACAAAGCTTTTTTGAGCCTTTAAGTCAGTCATCTTTTTTCTCACATAGACCGTATATTTTTATGCTTACATGGAGTGCTCTGGTCAAGGTTACATATCATCCAGGGACGAGAAATAGATGTCTGCCTCTGTGGGCATGTTGTGTTGTATATTTGCTTGTTCTTTTATCTTGTTCTTATACATTTATTTGTGTTCTACGTTTTATGCACGTGAGCCAGCTCCTGCTCCACATTGGAGATTCTATTCTAGATCTCTGACAGTAGACGTTAGGAGCTGGACACAGAAAGATGCATATCCTTGTTCTCTGCTGCAAACTAGTGTTTCTATTTGCAAATAAATAAGCTTTTCAATCAACTGGGTGTCGGCTCGACTTTACAAGTGGCGACGAGCGAAACACTGGTGAACCTACGCATTAATTGGATTTCATGTATAGACAACCTCTCAAAGAATATTTCTGCAAGAGTTTCTTTAACCTGGGGAAGTCACAGCAGTATTATTGGAGCAAGTCTACGCCCTCTTCGGATCTACAATCAGTTTGTGTCAAACAAGATACATTGGATTTATTTGAACATCTTACTGTTGTTGACTGTGACTGTTGGCGTGTTTTGAATGTCTACTTGCTTGTGCTCGGCGCATGCAGTATTGAATTCGTGGTGTTCCAGGTGCATCTGGTTCTGCAATCTGTGGAATCTTGAGAGCCGCCGAACCCAAGTGTTCCTTCCCGGCTTTTCCTTTTCGCACTGCATTGTGTGGCGCATTCATACAGCCGTAAGGTCACGTTGCGTGACCTTTGCGTGCTGTCATGTTGGATCCACAGTTTCCGTGTGCATTTCGCTTGGAAGTTTGTGTATTGTTTTCAGACTAGTTCATTTTGTTGTGAGATTTAAAGGCAGTGCGTGGTGACGCACACACCTCAGCATTGTTTTTCACTTCATTTGTGAGACTTAACAGCAGCGCGTGTTGACGCGCACACCTCAGCATCGGTTTTCCACAATGGACAAGAAGCATTGAGAAATTGTAATTGCTGTACTTTTCAGTAATATTCTACGGCAGCGCGCGGTGACGCGCACACCTTCCATTGTTATTTGTCCTATATGGCAAGTACCTCCAAGTTTTGATTATTCATTATATTGTTCTATCCTTGATACAGTGAACTAGTCCTTCTTTTGGTGAAGAAAGGACACTGTACTTAGATTATTTTACAGTGAACTAGTTTTCCCTGGGGGAAGTAAGTACACTGTTCAATCATGGCCAGTAAAAACTTCTCATTACAACCATCTCAAACCTTTTGGCGTGCTGGAGGGAATCCTTGCATGAAATGGATCGAATGGAAAGGTTATTTTTTATATTTTATATACACTATCAATGAAGATGAGGAGTTGGCCTAACGGCTAGGGCGGTCGACCTAGAATCTGGGGAACCGGGTTCGAGTCTCGGCAATGACGCTGAACATCCTGTGATTCTGGGCAAATCACTTAATCTCTCTGTGCCTAACAAAAATGAATGTGTCCTCATGTAACACAACTGGTGCTATGTAAGGCGCTCTGATACCCGATACCTTCGGGTCAAGTTCGCGTTATATAAAACTCCATAAAAAATAAAAATAAATAATAAATAAAATTAAAAAATTTAAAAAAAGAAAGGTAGAAAATGATTTTGTTGCATTCTGTTGGTCCAGGTAGACTTAAAGCTTATGAGGAAATTACAAAAGCTCTTGGGGGTGGGGATGTTAATGTGTTGGATGCCATTGTGAATGATTTTGATAATTACTTTGCGCCCAACGGTGTGTATCGGAATTGTTAGGTACAAATTCTTTCATAGAAAACAAGAAGTGAATGAGACTGTGGATGAGTATGTGTCTGCCTTGAGGAAGTTGGCTGCTGATTGTAAATTTGATCATCTTCAAGATCAGTTTATCAGAGATCAGATGGTGATGCATGCGAGAGATCCTGCCATTCAGGAGAGGTTATGGATCAACGGTGACGCTAATTTAAAAGACATTTTAGCTATAGTAAGAAAAGCTGAGATGTCTAGCCGCAGTGCTAAAGTTCTCAAACAAGAAGCCAGAGAGGGGTCCGAAAATGTTATTAGCAAAATCAAAGCTAAAGGCATGGCTAACTCTAAGAGAGAAACAGTTAGAAACCAAGAGTTTGTCAAAAAGGGGAATCTGAGATGTTTTCGCTGTGATAGCGCTTCACATATAGGGGCCGATTCCGATTCAGGCCGGAAAACATACCGACCGACTCGGTACGGGAATGTTGTCCGACCGACACGTACCGGCGCTGCCCGATCCGCGTAGTACGATGCAATGCATGTGAATTACGACCGACTCGTACGGAACACAAGCCGAATGACCGAACCGCACGGAAACCAGCTATCCGGCCGGGAAACTACGCGAATAGAACCGACCGACACGCACCAGGAATTAACCCGACAGAAACGTACCCGCGAACTCCGACCCGCGCAGTACGGTGCAATGCGTGTAAAACCAGACCGAGTCGCACGGAGCCCAAGCCGTACGACCGACACGCATACAAAACCGAGCCGAAGCAACCCAATACTCCGCGACCGACGCGTACGCCGCACATGAAACCCATCAGGAACACAGCTTGAAAGACTCGGAGAAGCCCGCACGAGCCAACTGCAGCGTCCTACTCGGTCAGAAGAACGTCTCCTACATGCCCAAAACCCACAAAGGAAAAATACAAAAAAAAGGGCCAAACAAGCAATGACAAAGTCAATAAATACTGGGGAAAAAAAACATGGAACAAAGACACACCCACAACTCCACCCATATAAAGGCCACAAATCACTACCATGATCCTTTGCAAATTCAACTGACCTGCCAGCACAGAACACCATCAGACAGCAACCACAGACACACTCACAACTCATCCATCACACAAGCCACACACCATTAGCACCTCCCAAATAGCACCCTCACAAACACCCAGCAAAACCTACACTCACCCACCCTCACTTGCACACTCACACACACATCAATCCCCACCACCACCCATCACCATGCCCCCAAAGAAGAATCCAAAGTTCCTAGAAAGTGAATTGGAAGTCCTGGTAGATGAGATCCTCATGGTAGAGCCACAGTTGTTTGGTACATTGGTCCAACAGACCCCCATGTCGCAGAAAACCAAGATGTGGGAGAGGATCGTCGACAGGGTGAACGCACAATCACCATGTTTGCGCACAAAGGAAGACATCCAGAACAGGTGGTATGATGTGCGCAGGAGGGTCAAGGACCTACTCAAGAAGTATTACGCCTTGAGTAATCGCACCGGCAGTGGCCCTCCTGCCAAACCAGTATACCTCAGGCCCTGGGAGGAGAAGTTGCGGGCCATCCTACCACCAGTGAGCGTACATGGACTATCAAACATCCCAGAGCCTGGTGAGTACACAACCAATATACCCAATATTGTGTGACAATACACACACATCACTGTCAAGGGGATAGTCAAAACATGCACCCTTAGCAAATCCACAGCAACCAAAAGATAATCATCCCAAGATGTGTATGTTAGTTAGATAAACACAATACATGCCATCTCATAGTGATATGTAACTGTGTCATGACATGTACAAACCTAACAACAAATAGAGCAAGGCAGTGGCACAAATCTAACCAACAAACACAGTCAGATATTTTGCCACCACTAGAACACCACCTCACAGGGAAGCTCACTGAAAGGAAGGAATTCTGTGTATGCTGGTGAAGTGAGTGTAGCCAATAGCATGATGGGAGTTGTAGTCACAGATATTGGTCACCCTCACAATTGGCCCATCAACACCACTCTGAACCATGCTCACATCACAGGGAGTGGAAAAGAACTGACAAGATGGCTGACACTGGGTACTGCTGTGGGGAGCACAAGGCCCTGCTGGGAACTGTGCACCAACCAACAGCAGGACACCACTGACTGACATCCTGTAAGCCAACTTGCACTCCCTGCAATGGAAGCACGTTCCATGGTGGGATATCTGGCTGGGTGGGAAGGAGGACTGATAGCTCTGACCATAGTTACAAGCAGCTTTTCTCACACACCCCCTTAACACAAACTCCACACAACTCACCTGGGACAATGCAATGCCTCACACTCTAATTAAATATCCCACAAAGAACAACCACACTGGGTTATGCTGTGTGAAGCACAGGGACACTCTTGGGACTTGTAGCCAAACAAACGCCAGGACAACACTGTCAGCCATCCTGTCAGCACAGGCACACTACCCCACAGGGAAGCAGAGTCAAAAGGAAGGAAGTATGGGCATGCTGGGAATGGGGGGTGTAGGCAATAGCATGATGGGAGTGGTAGTCACAGCTCAACATCCCCCACCCACATGGCCCAGCAAGCTCAGCCTGAAGCATGCACACCTCACAGGCAGTGAAAAGCCACTTCAAAGATGTCTGACACTGGCCTCAGCTGTGGGGAGCACAAGGCCCGTCTGGGAACTGTGCACCAACAAACAACAGGACCACACTGTCAGCCATCTTGCCATTGCTGTCACACTCACACACAGTGAAGTCGACTCAAAAGGAAGGAAGTCTGGGCATGCTGGGAAGGGGGTGTAGGCAATAGCATGATGGGAGTTGTAGTCACAGATATTGGTCACCCTCACAATTGGCCCATCAACACCACTCTGAACCATGCTCACATCACAGGGAGTGGAAAAGAACTGACAAGATGGCTGACACTGGGTACTGCTGTGGGGAGCACAAGGCCCTGCTGGGAACTGTGCACCAACCAACAGCAGGACACCACTGTCAGCCATCTTGCCATTGCGGTCACACTCACGCACAGTGAAGTCGACTCAAAAGGAAGGAAGTATGGGCATGCTGGGAAGGGGGTGTAGGCAATAGCATGATGGGAGTTGTAGTCACAGATATTGGTCACCCTCACAATTGGCCCATCAACACCACTCTGAACCATGCTCACATCACAGGGAGTGGAAAGAACTGACAAGATGGCTGACACTGGGTACTGCTGTGGGGATCACAAGGCCCTGCTGGGAACTGTGCACCAACCAACAGCAGGACACCACTGTCAGCCATCTTGCCATTGCTGTCACACACACACACAGTGAAGTCGACTCAAAAGGAAGGAAGTATGGGCATGCTGGGAAGGGGGGTGTAGGCAATAGCATGATGGGAGTGGTAGTCACAGCTCAACATCCCCCACCCACATGGCCCAGCAAGCTCTCACTGAAGCATGCACACCTCACAGGCAGTGAAAAGCCACTTCTAAGATGTCTGACAATGGTTCTCTGTTGTGGGGAGTACCAGGCCCTGCTGGGAACTGGGCACCAACCAACAGCAGGACACCACTGACTGACATCCTGAGAGTTAACCTGCACCCACTGCAAGGGTGGCATGCTTCATGGTGGGATAACTGGGCTGGGGGAGAAGGAGGTCCGGATGTCAACCAAATACCACCAATGCTGGTCATGCACACACCTCAACATCCACATTGAAATGCATCAGGTTGGCAGGACAATGAGCCACACCAATATCAACCTCTGACTGTGACAACTTAGGATAATGCAATGTACAGGGCCGCATCCAGAGGTACAGTCACAACTGTCATGTGTTTGAACCATTGATGCCTGCAGAAACATAACATACATTGTGTGTCTCTCCCAAAAACAGGTGATGATGGGGACACAGCAGCAGATGAGGAGGAGTCCCTGTCCCAGGCTCCGGTGGCCCCTGAGCACTCTGGTGTGGAACAGCCTCTGCCCTCATCGGATGGCGAAGACCAACCTGGCACCTCCGGTGTGAGTCATCATGCAGCACCAGCAGGACCACCATCTACACCCCCTGCACCCATTCCTCCAATATCTGGCAACACACAGACCACCCCCCCCGACACGGACAGACCAAGGTCACTGAATGACAACAGCACAGGGACCCCAGCCCACCGTGAAGCAACGGACAACAACCCCAGTACCAACCCCCAAGGGGGCCTAGGGTCACCTGTGCGTGCCACCGCAGGTCCCGCACGTGTGGCCAGGGGTGGTGGGAGGGGTGGTAGGCAGAGGTCGCTGTTTGCAGAGGGGTCTGGACTGGATGATGACCCACAACTGGTACGCATTGCTGATGCGTACCAGAATAGAACCGGAGAGGTCAGCCAGGTAGTGGGGATCCTCAAGGACATTCAACAGCAGCAGGCTGCCCATCATGCCCGCTTGTACTCCCACATGTCCCGTGTGGAGACACACATGTCCCGTGTGGAGACACACATGTCTGGCATGGAGTCCAAGTGGGACACATTGGAAGAACTGACAGTGGTGCAGAGGGACATATTGACATGCCTCCGCCAGATTAGCACCAACATGTCCACACCTCCCTGTGTGCCCACAACATCTGGTGCCGCAACAACTGCAACTGCCACAGGGAGGGAGGATGACTCTGGTGGAGAGTCCTCTGCACCGCAGCGGCCTGCACGTGAGGGTCCCCCAGAAAGAAGAGGGGTCGTCCGAGGAAGGACAACTGAGAGGCCGATGGCCATGTACATCCCCCAGGAACCCAACACCTGTTCTGGAAATTCTCCTTTGTGTGCAAACTGTTCACCCTGTCGAATGCAACCCAACTCTCCCACATGACATGGGGAGTTTAAGTTGGACTAATGTATCAGATGACTGTGGACTTTACTCAGGACATTTCTGCTACCAACACTTCCAACTCATCTGGGAACTTTGGATTCCAATCCCAATGTACAGCACCCACCATCCTGTGCACTATCCTCACACATGTATGTAAATAAACTCACTAATACACCATACTTGCCTCTGTTATGATTCCAACGTTGTTTTTGTCATGGAGATGATGATCTGCTAAATGACACTGTGCATGCTAACTGCTACAGCAAGTTCAACACCGTCATGTGAGTCATGGCGACGTGACACATATGAGGGAGACACACCACTAGGGCTACACAACACATACACACCAGGGCCATCTGACTCATCGCCTACACTGATGTTGCCAGGAAATACAGTGGAATGCACAGACACCACACCTATTCAGAGTCTGTGTTAACTAGCCCACAGGTGCAGTAAGCAAATGTCAGTCAGATGTGTGACCACAGACAACGCACATCCCAAAGTGAAGCACAGGTTTATTACACATTTGCAACATGTTGTTTCCACTACAGATGCAAGGTAATCCCATGTGGCAGTGGCCACACAGTCAACAAGTGTAGAAGAAATAAAGTCCAGGGGTGTGTGGCACATCACCTGTAGGGAAACGACTGCTTCCACCCTGGAAGTTGAATCATGGTGTCGGGGGATCCGAGTTGACCAAACAACTCTGAAAGTACCCTGTGAAGGACAGACATGACACACAGTCAAAAGCACTGAAGAACAGGACAGAACTGCAATACTCATGCCCAATACATGTCACAAGATACCTACACAAAACCAAGTTAGCATGTCAACACTGTTGGGGAGTACAGACTACCTGTAAGGACACATCGCTGCACGCATCCAGTCAAGTAGCACATGGCCACACTCAAACAGCAACAGAGCACCACCAACACATATCATGCAAACTCAAATCATTGACATGACATCTCTGGATACTCACATTCAGCTGAAGAAGTTGGTGATGAGCTGTGTGCGGACATCACCCTCATCATCATCATCATCATCACTGGCAACGTGGCCCAGGCCAGGATCCTCCACAGGTGGCGGATGTTGGTCATCGTCATCCAGGATGAGAGGCAACTCCTTCCGCACTGCCAGGTTGTGTAGCATGCAGCAGACAATGAAAATCTTGCACACCTTTGCTGGGGCATATGGGAGGGCCCCTCCTGTCTTGTCCAGGCAGCGAAAGCGGCTCTTCAGGAGACCAAATGTCCGCTCGATCACTCTCCTGGTCCGACCATGTGCCTCATTGTAGCGCATCTGGGCTGGTGTCACAGGGTTCCTGAGGGGTGTCAGCAACCACGGCATGTTGGGGTATCCCGAGTCACCTACATACAGACAATTGCACATAGCTGAGTTGGGAAAGAGGGTGGAATACAACATTGCAGAACACACACAATGGTACAAAGTCAGTACACACCGACAAGCCAGGCACGCTGGTTCTGCATCTGTGACATCATCGTCGGGATGCGACTACTCCTCATCACGTAGGCATCGTGTGCAGAACCGGGGAAACGTGCACACACATGTGAGATGCTCATATCTGCAAGACATACCACCAGAGCATTGATAGAATGGTAATGTTTCCTGTTCCTGTATGCCTGCTCATGTGCCTGTGGTGGTACCAAAGCCACATGTGTCCCATCAATGGAGCCGATGACATGTGACATCCTCCCCAGGGCATAGAAGTCACTCTTGACGTCAGTGAGTTGTTGACGTTTAGGGAAATAGATATACTGGTTCAGGTATCTCAACATTGCCTCCAAAACATCGCGTAGCACACGGCTGAACATGGTCTGTGACATCCCACCAGCAGACGCCACAGTGTGTTGAAAGGTACCGGTGGCAAAGAAGTGTAGGGCTGCTATCACCTTCACCTTGGGGGTCAGCGCTGTAGGGTATGGCCGGCCAGGTTGCAAATGTGGGGCCAACCGCACCGCCAATTCCTCAATCAGCGGCCTGTTGAAGCGGTACCGTCGGATGCAGTCACGTTCAACCATGGTTGGAAGGTCAGGGAATGGTCTATGGACAGCTGGTGCCCTGCAGTGCATAGGTGAACAAAGAAAGATTGTCAGTCACCCCACATATGTGGCATTGACCATACTCAATATCACATGATACATCATTACGAGACACAGGTACTTGATGTGTGTGCCGTTCTGTATGGACATATATGGCACCTACATGGCCAACATCTAACATCACAGTTCAACATGTGTTGACAACAAGTTCCAGGTTGTGCTATGGGAAATCATTAGGCTGTGTCACAGTACCCATGTACTGCTGTCACGTTCCAAACACACACCACAGTGACAAGTGAGGACATATGTGCCACAGGCATCACAGCTCATTGACAGGTAGATTCCCAGGGACCCTGTATTGCCACATGGACACTGGCATGACATGGCGTATCATGTACACGTCAGCAAAACAACCATGACTCCCACAGGTAGTGGCCCCTGTTGCCTCTGCAGGACAGACATGGACGTCTGTGACACACGCACAACATCAAAGTCGATGCACAAACAACGTGGATGTGGAGACTGTCTCCCATTGTGCACATGGAATCAGAGACATCTGAAACACAACATGCACACAGACTGTGGAGGGCCATCACTATTGTGGCAATGGGTCACCCTGTGACGTACATACCTTCCCACATGGGACTCAGGGTGTATGTGACATGACATACACATACACAACCTGGAAATGTGACCATGCCACATGCTCTGAACTGAACAGTTGCACATCACAGTGGTCATGTGCACAACACACAAAGGATTCTGTCCCCATGAACACGTGCACAGCCTGGGAGTGGCTGCCCCCAAGTGCCACCAAAAACCACATGTTGACCCCCATACACACACAGGTAATGCAGCCTTACATGCCTTAGGATACAGTGTGGACAGGCTGTGGTGTTGTAGGTGTGCCCCTGAGTCCCTGGCAAGTAATTGTGGCTGGCATACGTTCACCAGTGACAACCATGGTGACATATGCGAGTGACTTGTACAGGGACGCGTCTTACAGCAATGGACCGATCGGTGCGCACGCATTGGCCATTGCATATGATGTGGACGGATGCGTGTTGTGCTCCGAAATACGCGTTGTACAGCAATGGACCGATCGGTGCGCACGCATTGGACATTGCATATGATGTGGACGGATGCGTGTTGTCATCCGAAATACGCGTTGTACAGCAATGGACCGATTGGTGCGCACGCATTGGCCATTGCATATGATGTGGACGGATGCGTGTTGTTTTTCGAAATACGCGTTGTACAGCAATGGACCGATCGGTGCGCACGCATTGGCCATTGCATATGATGTGGACGGATGCGTGTTGTTTTTCGAAATACGCGTCGTACAGCAATGGACCGATCGGTGCGCACGCATTGGCCATTGCATATGATGTGGACGGATGCGTGTTGTTTTCGAAATACGCGTGGTACAGCAATGGTCCGATCGGTGCGCACGCATTGTCTATGGCCTGACATGGTAACGGACGCGTTTTCGAAGCTTTAACGAGTCGGATGCAGTGAATTCAGTTGGCCACCCACAACAATGTTGCAAATTCATGGGTGTCATGAAGTTGAACTTTTGAAGGATGCTGTGGGCGTGTATAAGTGGTGCAATTCCATGGATTGGCCAGATTCAGAAGATGCAAACGACTTGGACCTATCACTGTGGACACATGGGACAGTATCTGCCTCTGCAGCACACATATAATGCTGGCTGTTCCCCTGAGAGCTCACTTGCCTGCACTACATGCTCCAGGACGACATCTGCCACCACCACTGCTGCTGTCTCTGCATCCTCTGGCTACTGCAATGGCACGTACTGTGGATAGAGCCCCAGCCTTCAGCACTGAGGAGAACCAGGCCCTGCTGGACAGCCTCCTTCCACAGTACAGCAAGCTGTATGGGAAACCAGGGGAGCAGGTGAGTGTGCTGTCCACTGCCTTACTAATTGTGCATGTTGTCTGACTAGCAAGACTTACAGTGTGTACACCAGTGGCTAGCATGCTCACTGAGTAGTTGTCACCCCCCAAAGTGTGTAGTCACATGTACTGAACAGGTATAGTGCAGTAACAGTGCATTCCAACAAGATTTGACTTCCCAGGCAATGATACCATTTAGTAACTGCTGGCAAACTGTTCATAGCCAAAGTTGCACTACCTGTGAACATCATATGCCCCTGTGATTGAGACATGTATATCCAACTGTGTGATGCACGGAAATGTTGCATGTGTAGTAATGGCCTTTTCACTTTGTCATCCTCACAGGTTGATGCCCACCAGAAGCAGGAGATCTGGCTGACCATCGTCTGGGCAGTACGATCTGTGGGGGTCTACAGGCACAGGATCCGCAACTGCCAGAAGAGGTGGCACGACCTTCGGGGCTGGACCCGGAGGATCGCAAGGGTCCAGCTGAAGCTGTCGCCTCCTCGCAGGAGGGGCGGACACCGGACCCTGACCCCCCACATGCTCCGGATCCTGGCGGTGGTCTTCCCTGACCTGGATGGTCAGCTGAAGGCCAGACAGCAGCAAGGAGGGGGTAAGTGCTAGCCTTAACTGTGTACTATGACTAACATGCTCTATGCACTCCTTTAGCCTGGTTCCAGTACCACAGTACAACTGTCATGTCGTCCTGGACTCATGTCCCTCACTTGTGTCATGCCCCCTCCTCATCTGATACACAGGTGTGGCCCTTACAGTCTGTGACTTAGGTCACTTGGGTACTGTGTACTTGCAGTTACCTGTGGTTCAAGTTGGGGACAGCATCAGTTACTGGAACTTTGTGGTGGGCTGCATGGGTGGTACAATTGCTCACAATGCCTGTGATCTGACATGTACTCTGGGTATGGCTTTAATATGTGTTCCAATTGCTGCTCTGACTCACCACATGTCTGGGTTATGTGCCACACACCCATGCTGCTGCAGAGACCAAGGTAGGAGCCTCAGAAGTATGTACATCATGTGTGTGACACATGCATAGCCACCTGCCTAGTGTTCAGGGTAATACCATGTTGCACATGGACCAGGACTGTAATGCCTACTCCGTACATCGAAGGCACTCTGTTCTCCCACTCCCGTGTGTCAGCATACATGTTGGGCATTGTGAAGAGTGCACTGAGGTGTATGCCTCTGTCTCACCGTGGTGTGGCCTTGCTTTTTGGACTCCTGGAGTGTTTAACAATTTGGGGTGGCCAGCCATCTGAGTTGTGACTATGGGATCTGCACATAGGTTAATGCATACGTCTCTGATCCCTTGACTGTGGACAATGTTGTATGAAACATTGAGGTGCAGGCAGCTTTGGTTCATTCTCATCAGACGGTGAAGTGCTCATGTGTATGGATTTGTGTTTGCAGTCACTCAAATGTCTCATTTGATTGACATGGGATCATCTCAGTCCTCATGATGTGGGTGGCCAGGGGTGCACATGTGCACCTGTCAGCTACAGGGCTTACATTCCAAAAAATTCCATGATTGTGACACAGTGCAGACTGGTGTTGTGTGTATGCACTGCCCCTGTGACAGGAGACATTTATGACTGACTTACCAGACAGGCCTGTGCCATGACATTCCAATCGCAAAGGGTGATCCAGCAGTGGTGTGATATGTCCTGCATGCACACCATTGTCGCATTGTCTATCAGGACATGAGGACATCATTGTGTCTGGTGATGGAAGCAAAACCCGCATATCAACAGAGACTTTGCCCATCACTTTTCCTGACACATGTACTGAGTCAGTGGCAGGAGATGGCATGTGTTTGGAGTGACACATTTCCATATGTTCTCTTGGATGTCCAACAACTGTGTATGTGGTGCATGTGTGCACATATGATTAGTCGCATACAACAGGCAGCAGACAGATGGGTGCATGGACAGGTAGGATGTGTGTGGCATGACTGACTGTCAGGCAGACAATGGGCTTCTTCAAATCAGTGTCAGCACTTATTGCAATGTCTAGCAAATGATGGCAGGGCTTGCTCTGTGATGTGCTGTACTTACTGTGGTGTGTGTGGTCAGTACAGGTGACTAATGTTGCTCTGTTTATCCTGATTGTTTGCAGATACATCCACGGCCAATCAATCAATCAATCACAAGATTTGTAAAGCGTACTACTTACCCGCGAGGGTCTCAAGGCGCTGAGGGAGAGGAGGGGGGTGTTGCCGCTACTGGTCGAATAGCCAGGTCTTGAGTCGTCTCCTGAAGGTCAGCAGGTCTTGGGTCTGTCGTAGGTTGAGGGGAAGGGTGTTCCAGATCTTGGCGGCGCGGTGAGAGAAGGATCTGCCTCCGGTGGTGGTTCTCCGGATGCGCGGGACGGTGGCCAGGGAGAGGTCGGCGGAGCGGAGCTGACGGTTGGGAACGTAGAAGGAGAGTCGACTGTTGAGGTGGCCACAGGAGGAGACAGCTCCACGGACCAAGAGGAGCGGCAGAGCCAGACTGGGTCCACTGCAGGGGAGAGCGAGGGACCCAGTGGCATGGAGGGTGAGGGGAGCCACACTGAGGAGACCTCATCTACGACCACCTCGGCTGGGGAAAACAGCACTTCCAGTGAGGACTCCCTTGTGGAGGCGGGTGTCAGCAGACCAGAGGCAACGTCAAGCAAGTCTGTCCCCGCCACCACCACCATCTCCACCCTCCCATCTGCTCTCATCCCACATGTCCGTGGAGGCTCCCGTGTAGGGGAGCGTGTCTCCTTCATGCCAGGCACCGCACCCCCTGCCTCTGTCCCCCCTGCTGCCCTGAGTGTGGAGTCTGTGGACTTGCTGAAACAGATCCATGTAGGGCAGACATCAATGCCGAGTGTCCTCCATGCACACACGGGTCTGTTGACACAACTGGTGTCATTCATGGAGGGCATGTCATCTGGCATGTCTGCCCTACATCGGACCAATCAGTCCATGGCCTCCTCACTGACAGCAGCAGTGTCCCTCCTGCAACAGTCCCTCACCCCTCCTACCTCTGCCCCATCCACAATCCCCAGCACCCTACCTGTCCCAAGCACACACACACCGGCACCGGCACGCATCAGCACAGACACAAGCAGCACACAGACACACAAGCCAAAATCCAGACGCACACGCACAGTCAGGGGACTCATACCTCACTCACAGGGGATGGGGCCCAGTCACACACACACGCATCCACGAGCACTCCGCAGTCCTCAGATACCTCTCCCTCCAAAACCCCTTCCCTTGCCTCACCTGCAACCCCCCCTCTCAGAAGCTCTTCCTCTGTGAGCTTGGCCTCTTCCCCACAGATACATCTGACACGAAGTCCAGGCGGAAGAGGCGACCACCACACACAGAGGGGAGTGCCCCTCACACCCGGACACCCTCCCCCAGGCACAGGCAGACTGAGGACCCCATTCGAAAGTCCCTCCGGACCAGGAAGGGTAAGACCCCCACCACCACCACCACGCAGCTCCACCACACAGTCTCTCTCCTCCATCCCCCAGGCCACCACTCCACAGGTTCCACCGCCACACCCTGCCCCAGGTTCCCCCACACACCGATACCGCATCCCCAAACTGCTTAGGCCCTCCCCCCTACCACTTGCTCTTCCACCCCCAAACCAGACGCTCTGCCTGTTTGTGCCACTGGTGTGGAGACCGGGTCCCCCTCCTCTGTCCTGCCCACCTCATCTGCCCCCCCTTCCACTCCCTTGGAGTTATGCACTGCAGTGGAGTCCACAACCACCCCATCTGACTCAGGCACTGCAGTGGGGACCCAGTCCACTCCATCTGACCGGCCCACTGCAGTGGTTGCAGCACCCACACCATCTGACTTGTGCCCTACAGTGGTGCCGGCCCCCACTGAGTCAGACACCTCCACTGCAGTTGCCGGTGACACTCCTGCACCCACCACCCCTTCACTGCCTCCTTCTGGCATCCCCTGATCCTGTCCCTGTGGTGCCTGGCCTGCCCCTTGTATGCCCCTCCGAGGGGGATGTCCCCTGTCCGTACCAGTGCAGGCAAGCAATCGGTGACAAGTTGTCACATACCACCCTGTTGGGTCTGTGTATTTGGACTGGCCATTGGCCTTAGTTTCTTTTGGACTTAAAATTTTAGTTTAACATTTGCTGAATAAAGCCTCTTTTTGTTTACTTGTGGTTTTTCTTTGGATGTACATGATGTAGATGAGTATCATCATGCATTTGCAGTTGTAATAGTGTTCAGATCAGGAAAATGAAGTGTTGCTGTGATGGACTCCATGTGGTCCATGGGATATGTGTCCTAATGTAGTCTGGATCTATAGCATCCTTTGCTGCAGTCTGAGGGTGTAATGTTCAGCATTTGACACAGGGATGTACGTTTTGCATTTGTAAATTAACATCTTTGGCTTACACTGATGCACATCTGGTGGGCTTACCACTGTTCAATGTTTCTATTTCCCTGACTGGGTGCCCATCTCCACTGGACATGCAGTTTAGCACATCAATGTTGAAGGACTCATCTGTGTATACAGTGCAACTTGCTTGACACGTGTTTTGGGTGTATGCAGATGACTGACGTGACACTCCCGTACCCAGGCTGATGTGAGCAGAGCCTTCAGTGTGTTGTAGTTGTTGACTCACTGACCGAGTGTTCTGCTGACATGTTTGAGTCGTGCACAGACAAGGTTTGGCACAGCGGACCTTCCACAGGAGTGGTTTGCCCTCATGGCAGTGTGTAATCCCGTGACATTGCCTGGGCCCGTGTTGTGTGTTGTGTGAGCATGTCTGTGTGTGTTCCCTTCCCTTTTCCTACACAGGCTGTGTCCCTAGGGATGTTCCTGTTTGTGATGCTTGCTGAGTTGTCCTGTGTTCATCCAGCATCTTGGACCTGGTTTCTCCGGGATGTGGGTGCATGGCAAACTAATGTTCATCAGGTTGTCATCCCTAGTTGTCTTTGTTGTCAGGGCTGGGGATGTGGGCAAACGCAGATGGGACACAGTCAGGATCCCCTTGGCACTTGTTGACCACAAGTCATGTAATTTACAGTTTGTGGTAGCTTTCAGTGATTGTGACACGTGTGTCTGACTGCTGCCACTCCTCAGGGTCAGAGCTGCAATGTTGGAAGTTGTCTATGTGTGTTCTTTGTGGGTCACCATGGCTTCTTCATTGGTGTGTGACTGTGGCCGGGATCCCATTGATTGGGGTGGATTTCACGTCATGCCCATGTACGGCGTACTGTGCAGTGTGTCAGACATTCACGAGTCTTGTTGACTGGCCATGTGTGATGGGTTTCTGCACCTTATTTCCCACCACCACCCCTGGGATTGTCATGGGTGCATGTGCAATGTCACCAGTCCATGTGAGCTTCACTGCTGCACATTGGTGGAGATCAAGGTGTGTGGTGTTGAGTGTGTGCAAATGTGAGTTGTTGCACGGCTAGACCCCTACCTCCATATTGGCCTTGGCTGACAGGCCGTGCTGATTGATTTGTGCTTGTGTAGGTGTGATGGTAGTTAGTTGCTCAGGACACATGGCTGTGGTTCACAGTGTGAACGACATCTACCTTTGTCATCACAGTGGGATTATCATGCAGGCTAGTGTCACCACAATGTGGGGTCCCTGGGGGTAGTGCTGTGGTGGGTCTGTCTCTTGCTGTGTTAGTTGCTGTTCCTACAAGCTTGTGTGACATGTGTAATTTGGGCTCCCTCTCATCTAACAATGCCTGATTGCCCACATAGGGAATCCGATCCATGCGTTACTTTTGTGTGGCACTGTATACACATCTGTGTAATTGGGATTCAGGCCTCCTCGTGTTGTGTGGTTGCCTGGGGACACTGGCACACCCCCCATCACCTGTTGTGTTTGATATGCAGTGTGAGGCTGCCTGTTTGTGTTTGTGCATCTGCACCACTGCATTGGCATATCTTTAGTGTGCCATTGGCTGTATGTTGTTTGGTGGATTTCCCCTGCTGTCCCTGGGACTCCTAGGTCATCAGTCAGCACAATAATCATGGTTTGTATGTCCCATTGCTGCCATGGTATGGTGTTTGTTCACCTCACATCTACAGTCTCCACAGGATATCTACATTTGTGTGTCCATTGGTGCAGATATGTGGGTCTGCATTATGATGGTCACTTCTGTCATTGTGTAATTGATAAATGTTGACAATGTCAGCCCCCATGGGTGATGTTTGTCTGCACATGGCCAAAGGTATGTTTTATTTGCACTGCACTGTTGGCCTCACCCAATCTATGTTGCTATGGGACACAACCACTACTTTGCCACTGATGTGTTTGTTGTTGTGTGACCAGGAATCATACATGCTGTTTGGCAGTTGCAGCTTTTTCCATGACAACACTTACCTTTTGGTCACTGTGATGATGGGGGTTTAGACCCCATTGCCACAATGTTCAAAATGTGCTTCAGTTATGGACCCCACACTTACATTTTGGTCACTGTGATGATGGGGGTTTAGACCCCATTCCCACAGTGGTCATGGTCTGCTTGCATTGTGGAGGCCACACACATTTATGTGTGACACATGTGATAGGGGGTCACATTGTATGTTCAATGTCATGTTCAGTGTTGTAGGCATTTGACACAGACTACACACACTTGTCATGATGTTGGGGGGATGTCTTTTTCTGACATTCCTTATGTTGGAGTATGCCGGTTGTGTCATGCATTACCCGTCCTATGAGTGGGGATGGTAGTAGTGGGAGGCATCCAGGCCCCCATGAGTAGGGGTGGTGGTAGTGGTAGGCATCCAGGCCCCCATGAGTAGGGGTGGTGGTAGTGGTAGGCATCCATCCCCCTATGAGTGGGGATGGTAGTAGTGACAGGCATCCAGGCCCCCATGAGTAGGGGTGGTGGTAGTGGTAGGCATCCAGGCCCCCATGAGTAGGGTGGTGGTAGTGGTAGGCATCCAGGCCCCCATGAGTAGGGTTGGTGTTAGTGGTAGGCATCCATCCCCCTATGAGAGGGGATGGTAGTAGTGACAGGCATCCAGGCCCCCATGAGTAGGGGTGGTGTTAGTGGTAGGCATCCATCCCCCTATGAGTGGGGATGGTAGTAGTGACAGGCATCCAGGCCCCCATGAGTAGGGGTGGTGTTAGTGGTAGGCATCCATCCCCCTATGAGTGGGGATGGTAGTAGTGACAGGCATTTCAGGCCCACATGAGATGGGGTGGTGGTAGTGGTAGCCATCAGGCCCCTATGGGTGTGTATGGCATTGGTGATAGCCATCCCGCCCCTATGGTTCGGCTGTTGCTAGTGTACGTCATTTCTGCATCCCTATGTGTGTGTGACATATGTCAGGTACGTGTCGTTTGTTTGTGTAGTGGGTGTTTGACTTACCGTCTGCGCCGTACGCGTCCGTACCGGTTCCGGTAATAGATGTAGAGTATTGGTAGGACCTGCGCGATGGGATTCATGGTTGGGTCGTCTCGTTCTGGTTTCTCGTGGCTTCGACTCGTACTCGCCGCTGGCTTGTTCGTCTCGTAGCCGTGGATCGTCTTGTGGCGCGAATCGGAGCTTATGTGCAGCTCTCCCGGATGCTCTGACGTGCCGGACGTAGCGACGGGTTCGGCGCGTACGGAAGGCGCATCTTACTAGTCCGGCCGGAAGGTGCTGTATATTTACTTCCGTGCGACTCGATTCGGCGTTTACGGATCCGGCTCGGGTGGGGAACAGGAGCTGGAATGGGTACGTACGGCTGGGTCGGAATCTGAGCAGTTATGCGCATCGTACTTGCTCGTTCGGACGACTGTTCGAATCGGTCGGGAAACACGCGTTCGGGTTGGTTTTTTTCCGGATGAATAGTGTTAGGTGCGCTTCCGGCCGAGATCGGAATCGGCCCCTTAGCATCCAGCAAGTCCTGTCCTGCTATCAAGCAAAAGTGTTGCAGTTGTGGGGTGGTTGATCATTTTGCCAAGGTTTGTAGGAGAAAAGGGGAGCAGGAGAGTGAAGTGTGTGGATGATGTAGAAGAAAGTTCGAGTGATGAGGAGTATAGAATTTAAAAACTTACCCTTAGTGATCGTAGTAATGAGACACAAAATTTTGATTCCAAAGAATTGTTTATTTTAAACATCAGAGACAATGGGGACATGCATAGGAAGAAACCCTATGTTCCATGTCTATAGGTGGTGTTGTAGTGCAAATGTATGCTGATTCTGTATCTCCATATAATATTGTTGATGAGGAGACTTGTAACTCTTTGTTCGTCAAACGGTTAGGTGACAAATTGTTGGAACCTGATAGTCACTCTGAAGAATTTTCAGTGAGAAAATTGATATGGTTGGTTACAGATCTTTAGTCTTTAGATTCAAAAATAGAGAGTTAATAGGCAAATTTTATGTTGCTAAAAGAGGACCTGCAGTCTTAGGCTAGAAGGATCAAGGGAGTTTAGACATCATTTTGAATCCCAATAGCCATGATCCTGTCATGGTTTTAAATGACAGTGAATTACTTTGTAATAAAATTATGAAGAAATTTCTCCAAGTTTTTGGTGCAGGAATTGGCAATTTGAATGACTTTGAGCACAGTATTGTTCTAAAACCTGACGCATGCCCTAAAGTTCATAAGGTGAGACACATTCCTGTTTTACTTAGAAAGGCTGTGGAAAAAGAATTGGAGAGATTGGTGGAAGCAAATATTATCGAACCCATTGAGTCTGCTGAATGGATTTCTCCAATTGTCGTGGCCAGACGTAGTAATGGAAAACTTAGGTTGTGGATTGATTTAAGGCATCTCAATAACAATATTGTTGTGGATAGATTTCCTCATCCTAAAATTTCAGAGATGTCAAGAATGCTAAATGGTTTTCCTCCATCGATCTGTCTGCCGCTTACCACCAGATTTCTTTAAGTCAGGAGAGTAAACCATATACGGCTTTCATTACACCTTATGGATGTTTTCAGTATAAGAGGTTACCGTTTGGTTTAGCTTCTGCTGCTGCAATTTTCCAAAGACTTATGCACCAGTTGTTTGGTAAGTGCGAGAAAGTAAGGTGTTTCCAGGATGATATCCTAATTTTTGGAGAAGATAGGCAAGAACATGACAGAATTTTAGGAGAGGTTTTAGGTGTCCTGGTGGCAAAAGGGTTTACAGTAGACCATTCGAAATGTAAGTTTGCTGCGAAGTCTATCACATATTTAGGTCATGTTCTTTGTGGTGACTGAGTTGTTCCTAAGCTTTCGTTAGTGGATTGAAGGAAATATTTGACTTTAAACATGGTTCAAAGGGAGTAGTGATCAAGGAGGGGTGTTGAGTTAAAAAATCCTGGAAGGTAAAGAAAGGAGAAAGTTAATTTTCTGAACCCCTGAAGGTGACAAAAGTGTTAAGAAATGCTGTTCAGCTAAGTTATGGCAAGGTTTGGAATTTGAGGCGTGTGGCTATCTTTCACAAGGGGTTGATTCCGTTGTGGATGTTGGGAGTGGAAGTATTAGCAATGGTGTTGCTTTAGGTGCAAATATGGATTTGGATGAGTGTGTGGATGGAACTGTTGGTGAAACGGTAGTGCACACAGGTGTTTTTGCTGATGGTGCAAATAACAATAATAAAGAGGAGTTAGAGGTTGTAAGGAGTGATGGTTTAGAAGGTGATGGTGGCGGTAATAGAAGAGTAATGGAGGATCTAGCAGTTGAGGGATGTTCAGAGTTTGTGGTTGTTGAGGAAGATAAGAGTAAAGAAGGTCATGATAAACGGTTACGTTCAAGACCTAAATGGATGTCGGATTTTATCTGTGAAGACATATTGGAGTAGGTCCTTTTAAAAAAATTTAAAAAAAATTTGAAGGGGGGAGATGTGTTGTGTTGTGTATTTGCTTGTTCTTTTATCTTGTTGTTATACTTTTTTTTGTGTTCTCTGTACGTGAGCTAGCTCCTGCTCCACGTCAGAGATTCTATTCTAGATCTCTGACAGTGGACATTAGGAGCTGGACACAGGAAGATGCATATCCTTGTTCTCTGCTGCATATTAGTGTTTCTATTTACGAATAAATAAGCTTTTCAACCTACTGGATGTCCGGCTCGACTTTACAGGGCATCATTTCACTTTAGATGGTTGTCCTGTGTTGGAGAGACTCATGGTTGTCATTCTTCCGGGCCTATCACCAGTTCCATACCATGTCTAATTCATACTTTCTTCATTGATTTTTACCTCACATGTGGGTTTGGGCGGCACCAGCACAGCTGGGGGCCCATTAGGATGGCGGGTGGAAGCACCACCGCCGTGCTGGCGGATGCAAAAAGCACCAGTTACCGTCCGCCCGCCACAGCACACACACCCGCCCAATTAGGATGCGAAAAGTCAGCCAAACACCGCCCGTAAGCCAGCTACGCCCTCCGCCATCAAAGTGCGCCCGTCCACGGAGCGGTGCGGACTAATGGAGACACAACGCCCGACGAAATCACGTACCGCCCGGCGTACAAATTACGATGCCAGAACCAAACAGTTCCCCCGGCTAAGAGACACCGCACGTGCAAGCAAGGCGGAAAACCGAACGCACAGTACGGATAGCAAAGAGGCGGACCCCCCCGAGCATGAATTCAGCACTGCAGGCCCTCCCCATGCTCTACCTGATGCAGCACCCAGGAGTCAACGCACCGCGGCGACGCAGGTAGGCAGACACACAACAGGGGCACGCAAACAGCGCACACAGTGCAAGGGCGGGAAAACTGTATATGGCCCCCCGACATCCCTGCGTGGACACGACACATCCACCACTGCACCCACACATGCGCACAACGCAGAGGCCAACGGCAGCGCAATGCATGCGCCGCACACAAACAACACAGGGTCACAACCAAACACCACACACACCAGCACCACCCAGAACGCACATGTCACGTGACAGCCCTGCCACAGTCATGTCCCCAACCGGCAATTCACTGTTGCCAACCTGACGTCACACAAGTGACCCGAACATGTCAGTGACGTCACGCCAAATTAGGACACACCCCTGTGTGCAAAACACGGCGAAGCACACAGCGGAGGCAACATCACCCAGCAGAATATGGACCCCGTCGAGAAAAGGTACGCCAGTACCACACAGAAACACCGATGCCACCCTGCACCCAATAACAAGACATGCAATACGTAACATCAAAGATACCGGGGACAGACAACAGGTGGGACCAATTATAACACAAGGCCCAACGTATAGCGGAAACGCAGCCTGCTGCCCACACACGGGAGAGGAGACAGCACTGAATGACCTTCCATTCCCACTCTGAAACCACATCCCGACTAAACAAGCCGGAGACAACAGTCATTGCACCAAAAAAGCCCAACACAGGCATGCAGAGGGAAGCGGCCACAGGGCAGATAGCGCATAACACCAAAGAACATTCACAACGGAAAAAAGAAATGATAACACTCCCCCATGTGGTTCACATGCAAGTTATCTGGAAGGAGTCAGACACCACTGACCTTGACCATTCAGAGAAGCATGTGGGATGAGGGCCCGTGTCCTCCGCACAAGCCAACATAACACAAGTCCTGCCTCCCTACGACCATTACAGAATTCCCAGCAACGTCGGAGGTTGCACACTGCAGACTGCACAGACAGCCGGAGCACGCCACCACAGCGCCCTGCAGCAAAATGGCACTTGCACCACACCTACCCAACTACGCCGGACAGATTAAGCTGTACAAACATAACCTGATACAGATATTGGGATGTGACAATCTGGCCTTGCTGAACGTAAGTTACCGACTAACTTACCGCATCGCATTGTTCAGCTGCGTCATCCCCGTCTTCTACTGTCGGAGGTGTCCCTTCTACTATCCTGTGGATTTATGTCTCTCCAACCCGGCATGTCCAAGGGCGGACCTGCTACAACTATTCAACCCCCTGGACGTCCACGACAGGGCCTGTTCAGCCTATGGGGGCATGGCGTATGTGGCGACTATCGGACCCACACTGCAATGGGACCACTGTGCCTCCACACGACGGATAATGGATTACAGTTACATCGAATGTCATCCAACATGTCCCATCATGCTCCTACAAGGGACAACTCACGACCAACACCTTGACAGCCACCATCCGCTACATTGGATGGCATCCATGTCCACCACCAATGCCATGGAAGCCCTGCTGGAAGGTATTGCATACCTGACAACCTGTCAATTCGTCGGGTCCCGCCGCCATACCCCCAACTGAGCAATGATGTCCCACACCGTACCCATGCTTGGCTTCCGCACGGACTAGGCAGTTACCAGTACAACAACTATACCATACCACCTGCAACTGACACCACATCATCAACTACACTGCCATGATATCTGATATTTTCGGGACATGCACCCCTTTCGTCATCACATCCAGTAACTCTGCATGAACAGGGGGAGGCAGAGGCATGGGATTTGTGTATGGCAACCACATGGACAGAACTGCACGTACAACCATGCCATGATATGGATCCTGCGCCCATCAACATATGCACCGGTCAGTGGACAGTAATCGTCCTGCTGTAGTATGTGAGAGCTGTCACCTCACCTCCCTCTGAACGTCCGTGCCAGGAGCTTTGCATGGACACCAAGTGCATCCACCAACAACATGAGCCCAGTGACTGTGACATGGCCAGTACCCACCACATCGCAACAACAAGTGGGACGCCGTTGCATGCACGTAAGCCCATGCCCTGATGTCACCTCCACGCACGTGTGTATGAGTAACTATAGCAGCAAACCTGTAACATGGAACTGAGATGCACTGTGCCCATGATGACAAGCGGACTGGTAGGCTAAATGTATACTGTCTGTGTCAAAGTCAGCAGCACCACAGTAATTAGCAAATGTACATTAGCACAGCAACGGCTAAGCAGTTGTAACTCTGAAGCCCACATCCCACAGCCAACAACTAATCACATGTACCCCTACACCCTATGCTATGTGTACACATGCTGAGTATATCCTCCACATGCATTTCGCTGCCAGTAGTGTTCACTATACTGCATCACAGAGGACATAAGTCCCAATACATGGCTTGAAGCAAAAATGTGTCTCTGCTGATTCATTTCACAAGTACGAATGAGAGAGGATGAGAGTGTGTGAAGTACACGGCAGTCGTGAGATGACCATGTAGTCCACTGTCATTGGATGTCAACGCAAATGAGTAGCACAACTGTGGAAGACACACATGTGTCATGTGAAGCGGGAGTTACGCATGGCTCAGGTGGGTGGGTGTGACGGGTAGGTGCGCACATGCAATGTTGAAACACGCTGTGTTGGGAGGACTCAGGAACAGTACATTGGCGCTCCCTGGGAATCTGTAAAGACCACCTGTCTGGTGATGAATGTGAACTCGTGTGTGCACAACAGGCGGGCACACGATCAATGCTGCATCAAGTGTAGACGTCAGCCCACCCTCCGTGGACATGCTGGATACTGCTGTGCGTCCGCCAGGCCCTTGCCAAGGCACTCACATCCCCTGTCGACCTGGTGTATCCCCAACATTGTCCACTTGCACAGGCAACCCAGGGCACGGGATGGCAGTAGAGCATGGTGGGTGAGAGGTCATGGCGCGCTCCTCCTGGTCACATCACGCAGGCAACACATCCTCAATGTGTAGTATGGCACAAGTCAAATGGAAGTAGTGGGGGACGCACACATCACAAGCAGGAGTGACGTCACGGAAGGTGGCTCGCACCATCCCACCCATTGACAATACACCCACACACGTTACATGCCATTGCAACAGAGAAGCCAGCGCGTGCACAAGCAGCTCCAAGCTCGCCACAGAGAGGCCAAAGAGTGAATGTGTGGGGCCATGAGCTCCAGTTGGACGCGGCCTGGCCCGCTAGGGCAGCTACAGCCTCTGTGTGTTGCAGGTGGTGTATCCGGACTGCGGAGCCTGTCATGCATTGTCAATGTTGCCCGGGTCTCGAGTCGGGGCACCACGCATGTGGACGGCGTCCCGCCACTTATTATACCGTGAGACAGACCACTTGTTCAACTGGACCCACACATACACTCCTTGGCCTCTCTGGGGCGAGCTTGGAGCTGCTTGTGCATGCGCTAGCTGCTCAGGTGCAAACGCATATTGGGGTGAGCGAGGGGAGGCCATGAGGACAGTGCAAAAGATGACTGTTTGATTTTCAGCCAGTTTAAGGAATGACCCTGATGTGGTCGGAAAAAGACGTGTCTCGTGTGTATTGCAACTAGTAGATCAGCCGATGAACTTCCCATGTCTTGCATGTAGCCCGCACCCAGCCCCGCCCACTCGACACATTAAAATGAGTACCAGCACCACATTCTACCCATTCGAAGCACTGACTGGGGGTGACAACCATTGGACAGTCTTGTGTAGTCCACCCACGCGTACATGTGGGCCCTCCATGATCCATGTCACCTGCGGCAAAGTGATGTCATGGGCAATGACGGAAGTGAGCAGAGCTGTCTGCCCCACGCACAGATGGTGCATCAGCTCAACAGACCCAGCACTCAGTGCAGCAGGGGTCACATGTGCAGGGGCAGTTGTGCCTGGTGTGAAGGCACATGCATATAGACAGCACATCGAGCAATGTGTAGCCTGCCCACATCTACTGTCCATTGTCAGGCTGACCTAGAAAAAGATCACAAGGCAACACATCTGTGTGGGTGTACCCACTGTGACCAACACTGCGCAACCATCAGCGTACGCGCCCTGTGCATGGCCCACCCCGCAACGAAGGTCACATTCAGTACCACTATCTCTCACACACATCCCTATCACGAGTCATGGTGTGTCCAATCGACAGTGCAGAGTAAGCGCTCATCCGGGAGGTCCTGAACAGGAGACACATGTAACCCACTAGGCAGTCTGTGTCGGCACCTACTGGCATTGTGCAGTCAATGTGCAGGCCAGGCCTGCTGGGACTGAAAAGGGCAGCATGGCCCCAGCCTGACTTCCACACGACCAACAAGTGCACTGAGACCTGCATTGCCAATTGTCTGTGTCACTGGATGTCTGACATGAAGTTGCCATGTACCACCACTCGGGAGGGACAGACAGGTCAAAGCGCCCGAGAGCTCACATACCCATGCCACCTGCAGTCAGCATGGTGAGCAGTGCATGTTTGAACACCACAGGCTCTGACTCATAGTGCTGCGGAGCAACGACATGTGTGTCCCCCACATGCACACCCACACACACTGCAGTTGTCTCTCACACACAACTTACGCAAGGAATAGCCATGTGCAGTGTGCGTGGAGCTCGGAATCCAGGTTCTCCAGCTCCTCGCTGGTGAGTGGACCTGGACATGTCCTCAGCGTCATCCACGTGTAGGTGGAGTGGTGGCAGCAGCAGGTGTTGTCGAGGGGTGCCAGGCTGCAGTGCCAGGTAGCTGTGGTTATGCCTGTCCCACTCACACACACATATAACCCCCTGGGGCAGTTTCAGTGGGTACAAGCTGCTGCAATTCGTGTACCATGTCTGGCAGCTTCAATTGCAGACGTTGGCCTGCTCCCAGCTGGCCATGGACGCCTACCTCCACAGTGGAACACGCAGGGTGCAACCGCGAGGGTCATTGGAGTTGGCCGTAAGGGCCTGGCCCATGGCGGGTTCAGTCCGCTGATGCCATGTGCACCACACAGTATAATGTGCGCAATGCATCTGCAGGTGTGGCCATGACTTGCGTGTGGGTGCAGGTCCACAATGGACAGGGCCACAACATGCTGTGTGCATAGGCAGGGACGGCCAGTGCTCAGCCTCCACATGTCTGTTGGCACATCATCATGTACACATTGGCATGGGAGCATGGGATATGCATATGCACACACATGCCATCTTACACTATGTACATCTGCCACTTGGCACGTGCAATGTTACGTGTCACTTGTGATGTGTAATTGCAAGCACACAGCCGTGTTGGCATGGGGCTGTCAATGTGTACACCTGTCAATGTTTCTGGAGGTGTGATCCGTACAGTGCTGTACATAGGGTGCAGTAGTGACATCAATGACTGTCTCATATCCCCTCGTGCCACAGGTCCCACTTGTTTTGGCCGCTCAGCCTGTGTCCATAGCGTTGTTGGTGTGTGCCCTACACACCCAGCCTCGGAAGCAGTGTGATGCACAGCAGCTAGTCATGTTGCCGTGGTGTTGCCGCTTGCCGAATATGCAGTCTGTTACCATCAGCATGCCTTACAAGTTATTGAGGCCTAGATCCCCATGTGCATGCTCATGGCAATGGGGTGTGTCACTGCCCATTGCTATTGGTAGGGGACCTGTGTAAGTGTATTGTGGCTGTGCTGTCCCTACTTGTCAGCTGTTCTGTCATTCAATTGCCTGCTCAGTCATTTATGTTTTGTGTATGTGAATATGCCATGTGGCGTGTTGCTTTGACATGTGTCCACTTCCATCTTTCCTAGGCGGAGACCAAACATTCATCGCCCCTACCAATTGCTGTCAGACATGGTGGATGTGGAGGTCATCCGCAAATACCGTCTGGACCGACCCACCCTGCATCGTCTATGTGCCTTGTTGGAACCCCACCTCCGTCCTCGCAGGGTGTATCCAACAGCATTCACCCCCACGGCTAAGGTGATGGCTGCACTGCATTTCTTCGCCACTGGGTCATTCCAGCACACAGTGGGCAGTGGAGGTGGGATGTCCCAACCCATGTTCAGCATGGTGCTCAGGGATGTACTGTCAGCCATGATGCTGTACAGGAACAGATACATCCGCTTCCCCAGGGCTCGTGAATTGGCGGCAGTGAAGGGTGCATTCTATGCCCTTGGACGGATCCCCCACGTCGTTGGTGCAATAGACTGCACCCATGTTGGCCTTGTTGCACCACAGGCCACTGAGCACCTCTACCGCAACCGGAAGCACACGCACTCCCTGAATGTGCAAGTGGTGTGCCTTGCGGACATGGTGATTTCACACGTGTGTGCGAAATTCCCAGGATCGGCCCATGACGCGCACATCATGCGCAACAGCATCCTACCACGTCTGATGACCGATCTGCAACCGGACCGTGGCTGGATTGTTGGTGAGTATGTGGAGTAGTGTAGCGTGCTGGCTGTGCGATGCTGTCTTGTGTCCAGTTGGAATTGCAACGGTTCTCTGTGTCCCTCACACCCAGGTGACTCTGCTTACCCGAATGGGCCCTGGCTGCTCAGCCCATTACGACGTCCTGGGAGCCCAGCTGATGTCCGCTACAATGAGGCACATGGGAGGACCAGACGTGTGGTTGAGCGGACCTTTGGCCTCCTCAAGTCCAGGTTCAGATGCCTGGACCGCACCGGGGCGCACTGGCGTACTCCCCACAGAAGGTGTGCCAGATCGTTGTGGCTTGCTGCATGCTGCACAATCTGGCCATCCGCAAGCAGATCCCCCTAATTGTGGATGACGGAGATCAACCAGGGCCCCAGCCTGCAGACCAGGACAGCTCTAGTGAAGAGGACAGTGGAGAGGATGAAGCTGTGAATGTGCGTCAGCAGCTCATCGCCCGCTACTTCACTTGACGGTGAGTGTCCATGTACGACGGCTGATGTAGCTGTAGTTGTGCAGGTGTATGTGTGCTCTGTCACGGGGGCCTTTTGTTCACTGAGTGCTGTGTGTCAATGGTCCATGTCCAGGTTGGTATGCCACTGACAGTGGCTGTAGCATTGTGCCCTGTTGCTCTGTGAGATGTGTGTGCATTGCTTGTAGTTGGTGACAAGTACTGTGTGATGAGTGTGTGACACACTCATTGAATGTACTCTTGTTCTGTTTTTCACCCCTAGGTCCCTACAGCCTCTCCTGTCCCATCGACATGCCACACAGCAGATGCATTTCTGCTCATGGTGGCGATTGCACATCGTGGAATAAACCCAGGACACATTAAGCCGATTGTGATCAAGGTGTGTTTATTAACAGCGGTGACATGTGATTGTGTGCAAGGTGATGACAAATGTGGTGCATGCTGTGACAATGAGTTGACGGTCATGGCTGCGTGATGGACAAGGTGTACCCATGGAGTTCTATGTCCACAGTCCAACAGACACATGCCATTCACATGGCAGTGTGGGGTAGGATCGTATTACAAGTCAATGCAGTAGGTGGTCAAGGTGGCTGGCTGACTCACTGGCGTTTGGTGCGTGCGAAGTCCTCTCTGGACACCTGTTTCCTCTTCGGACGGCCCCTTCCACGTTTGGTAGGGGGGTGTGTTGATGTTCCGCTGGTGGTGGTTGAGGAGTGCTCACTCGCTGTGGACGCAGGGGAACGCGATGCTGCACGAGCCTGCGCCACAGCAGGTGGTGGCGGAGGTGGTGTTGCTGGCCTTGCTTGTGCCCTCCCCCCACCACCAGCTGGCCCATGAGGGCCGCGATTTGGCCCATATGGGCGTCCATGGACCTCAACACCGCAAGGACCTCCCGCGTGTCGCTAGCCGACCTGGCCCATTCTCCTTGGGCCTCTTGATAGGCCCCAAGGACTCTGTCGATTTGCGGCAGGGCTTGGCTCCCAGGCACAGTTGGCGTTGGCCTGGCCCTGCTCCTCCTACCAGTACTGCTGCCACCGACCTGCCCACTAGCCACATTGCTCACCACGGTCCTTGCTCTGGCTCCCAGGGTGGAGCCCGACGGCCGTGCCGACCCTTGCGCAGGGGCTGTGGCGAGGGATGGCGTGGTGGTGGTGGTGGTTGCGGCGGTGGTGGTGGCCGCACCGGCCGTGGCAGCAGGGGTCTGTGACTGGTCAGCAGCCCTGGGTGATGGGTTGGTGGGCAGGAGGGGCCCTGGGTTGGTGGGCAGGAGGGGCCCTGGGGAGCGGTTGTGCCCTGCCACTCCAGATGAGCCTGCTGGGTGTTCCATGTCCGGAGAGGTGTCCAGCTCCTCTACATCCGTGAGTCCGGGTCGGGGGCTTGCGGACTGGCTGTGCTGGCTGCTGTCACCCTCTCCAGCATCCAGCAGTTCGGCACCTGTGGGGAGAATGAGATGGGTCATTGTGTTGCACCTAGCAAAGTATGTATTGGTTGTCTGACATTCACAGTTCGTGCACTGTCGTGCACAGGTTTCCCAGTGGCGTGTGTGTGGATGTACGATGTGTGTATGCGTGGGCTAGGCAATGGGACTGTGTGATGTGGACATGTGGCATGGGACGGATTAGCAATGCCGATGGGTGTGTGTTGCTATGCTCCTACATTTTGTGGCTCGGGTGTATGCGTGCTCCAGGACCATAGACGATGTTGGGTTGAACGATGGTTTAGGGGGAAGGATGGAACGCTTAGGTACGCTGATGCCAAAAGGGGTACAGCCCCCTAAACGCTCTTGGGTTGGAATATGCTTTTGGGGTACATACTGTGGGTAATGGGTGCAGAACGTGACATGTGTTCTGGCAACATGACAGTGCATAGACAAAGGTGTGTGTCTGTCTCACATGCCCGGAATATCTGCTGACTGTTATCATTCATGGACATCACATTGGTAGCATTGTTGTGAGTTCGTGCTTGTTGTGTGCCACACGACGTATTGCAGATGGGCCACATCCCTTGTGTGCGTGCTACCCTGGTACATGTGCATCAGTGCTGTGCTCTTGGGGTGTTGACTATATTATGTGTGTTGTTACTCGCAGTGTGACGTGGGCTTCAGTCACTGCAGGCACATGATTTGTCATGGGCAGGTATCTTTGCATGACTACTGTATGAGGGCCAGCTGTTCGGATGACATACCTTTCATGACACTGTGGCTGAGAGATGAGATGGATGATATGTTGAATGTGCATTGTGTGCCTGTGTGTTTCATGGGTCCAGTTGTCTTTGTGTGCAATATTGTGGTTCCAAGCTGTTACTTCTAGTACGGTCTGTCTTACGTGGGCGTTGTTGTACGATGTGTGGGTGACAGGCAGTGAGGACTACATGGACAGGACTTCGATGGTGTTGCTGATGTGTGTGATGGGTGGCACAGTGCCTGCCGTGTGGGTCTGTGCTCCAGTGGGACTTGTGCATGCAGACGTGGCTCCTTAGGTGTTGCTGTATCTGTGATGGGTCATGTGGGGTTTGACTCTGTTGAACATGTCCGTGTGCACATTGGTCTCATGATTGTGACTGGGAGCAGTGTTGCGTGTTCCTCTGCTACGTGACATGTCCCATGTGTCAGTCGTAGTACAGTCCTCATGCCTACAGACGCCCTGCCCTGTACATATTCCCACCTACAGGTTGTTTCTGAGTGCGCAATGCAATGGATGCCACATGGTACTGGGAGGGAGGGGTGCTCCACCTTGCTGGTCTGTGGGAGTGGGAGCCTGGTGGGTGTTTTACTTCAGCTGTCCCCCCTCCGACCCACTGTCTTTGTGTTCCGGCTACTCACCTGTTACTTGTCGGTCAGTGCAGCTATGGCGGACACATGGATGTGGGGTGTGCTCCACCTTGCTGGTCTGTGGGAGTGGGAGCCTGGTGGGTGTTTTACTTCAGCTGTCCCCCTCCGACCCACTGTCTTTGTGTTCTGGCTACTTACCTGTTACTTGTCGGTCAGTGCAGCTATGGCGGACACATGGATGTGGGGTGTGCTCCACCTTGCTGGTCTGTGGTAGTGTGGGCCTGGTGGGTGTTTTACTTCAGCTGTCCCCCTCCGACCCACTGTCTTTGTGTTCCGGCTACTTACCTGTTACTTGTCGGTCAGTGCAGCTATGGCGGACACATGGATGTGGGTGTGGGGAGTGCTCATTCTGGCGCATCTGGAGTACAAGGGGACCTGGTGGGAGTTGTGGTGCTGGCTGACTGTACACATGCCCCCATGGTTTTGTTAGTTGGTAGCTTTGGGCTGAGTGTGTGTGAGTGTCTGTTGCATGTGTGGGTGATGTCTTGTGTATTGTGTACTGGACATGGGGGTGTTTGTCCCTAGGAGCTATGGCATGGTGGTAGTGCATGTGATTACATGGCGGTGTGCTGGTATACGTTTGTTTGTACTTACCAGCCTCCACTCCCCCTGGTAATCCGGTGAGGATCTCCGGATGTATGATGACTCGCACCTTCTCCTCCCACGCCTTGAAGGTCTTGAATAGCGCGGGATTCCCTCCGCCAGTCCTGGCAGCTAGCTCTTGATTTTTGGTCTCCTTCTTCTTGACCACGCTTTTGAGGTCGTTCCACCTTTTGTTAATTTCTCCTCTGTTGCGTGGAACGTTCCCGACTGCATTGACCTGGTCTACGATCCTGCTCCACAACCGGTTTCTGGTGGATAGTAGTGTCTGTTGGACCTGGTTGCCATAGATTTGTGGGTGCACCTTGACGATCTCGTCGACCATGACCGTCAGCTCGGTGGAAATGAACTTGGGCATTCTGTGTGATGCCATGGTGTGTGTTTTGGTGTTTGTGGTGCTGGTGCGGTGTGTGGTGTGTGATGTGCAGGGGGTTTGTGTTGCCGGTGTTTGGTGGTGGTGGTGGTGATGGGTGTGATAGGTGTGTGTCTGTGGTGTGCTGCTGTCCTTTCTGTCTCGCTGTGTTGTGTGCTTTCGTCCTCAGTTTGTAATGTTGCAGGGGGTTGTGGTCTGTGAAGGGGCTGGTTTTGTACTTACCTATGTGGGTGTGTCATGATGGTCTGTTGTTTTCAGGTGTGTTGTGGCTGGTGTTCTGGGATTTGTTGTTGATTTTTTTGTCCGGGGGGGGTGTGTTTCAGGGATGTGTACTGTGTTTGGGTTTTTGTGCGTGGGTTGCTGTGTGGACTTGTTAGCCATGTTGTGTGTGTTTGTTTTCATCAGCGGATGGTTTCTGTGCATGGACGTGGCCGCCAGGGCTTCCGCCGTGTCCCTTTTCGTCACTGTTGTTTGCGCTGGCGGGCGGTGTATTTGTGGATTTTCCGCGCTCATGTCGGTACGATCCTAATTTCACGGGCGGTGTCTCGGTCGTCAGGGCGGGAGGTTTTGGCTTGTCGTGCGTCTTTCCGTCCGTGGCGGGCAGATGGACTTAGACTCGGACATGGGCGGGCGGTATTTTCTGTTTATTTTCCGCCTCCGGCGGTTTTCGGTTCGCGGCATCGTAATTGCTCGGTCGGTATTCAGACGGTGTAGGCGGGCGGATTTTCGCCACTGTGGTTGATGGCGGATTTTTATCCGCCCGATATCGTAATGGACACCCTGGTTACTATTTATACATGGTGCTCCCGCTACAGCCCTCGGAGACACTGGAGATGGGCCTGGGTCAAGGTAGTTGTGTAGTTTATATCCCAGCAGGTGACCTGGTATGTTGTCATCAAGTAGTCTTGAAGCCTCCAGAACATACCAAAGCAGCATCATGATTAAAAAATAGTTGTATTATTCTGACGTAAATTCTGACATTGTTTAAAACAATTGAAAAAGTGTGTTGCAGTAAATATGACCCGCATATGTTGATCTCTAAATTACAACTGGTTGTGTGCTGGAACAATCTGTTCTGTGCTGGCATTGCCGTTGTTCGCTCTATAAGAATTGTGATATTTGTCTAAACAACACCCGATTCCCTTGGAAGTTATAGCTTCTTACCAAAAAAATAGTTCTGCAGTATGAAAACTGTGGACTAGATGCCATTGTTTGTACTCTAGCTAGAAACAGTAATTAAAATGACTTCAAGAAGCGCTTGACAATGCCCCTGATGGTTGTTCAATCAGGTCCTAAGTGGCATTAGAGACTAAACTGCAAGACAAGCTGCCTTGGAGGAATTCGTTGTTTTATGATGTTCTCTGTACAAGGCACTAGATAAAACCACTTTTAGATCATAGACCGCTATAGACCAGGACATAACTTTGTCCGTTCTGCCACAACCATTTACCAATCAGGTAGGTGCCACTCAATGATCACCCCTTTACCTTTTAATGTTTACATGTCCCCATTTCCTGAAATCTTCAACAATTTCATCCTCGTTTGCTGTGGTAATGTAGCCGACACATAGATCATCCCTAAACTGGTAAAACCTTCCCACCTGGGCAGATCAGGAGTTAACCAATTGATAAGGGCTATAGACAAATGGATGCTACAGAATCACCTTAAATTCGACTCCTCAAAAACATAATCCCCGCTTGCAGAGCATGGCAACATTTAATTCTACCATCATAAGGAAATGAGACCCCCCACAAATACCTTTACATGTTTTGTGTGTGTGATCATGGACTGCAACCTTCTGCCCAAACCACTAGTCAACCAAGTTGCCTATAAGCATTCATCACAATGAGCATCCTTCACAGGATCGTCCCTCACTTGGAAATCTCTTCCATGAAAACTTGTATTGCAAATGGAAAATCATGTTAGTTTATGGGTGGCAACATCAGGGTGTAAAACTTTGGTTTCAGTTGGGAATATCGTAATCAACAAAGAGGGAGAGAGAAGCTACGATTCATTCAGCTTCCGGCCATTAAAGGTATAATCAGAGGAGAATGAATCACTTGTCCTGTGTGTTACCAGGGTCAGGGTTTCTGGTCGCCTAAAAAACCCTCATTCACGAAATAACCGTGTGTGCGGTATATCTTGGTTCTCCGCAGAATTGGTTACGTGAAAGGCATCATCATCGGGTCTTGGTTATGCTTTCCCCCACCTGGAGGAGGACCAACTGGTATTTACAGTAGTGATTAGAGAACGTGAATGTGAAGGTGCAATGTCATTAAAATTACCTCCATCTGACGATCTAATTTTTATTATGTCGCAGATGGGGCAAAAGTTAAAAGCAAAGTGATGGTGCGGTGCTAGAAGGGTTACTGTTCTATCGCACCTGTCTGTGACTGGTCAACATGTTTCAGCCCATATGTGCCCAAACGGATCTGTGGGCTTTCTTCAGGACCAAAGGGCCGCACGTCGTATAGTCGGAACGTGCAGGGGTAAGTGGTGCACTTACCCTTCTTCTTAAGTGAGCGTATTCGGACACTTACGTGTTGTAGATGCGATTGTGTCTACAACTTCATTTCAGGGAAACCCGGGGCACGGCAGACAGCACCAGCACATGCTGCTTCCTAGACTCACAAGAGAGTCCAAGCGCCCGTCCCCCGATGGAGGCAAGTTTCCCTCAAATGAAGTGTGTCTCTGTTGAATGTGGATTGACTGTCTGGATCTGAGAGGGGAGGGGGTGAGATGGCACCAGGCTGACCTGCAGCTGGAGAGTATGCGAGGAGAAGCCCCGGGAGGTGAAGAGGCCTGGGTTGCGGCTATAAAACAATTGACCCATCTCCTGCTGAGTGATTAAGGATCCAGACCCCCAGTATCAAAGGGAGAAAGGTGACACTGGGAGGGAGACACCCAGAACTGATTTAGGCAGGGGTCAGGGACCCCTGAGCACAACGAACTTCAAAGACATTTAGGGGTATATCTATGAGAGCTGAAACCCCTGAATGTTGGAATGAAACAGAAATGGATTGAGACTGAAAAGGCTTGGACCCATTCTGTGGTCAAGAGGAACCTCTGCTAAAGAAGGAGCAACTGAAGAGACTGCTGGGAGACCAATCCTTGCTTCGTGATCTGGGGCTGGTCTGCAGTTTGCTGTTCTAACTAAGGGAGAGGCTGTTGGGACTGTGCTTGGAGGCGCTGGGTCCCCCTGCTTGAAGAAGACTGTGCTGTGTCTTGAAACCCCAAGGGCCCGAGGTGAGCTGGCTCCCTGTTTGGAAACACAGGAACATAAAAGTTTCCGGAGATGTTTCAAGCAACGCGGTGGGCGCGTGTTGTGGCAGCTTGAGACCCTCAGAAGGTGTGTCCTGTGATCTTGGACACACGGAGGAGAAGCGAGACTCGGACGCACTGGGTGCGTGTCGTGGTGCACAGGAGGCGTTGGTGAAGAGCGCCTGGTGAACGTGTGCATCGACGGAGGAGTGAGTCACGGACGCGCAGGGTGCGTGTCGTGGTGCACAGGAGGCGTCGGTGAGGGGCACCTGGTGAAGTGTGCACCGGAGGTGAAGCGAGACTCGGACGCGCAGGGTGCGTGTCGGGGTGCACCACAGGCGCTGGTGAAGAGGGCCTGGTGAGCGGGTGCATCGGAGGTGAAGAGAGTCTCGGGCGCGCTGGGTGCGTGTCGTGGTGCACTGGAGGCGTTGGCGAGGAGCGCCTGGTCAACGCGTGCATCAGAAGTGGAGTGAGTCTCGGGCGCGCAGGGTGGGTGTCGGGGTGCACCGAGGCATTGGTGAAGAGCGCCTTGTGATCGAGTGTACCGGAGGAGAAGCGAGGCTCGGACACAGTGAGCGTGTCGAGGTGCGGCCGGAGGCGTTGGTGAGGAGCGCCTGGATATCGGGGCACCGGAATTGGAGTAAGTCTCAGTGAAGCAGTGTGCTTGCTTTGGTGCAACCTGGGACTGTGGAGGTGATTGGCTGATCATCGTGTGCACCGGAAGAAAGTGAGTCTCTGCAGCGTGGTGTGCGTGTCTTGGTGCCAACTGAGACCGCAGAAAGGAGTGCTGGCTGAACATGCACTCGGAGTCGACGTGAAGTCCCATCAACGTTGTGTGTGTGGCTTCGTGCCAGAAGAGACCCGGAGGGTGCGGTGGTGAACGTGCACCCGGAGTAACGTAATCTCAGGGGTGTGGGGTACGTGTGCCCTGCGGCCGCCTGAGACCTTCCTAACAGTCGCGGCCCGGACCGGCAGCCCCAGAGGAGCTGAGCTGCCAGGCCAAGCCACTGAGGCCCATTGAGAAGTTCTGCACGAAAGGCCTAGTTCATTGAAGGAGGAGAGGAGAGTGGGGTCGCGTCCCCCAGGTAACGTGGATCACTGCCTGGGTGGGGTGCGGGCTCGGAGGGACACTCTCTCGGCCTCTCAGTCCTTCTGACGACGTTAGCCTTTGCTTCGGCTCAGATTGGGGCCCGTACTGACCAAGGAGTGGTGGTACTGGGGCCCGAGTGGGAAGCTGTACTGTATTTCATCGTGAATACGTGTGGGGGACAACTGTTATCGAAGAGGCTGACTGTCGTAATACACATTGCCAATATTGCTGCTAACGAACTGCCGGACTGTCTTATGACGCCTGACATTATTTCCGCCTAACGAAGTACACGATTGTAGCGCTACGCATTGCATTATTTCTCCCTTGCAAAGTACAGGATTGTAGCAGCCCGCATTGCATTATTTCGTCATTGCAACGTACATGATTGTAGCTACGCATTGCATAATTCCTTAATTGCAAAGTACATGATTGTGGCGGCGCACATTGCATTGTTTCTTCATTGCAAAGTACGTGATTGGGGTGTGACGCATTGCATTATTCCTTCATTGTGCAGTACATGATTGTAGCGGTACGCATTGCATAATTTCTCCCATTGCAGGTACCAGAGTGTTTCGTTACGCATTGTATTATTTCTCCTGTGCCCAGCACAGAATTGTATCGTTAAGCAGAGCACTATTGTTTGTCCATTGCAACGTGTGTGATTCTAGCATTACGTCCAGCATAGTGTTTGGAAAGCGGTGGTTGGGATTTGATCCTACCAACCAGCCGGAACGAATATTACCCTTTATTATATGTTGGCTTTTGTAACGTGTGGTCTGATCGTATATATTTCTATATAAAGTTTATACTCGTTTTTTATCAAACTCGTGTGGAGTCCATTTGTGGTGCCACCAGGGGGTTGCTGTGGGCGTGGTTGCACACACTGTACACTCGTGCCTTGGAGATAGGCCTGGCTGCTCGTGCCAAGCTACTAAGGGGGTGAGCAGGGCTATCTCAAACGGTGTCCTTACTTGGCCTAACGTTGAGTGGGGAGTCCCGGGTCGCGCATTTGTGACAGTGACGCGTGACGGGGACTCCGGCTTCCAACACATCCTCATTAAAAAGTAAACAAAATGCTGTTGAGTCTGTTAGTGTATTTCTCAATAATGTGCCAGATACTCGCATTAGCTTCTGCTTTTCATTAATTTGTGATCAAAATACTGGCACAAAGATGAACAGTAAGTCACTTGTGCATGGCATGCTTGGACGGGTAGTTTCTGTGTGTCTTGTAAAGCGTTTTAGTTGAGCCTGTTTCACCGTGCTCCTGATGTAAATTTTTAAAACACCGTCTTGTTCAATAAAGCTTCTACACATCTTTCTAGATAGTTTCTTCAATTCTTAAAATTTGCCCAAATAAGAGATTTTCCCATAGATTTTTCAGGAAGATGCTGGCATATATCAATAGTGATTCTCTATCAATGGACATGGCGTACAAAGTACAAATATTATAATTTTCCCATGTTAAATGTGTAGATCAATCAGTCATTAATTCAGGGTTTATTGTGAATTTGAGAACTGGGGCCATATGATGGTCTGCTCTTTAGTGCAAACATTTATTGTGCATAGCGAGGCTGTGTGACTAGTCAACAAGGAAATCGTGTTGCCCGCAGTAGCTGCACATAACTTGCAAACACTGTGAGTATGTAATATGTCTGTGCTGGAAACAGAGCAGCATGGAAACACTGGCCTGAGGGTGTGCTCCCATCATGATACAGCTCCAGGTGTACAGAACGGGATCCTGTCAAATACAAATATTTAATTGATATAAGAACACTAGTCAACAGGAATTAGTTTGAGAAAAGATCTCTTTACCCTCAAGCATGGCCAAGCTAGGTATATTTTTATGTATCTACAATAAACGATTGTGGACATTATGCAGCTAGATCTGGATTCCAGGCAGAATTTTAATGTTTCCAGTGCCTCAGCTTCAGGGATACTTGTATGGAACGGATCAACAATGAAGGCCACTTAGACCATCATTGAATGCTACAAGTATGGGAATCAGACATGAAAATCTTGTCCATGGTCTCCTTACTGAACAACGCAGAATCCACCACATATGGTTTTATTAAATATACTACATATTTTTGGAAATGGTTGAACGTTCCATTGACTTTCCATACAATTAGCCCACTGGGGAGAAAGGTGATTGGACAGATTGTTATTTATTTTTGATGGAAAGCATAACATGCTGATGTTCTACAATCAGGTGCATTGTGGAATTATTTTTTTCTCTTTTTTAGTAACAATGTCCCTTCTAGTTGAGTATCTGTGCGTATTCGTCCGTCAGTCATGAGATATTTGTCTGGTTTGAAATAGTGACATCTGAAGCCATTGTCTTCATGTTTGTCAATGTCCAAGATTATTATTCCTTTATGCTTGCCGGGGGCTTTAAACTGGTTGTGGTATTAGCGCTCAGTCCTTTCACAGGTCAGAATGCAGCACTAGTTGTATTTATTAAATGTCTTTTTATTTTTAAGATTAGCCAGCATAGTCAATATTTTCACAAACAATAGTTTCAAGGAGCAAGGCAGTGAGCAGAGGACTGAAATTAGATTTAAGGTGTAGGCCCTGACATCCGCATGGTAACCAGTATTCATAAACTACAGTTGAGTCTAATCTTACGCAACAGTGGTCTCATCCCCACTTTCATCAGAAAGGGTACTTTGGACCTCTTCCCAACCCTACTGTCTGTTCAAGCACAAAGATGTGATTAGATAAACTGGATACAGGAAGTGCATCTCCTGGCATGTTGAAGTTGTTTTGTGCTAACAACGACATATTGGTGATTTGGAGTGTCTGTTCTGGGGGTGAAATTCTCTCTGAACCTCAATATCCGTAGCAAACACCAGGGGGACAAGGAATTGGCCAATGATGTGCTATATAAAAACACATACGATTATATAGCACAAACTGCAGCCAAGACCTGTGCTTGACCTGCAGGTCCAAGTGGAAAAACCTTGGGGTATATGTACAAGGGGATAGCACCACCAGAACGTCACTTTTAGTGATGTTCTCATGGCGCTATGCCCTTTTCCATATTTACAAAGCGGCGCTAAGCCACTTTGAGTGGCTTAATGCCGCCTTGTAAATACGGCGCTTTAAACGCATCACTTTGCATGATAGGGATGTGCAATGGGTATTGCTGTGGGCGTTCCAGCGTAAAACCCATTGCATTTTCATGCAGCCCCAGATTTACAAGGATGTGTAAATCTGAGGCAGCACCAAAAACGAACGCCATGCATTAGAATGGCGCAACATGGATAAATATTTTTATTTCTCCTCGTTTTTGCTTTTTCTATGTGTGCTGCATTCTGTTTGGGCTAAAAAAAGGCGTCAAACGCTCATCTACTGTTGTGGATATGGAGGCATTGATGTGCAGGATGGATGCTATGGATGAGATATTGGCTCTTTTAGGCCTACCGGCTCCACAGGGGCAGCCAAGGGGGCCAGCAACTGCAGGGGAGAGGCCCAGGAGACCAGAAGTTGCCTCAAGGGCAGCATTCCTTCCAGTTAAAAAACATTATAGGGGGCAGAGGGCAAGTAGTGAAGGGGGTCAGGGTGCATGTGTTACCCCTAAGGTTGTGCTGATGAGCAGTGTAGGTGGTGGTGATGGACAGAGTAGTTCGCCTGCAGTGATAGTGCCTGCGGCGAACAACAGCATTATCAAAATGGCAATAGTTGCATGGCGATTGGGTTCACGCCAGCAGGTGGCGTGGGGCAACCGGATCTAGTCGCAAACTTAGCTAGCATGTTGCCTTGGTTATTGAAGGTAGGGATGTTATCTGCACTGCTTATGGGGCGTACGTTGGCAGGAGTAGCGTAAAGTGGTAATGTTGAAAAGGCCAGGAGGCTGGTGACCCATTTAGGTGGTGCAGGTGTGCAAGGTATGCAAGGGCTGGCAGTAGTGGGTAATGCGCCTTCAGCAGTGACTGGGTGGTCAGCGATCACCACTCAGGTAGTGCAGGGGTCAGTGGTTGCTGGTACTCCATACACAAGCAGTGTGGCGCACGCAGTACCGGCGGCAGTTGGGGCCCCACCCCTTCCTCTGGATTCTACACCAGCAGGTATGTACACCGTTGCTGAGCAATGGTTTGGGGGACATGCGTTCGGAGCACGATCATTTGGGCAGGCACGTGCCGACTGAGGAAAAGGTGAAGATTTGGAAGGGCAATTATGTAGATAAATGCTAATTAATTTCCGATAGGCTAGAGCAGGAGGAGAGCTTGCATTCTAGGGACTGTGAGCATTGGCCTTACATGAAGAAGGTTGAGGAAACATTGTTGAACTGGATCAAGGGCTTCACGATTTTCCAGGTAATCCTGGCCGAGCGATTCTCGACCCTTGGTGTGCAATTGGCGTGCTATAAGAATAGCACAGTATGTGCGCATGATGAGTTTGGAGGGAACGCTTTTAGGGATTGTGACAAGGAATATACAAGGATAAAGGCTACTAGATCCACTCTAGCGTGGGATCAGATTGATATGAACACTTGGCTGCGCTTCCTAAAGGAGTAGAAGCCTGATGCTGCTCCAAGTCATCCCCTTTTGGGCAGTCTTGGCGGTAACTACCCACATGGGTGTGACCTACTGCAAAAATCAGCAGTCGCTGCAGTCTAATCCTGGTATTAGCAGGAATAAGCTCTTGAAAGAAAGGAATATGGGAAGGGTGGCAGGTCTATTAGACTTCATCCCGCTGGAGAATTCTGTTTGTTCCCTCTTAGAGGTGGTTCCGAAGAAAGATCCGGGGAGTACTGCTTGATCCGGTAAGTAGTCTAAATATCGAGTTTTAAATATCGATATACAGAAATATCGAGTTTAATATATCTATTGTATTAAATATCGATGTTCTGTATATCGATGTTAAAAATATCGTTTAGAAGTATTGTCAAAAATATCGAAGTATGTTATATCTATTGTAAAATATCGTTATGTAAAAATATCGTTAAAGTATAATATTTGTGTTTTTTTAGAGTTTGTTTGTAATAGTATATTATTTAAATAAAGTAAAAGAAAAAAAATTTGTATCATATTTTTAGGAGCGGGATGTTGGGTTTATAGGGGATAAGGGTGGGGAGTGTATTAAAAAAATGTTTAAAAATATAATATAAATTGATAAATTATAAATTTTAATCTGAAATTTAAATTTCGAATTTAGAAATATATTTTTAGGTGCGGGATGTTGTGTTTGTAGGGGATAAGGGTGGGGAGTGTTTTAAAATAATGTTGAAAAATATAATATAAATTGATAAATTAAAAATTTTAATTTGAAATTTAAATTTCGAATTTATAAATATATTTTTAGGAGCGGGATGTGGGGTTTATAGGGGATAAGGGTGGGGAGTGTTTTAAAATAATGTTGAAAAATATAATATAAATTTAAAAATTATAAATTTTAATTTTAATTTTAAATTTCGAATTTAGAAATATATTTTTAGGAGTGGGATGTTGGGTTTATAGGGGATAAGGGTGGGGAGTGTTTTAAAATAATGTTGAAAAATATAATATAAATTCATAAATTAAAAATTTAAATTTGAAATTTAAATTTCGAATTTAGAAATATATTTTTAGGAGCGGCATGTTGGGTTTATAGGGGGATAAGGGTGGGGAATGTTTTAAAATAATGTTGAGAAATATAATATAAATTCATAAATAATTTTTTTTAATTTGAAATATAAAATCGAATTTAGAAATATATTTTTAGAAGTGGTAAGTTGGGTTTTATAGGGGATAAGGGTGGGTAGCATTTTAAAATAATGTAAGAAAATATAATATAAAATTAAATTAAAAAAATTTAATTTAATATAAAATTTACAAATTTAGAAATGTATTTTTAGGAGCGGGATGTTGGGTTTATAGGGGATAAGGGTGGGCAGTGTTTAAAAACAATTGTATTTTTATTTTTATTTTTGTAAAAATGTAAAATAATATTAAAAAACTTAAATTTCTAACTTAAAATTTAATTTCGATTTTTAGATTAATTTTATTTTGAGAGTAGTTTTGTGTTTATAGGGGATAATGGTGGGAAGTTTGAAAAAAAATGTAAATTAAATTTAAAAAAATAATAATTTGGAAAACAAATTATTGAAAATATAAGAAATAATTTTTATAAAATATTAGGGGCCCATTAGGATGGCGGGTGGATCGCCCCCGCCGGGCCGGCGGTAGACACCGTTGGCCCGGCGGGGGTGATCCGCCCGCCATTCATGCCTGATTGACCCACCGCCATATTAGGATGGCTGGGGGGTCGGCGGCGGACGGGAAGACCGTCCGCCGCTTTTCCGCCAGTCGACCGGGCGGAAAACGGGCACAATATGGTGGCGGTGTCTGCAACACACCGCCATCCATATTGTGATGCAGGCGGTGATCAGCCTTTCCATGGCGGCATTGTCGCCATGGAAAGGCATACGGTCTTTGCTGTTGGAGGCCCGTTGCGGACCCCCAGAGTGTTGGTGGGGTGGGGGTGCACGAGGACAAGGTGGCAGGCACCGCGCGGTGCCTGTCACCTTGTGCATGCCAATGCGCAACGTGCATCCACAGCATTGTGGGGGGCGGTGCTGTGAGCACCGCCCGCCACAATGTTGTGGATGGGGGGTGGCATCCTAATGCCCACAGCGGGACCGCCGCACCTCTGGCGGACGGTCCTATTCACCGAAAGTCCGCCCGCCATCGTAATAGGCCCCAAAGTTAGGATTGGGATGTACATTTTCTAGTTGTTAAGTAAGGTGAGTGTTTTTAAAATAAATATTATAATCTAACATATGTTTATTCTCCAGCATCTTTCCTAATTTAATAGTGTTTGGAGTGGGAATAGTAAATTAATTAAGTTTAGTGTCCAGCACCTACTCGAATTTAATATTGACTGCAGTGGGAATAGTAAATTAATTAAGTTTAGTGTCCAGCACCTACCCTAATTTAATATTGACTGGAATGGGAATAGTAAATTAATTAAGTTTAGTGTCCAGCACCTACCCCAATTGAATACTTACTGAAGTGGGAATAGTAATTTATTTCAGTTTAGTGTCCAGCACCTACTCTAATTTCATACTGACTGGAGTGGGAATAGTAAATTAATTAAGTTTAGTGTCCAAAACCTACCCTAAATTAATACTTATTGGAGTGGGAATAGTACATTAATTTAGTTGAGTGTCCAGCAGCTACTCCAATTCAATATTGACTGGAATGGGAATAGTAAATTAAGTTTAGTGTCCAGCACCTACCCTAATTTAATACTGACTGGAGTGGAAATAGTAATTTATTTCAGTTTAGTGTCCAGAAACTACTCTAATTTAATACTGACTGGAGTGGGAATAGTAATTTATTTAAGTTTAGTGTCCAGCACCTACCCTAATTTAATACTGACTGGAGTGGGAATAGTAAATTAATAAAGTTTAGTGTCCTGCACTTACCCTAATTTAATATTGACTGGAGTGGGAATGGTAAATTAATTAAGTTTAGTGTCCAGCAACTACCCCAATTTAATACTGACTGGAGTGGGAATAGTACATTATTTAAGTTTAGTGTCCAGCACCTACTCTAATTTAATACTGACTGGAGTGGGAATAGTAAATTAATTAAGTTTAGTGTCCAACACCTACCTTAAATTAATACATTTTGTAGTGGGAATAGTAAATTAATTAAGTTTAGTGTCCAGCACCTACCCTAATTTAATACTCACTGGAGTGGGAATAGTAAATTAATAAAGTTTAGGGGCCGATTCCGATCTCGGCCGGTAGGGCTCCGAATCGGATTCGGCTTAACCGGATCCGATTCGGAGCCCTATTGCCCGACCGATTCGTACGCGCGTCCGGGCGAGCGAGTACGATGCGAAATCGCCGACGGACTCGTCCGGGCGTCCCGACCGCTCCGACCGACTCGTTCCCAGGTCTAACCACACCGACCGACTCGCTCGGACTCGACTCGCACCGCGCAATGGAGACGTTCCCCGGCCGGGTAAGTACGATGCGCGCCGCGAGCAGTCCGACCGAGCCGCGCACTCCGGCTCCAAAGAGCAGTCGGAGCTGTACTTTGGGGGTCCGTGTCGGACCCCCTGTACGCGATAGCCACGCGAGTCGCACACAGGGGGGACCCATGGGTCCCCCTACCTGTGCGTGTACGGCGCGAGTTGCTTCGCCGCGTACACGCTGTAGGGGGCGCCCTTGTCCGCCTCACACCCATTGAGTCAATGGGAGCCCGCGTACGCGTTGTACGACAGGCTCCCATTGACTTCAATGGGAGTCCGACCGACTCGAGTCCGATGGCATACGTGCGCATCGTACTCGTTCGGTCGGGCTGCACAGGTCCGATTCGGTCCGAAATCTCTCCGGGTCCGGCTCGGTCGGAGAGATTTCCGGCCCGAATCGGAATCGGCCCCTTAGTGTCCAGCACCTACCCCAATTTAATATTGACTGGAGTGGGAATAGTAAATTAATTAAGTTTAGTGTCCAGCAACTACCTCAATTTAATACTGACTGGAGTGGGAATAGTAAATTATTTAAGTTTAGTGTCCAGCACCTACTTTAATTTAATACTGACTGGAGTGGGAATAGTAAATTAATTAAGTTTAGTGTCCAACACCGACCTTAAATCAATACATATTGGAGTGGGAATAGTAAATTAATTAATTTTAGTGTCCAGCACCTATTCCAATTTAATATTGACTGGAGTGGGAATGGAAAATTAATTAAGTTTAGGGTCCAGCACCTACCCTAATTTAATACTGACTGGAGTGGGAATAGTAAATTAATTAACTTTAGTGTCCAGCACCTACTTTAATTTAATACTGACTGGAGTGGGAATATTTTTTTTTTAAAGTTTAGTGTCCATCACCTACCCTAATTTACTACTGAATGTAGTTGGAATAGTAAATTAATAAAGTTTAGTGTCCAGCACCTACCCCAATTTAATATTGACTGGAGTGGAAATAGTAAATTAATTAAGTTTAGTGTCCAGCACCTACCCCAATTTAATACTGACTGAAGTGGGAATAGTTAATTAATTTAGTTTAGTGTCCGGCACCTACCCTAAATTAATACTTAGGGGCCGATTCCGATCTGGGTCGGAAAGCTCTCCGACGGATCCGGATTGTTTTCCGACCGAGCCGGACCCCCTGAAGTCAATGGGAGCCGGTCGTACGACACGTACATGGGCTCCCATTGACTCAATGGGTACGTTGCGCACAAGGGGTCCCCCTGTAGTGGGTACGCGTTGGTGCCATCTGCACCATACAGGCATGTATAGGGGGGCCCATGGGTCCCCCCTGTGTCCGACTCGTATGGCTACGGGTGAAGGGAGGTCCGGCACGGACCCCCAAAGTCCGCTTCCGAGAGCTTTTTCGTGTCGGAGGCTCCGACTCGATCCGGCTGTCCGGATCGTGCACCGTACTGGCTCGGTCGTAAAACGTCTCCATTGCGCGGTACGAATCGAGTGCGAACGAGTCGGACGGAGCGGTTCGGACCCGGAAACGAGTCGGTCGGCGATTTCGCGTACAATCCCATCGTACTTGCTCGCTCGGACGACTGTTAAAATCGGTCGGGTAAACCGCGTTCGGCTCGTATTTTTTCCAGACAAATCGTATTCGGTGCGCTTCCGGCCGAGATCGGAATCGGCCCCTTAGTGTCGTGGGAATAGTAAATTAATTATGTTTAGTGTCCAGCCTATACCCAAAATAATATTGACAGGAGTGGGAATAGTAAATTAATTAAGTTTAGTGTTTAGCATCTACATTGTATTTATGTAAAGTGGAGTTGGAAGAGTAATTTAGTAAAAATGTAAGTTGAGAAAATTTCTAAATATTTAAACAGTTTAAAGTAGAATAAACATATAAATAAAATATAGTTGTGTAGGAAGATAATAAATATTGAATATATATTATATTATAACATATTATTTAATACAGTATAATTAATATAAATATATTTATTATGAAACATTGAATTTAATACAAGTGAGATGGTAGACAATAAATTAGACATTTTTATTTCTTTAACATTTATTTTAAAAAAATGTATGTAAATGTAACAACAATGTTGTATTACATAAAAAAAAAAAAATTAAATATAAGAAATAAGATTTTTTTGAGAAACAAAACAGTTTGTTTATTTGTAGTTTTTTGTGCAATAATGAAACAATTTTATTGTATTACATTAATAAATTTATTTACATATTTGTATACAATTTGGTAATATTAGATACTGTATTTTTACTAATATTTGGATACATTTGAATTAATAATATATTTTTTAAACAATTGTTAATCATTGTTTTGTATTATTAACATTTTTAAGTTTGTTAGATATATTGGTAATATTTCAATACAATGAAAGTTTACACATTTTTTAATACAGTTGAGAAAAATAAACAGTTTTATTGATATACAAAAATATACATTTTAATTATTAATATTAATATATTAATATTAATAATTATTACATAGTTTTCATATTGTACATTTTTTAAAGAAAGTATACATTTTTTATTACATAAAAAAAATTGTGCAATTTTTAATATTTTGTTTATTGTAACTTGTGATTTTATGGAATTATAATATTAAATATTATAAGGCCCATTACGATACCCGGCGTAAAAAAATCCGCCACGCATGAAAGCGGCAAAAATCCGCCCGCACACACCGTCTGAACACCGACCACGCCATTACGATGACACAAACCGAAAACCGCCATCGGCGGAAAAATCACACAAGATACCGCCCGCCCTCGTCCGAGTCGGAGTCAAACCGCCCGCCACGGACGGAAACACGCACGACAACACAAAACCGCCCGCCCTCACGGCCGACACACCGCACGTGAAATTACGATCGCACCGCCATGAGCGCGGGAAAACTACAAATATACCGCCCGCCAGCGCAAACAACGCCGATGAAAATTGACACGGCAGAAGCCATGGCGGCCACGTCCCTGCACAGAAACCATCCGCTGACAAAAACAATCGCACACAACATGGCCAACAAGTCCACACAGCAAGGCACGCACAAATACACAAGCACAGTACACATCCCGAAAACACACCCCTGGACAAACAAAAACCACAAAGGCCAGAACACCAGACACAACACACCTGAAAACAACAGACCATGAGGACACACCCACATAGGTAAGTACAAAAGCAGCACTCCCACAGACCACAACCCCTTGCAACATTGCAAACCAGAGAGGAGAGGAGAGGACACAGTGACACAGCAAGGACAGCAGCACACCACAGAAACGCACACATCACAACCACCACCACCACCACCAAACACCAGCACCACAAACCCCCTGCACATTACACAACACACACCGCACCAGCACCACAAACACCATGGCACCACAAAGAATGCCCAAGTTCACGCCCATTGAGCTGACGGTCATGGTCGACGAGATCATCAAGGTGCACCCACAAATCTATGGAAACCTGGTCCAGCACACACCACTAGCCACCAGAAACAGAATGTGGAACCGGATCGTAGACCAGGTCAATGCAGTCGGGACCCTGCCCAGGAACAGAGGAGAAATCAACAAACGGTGGAATGACGTCAAAAGCCTGGTCAAGAAGAAGGAGAACAAAAACAGAGAGCTGGCTGCCGTCACTGGCGGAGGGAATCCCGCGCTTTTCAAGACCTTCAAAGCGTGGGAGGAGAAGGTGCGAGTCATCATCCATCCGGAGATCCTCACCGGATTAGCAGGGGGAGTGGAGGCTGGTAAGTACAAACTAATGTATACCAGCACACCGCTATGTACTCACATGCACTACCACCATGCCACAGCTCCCAGGGACAAACACCCCCATGTCCAGCACACAATACACAACACATCACACACACATGCAACAGACACCACCACACACAGCCCAAACCTAACAACTGAAAGATACGTGGGGGCATGTGTACACTCAGCCAGCCACGTAACCACCAACAGGACCCCAAGTATGCCAGAAGCGCCACAACGAGCACCCACCACACCCATGTGTCCGCCATAGCTGCACTAACCGACAAGTAACAGGTAAGTGGCAGGAACACAAAGTGCAGTGGGTGGGAGGGTGGACAGCTCAAGTACAACACACACCAGGCCCCTAGTCCCACAGCACAGCAAGGAGGAGCATCCCCCACACCCCACAGCCACGTGTCAGCCACCGCAGTGCACACCGACAGCCGAAAGGTAGACATCACGGTCCACAACAATCGGTGTCAGTGGGTGTCCAGCCATCACCACGACCCACAACACCGCCCCCACCCCCACAGACCTGCAACATGGAGCACCCCCGCTTAGAACCATGTGGCATCCAGTACAGTGCACGCCCGAACAACCTGCAGGTGGGAAACTGGACAGGGCTGGATTACTGGAGGCATGAGGACCGTAACACGACCAACACATGGGACATGTCACGTAGCAGACGAACACGCAGCACCGCCCACTGTCACGAACAAGTGAACAATGTGCACACGGACATGAACCACAGACTCACACCCCACATGACCCATCACAGACACAGCAACACCCAAGGAGCCACGTCTGCATGCACAAGCCACACTGAACATAGTACCACACGGCAGCCACTGTGCAACCCATCACACACAACCGAAACACCATTGAAGTCCTGTCCATGTAGCCCCTACTGCCTGTCAACCACACACCCCACAACTACGCCTATGTAAGACAAACAACACTAGACGCAACAGAGCGAAACAACATAAATGCACACGAACACCACTGAACCCATCAAACACACAGACACACCATGCACATACAACATCCCATCCATCCCATCCGTCAGCCCCAGTCTCATGAAAGGCATGTCATCCGAACAGCTGCCACACATACAGCAGTCACGCTAAGATACATGCCCATGACCAACCATGTGCCAGAAGTCAATGAAGCGCACGCCACACTGTGAGCAACAACACACAACATGGGCCACACCCCCCCGAGCACTGCAGTGATGCACATGGCACAGGGCAGCACGCACACCAAGGAGATGGGACAACTGCAATACGTCGGGTGGCACACAACCATCACACACTCATAACGATGCGTCCAATGCCATGTCCAGTAATCACAACAGACAGCAAATATGCAGGGCATGTCAGGCATGCACACACCTCAGACCATGCACTGTCATGCTGCCACAACACATGTCACGTTCGGCACCCATGGCTCACAGCATGTAGCCCAAAAGCATATTCCATCCCAAATGCGTTTCTGGGGCATGGCCCCCATGTTGCCATATGCGTTCCTAAGCGTCCCATTTGAACCCCAAAAGCAAAGTACAAACCAGACCCAGGATGGGCCAGGAGCCCGCATACACCAGAGTCTCAATAAGTAGGAGCACAGCAACACACCCATCGGCATGGCCAATCCGTCCCATGCCACATGTGCACAGCACACAGTCCCATTGCCAAGCACACACAACTACAAATGGTACAGCCACACACACGCCTCCGGGAAACCCATGTACGAGATTGCACGAACTGTGAATGTCAGACGACAAATACATACTTCGCCAGGTGCAACACATTAACAAATCTCATTCTCCCCACAGGTGACGAAGTGATGGATGCTGGGGATGGAGACAGCAGCCAGCACAGCCAGCCTGCAAGCCCCCAACAAGGACACACGGATGTGGAGGATCTGTCCTCCTCCTCGGACACGGACCACCCAGCAGGCCCATCCGGTGTGGCAGGGCCCAGCCGCTCCCCAGGCCCCCACCTACCCACCAACCCATCATCCAGGGCTGTTGTACATTCACAGCCCCCTGCAGCCACTGTCGTTGCGGCCACACCCACGGTCATTGCGGACACACCCACGGTCATTGCGGACACACCCACGGTCATTGCGGCCACACCCACGGTCATTGCGGCCACTACCACTGCCGCAACCGCTACCACATCTTCGCTGGCCCCAGCACCAGCGCAGGTGGTGGCCCGGCCCACTGGATCCACCCTGGGAGCCAGGGCGAGGACCGTGGTGAGCAATGTGGATAGTGGGCAGGCCGGTGGCAGCAGGACTGGTAGGAGGAGCAGGGTCAGGGAAACGCCAGTCTCCCCTGGGAACCATGCCCTGCCTCAAATTGCCAGGGTCCTTGGGGCCTATGAAGAGGCCCAAGGACAATGGGCCAGGTCTGCTACAGACACGCATGAGGTGCTGGGGGTGCTGAGGTCCATGGACGCCCGTATGGGCCAACTCGTGGACCTCATGGGCCAGCTGGTGGTGGCGGTGAGGTCACAGCCAGGGACAGCAGCTCCCCTCCGCCACCACCTGCCGGGGCGCAGGCTCGAGCAGCAGTGTCCAGTTCCCCTGCGTCCACAGCCAGTGAGCACACCTCAACCACCAGCAGGTCGCAAGCAGGCACCCCCCCTCGCAAACGTGGAAGGGGCCGTCCGAAGTGGAAACAGATCTCCCGGGAGGACTTCGCACGCTCCAGACGCAAGTGAGGCAGCCAGCCAGCCTTCCTTGACCACCCACTGCATTGACTTGGACTACGATCCCACTCCACACAGCCATCTGGATGGCATGTGTGTGTTGGACTATGGACATAGAACCAGTGGGTACACCCTGAGCATCACGCAGCCATGACCGACAGCTCATTGTCACTGCACGCACCACTTTTGTCATCACCTTACACACAATCACATGTCACAGTTTGAAATAAATGCACCTCTTCCACAAACTGCTGTCTGTGCCCTGTGTTTTAATTGTACGGAATACAACGGCCACCTTGAGCGGAACGGCACCTGATGCGTGGCATGGCAATGGAACCGGAGGGCCTGTAGGGACCTAGGGGTGGGAGACAGAACAGGAGCACATTCAATGAGTGTGTCACACACCCATCACACAGTACATGTCAACAACTACAAGCAATGTACACACATCGCACAGAGCAATAGGGCACAATGCCACAGCCACCATCAGTGGCATACTGACCTGGGCATGGAGCGTTGACACACAGCACGCAGTGAACAAAAGGCCACCCTGACACAGCACACACACACCTGCACAAATACAGACACATCAGCCGTCGTACATGGACACTCACCGTCAAGTGAAGTAGCGGGCGATGAGCTGCTGGCGCACATTCCCAGCTTCCTCCTCTCCGCTGTCCTCCTCACTCGAGCTGTCCTGGTCTGCGGGCTGGGGCCCTGGTTGATCTCCGTCATCCACAATGAGGGGGATCTGCTTCCGAATGGCCAGATTGTGCAGCATGCAGCACGCCACCACTATCTGGCACACCTTCTGTGGGGAGTACGCCAGCGCACTCCCTGTGCGGTCCAGGCACCTGTACCTGGACTTGAGGAGGCCAAAGGTACGCTCGACCACACGTCTGGTCCTCCCATGTGCCTCATTGTAGCGAACGTCTGCTGGGGTGCGAGGATTTCTCAATGGACTGAGCAGCCATGCCCCATTCGGGTACGCAGAGTCACCTGGGTGTGAGGGACACAGAGAACCGTTGCTATTCCAACTGGACAGGGGACAGCATCGCACAGCCAGCACGCTACACCACTCCACATACTCACCGACAATACAGCCACGATCCTGGTGCAGATTGGACATCAGTCGTGGCAAGATGCTGTTGCGCATTATGTGTGCGTCATGGGCCGAGCCTGGGAACTTTGCACACACGTGGGTTATCACCATGTCCGCAAGGCACACCACTTGCACATTCAGGGAGTGCGTGTGCTTCCTGTTGCGGTACAGGTGCTCAGTGGCCTGTGGTGGAACAAGGCCAACATGTGTGCAATCAATGGCACCAACGACGTGTGGGATCCTGCCAAGGGCATAGAATGCACCCTTCACTGCCGCCAATTCACGAGCCCTGGGGAATCTGATGTACCTGTTTCGGTACAGCATCATGGCTGCCAGTACATCCCTCAGCACCTTGCTGAACATGGGCTGGGACATCCCTCCTCCACTGCCCACTGTGTGCTGGAATGACCCAGTGGCGAAGAAATGCATGGCGGCCATCACCTTAGCCGTGGGGGTGAATGCTGTCGGATACACCCTGCGGGGACGGAGATGGGGTTCCAACATGGCACACAGTCGATGCAGGGTTGGCCTGTCCAGCCGAAACTTCCTTATGACCTCAGTATCGTCCATGTCCGCCAGCAATTGGTATGGGCGGTCAATGTTCGGTCTCCGCCTAGGGAAGATGGCAGTGGACACATGTCAAAGCAACACAACACATAGCAATTTCGCATTCACATCACTGACATGACTGAGCAAGCACATGAGTCACAGCCCAGCTGTCAAGCAGGGACGGCACGGCCACAATACACTTACACAGGTCTCCCACCAATGGCAATGGCTAGTGATACAAACCACTGCCATGAGCATGCACATGGGGATCTAGGCCCCAATGACTTGCGGGGCGTGCTGATGGGGACTGACTGCATATTCGTCAAGCGGCAACGCCACGGCAACATGAATGTCTGCTGAGCATGGCACTGCTTCCGAGGCTGGATGAGTATGGCACACGACGACGACGATGTGGGCACAGGCTGAGCGGCCAAAACAAGTGGAACCTGTGGCACTAGGGGATATGAGACAGTAGTAGGTGTCAGCACTGCACCCTATGTACAGCACTGTACGGATCACACCTCCCGAAACATTGACAGGTGTCCACATTGACAGCCCCATGCCAAAACGGCTGTGTGCTTGCAGACACACGTCACAGGTGAGAGGTTACATTGCACGTGCCAGGTGGCAGACGTACATAGTGGGAGCTGGCATGTGTGTGCATGTGTCTCCTGTTCAGGATCCACCAGATGGGCGCTGACTCTGTACTGACCATTGGACACAGCATGTTTCGTGGAAGGCTTGTGTGTGTGGGATGGTGGCACTGGATGTGCCTCCGTTGGGTGGGGGCCATGCACAGGGCGGGTACGTCGATAATTGCGCATTGTTGGTCACGGTGGGTGCACCCACTCAGATGTGTTGCCCTGTGTTCAATTCCTATGTCCGCATGATGATGGACTGTAGATGTGGGCAGACTACACATTGGTCGATGTGCTGTCTATATGCATGTGCCTTCACACCAGGCACAGCTGCCCCTGCACATGTGACCCCTGCTGGACTCGCTGCTGGGTCTGTGGAGCTGATGCACCTTCTGTGCGTGGGGCGGACAGCTCTCCTCACTTCCCTCATTGCGCATGTCATGACTTTGCCGCAGGTGACATGGATCATGGAGGGCCCACATGTACGCGTGGGTAGGCTACACATGATTGTTCACTGGTCGCCACCCCCAGTCAGTGTTTCGAATGGGAAGGTTGTTGTGCTGGTGGTATATTCGATGTGGCGGATGGGCGGGCCTAGGTGCGGGCTTACATTCCGGACATGGGGGTAGTTGGATTGGCGACTAGTTGCAGTACACACGGGACACGTCTCTTCCTGTCCACATCTGGCTCATCCCTTGTACTCACTGACAGTGATACAGTCATCTTCGCCCCAGCCCTCATGTCCTCCCCTCGCTCCCCCAATATGCATGTGCACCTGCGAGGCTAGCGCTTGCACAGGCAGCCCCAAGCTCGCACCAGAGAGGGCAAGGAGTGTATGTGTGGGTCCAGTTGCACGAGTGGGCTGTCTCAGGGTATGATGTGTGGCGGGACGCCGTCCACCTGCGTGGTGCCCCAAATGGAGACCCGGCCTGCATGGACTATGCATCACAGTCTTCGCCTTCCGGATCCGCCACCTGCGACACCCAGAGGCTGTGGCTGCCCTTGCGGCCAGGCCGCGTCCGTCTGTAGCTGATGGCCCACACATTCACTCTTTGGCCTCTCTGGGGAGGGCTCGGGGTGGTGGCGCACGCGCTTGCACTTTGTCGCAATGGCATGTGGCGTGGTTGGAATAATGGGCAATGGATGGGATGGTGCGAGCCACCTCCCGTGACGTCAGTGCTGCTCGTGCTGTGGTGCGTCCCCCTACACTTCCATTTGACTTGTGCCATGCTACACGTTGAGGTTCTATTGCCTGCGTGATATGACCAGGAGGAGCGCGAGGAGACCTCTCACACACCATGCTCCACTGCCATCCCGTGCCCTGTATCGCCTGTGCGGATTGACTATGTTGGGGTTACACCTGGTCGACTGGGGCTGTGTGTGCCTTGTCAAGGGGCATGGCGGGCGCACAACAGGATCCAGCTTGTCCACAGAGGGTGGGCTGACGTGTGCGCCTGGTACCGCATTGTTCGTGTGCCCGGCTGCTGTGCACACACGTGTTCACTTCCCCCGACAGGTGTCCTCTCACAATGCCCAGGGAAGCGGTGGTGTACTGTTCATGACCCCTCCCAACACGGCGTGCTCCAACTTGGCATGTGCGCATCTACCCGTCACACCCACCCACCTGTGCACTGCGTCCATACGACTTCACACGACACATGTGTGTCTTCCACAGTTGTGCTACTCATTTGCGTTGACATCCAATGCCAGTGGACTACATGGTCATGTCACGACTGCCGTGTACTTCACATACTCTCATCCTCTCTCATTCGTACTTGTGAATTGAATCAGCGGAGACAGTTTTGGTTTCAAACATTATATTGAGTCTTCTGTCCTCTGTGATGCAGTATAGTGGACACTACTGGCAGCGGAATACATGTTGAGGATATACTGAGCATGATTACAAATGGGATAGGGTGTAGGGTTACATGTGATTAGCTGTTGCATGTGGGATGTGGGCTTCAGAGTTACATCTGCTTGGCCAAGGCTGTGCTAATGTACATTTACGTATAGCTGCGGAGCTGCGGACTTTGACACAGACGGTATACAAGTAGCCTACCAGACCGCTTGGCATCATGGGCACAGTCCATCTCAGTTCCATGTGACAGGTTTGCTGCGGTTGTTCCTCATGCACGCGTGCATGTGAGATGACATCAGGGCATGGGCTTGCGTGCATGCAGCGGCGTGCCACTTGTTGTTGCAATGTGGTGGTTACTGGACATGTCACAGTCACTGGGGTCGTGTTGTTGTTGTATGCACTTGTCGTCCATGCAAAGGTCCTGGTATGGGATTCCCGGGGCGGGGGTGGGAGGGGTGCAGCACCCACAGACTCCAGGCGACCTATTCATGTCCACTGAGCGGTGTGTGTGTCCATGGGCGCTGGATCCATGTCGTGTCCTGGTTGTTCGTGCAGTTCCGTCCATGTGGGTGCGATACACAGACCCCATGCCACTGCCTCCCACGATGCATGCGGTGTTCCTGGATGTGATGGGGAACAGTGTGCATGTCCCGGTCATATCCGATGTCATGGCGATGTCGTTGATGGTGTGGTAACAGTTGCCGGTCGTTTGGCATGGCTGTTGTGGTGGTGACTGGCCAGTCCGTGCGGAAGCTAAGCATGGGTGCGGGGTTGGACATCATAGGTCAATTGGGGACTTGCGTCGGGGTCCGACGAATTGACAGGTTGTCAGGTATGCGATGCCGTCCAGCAGGGCTTCCATGTCATTGGTGGTATACATGTTTGCCAGCCAATGTAGCGGATGGTGGCTGTCAAGGTGTTGTTCGTAAGTTGTCCCTTGGAGGAGCATGATGGGGCATGCTGGGTGACATTCGATGTAGCTGTGCTCGATGATCCGTCGTGTGGAGGCACAGTGGTCCCATTTTAGTGCGGGTGCGATGTTGGCCACATACGCCATGCCCCCATAGGCAGAGCAGGCCCTGTCGTGTGCGTCCAGAGGGAGGAATAGTTGTAGCAGGTCCGCCTTTAGACATGCCGGGTTGGAGAGACACAACTCCACAGGATGCTGGTAGGGACACCTCCGACAGTAGAAGACGGGTATGACGCAGCTGAACAATGTGATGCGGTAAGTCAGTCGGTAACTTACGTTCAGCAGGGACAGGGGTTCGCATCCCAATATCTGTATCAGGTTGTGTTTGTACAGCTTGACCTGTCCGGCGTAGTTGGGTAGGTGTGTTGAGAGTGCCATTTTGCAGCGGTGCGTTGTGGTGGCGTGCTCCGGCTGTGTGTGCAGTCTGCAATGTGCACGCTCCGAGGTTGCTGTGAGCTCTGTGTAGTCGTAGGGAGACAGGACTTGTGTTCTGTTGGCTTGTGCGGAGGACACGGGCCCTCATCCCACATGCTTCTCAGACTGTTCAAGGTCAGTGATGTGTGACTCCTTCCAGATAACTTGCATGGGGCCGACATGGGGGAGTGTTTTCTTTTTTCTTTCCCGTCCGTAGTGTTCTTCGGTGATATGCGCTATCTGCCCTGTGGTCGGTCTCCTCTGCATGCCTGTGTTGGTCTTTTTTGGACAATGGCTGTATTCACCGGCTTCTTTCGTAGGGCTGTGGTTTCGGAGTTGGAATGGAAGGTCATTCAGTGCTGTCTGCTCTCCCTTGTGTGGGCGGCAGGCTGCCTTTCCGCTCTGCGTTGGGCCTTGTGTGTGGATGTTATTCTTGGGCCACCTGTTGTCGGTCCCCGGGCTCTTTGGTGTTCCGTTTTGTATGTCTTGTTCATGTGTGCAGGGTGGTATGGGTGTTTCAGTGTGGTACTGGCGTTCCTCTTCCCGAAGGGGCCCTGCTTCTCCTGGTTGGTGTTGCCGCCGCTGTGTGCTTCGCCATGTTTGTTACACTGGGGTGTGTCCTGCTGTTGCGTGACTTCACTGACATGTGTGCGTCGGTTGTGTGACGTTGGGTGTTGACCGTGAATTGGGCGTTGGGGACATGTCTGTGGCAGGCCTGTCACGTGTCATGTGCGTTCGGGGTGGGGCTGGTGTGTGTGCTGCTTGGTTGTGTCCCTGTGTCTGTGTGCGACGCATGCATGGCGCTGCGGTTGGCCTCTGCGTTGTGCGCATGTGTGGCAGCGTCATCGCCGCTTTGGGGCCGTGACGGGGTCGTTGGTTCCTAGTCCCAGGTGGTGTGTACACATGTGTTACGAGATGTTACAATTTGGCCTGTGTGTCATATGTGGATGCAATGGTGGATGTGTCGTGTACACGCGGGGTGGGGGGTTGTCCGCTTTTTCCGCCCTTGCACTGTGTGCGCTGTTTGCGTGCACTTGTTGTGTGTGTGCCTACCTGCGTCTTCGCGGTACGTTGCGTCCTTGGTGGTGCATCAGATAGAGCATAGGGAGGGCCTGCAGTGCTGGATTCATGCTCGGGGGTGCCGCTTCTTCGATGTCCGTGCTCGGCGTTCGTGTTACCGCTTCGGTTTGACGTACGGTGTCTCTTAGCCGTGGGATCCGTTTGTTTGCGGCATCGTAATTTGTACGCCGGGCGGTACGTGTTTCGTCGGACGGTGTGTGTCAATTAGGCTGCGCCGCTACGTGTACGGGCGCACTTTGATGGCGGACGGTGTCGCTGGCTTGCCGGCGGTGTTTGGCTGACTTTTCGCATCGTAATCGGGCGGGCGTGTGGACTGCTGCGTGCGGACGGTAACTGGTGGTTTTTGCATCCGCCAGCACGGCGGTAGTGCTTCCGCCCGACATCGTAATGGGCCCCTATATGTGTTATAATATTTATTATTATAATTTTACAAAGTTTAAAAATAATATAATGCATTTCAAATAATCATTTGCAATTTGTAGTATTTAAATTAAGTACAAGAATTTTTTTTATAAGTAAATATAACATTCTTTTTTAAAAATGGTTTTATTTTATATGTTTAAAGCTGCCATATTTTTCTGGGCCTTGTATTTTGTAACCGCTCGCTGTTGTTTTGGGTCATTTGGAAGGGGAGAAGCTCGGGGTTGCGAGCTGCTTCACGTCGAGCAAGGTAAGAATACTTTTCGTTATTTTAACTATGTTTTTAATATATTTTGAAGGTAGTTATATTGTATTTAGTGTTTTGTGAGTTAGGTTTGTGATGTTATGACGTTTTTTATGCGTTAGTTAGGTATCGACTGTTTATCTAGTTTTACGTTATTGAGGCCTAGTTAGAAATGTTAACATAGACTCGTATATGTGTTACTATTGTGTTTATAATGTTGGTAATAATGTGATTAGGTATATAATGTGTACATTTGTGTGGGTGGGAATGTTTGTGTTTTTGTTTTCTAGGTTTTATTTTTAAAAAGTTGCGGGTGCCGGAATATAGCATTTTTTTAATTAAGGAAGTGTATATTAGTTTTAATAACTAATAATTATTTACACTTTCTTAATTTTTCGGGTTTCATGGAGCGTTTCTTTTTTTAAACTAATTTTCGGGTTTTTTGATGGTTTCCGGATTGTGAATTTATCGACGGAGGATTTATTTTTGGTACAGTTGTATCATAACATTTTTTTGGGGGAAACTTTTTATGGTTTTTGAATTATCAACTACATGGATTAATTTAGAGGATGTGGAATTTTGAGTCTACAACAGCGGAAACGGTAAGTTTTTGAAATATTTTTAATTGTGGGAGGGAAATAATGTTATATTTTATTGTTGTTTTTTATTTTCTCACATACTTAATGTGTCTATATATATTATTATTTATTAATAAAAAATATATTAGACAAAGTAATTATTTTTGTGAGGAAATAAAAATGTTTTGTATGTGTTGCTATAAAATATATGATAAGTATTATGCATTTACTTTGGGGCCTATTATGATGGCGGGCGGAACCGTAACGGTAAACGGGACCGACCGCCAGAGGTGCGGCGGTCCCGCCATGCCCATTAGGATGCGACCGCCACCCTGGCGGTCGCATCCCGCATCTATCACATTGCAGCGGGCGGTGCTGTGAGCAGCACCCGCCGCAATGTAATATCTGCATGTTGTGCATTGGCATGCACAACGTGACAGGCACCGCGCGGTGCCTGCCACCTTGTGTATGCCAATGTAGGGTGGTACCATAGGTACCCCCCAATTGCAGCCCCCCGCCCCCCCGTGGGCCCGCAACGGGCCCCCAAAGTGAACACCGCATGCCTTTCCATGTCGGAGTGTCCGCCATGGAAAGGCATCCCACCACCGACATAGTAATATGGATGGCCACCATATTGAATGCCTTTTCCGGCCGGCAATCCGACCGGCGGAAATGCGGCGGATGGTCTTTCCGTCCGCCGCGGTGCCCCTTGCCATACTAATATGGTGGGGGGTGCAACAGGGACATTTGGCGGGTGGATCGCCACCGCCGGCACGGCGGTGGCGAGCCGCCCATTATCATAATGGGTCCCTTTGTTTGGAGATTTTAGAGTAGGCTTTTGGCTATCATTCCTAAGTATTCTAGGCCTCTTGTAGTAGGGTATAGTTTAACTTGCTGTTGAAGGTATTGGTACATTTGCTTAGTTTGTTTAGATAATTTAGGTTTTAGTTGTGTGACAGATTGCTCTATTCTGAGTTCCTGATAGCTCTGTTCTTTTTATAAGGAGATTATTAGTTTGTGTAGTGTAGGTGTGCCTCGTCCTGTTGTTGATTGAAGGCATTATGCCATCCTTCAACAGCGTTATTGGTTTTGGCTTCTTGGTTAAGTGTAGTAAGATAGACATTCCACCAGGGAATTTGAAATTTGGGTTGTCTCCTATGGCCTGATCTATGAACTCTTCCCACCCAGGTGTCTTCGAAGTAGTCTAGGAGGGGGCTTAATTTTTGCTCATGTTGTTGGTAATAAGGGCTTTCTAGTAAAAGGTTGTAATGTTCAGCAAATTCAGTTACTGGCACGTAGGCTATTGTGATAAGTTTTTTAATCTGGTATGCAAATGCAGTGTTTGTTGCATACTCTACACTTAGGGGCCTATTAGGATGGCTGGCGGACTTTCATCCGCCCGCCATCCCTGCGGAGCTGGAACCGTCCGCCATAGGTGCGCCGGTCCCACCCACCATATTAGGATCCGCCCGCCACACTGGCGGGCGCATCCTGGTAGTGTAACATTGCGGACGGTGCTGCTGGCTGCAGCACCGTACGCAATGTCACAAAACTATGTATTGCATTGCGATGCACAACGTGGCAGGCACCACGCGATGCCTGCCACCTTGGGCATTACAATGGGGGGTACCATAGGTACCCACCAAGTGCAGCTCCCCACCCCCCAACCTCCCGGGGGCCTGCAACGGGCCCCCACAGCAATTCCCGCCAGCCGTTTCATGGCGGCATCGCCGCCATGAAAGGGCCAGAACCGCCAGGCACTCAAGAAAGCTCCTGATCCAGACGCTCATCCTTTCCAGATTGGACTACGGTAACGCTCTCTATTTGGGCGCACCTAACTCAGCCATTGCCAAATTGCAGGTGGTCCAGAACTCGGCAGCTAGACTCATTACGGGCATAAATAACCGCTGCTCTGCAAAGTCAGCCATCCGTTCTCTTCACTGGCTCCCGGTAAAGGAGAGAATCCAGTTTAAAGCCCTCTGCATTGCGCATAAAGGTCTGCAAGGCAGAGGTCCTCCCATTATTAAGCATTTGGTCAAACCATATAAGGCCACGCGCTGCCTCCGCTCTGACGCGCTCTACCTGGTGGAGGTCCCCAAAATCAAGAGAGCCAGAACAGGCGGTCGGCTCTTCTCCCATAACGCCCCCAGGCTCTGGAACTCCATGCCGCTCCCAATCCGCAAGAAAGTCAACCACCGGACATTCCGGAAACATCTGAAAACTTGGCTATTTCCATGATTCCACCAATCCTCCTAGTCACCTCCGCAGCGCTGGGATGCCTCTGGGTAGCCATGCGCTATACAAGAGCCCGTTTCATTCATTTCATTCATGATATGGATGGCGGTGCCTTCCAGGCACCATATTATGCCCGAGTTCCGCCCGGCCGGCGGAAAAGCGTCGGACGGACTTTCCGCCCGCCGCGGTAAATTATGTTGTGATGGCGGCCATCATAATAACCCCCTTAGTGTAGATTTTTGTAGGTGTCTCCATAGGCACTGATTGAAATGGTAGTAACATCCTTGAATTGATGTATGTGGGTATGTTTTGAGTACAGCGTTTATCATAGCTTGTTCAAAATCTATAATTATTTTCTCAGGAAAGTAATTATTTGTCTCTTGTTTTATTTTATTTAGGATTTCTATATATGTTGAATTCTGTTTATTGGGCAGCAAGGCGTAAATAAAGGGAATGTTACTATTATGATGTAGGCCACGGATAGTATATAGTTGGAAGAATGGTTTGGGACATATTTTGAAAGTCCCATCCATCATCCATGTTTGAGCTTGTTGAAGTTTTATTAAATTGTTTGCAGTAGCAAACAAAATTATTCTCTTTTGTTTGCATTTATTATCATAGAGAATAAAGGGTTCCTCATTGTAAGTAATAGCTAGTTCTGGGGGAATTATCACCTCTTCAAAGGTTTTAGGAGTAGGTGTGGTAGTTGTTGTAGCCTTTTTAGTGCGAGCTATTGTTCTTTTTAATGAAGCAATGGACGGCATTTGTCCAGTTGCTTCTTTGGGTACCCTAGGTAGCAGTTCTGTAAGAATTGCACTGGTAGGTTTTTGGGAGCTTGTGCTAGCCTCTTTAATGTAATCAAGTGCATTCCTAACTTCAATTTCTGTAATATTAGGAGGATGATTATGTTCCCTTGTATACATTACAGTTGTTTCTCTGGTAGTTGCACGACCATAACATTTATTAGAGTAATACTTTGAACATTTCCAATTGACTTTTAGGCCAGTTTGTTTCTCCTGGGTGTAGACATACCCCATATAACATAAAAACATTTTTCCTTTTTGGGATGTTATAAATTGTGCACCTTCTGTCATTGTGATGTGGTCAAATCTATAACAAATGCATAAAAAAATTATTAAAAAGAATATTATATCTGTTAATGATTACATAAATACATTTTTTCACAATATACTTACAAAGTTCGCCTTTAGATGTTTATAAATGGTGACTTTAATTCTTTCTTTGTTGAATCTTTTTAAGTGGTTGTTTTTCCTGTAAAAAATTTAAAACAGATATTAATATTTGTTTAATAAATTTTGTACATGGGGTGGGTTGGGTGTTTGGGATGGATTTTGGATTTGGATGGATGTTTTACAGGTTTCTTAAATGTGTTTTGAACAATACTTACTTTGGGGCCCATTAGGATGGGGGGCGGTTTGCCCCCGCCGGGCCGGCGGTAGCCACCGCCGGCCCGGCGGGGCGAACTGCCCACCATCCACACCAGAAAGACCCCCTGCCATATTAGGATGGCTGGAGGGTCCGCGACTGAGGGAAAGACCGTCCGCTGCTTTTCCGCCGGTCGACTCGTCGACCGGGCGGAAAACATGTTTAATATGGTGGCGGTGTCTTGCAGACACCGCCATCCATATCAGGATGTTGGTGGAGATCAGCCTTTCCATGGCGCCGTTGCCGCCATGGAAAGGCAGGCGGTCTTTGCATTTGGGGGCCCGTTGAGGGCCCCCATCGTGTTGGGGGGGTGGGGGTGCACATGGGGGGTACCTATGGTACCCCCCTTCATTTGCATGCACAAGGTGGCAGGCACCGCACGGTGCCTGTCACGTTGTGCATGCAAATGCACAACATGCTGTTTTACATTGCGGCGGGTGCTGCTTGCAGCACCGCCCGCCGCAATGTAAAATATGCGTGATGCGCCCGCCACTGTGGCGGGCGCATCGTAATCGGCACAGCGGGACCACCGCACCCCTGGCGGGCGGCCCCGCATTCCGTTGCGGTGGCGGGCGGACTTTGTCCGCCCGCCTTCGTAATAGAGCCCTTTATTAGGTCGATGGTTTTAGGATGTTCTCTGTTATTTTATTGTTGTATTTCGATTTATCTGTAGTGGAAATATAAATAGGAAAAATATATAAATTACTCATTTGAGTACGAAAGTGAATATTTTTAGAATATTAGTTTAACTGTTATTTTATAAATGTTATTTTACTTACTTTTAGCAAATTGATACAGGTTTTGTATTGATGAAGTTCTTGCTTCTGGCAGCAATCCAGCAGAGTTTCGCCTTCTTTGTTCTTTTTGGTTTGAGGTGTAAAATAAGAGTAAGCTTTGCTGGTTTATATAGGGCTTATTTAATTGTTTAATTTTATTGGTTGGTTTTAATAGTGTGTCTTTTATTGGTTAATTTTTTATGTTTTAATTGTTTTGGAAGTTGGTTTTCTTATATGGAAAACGCTAATTAAGAGTCAGTTATTTTCTTTTTTTCTCCTTACGTTTAGATTTATTGTATTGTGTGTTATAATATATATGAAATGTTAAAAAGTGATTTTATATGATGTATGTTTATATTTATAATTGTTTTTAATGGTGTGTTTATTAATTTATTTTTTACTTATGTTTTAATACTTTGAAAAAAATATGCGTTTAATTTTATTTGATATGCAATGTATGTTTATGTATTTATTTATATTTATTGTGTTTTATTTTGTGTATTTTCTCTATTTTAGCATTGTCGATAATTATAAAAAAACGATATATTTGCTGTCGATATGTCTGTTATCGATATTTTGGACATATAGGGGCCGATTCCGATCTCGGCCGGTAGGGCTCCGAATCGGATTCGGCTTTACCGGATCCGATTCGGAGGCCTTTTTTCCGACCGATTCGTACAGTCGTCCCAGCGAGCAAGTACGATGCAAGCGCACGCAAAATCGCCGACCGACTCGTTCCCGGGTCCGAACCGCTCCGACCGACTCGTACGGACACGGCTCGCACCACGCAATGGAGACGTTTCCCGACCGAGCGAGTACGATGCACGCGTCGGACGGCCGGATCGAGTCGGAGCGTTCGGCTCGCAAAAGCACCCAGAGCCGGACACGGACCCCCCCTGCACGCATAGCCGCACGAGTCGAACACAGGGGGGACCCAAGGGTCCCCCCTACACATGCATGTACGGTGTGAGTCGCACCGACGTGTACCCACTGTAGGGGGCCCCCCTGTTCGCGACGTGCCCATTCAGTCAATGGGAGCCCGTGTACGCGTTGTACGACCGTCTCCCATTGACTTCAATGGGAGTCCGACCGAATCGAGTCGGGCAGCATACGGCCGCATCGTACTCGCTCGGTCGGACTGAGTCCGGCTCGGTCGGAAATCTCTCCGGATCCGGCTCGGTCGGAGAGCTTTCCGACCCAGATCGGAATCGGCCCCATTGTATTTATTTAAACATTGTTTGATATTTTAGATAACAATAAAAATGTGTGCGATATTTTTGATGTCGATAATTTTGAATGACGATATTGTGGTTTCGATAATAGTGTATTTTTTTAAGTAAGTATATAATATCGATATTATTGTTTTCGATATTTTTGTATCGATAAAAATGTAGGTTGATAATGTGTCTTGCGATATAATGTCAGTGATTCCTTGATCCATAACTTATCAGTACCTAGACATCAGTCGGTCAATGAGGCTATTGATGGGGCACTATGCTCAGTCAAGTACATCTCACTAGGTCAGGTGATTACAATGCTACAGGAGCAGGGACCTGGGACATTGCTAGCAAAAGCTAATATAGAATCCACTTATAGGTGCTACAGGTGCAACCTGATGATTTCCATTTACTGGATTTCCAATTTGAGAGCGCTTTCTACTTCGACAAATGTATGCCCATGGGCTAATTGGTCTCCTGTGCTTGCTTCAAGAGGTCTAGCACTTTCTTGGAGCGGGTATTGCAGCAGATGTCGGGTCACCAGTGGGTACTGCATTATTTGGATGATTTCCTGTCTCTGGGTCCCCCAAGCACAGTGGGCTGTGGGAAGGCCTTAGAAACGTTTCAGAACTGATGAGAATGTTTGAGGGACCTCTAGTGCAGGCAAAGACATATGGAACAGCTACAACCATCGAATTCCTCAGGATAGAACATTCCTTTATGTGCGCACATGTTAAGAAAGCTGGCCCTGTTCAAAGTGTGAAGTCAATAAAGCTTTCATTCATGGGAGAAACGTTCCCATAGAAACATAAAGACCACAACTCCCACTTAACCATGGGAGTCGTGTAGTCCGTTCCTCACGACTACCGGAGATGACATCATACATGTGCGCCGGCCCGAGGCAATTGGTGCCACCTGTTCGGCGTTTTCCGAGCCCCGCTAATCTACTTAAAATTATGTCGATTTCTGCATTCTGGCACTCACGCCATGAGATGCAGAGCCGATTAGGTCAGTTCGCGGGGTCGGGATCTTTGATGACGTAAGTCTCTTTCCTTGTCAATCCCCTGGATTGTTATAATGCTCATGCCATGTACACCTAGCGTACTGAGTATTTTTATACGATAGTCTACTGTTGTTTTTCCGTAGTGTTTGACTACAAGACCACCCTATTTCTTTCTGCACTCATGTGATATACGCAGTCCGCTAAAGTCTGGTAAGAGATACCACCTCCCTTTGGTGTTTGACACATGGGTATTTACTTACAACCATGCCTATGACGAGAACTCGCACCACGAATCCGCATGCACTTATATTTGATGCCTAAATGCAGCCTTACTTGGGAAATCCTTTTTCCTTTTTATAAATCATACATGTATATCTTACTAATAAGAGGACGTGAACAGTCACTCTCTCAAACGGCACCCCTACGGTGGTCACACATGTATGGGGGACGGAGGAGAGTATTTTGCGCACCTCCCGGAAACACTTTTGTTCTGTGAGGTTACAGCATCATTGGAAATATGCACATAAATAATGATGCAAATTGTGAAGATTCTGTTTAGCACTGTGGCGCACTCCAACTTTTGTGATTAAAATAAGTTGCGCACAGGTGAAGGATAAATGTTAGGTTCCAGGTTTTTAATGTGTGATATGCAAACAAATATTGTGTGTTATGTTTTGTCTCCCTTTAGGTTGGACAAACTAGATATGGGCATGCCTCTTCAAGGATAAGTATATCCATACGGCGATGTTTTGTTGTTTAAAAACAGTTTAAACTAATCACTTTGACTTGATAAATTCCAGGGAGGGATCTATCAATCAATCAATCAGGGGTTTGTTAAAGCGCGACTACTCACCCGTAAGGGTCTCAAGGCGCTAGGGGTGGGGGGGGTGCAGGTTCGATTCCATCAAGGAGGGGGTCTGTCGAAGAGCCAGGTTTTGAGGTTTCTTGCGAAGATGGGGAGCGATGTTGTCTGTCCGAGGTGTCATTAACTTTTGTCCTGATTAAAGCCGTGGACCCATAGGGCCGTTCACTGACTGAAACATGTTGGCATCTATAGGGTCATAGGACCATTAAATCCTGTTATCACCCTATCCTTTCTATTTTAATAACCACCATCTCTCCATATTAAAGGGATACCTGGAGTGTGTGGTGGTTTTTTAATCTTTAACCCCCCTAGCCACATCTCATAAGCGCTCCCTGAAATACGGTCGAGCCCACCCTGGCCTTTAGGAGCCAGGGTGAAACTGATGATGAAGCATGACACCATTAGAGTGTGTGAGGATTATCATACAAAGATGTATTGCTCCCACTAGTGGTAGAAGCAATTTACCATCTCTCAGATTGAGAACTGTGCCTACATAATCCCCTTTAGTTCCATTATTTTGGGTTGGATACCTATTGTTTGTGGATATTCCTTGGGAGGACGTATCCCTTCCCCCTTCCCTTGTGTGGAAGTACCTCTCTACCCTTGAGGCCCTTCGGCCAGTTTTGTATAGAGTTATAGAGCAGCACACAGCTGTAGGGTCACTTTAACCTTGGTAATTCCAAGTCACATATGCACCTCGCCTTTTTAGAACAAGAAGTGTGAGTTTGAGTTAGTAACGTCTTCTAGTTTTTTTTAATACATAGCCAGAGTGGCACAACTGACTTCTGAACTGCAAATATGACGGAAACATTGGTCATAGGCTATAGTGAGGAAATGGCATTGGCCATCTTAGCAGCCCCATCTTTACTACCTGATACCAACATTACTCAATGCCTTAACCAATCTCAAAACTGGGACGAATTGAAAGAACTTAAAAGAACCCAGATGAAAATATTAATGCATGGAGCGATAATGACTGAATATTTGCGGGGTAACGCTGCCCCTGCAGGATTGCTAGTCAACAATGAACCACGGATCTTTCTGGATGATCCTATCTTTAAGAAAGAATGGTCGCTAATCGCATGGAGATGTACACGCGATAGGCTGATCTTAATTATTAACACAGCTAAACGTCTCTCTGAGGCTCTAGTCATCAAAATCAAGACTAGTGAAGACTTCTTAAACACCCAGATAAAGATCTGAGTGTTTAAGAAAAAACTGGAAGAGGTCAATAAAGACATTAACGAGCACAAAGAGTTCTTAATGCAGAGTAAGATTGATAAACTACAAAAAGACCTTAAAATATTCTCACACGAGAAGGTCTACCCCTATATTAGGGATGACTACAAGGGTCAACAAGACTCCGAGACCGATACATCGAATAGAAGTGATTCTATGTCATCTCGTTCTGACACAGACGAATGGGGGAGTGACAATTCAGCCAACAGATGGAGGGGGAAACAAAGACGTCAAAGGGGGAGAGGGTTCACCCCCAACTACCATCATCCGCCCCCACAGATGTTCGACTGGCCTGGCCCATATGGCCCTCAACAGTACCCTGGACCATCACCATTCCAAAACATACCTTTCTTCCACCTGAATCAGAACCAACAACATTTTTTAGGCCGGGGAGGAAGACGAGGAGGACGTGGCAGGCGCAACAACAAACAGGTACAGTGGAGCGATCCACAACCAGAAAGAACCAATACGAGGAGCCAAACCAAGGAACAATCGCCGGGAACCAGTTCAATGTAGATCTGGTAGTGAACCTTACAAACGAAACTTTTACCAATGACGAACTGGCAATTCTGAACAAGGGCCTTGGGTTTGTTCCAACCACCCGCATCGATAAATTTAAGATCAGATGTGAACTTGGTGAATTCTTCCGCAAAATCAGGATTAAGGCTTTTTTTGAAGAGAAACCCAATATGGAAATAGATCCAGGATACACTACATTACGGAAGAAATCTTCCTTTTTTCCTGCTGGAGGCTGTATGCACCCGGAAGTCTTGGCTTTCGAGGAAGCAGTTTCCAAGGAAATTGAAAAACTGGAACCTAACCATGGAGCTTTCAATAATTTGAGCAGAGGAGAACGAGAAGCTCTCAAGACCCTCGAAGAACGAACTGATATAATAATTAAGCCAGCGGAGAAAGGCGGCGCAACGGTGATACAGTACTGCGAAGATTACAGAGAATCTTGTCTGAGCCTACTGAGGTACGGAAGACATTATGAGAAGCTACAACGCGACCCCACTGCTCGCTTACAGAAAAAAATATCAGAACTCTCTAAAGGAGCTTTAGAGAGGGGTTGGATTACCAAGAAGGAAATGGAGTTCCTACAGACCACAGACCCAAAAACACCACTGTTATATACTTTACCAAGAATTCACAAAGAACGTAACCCCCCTCCGGGGAGACCAATTGTGTCAGGAATAGGTTCTGTTTTGGAACCTTTATCCCAGTATACAGACTGGTTTTTACGACCCCTAGTCACCAGAATCAAGTCTTATGTAAAAGACACAAAACATCTTCTGAACATCCTTGCTGATTTGGAATATGATCCCTCACAAGAAATATTGATCTGCCTGGACGTTGAGGCTTTATACACCAGTATTCCCCAGGACGAGAGCCTCCGTGTTATTGAAGACATTTTACGAACACAAGAGTGGACCTGGGAGGCGCCAATAGAGTGGGTCATGACACTGACGAGGATAGCCCTGACAGAGAACCTGTGTTGTTTGCCAATTTACCATTCACACATCCCACATAGATTTGGGGCTCCCACGACCGGGGGAACAACGCGTACACACTAATTGTAATACGGACAATTGTATATATATGATTACTGGTCCCTGTGGAGAACGCTACATTGGAATGACTACAAGGAAAGTCAAAGTACGGATTAGCAAGCACAGGAGTACTATACATAGAAAAATCAACGCCACGAAACTCACTTCACACTTTGTGGAACAGCAGCACACAGATAGAGATCTAAGTTGGACAGTTATTGAAAGAGTGAAAGGGGGTCTTGACTTACCCAGGAGACTGTTATTGAAAGAACAGAGATGGGTGTACACTTTGAAAACCCATGAACAGGGGTTGAATGACTCCATTCCGTGGGGTCAGTTGGGGAGGGTATGAGACCTCTCGGAACAATGCTATCGTAATCATCAGTCTAAAATACTATTCACGTAGGTTGGTATTCTCCTTCAAAGTAGAATAATACCACTCAGTATATGTGATATTCCTCTTCAATGCCATCTCTCTGCCCTATATCATACATGTGGCACAAGGGCCTTGATTACAAAAAGGTGTGAGAACACTACACGTGGAGAAGTGTAGCTCAATGGTTAGAGCGGCAGACCCTGATGCAGAGATCTGGCCCGGTACCAGGGTTCAATTCCTGCCTCGGTGGGTCTTGGACTCAATTTCCTCGGACCTGATAATTCTCGCCTCGGTGCCTATTCTAATCATGGGTCCCACTCTGCAACTCTGGGCAATAGCTTGCTTAATCTCCACAACGGCCCCACCAGCGCTGGGATGCCTGGCTTCACCTTGGGGGTGCCCAGGAGTGGACATTTCACAGGGAATAGCCAGGAAGGGTTCCACAGCGGTATGCGTATAGCGCCAGGATGCCCCAGTTGGGGTGGCAGTGCGCTTTACAAGTACGAATTTACATTCTGTATTTTTCATTTTTATTTTATTTTTTCCAATACCTTTTGTTCCCGGATATAGTGTAATAACACACAATTGTAATACACTAATATCCCGGAAGCTATGTAACTATACAGAACCTTTGCTCTTTCCACTAAGTATGAAGACCAATGTGTAAATCATACGTTAACCCCTTTTTAAGGATTATCATTTCATACAGGCCCCTGGGAAGAGGTTTGTTGTTTTTTTTCCCTGTGTTCGAAATGTGAAATAAAGCTTTGGGAGAAATGTTCCGGTGGTAATAACGAAAACTACTACTCCAACAAAAACTACTACTCCCATGAAGCCCTGGGATCTGTGTAGTTCAGTGCGCCCGGAATATATTGTGATACCTTGCAAACTCAATGTGCTAGCTATTAATCTAGTGTCTAAGCTATACAGGACCTGTAGCATTTGATTTTATTGAGGTTGTTACTTCATAAACATTCCTTTATGTGCGCACATGTTGAGAAAGCTGGCCCTGTTCAAAGTGTGAAGTCAATAAAGCTTTCATTCACGGGAGAAACGTTCCCATAGAAACATAAAGACCACAACTCCCACGTAACCATGGGAGTCGTGTTGTCCGTTCCTCACGACTACCGGAGATGACATCATACATGTGCGCCGGCCCGAGGCAATTGGTGCCACCTGTTCGCCATTTTCTGAGCCCCGCTAATCTCCTTAAAATGATGTTAGGTTTCAGGTTTTTAATGTGTGATATGCAAACAAATATTGTGTGCTATGTTTTGTCTCCCTTTAGGTTGGACAAACTAGATATGGGCACGCCTCTTCAAGGATAAGTATATCCATACGCCGTTGTTTTGTTGTTTAAAAACTGTTTAAACTAATCACTTTGACTTGATAAATTCCAGGGAGGGATCTATCATTAACTTTTGCCCTGATGGGGGCGTGGTCTGCCGAGCAGCGGAATGGCCGCTCTTTGAGTGCGCTCCGCCAGCTGGGTTAATAATCCTCCTTTAATCCTTTTCTGAGGTGACGTGGTGAGCCTTTGCTCGATGTCCCTGAATGCCTGACCCACAGCGGATCGAGTTGCTGCAGAATCCGTGATCCGTGTGAGCTCTGCAACGTGCGGAACAGAGACGCTGCCTCTTGCCGGGGAGCCCCATCTCCGCGGTAGCCGCGGACAGCGGCCGTCCTACAACTCGAGTCCGGGGGTGCGGTGGAAACACAGGCCGAGATTCGGAGGCGGAGACGAGAAAGCCCTGCGAGACACGGCCCGCTGCTGCTGCTGGATATGTGAGCGACGAGAGGTGCCATATGAACAGTACTACTGGTATCAGATCCACTCGATACCGGCGGACGAGTGCTACTGGAAAATACGGTGAGCTCGGCGCGAACGCAGCGGCCTGCCGCCGCCATCTTAGATGCTCTACGGCCAGAGAGGAGGTGAGGGAAGACATACGCCGCATGGACAGCTCGGCGCCCTTAGCGATTCCTACCTGCTGATGGGCCCCGCGAGGTGCTGGGTGAGGTCGGGGTGCCTGAAGTGACGGCCGCGATTACGCTGCAGCCTTGTTCCCCTTGGCGCTGGGAATAGGCCATCACGGAGGGGGAAATCCTGCATTGTTGAGGCCGGTGTGGAGCCGGGGAGGCCGTGCCCCCGGCGGGCGCTGAGCGCTCTGGTCGACTTCCCTGCCCACGATACCTATAACGGTAAATTTGCGGGGTGGAGGAGCCGAGGCCCGAGAGAAACTGCCGCAGAATCGCCCTGGCACCCGCGCCGACTACTGCGCGCCGGACGGACCTGTTGGGAGCGCGAGGGATCTGGCCTCCCGACCTCGGGGTGCTCCGGCGACGCAGCCCCGGGAGGCACTACGATACTTGCCCGAACTCCTGGCTGGCTGAGTGGGGCCCCAAAGCTGACCTGCCCACCACTACTCGCGGTGAGTTTGTTCCCCTGAGACCCTGCTCCTGTTGTTGGCCGAGGTTAAAGAGGATTGAGCTGGCCTGTCTCCGGGATTGCACCTGGTGGTCTCAGGTGGCGTGGATCGGTTTGAAGGTGTAGATACTTGCGGATGTCCAGCACTTTGGGCGGACTGGGGGCCATCTGCGCTGAGACAGGCTGAAAACGTGCGCCTTGTGCTGAATTACCCGCGAGAAGCGGGCTGACGGCCGCGGAACCCTGAGAATCGATTGCGGCTGTGCACTCCTGTCTGCTCGGGCGCTTTCTACCCGGATACTCAAACATGGGCAAACAAGATGCCAAACAACCGAAGATCACGTTCGATAAGCGCTCCACGCGCCACACTGATCCACCCTCGGATACACCAATGGAGGAGCACCTAGAGACACAGCCTGATGACCAAGGAGAGGACCTGCATACCCTCATGTTGGAGATGCGGTCCAGCCTGAGGAATATCGACTCCAAATTGGACACCCTGACCACGCAGCTGGACTCAGTCAAAGCTCAGGTCACTGTTCATGAAAATCGATTAGATGTACTGGAAAATCAACACACCGAATTTCAAGTGGCAACTAAGGAGCAGCTGTTGCATATGGACAAACTTCTAGTGGTCATCCGCGCCAAAAATGACGATTTGGAGGCGCGGTCACGGAGAAACAACCTACGAATTACTGGTGTTCCGGAGACCACCGCTATCACCAAGATGGAGACCTATGTAGCGGATCTCCTGCATGCGCTGTTCGACCCCCATCTGTCTCCTGTTTTCATAGTGGAAAGGGCACACAGATCATTTGGCCAGAAACCTCCAGTGGGAGCGCCGCCAAGACCGATTTTGGCCAAATTGTTGAACTATCAAGACCGGGACAATGTTTTGAGAATGGCGAGGGAAAAAGGCCAGCTATCCTATCAGGGTAATAACATTTCACTTTATCCAGATTTCACTCCAACTGTGCAAGCGGCGAGACGCGAATTCCTCCCGGCCAAGCGCATTCTTTTACAGGCGCAAATTCCATACTCCTTGCTCTATCCTGCTAAGTTGAAGGTTTCATATGATGGTACAGCGCATTATTTCACTGATGCCAAATCTGCCCTGAAATTCGCCAAACACGTCGGGGGGAGGAAGGGCAAAGATTCGCGAGAAGCTGCTGCGTCGACATCTGGCCAACTCAGCGATAATGACTGATTTTTGACATCGCTCTCCGCAGGTCTAAGTGCCTCATTCAATGAGTCTCCGAACTATGTGATATCTTCTAGATATATGACTGTGGGTCTTTGCAACTCTATTTGTTTCAGATAGTTGATTAACCTGAAGATGTCGAGGTGGGCTTGCAGCGTACACTGAAGTAATCCCAGCCACCCTGTTAACACGGGGTTGATTGCTGAAGCCACTACGCCCCCATGGGGAGTTTCCCTCTTATTTTACGAAGTCTATGTCGTTTTAGTTTTTTAGGGGGGGTTATGCTGCAACCTGATTGGGGGGTTGGAGTGGGTGGTGGGTGGGTAGCGGGTATTGTTTCTTCGGTTGGAGTCAGTACAAATACTGGATATTGGTCAGGGTACACACCTTGTGTTTTGCTCATTGCACACACTGCGCCCCTAGTCCACGCAGTAAGAATCCATATAGACAAGACCACGCACAGCCACTGAATTTGCTAACGTGGAACATCCGAGGGTTAAATGACAGCCGTAAGTCCAGACTGGTACATGCTTATTTAACTAGACACAACATCGACGTCTGTCTGCTACAGGAGACGCATTTAAACGCTACACCGTCTCAGAGACTGCGGCATCGCAGATGGGGACACGCATATTCCTCCATATATTCTAATTACGCTAGAGGTGTGGCTGTGCTGGTTCGGCGGGGGATAGACTGGCGCGAGCGAGAAGTACACAGAGATCCCGAGGGGAGGTTTGTCATTATATGTGGTCTGCTGGGAGGGGTTTCCTGGTAATTGCAGCAATTTACGGTCCGAACATAGACTCCCCCAAATTCTTTCAGGACATATGGTCCAGAATCAAGGCGACTGGCTATGACACTGTGTTATGGGGTGGAGATTTTAATGCTATATTGGATGATGCCATGGACAGGAGGGGAGTCGCTCGCTCCTTACACCCGGCAGCTAGTGCCGCTTTGCATTCCATAACTACAGATGGGGACCTAGTGGACATATGGCGTAATAGAAATCCATTGGTGACGGAGGGAACATGTATATCTGACCATCACAATGTGTGGTCCCGCTTGGACTTTTGGTTAGTCTCCAGAGACGTCGCGGCTTGGACCACTGATATCTCGCACTTACCGCGCACACTGTCGGATCACGCCCCATGCTTGCTGAGATTGCTGCTCCCGGGATCTCTCCCCCGTGCATTCACATGGCATCTCCCACCGCACTCCATGCTAGATGAGGCCTTTAAGGAGGGGATAAGGGGGGACATTACTGACTATTTTGTTAATAACCTAGGCTCTGTGGATACAGAAGCATCACTTTGGGAGGCTTTCAAGGTGGTGATCAGAGGACAATGCATAGCGAGACAGGCGGGGGTGCTAAAGGCCATTCGGAACACACTTGCCTCCCTGGAAACCCGGATTAAAGTATTAGAAGGCACCTTTTACTCCACCAATGACCCCCTCACTGCACAAACCCTGAAATCTCTATTATTAGACTACGCTGAAGAGGCGCAGCGCGAAACGAAATTTCTAGGTAAATATGCAGAAGCTCGGCGATATGGGGAGGGGGACAGGCCGGGGCGCACATTAGCGGGCATGCTTCGACCATCTAAATCGGCGGCATTTATCCATGAGATCCGAACTCCGCGGGGCGATATGGTTAGGGGCCACATGGAGGTGTCTGAAGAATTCTCCGCATTTTATTCCAGGCTGTACACGACTACTCAGGGGACATGTGAGGGGGAGCTGCAGTCATTCCTCGACTCCTTGGCACTGGTCTGGTTCAACAACTCCCATAGAGAATATATGGACCTCCCATTTACAGTGGAAGATGTGGCTCAGGTTATCAAAGGTTTGCCCTTAGGGAAAGCTCCGGGCCCCGATGGCCTAACTACATCATTTTATAAAACTTATGTTGAGGAACTGGCACCTAGGTTGCTAGCGATGTATGAGGAGGCGCTGGAGCTAGGCGTGCTACCACAGTCCATGAGAGAGGCGATGATTCTGACACTTTTAAAGCCTGGGAAACCAGGGGAGGAGCTGGACTCCTATCGCCCACTCTCTATGATCAATGTGGATGTTAAAATCCTAGCGAAACTAATCGCCAATAGATTACAGCCACTCCTACCAATAATAGCGCTACCAGATCAGTCGGGATTTATCCCGGGAGATCGACTTCTCATAATTTACGGACTATATTTTCGGTGTTACACTACTTGCACCCAGACGAAAAGGCAGCGGTGGTATTTTTAGACGCCACCAAGGCGTTTGATACGCTTGAATGGTCCTTTCTCTTCTCCATTTTAAAACGCATGGGATTCAGTCCACTTTTCATGAACCGCATCAGGTTGCTGTACACTTTACCCACAGCACGGGTCCGAGTGAACGATGTGCTTTCAAGCCCCTTCCGGATATCCCGCGGCACTAGACAGGGATGTCCCTTATCCCCATTGCTTTTTGCGATTGCAATGGAACCCCTGGCCGCCCGCATTCGACAACACCATACTGCACGAGGTATCGGATTCAGTTCTCGTAGCTTGCTTATCTCCTTATATGCGGACGACGTCACGCTATACGTTGTAAACCCTGCTGAGAACTTGGATCCGATATTGAGGGAATTCATACGATTTGGCGGACTCTCGGGTGTATTTGTCAATTGGGCCAAATCTGTGATATTTCCGCTAACGGATGGCACCCCCCCGGTGACGTCGGAGTTCCCATTGCGCTGGGAGGCTGCCGAGGTTAAATATCTAGGGGTCTGGATCAGCCGAGATACGCAGGAGGTGTGGCGCCTAAATTATGGCCGAACTATTATGTGGTTGGAAGAAAGGGTAAAAGTGTGGGCTCAATTGCCACTGTCGCTAGCTGGCAGGATTGCCCTAGCTAAAATGATTATTTTGCCAAAATTCTTATATTTATTTGTTAATGTACCACTCCCACTCACTAAACAATTTTTTAATACACTTCAGACACTGCTGACCACGCTGGCGTGGGCCGGTAAACAGGTTCGTGCCTCCTGGGATTTGCTGACTCTCCCGCTGAGACAAGGTGGTTTGGGAGCTCCTGACATGCGGCTATACGTGCTGTGCGCACAAGCACAATTTTTGCAATATTGGGTCCACCCGACCCCACTTCAACCGCATGTGGCGGTCGAGACAGATGTGATGGCCCCCATCCCGCTCAAAGTGGCGCTATACCAAAAGGCACGCCGCCCTAGAGGTGACATAGACTCTGCTGGGACTCTATGCTGGGCATGGGATGAACTGCGCAAAAGAGCGGGGATCCCGTTGCTATATGCACCTTCTATCCCCTTATCTCACAACCCGATGATGCCTTGCTTACAAGACAGCATGAGCAAGACTCTAGCTCAGAAAATGGCCCTTCAGACGTTCGAGGACCTATACCCAGGTGATGAGTTTAGACCTCCCCTGAGGCTCCCGAGGGGAAGGCGGTACCGTTTTCCGAGATGTTTCTATATCACAAAATACGCACTGCGTGCCGAGCCCTCTGGGAGGAATTCCCGAGGCCGCCGCCGACCCTGCCTGCGTTAGATAACTTGCTGAAATTCCCATCTCCCCGTAAACTCATTACGCGCCTCTATACCCGCATGCAAGATACGGCCCCGATAGTAACGCCCACGTCGCTTAGCCACTGGAATGCTGAGTTGGAGACACCTCTGACCGAGGCCCAGTGGACCTATTGCTGTGGTCAACTTTCAGAACTTTCTCCGAATTATAAGTTGAGATTGATTCACTTCAAATACCTGCATAGGTACAACCGAACTCCAGTGAGCCTCCACCGAATGGGTATCCGAGATGATGATAAATGCTGGCGATGTGGTTCTGCCTCAGCTACATTCCTTCACATTGCGTGGCACTGTCCCAAGATAGCTATCTTTTGGGAGCAGATTTTTAAATCAGTACATAGCATCTTGGGGGTGTCGCTGGCCCACTCTCCCACGCTTGGCTTATTGGGATATGTAAAAGACACACCGCCCAAGCTGCGTAAATTACACGCTCTTCTCCTCTTGTTTGCTAAAAGACAGGTTGCAGTCTACTGGGGTAGACGCCGAGTGCCTACAATCGCAGATTGGGTTAGAGACCTTACATATGGCCACGCACAATTAAGCACATTCTGGGAATTGATGCCACCCTCCTCTAGACCCCGCAACATATGGGAACCATTTTTAGCATGGAGCGCCGATTTGCGAACATCGACTGGGGCGGTGGCTGCGGGAGTTGCACAAACTGCACCCTAAACCTGATAGTTTCACACCACACACCAAACTCGAATGCTTAGAACGCATGTATTGGCATATGGGACCAGCATCCCACTGTGTACCTGTAGAAACAGCCCTCTTGGAACCGATAAGTGCACAATGCTGACCCTTGTGTTAACATTTGCTGAATTGTACGTATTACTCCTTTGATGTATTTTCTTCCCCTGACTTGTCATAGTGTCTGGAACTCGTGGTGGGGGGCTACGGTGTAAACTGTTATTGGATTTGTGTACTGAAATGCCTATGGCTATATGGGATAACTTCTTGATCAATATTGAACTGACTCGTTTGAATGTTATCGAATGTTTGTTTTAAAATGTCAATAAAAAATAAATAAAAATAAACTTTTGCCCTGATGAAAGCCGTGGACCCATAGGGCCGTTCACTGGCTGAAACATGTTGGTATCTATAGGGTCATAGGACCATTGAATCCTGGTATCACCCTATCCTTTCTATTTTAATAACCACCATCTCTCCATATTAAAGGGATACCTGGAGTGTGTGGTGGTTTTTTAATCTTTAACCCCCCTGGCCATTTCTCATAAGAGCTCCCTGAAATACGGTCGAGCCCACCGTGGCCTTTAGGAGCGAGGGTGAACCCGATGATGAAGCATGACACTATTAGAGTGTGTGAGGGTTATCATACAAAGAGGTATTGCTCCCACTAGTGGTAGAAGCAATTTACCATCTCTCAGCTTGAGAACTGTGCCTACATAATCCCCTTTCGTTCCATTATTTTGGGGCTGGATACCTATTGTTTGTGGATATTCCTTGGGAGGACGTATCCCTTCCCCCCTTCCCTTGTGTGGAAGTACCTCTCTACCCATGAGGCCCTTCAGCCAGTTTTGTATAGAGTTATAGAGCAGCATACAGCTGTAGGGTCACTTTAACCTTGGTAATTCCAAGTCACTTATGCACCTCTCCTTTTTATAACAAGAAGTGTGAGTTTGAGTTAGTAACGTCTTCTAGTTTTTTTTAATACATAGCCAGAGTGGCACAACTGACTTCTGAACTGCAAATATGACGGAAACATTGGTCATAGGCTATTGTGAGGAAATGGCATTGGCCATCTTAGCAGCCCCATCTTTACTACCTGATACCAACATTACTCAATGCCTTAACCAATCTCAAAACTGGGACGAATTGAAAGAACTTAAAAGAACCCAGATGAAAATATTAATGCATGGAGCGATAATGACTGAATATTTATGGGTAACGCTGCCCCTGCAGGATTGCTAGTCAACAATGAACCACGGATCTTTCTGGATGATCCTATCTTTAAGAAAGAATGGTCGCTAATCGCGTGGAGATGTACACGCGATAGGCTGATCTTAATTATTAACACAGCTAAACGTCTCTCTGAGGCTCTAGTCATCAAAATCAAGACTAGCGAAGACTTCTTAAACACCCAGATACAGATCTCAGTGTTTAAGAAAAAACAGGAAGAGGTCAATAAACACATTAACGAGCACAAAGAGTTCTTAATGCAGAGTAAGATTGCTAAACTACAAAAAGACCTTAAAAAATTCTCACACGAGAAGGTCTACCCCTATATTAGGGATGACTACAAGGGTCAACAAGACTCCGAGACCAATACATCGAATAGAAGTGATTCTATGTCATCTCGTACTGACACAGACGAATGGGGGAGTGACAATTCAGCCAACAGATGGAGGGGGAAACAAACACGTCAAAGGGGGAGAGGGTTCACCCCCAACTACCATCATCCGCCCCCACAGATGTTCGGCTGGCCTGGCCCATATGGCCCTCAACAGTACCCTGGACCACCACCATTCCAAAACATACCTTTCTTCCACCCGAATCAGAACCAACAACATTTTTTAGGCCGGGGAGGAAGACGAGGAGGACGTGGCAGGCGCAACAACAAACAGGTACAGTGGAGCGATCCACAACCAGAAAGAACCAATACGAGGAGCCAAACCAAGGAACAATCGCCGGGAACCAGTTCAATGTAGATCTGGTAGTGAACCTTACAAACGAAACGTTTTACCAATGACGAACTGGCAATTCTGAACAAGGGCCTTGGGTTTGTTCCAACCACCCACATCAATAAATTTAAGATCAGATGTGAACTTGGTGAATTCTTCCGCAAAATGAGGATTAAGGCTTTTTTTGAAGAGAAACCCAATATGGAAACAGATCCAGGATACACTACATTACGGAAGAAATCTTCCTTTTCTCCTGCTGGAGGATGTATGCCCCCGGAAGTCTTGGCTTTCGAGGAAGCAGTTTCCAAGGAAATTGAAAAACTGGAACCTAACCATAGAGCTTTCAATAATTTGAGCAGAGGAGAACGAGAAGCTCTCAAGACCCTCGAAGAACGAACTGATATAATAATTAAGCCAGCGGACAAAGGCGGCGCAACGGTGATACAGTACTGCGAAGATTACAGAGAATCTTGTCTGAGCCTACTGAGGGACGGAAGACATTATGAGAAGCTACAACGCGACCCCACTGCTCGCTTACAGAAAAAAATATCAGAACTCTCTAAAGGAGCTTTAGAGAGGGGTTGGATTACCAAGAAGGAAATGGAGTTCCTACAGACCACAGACCCAAAAACACCACTGTTATATACTTTACCAAGAATTCACAAAGAACGTAACCCCCCTCCGGGGAGACCAATTGTGTCAGGAATAGGTTCTGTTTTGGAACCTTTATCCCAGTATACAGACTGGTTTTTACGACCCCTAGTCACCAGAATCAAGTCTTATGTAAAAGACACAAAACATCTTCTGAACATCCTTGCTGATTTGGAATATGATCCCTCACAAGAAATATTGATCTGCCTGGACGTTGAGGCTTTATACACCAGTATTCCCCAGGACGAGAGCCTCTGTGTTATTGAAGACATCTTACAAACACAAGAGTGGACCTGGGAGGTGCCAATACAGTGGATCATGACACTCATGAGGATAGCCCTGACAGAGAATTAATTTCGATATGAAGACCAGCTCTATCTGCAAAAACACGGTACTCCAATGGGCAGTACCTTTGCCCCCAGCATTGCATGCCTCTATATGAGCCACTGGGAAGAGGAACACATCTGGGCTAGGAACCCATATTCTGGGAATATCCAAACCTGGCTCCGTTACATTGATGATATCCTGGTGGTCTGGCATGGTGACCAAGAGAGTATTGGAAACTTCGGGATTTGGATCAACCAACGTAACCCCTTTCTCCGTTTCACCATGACCATGGACAGCCAGAAAGTGGCCTTTTTGGATGTGAACATTATAGCTAAAAATGGAAGGCTGGAGAGTTCCCTGTATAAAAAACCTAAGGACAGGAACAGCCTCCTCAGTTTTAATAGTGCCCATCCAAGAGCCCTGAGGGAAAACCTCCCTGTCGGGCAAATTCCTCAGGATCCGTAGGAATTGTTCCGACCTGGAAACCTATAAGAAAGAGGCAACTCTTTTAACAACAAGACTGGAGGAAAGACATTACCCAAAGAGGATAATCGATCGGGCCCAAAAAAGATCACGTAATACCCCCCGATCGGCCCTGTTGGAGGACCATCCAAGAAAAGAGCCAGATGCTCTGATTTGTGTGACTACGTACAATTCCTCATCGAATTCCATCAAGAAGATTATAAATCAGAAATGGAATATCCTGACTTCAAATAAATTGAACTTTGAAAAACCTATGTTCTCCTTTAGAAAAAATAGGAATATCAGGAACTCCTTAGTTCACACTGATACATATCAACAGAGACCAGAGAGACAAATGACACTGTGGAATGCCCCCCAGGTGAAAGGTCATTTTCCCTGTGGCACCTGTGTTGTTTGCCAATTTACCATTCACACATCCCACATAGATTTGGGGCTCCCACGGCCGTGGGAACAACGCGTACACACTAATTGTAATACGGACAATTGTATATATATGATTACTTGTCCCTGTGGAGAACGCTACATTGGAATGACTACAAGGAAAGTCAAAGTTCGGATTAGCGTGCACAGGAGTACTATACATAGAAAAATCAACGCCACGAAACTCACTTCACACTATGTGGAACAGCAGCACACAGATAGAGATCTAAGTTGGACAGTTATTGAAAGAGTGAAAGGGGGTCTTGACTTACCCAGGAGACTGTTATTGAAAGAACAGAGATGGATGAACACTTTGAAAACCCATGAACAGGGGTTGAATTACTCCATTCCGTAGGGTCAGTTGGGGAGGGTATGAGACCTCTCGGAACAATGCTATCGTAATCGTCAGTCTAAAATACTATTCACGTAGGTTGGTATTCTCCTTCAAAGTAGAATAATACCACTCAGTATATGTGGTATTCCTCTTCAATGCCATCTCTCTGCCCTATATCATACATGTGGCACAAGGGCCTTGATTATAAAAAGGTGTGAGAACACTACACGTGTATTCTGTATTTTTCATTTTTATTTTATTTTTTACAATACCTTTTGTTCCCCGGATATAGTGTAATAACACACAATTGTAATACACTAATATCCCGGAAGCTATGTAACTATACAGAACCTTTGCTCTTTCCACTAAGTATGAAGACCAATGTGTAAATCATACGTTAACCCCTTTTAAGGATTATCATTTCATACAGGCCCCTGGGAAGAGGTTTGTTGTTTTTTTCCCTGTGTTCGAAATGTGAAATAAAGCTTTGGGAGAAATGTTCCGGTGGTAATAACGAAAACTACTACTCCAACGAAAACTACTACTCCCATGAAGCCCTGGGATCTGTGTAGTTCAGTGCGCCCGGAATATAATGTGATACCTTGCGAACTCAATATGCTAGCTATTAATCTAGTGTCTGTGTAAGCTATACAGTACCTGTAGCATTTGATTTTATTGAGGTTTTTACTTCATAAACATTCCTTTATGTGCGCACATGTTGAGAAAGCTGGCCCTGTTCAAAGTGTGAAGTCAATAAAGCTTTCATTCACGGGAGAAACGTTCCCATAGAAACATAAAGACCACAACTCCCACGTAACCATGGGAGTTGTGTAGTCCGTTCCTCACGACTCCTGGAGATGACATCATACATGTGCGCCGGCCCGAGTCAATTGGTGCCACCTGTTTGGCGTTTTCCGAGCCTCGCTAATCTCCTTAAAATGACGGCGATTTCTGCATTCTGGCACTCACGCCATGAGATGCAGAGCCGATTAGGTCAGTTCGCGGGGTCGGGATCTTTGATGACGTAAGTCTCTTTCCTTGTCAATCCCCTGGATTGTTATAATGCTCATGCCATGTACACCTAGCGTACTGAGTATTTTTATACAATAGTCTACTGTTGTTTTTCCGTAGTGTTTGACTACAAGACCACCCTATTTCTTTCTGCACTCATGTGATATACGCAGTCTGCCAAAGTCTGGTAAGAGATACCACCTCCCTTTGGTGTTTGACACATGGGTATTTACTTACAACCATGCCTATGACGAGAACTCGCACCACGAATCCGCATGCACTTATATTTGATGCCTAAATACAGCCTTACTTGGGAAATCCTTTTTCCTTTTTATAAATCATACATGTATTTCTTACTAATAAGAGGACGTGAACAGTCACTCTCTCACACGGCACCCCTACGGTGGTCACACATGCATGGGGACGGAGGAGAGTATTTTGCGCACCTCCCAGAAACACTTTTGTTCCGTGAGGTTACAGCGTCATTGGATATCTGCACATAAATAATGATGCAAATTGTGAAGATTCTGTATAGCACTGTGGCGCACTCCAACTTTTGTGATTAAAATAAGTTGCGCACAGGTGAAGGATAAATGTTAGGTTTCAGGTTTTTAATGTGTGATATGCAAACAAATATTGTGTGTTATGTTTTATCTCCCTTTAGGTTGGACAAACTAGATATGGGCACGCCTCTTCAAGGATAAGTATATCCATACGGCGTTGTTTTGTTGTTTAAAAACTGTTTAAACTAATCACTTTGACTTGATAAATTCCAGGGAGGGATCTATCACTAACTTTTGCCCTGATGAAAGCCATGCACCCATAGGGCCGTTCACTGGCTGAAACATGTTGGCATCTATAGGGTCATAGGACCATTGAATCCTGGTATCACCCTATCCTTTCTATTTTAATAACCACCATCTCTCCATATTAAAGGGATACCTGGAGTGTGTGGTGGTTTTTTATAATCTTAAACCCCCTGGCCATTTCTCATAAGAGCTCCCTGAAATACGGTTGAGCCCACCCTGGCCTTTAGGAGCCAGGGTGAACCCGATGATGAAGCATGACACTATTAGAGATTGTGAGGGTTATCATACAAAGAGGTATTGCTCCCACTAGTGGTAGAAGCAATTTACCATCGGTCTAGGTCCACTCTCTCCCCGCAGCTCCGCTGTGCCGTCTCTTGCCTCCAGACCCCGACCTCCTCCTTGGGAGGTTCGAGGCTGCTGCCCGCTCCTGCACCTGCTGCCCGCTCCAACTGGGACCAGACTGCCTGCAACCACCGTAACCTTTCTCAGCCGTTTTTTTCTTAATTTTTCCCTGTTGTGCCACTGTTATTGTGCCCATCTGTGTCTTGCTCTAATTCCACCACTGTTTTTATTTTCTCATGCCTGCCTGTTCCTTTCGCCTTTCGCCGCTGCTGCCCCAGCGGCCCCTCCCCCCCGGAATTCCCCCCCGGAATTCCCCCCCTGAATTCCCCTCCAGAATTCCCCCACTCTCGCCTCCCAGCCTCTCCTCCCTCCCACCTCCCCTACTTAATGGCGGCGGTTGCGCAGCAGACGCGCGAAGCAGTCGTGCCGCCGCTGCGCCAAAGGCGCGCCAAAGGCAAGCCCGTCTGCGCCCGCCCGTGACCCGACCGCGGCCAGCGCCAGGAACTCTGGACCTCCCACTACCCATCGCTACGACACCACCACCCTCCTCGCACTCAACCCTGGAAGACTTAGAGAATGCCAACAGGCCTCGCCGAACACGACCCATGGCTAGTTCTCCTGCCTGCCGCCAGACCCTCACCGCCACCCCGGCCTCCAACACCGCCGACGCCAGCACCGGGGACACCCTAAAATGCATCCTCCTCAACGTACGCGCCGTACACAAACACGCCATGGAAATCTGGTACCTACTCGACTCTCTCTCGCCCGACATCGCCTTCTTCACAGAGACCTGGACCAACGCATCCTCCGCCCCCGACATCAGCACTGCCATCCCAGACGGATACAAGATCCAGAGAAAGACCGCCCCAACCACCCAGGAGGGGGCCTCGCCATCGCCCACAAGAGCACCCTCCGCCTCACCACCTCCAGCGAAACCTTCCCCTCCGCCGAACACCTGCACTTCCAGATCCAGACCACCCCCAAAGCCACACTCCGAGGAACCCTCATCTACAGACCCCCGGTCCCCCGAACACCCTTCGCCACCACCATCACCGACTTCATCGCACCCCACGCCATCGCCTCAGCAAACTACATACTCATTGGAGACCTGAACTTCCACCTCGACAACCCCAGCGACCCCAACTCCACTATCCTTCGTGACAACCTCGCCAGCATCGGACTTAAACAACTCGTCACCACACCGACCCACAGAGCAGGACACATCCTCGACCCCATCTTCGCGGCAGGAAACAGCGTCCAATTCAGCCACACAACGCAGCCGCCGTGGACCGACCACCACTGCGTACACTTCGCCATCAACAAACCCAAGGCACCCAAACCAGCCCCACGCCCACCTCGAAGGAACTGGAGCAAGGTTACTGACGAACAACTTAACTCCACCCTCACCCGAGACAACCACACCTGGGCACCCGACGCAAATGGTGCAAACAACGCAGCCAGAGAACTCCACACCTGGATCTTCAACTGCGCAGACGAGCTCGCCCCGCTACGCAACCCCGACAGACAACGCCCCAGGAAAGCCGCCTGGTCTCACCACCGCTCTCCAAGAAGCCAGACGCACCTGCAGACACCTGGAGAAGAACTGGAGAAACACCAAGACAACCGAAAACCACACCACCTACAAGGACGCCTTGACGGACTACCATAACCAGATCAGAGCCACCAAGAGGAACTTCATCCACAACAAAATCGTCAGTGTCATTCAGGAATTCACCAACCCACGCAGCGAAGAAACAGACATCACACCATCCCAAGACCTCTGCGACAAGCTTGGAATCTATTTCCACCTCAAGATCAAAAACCTCTATGACAACTTCATCGACCATCCACCAGGTGCCACATACGGCCCCACGCCCCCCCCCAGAAACACCAGCCAGCCCACCATATCCAACTGGACACCGATCACGGCTGAAGACACCGCCTCGACCATGAAAAGCATCCACTCGGGTCCCCCACCGACCTCTGCCCCCCTCACATCTACCACAGAGCTGCGGCCGCCATCGCACCCGAACTACAACGCACCATCAACACCGCCTTCAAAACAGGCACCTTCCCAGACGACTGGAAGCGCGCAGAAGTCAGACCCCTGCTCAAGAAGCCCACAGTTGACCCCACCGACCTCAAGAACTATCGGCCCATCTCGCTCCTCCCCTTCGCAGCCAAAGTTGCAGAGAAAACAGTCAACAGGAAACTGACACGATTCATTGAAGAGAACGCCGTCCTAGACCCGTCCCAATCTGGATTCTGAAGCAACCACAGCACAGAGACCGCCCTACTCGCCGCCACAGATGACATCCGCACCCTCCTGGACCAAGGCCACTCCGCAGCCCTCATCCTACTCGACCTATCAGCGGCCTTCGACACCATCTCCCACCGCACACTAGTCGCCAGACGCAGGCATACAAGGAACAGCCCTGGACTGGATCCGATCATTCCTCACCGGAAGAAGCCAAAGGATCAGACTCCCACCCTTCCTCTCCGACCCCACAAAAATCACCTGCGGAGTCCCACAGGGTTCATCACTGAGCCCCACCCTCTTCAACATCTACATGGCCCCCCTCGCAGCCATCGTCCGACAACACGGCCTCAACATTATATCCTAAGCAGACGACACCCAGCTCATCATCTCCCTCACCAAAGACCCCACCACTGCCAAACTCAACTTCCAGAAAGGAATGCAAGACGTCGCAGTCTGGATGACCAACAGCTGCCTGAAGCTCAATGCCGAGAAGACAGAAGTCCTCGTCCTCGGTACCACCCCTTCCACATGGGACAGCACCTGGTGGCCGACCGCCCTTGGAAGCCCACCTACCCCCTCAGACCACGCCAAGAACCTCGGCATCGTACTCGACTCATCACTCACCATGAACCGACAGGTCAACGCCGTCACCTCCAGCTGCTTCAACACCCTCCGCATCCTCCGCAACACCTTCAAGTGGATCCCCCCTGAGTCAAGGAAGACAGTCACCCACGCACTCATCACCAGCAGACTGGACTATGGAAACGCACTCTACGCCGGCATCAACAAGTCCCTACTCCGCAAACTCCAAACAATACAGAACACCGCCGCCAGACACGTCCTCAGCATCCCCCGACACGAACACATCAGCCAACACCTACGAAGTCTCCACTGGCTCCCCGTGGAGAAAAGAGTCACTTTCAAAATCCTCACTCACGCCTACAAATGCCTACACAACAACGGACCCAAATACCTCAATGACAGAATCAACTTCCACGTACCCAAAAGAAACCTCCGATCTTCCAACCTCGCACTGGCCGAAACCCCACGCATCCACAGAGCCAGAGCAGGCGTAAGATCCTTCTCTCACATTGAAGCCAAGACCTGGAACGAGCTACCGGCAGACATCAGACGCGCCCCCTCCCTGAACACCTTCAGGAAGACCCTCAAGACCTGGCTCTTCGGCTAAACAGAACTGCGGACCCCCCCCTCAGCGCCTTGAGACCCTCACGGGTGAGTATCGCGCTTACAATTCCCTAATTGATTGATTGATCTCTCAGATTGAGAACTGTGCCTACATAATCCCCTTTAGTTCCATTATTTTGGGTTGGATACCTATTGTTTGTGGATATTCCTTGGGAGGACTTATCCCTTCCCCTTCCCTTGTGTGGAAGTACCTCTCTACCCTTGAGGCCCTTCGGCCAGTTTTGTAAACAGTGCCCAGGCTTCCCCAGGAGAAAGTCAGGGCATTTACAAGGGCATTAAATGGATGAGTGGGGGCCAGGAAGGTAACATTGCATCAGTTACAGGTGGTGGTGAGGCAGTTGAATTTTGCTTTACCTATCATACACATGGACCGCCCATTCTCCAGGTCAATTGCGCAGGCCATGTCTGGCCTGAAATTGAGACACCATCATACTAGGTTGTCAAGTGAAGTGCGGCAGAACATGAGAATCTGGGAGGCATTTTTGAAGGATTTTAGTGGTTTAGTGGTATGGCCAAGCCCCACTAAGACCAATAGGAAATTAGGTTACAGATTCTGCAGGCAGCGTGAGTTTTAGCGCCATCTTGGGTGCATCTTGGTGTGCTCGACGATGGGCAAGAGACTGGGTTGAGTCTAATTTGGTCGTAAACATTGGTTTCTTAGAGCTATTTCCCATCCTGGTGGCCCTCACAATCTGGCCAGACCAGTTCCGCCATCAATCAGTGATATTCTGGTCAGACAACATGACTGTAGTTGAATGCATTAACCAACAAACAGCCAAGTGTAAGATGATCTTGAGACTGTTGAAGGAAATCATACTGCTATGTTTGAGGCTGAATGTCAATTTTAAATCCAAACATGTACCTGGTGTATTGAACAATAAAGCAGATGCTCTGTCTCATTTAAGATTCAGGCCTTCAGATCCCACCACCCGGAAGCAGCGGAGTCCCCTTCACCATTTCTGGACCAACTATGTTGGTTTGGTAATCCAGCCTATCAGACCTCGTGGCTACCAGTGTGGCACCCAGGACGAGACATGCTTATGAGGGGCATTTTCCATGTATCGCAGGTTTCAGGGAAGCAAAGGGGTGTGGGATTTGTTTTCGCCCGAGTCAGTATCTGCATTTCTTGAGGCCTTGAGAAGGGAAGGGTTTCCGGTATCGTACGCTAGGCGGCACACCGCAGCAATTTCCTTTTTTGCAAATATGCTGTGGCACGCTGATGGGACTAACGTTTTCCTTGAGCAAAGGGAGTTTAAAGTCTGTCAGAGATTGGAGGGGGCCAGACAAGATTCCAGGCACCCCGGCCCGAGAGGACAGGGGGAACACGGCGGCTGACTAGAGGAGGGTCGCGGGAGCTCCTCGAAGTGTATGTGAAAATAAGTAGTTAGCAGCTGACTACGTTTTCGGAGGTTTTGTGGATAAAAGAGGCGAAAGGGACAAGATGACGAAATAACGAAAAAGGTAGTGCAGGCAAAGTAAATATCGAAATAATTACTGTATGCCGACTGATTAAGCCGGGACTCGCCGATCTGTTTTGAATGCCGTCCTTCCAGTGGGCGCGGTTTCAGTGCGACTTCAGTGCCGGAGCAGCGGAGTGCAGAGCCGGGCGGTTTGAATTGTGGATCGGATTGGGAATCGTGGATTACAGAAACAAGTGGGAAAACTTCGGACACTGCAGGGAAGGCGCCCAAAAGGGGGAAAAGTAGGTGGGGACAAATTAGCCACGGCAGGCAGGGAAGGCAGCGAGCAGCGCTGGTCAAGAACCGCGCTGGCAGTAAAGCAAGGGAGGAAGGTGGCAGCAAGAATCCCCTTTCGAAGAGGAGGCGGTGGGGACGGCCCAAAAACTCCAAAAAGGGAAGTTGAAGATCTAGAGGGCTTAGAAAGCACGGGGGCACAGGTAGAAGCCTGGTTTCACAGAAGAGTGCTAGCCCGAAGGAAGAGAGGGAAAAGAAGCCCAAAGTGGTGCAGGATCATGAAACAAGGCAAAAATTAAATCAAAAATTAAAAAGCAAAAATACAAATAGAAATATTGGTGAGCCCAAGCAGCAGGAGGTGGGGAGGAACACGTTAAGGTGTACGAAGAGAGAAAAAGCCTTACTAGAACAGTGTGCAGGAGGTGGTGGAGGGGGTAGAAGTGAAGGAAAGGAGGTAAAACCTCCGGTAATTAAAACCCCAGTAGTAAGAGTCCTCGAGGGGAGAGAACAGAACTCGGTTAAGCAAGAGGCGCAAGAGCGGTTGCTTAAAAAACGCATGAATAAAGCGCAGAAGGTGAAGGTAAAGGTTACTCCCTCGCTCAGGACCTTTTTTAAAGTACTGCCAAGGACGCTAGTATTGAGCGAAGCTGGGACAGCAAACAGGAAGATGGAGAGTGGTAAGATTACGGAGGGGCAGGTAGATCATGTGGTTGAGGAAATCTCAGCGGAATGGGGAAATATGTGTAGTCCCAATAGGTATGCAGTATTATAGGAGGAAGGCCGAGAAGATTTAGAGGGCAAGAAGAATTTAAAAGAACTAAGTGGCAGCAGCATCACTCACCCAACACTAGAGGAAGGAGAGAAAAGTAAGAAGGGGGAGACAGAAAAACTCGGTCCAGAAAAATCCTTAAATATAGAGGAGAGAATGGATAGAACACAACGAGCGCAGGCAGAAGTAAATACTGGAGGAGCAGTTTTGGGGGATTTGATTGCAACACTTGCGTCCGAGATTAGAAGTAGGTTTGAAGTATCTGAGGGAAATCAGAGAGAGATCAACCTGGCGTGTGAGGCTTTAGAGAAGAAAATCAACGATCTGGCTGGGAGAACAACTTTTCTAGAAGAGTCAGTAAAGGAACTCAAGGGCAAGATACAAATGAATGAAGAAGAAATAAAAGCCTTAAAATTGAGAGAACCTGGGCGGCAGGACTGGGAGGAAAGGATGGAGAATAATCAAAGGAGAAGCAATTTACGGATCCTAAATGTGCCTGAAGGAGCAGAGGGAGAGGGCTTGAAGGGGTTGGTAGTTAAGTTGATTAAAACAGGGCTTCATCTGGAGGAGACTGAGCAGGAGCTGGGTAGGGATATCCAGAGAGTACATAGAGACCCCTTCAGGCTTAACCCGAACAGAAGCAAACCCAGGAGAATCTTGGTTAATTTCCTGACCTACTCCCTCAAAGAGAAGGCTTTATCTCGGACATTGAAAATGAAAGTAGTGAAAGTAGATGGGCTATCCTGTGAAATTAGGTCTGATATTTCCTACATTACGTCTAATAGGCAATGGGAGTTAGGCAAGAGAATGGACCAATTGAAGGAGTTGGGGGCCTCAGTGCAGATGAAGTTCCCGAGCGGTTCTAAAAGTAATGATGAATAATAAGATGCACAATTTTAGAGCGGTAAGTGAAGTTGACGACTTTATAGAATCTTGTAAATAGGTATTAAGGAGGTATTAAGGAGGTAGTTAGCTATGAATAGTTTTTGTTTGAATCAAATTTTTTTATTTTGTGCTTTTTTAATTTGAGATAAAATATACACTTGGAGGAAAACCCATAGGCTAATGGCCATTAGAAAGGGGGGTAGGTTCTCCATGGGGGGGTGGGAGGGCAAGGGAAGGGATCACTGGGTGGGGTGCATTTAGGGAAAAAGGAAAGAAAAATTCCTCAGAAGCCACTGTTTTGTCATTAGTGAAGAGTAACAAGACAGGAACATGGGAGACAGACAGAAGCTGAGTTTGAAGATTTTATCTTGGAATGTTAACGGGTTAAGGGTGAGGTTAAGGAGAGAACGCATCCTTCAATATATAAAAGATTGTACTGCCCAGATTTGTGTGCTTCAGGAGACGCATCTGACAGAGAGAGAGTGTAAAGAGGTCTTTAAGTCCCAAAAGTGGGTGCAACAGTTGGTGTGTACTGAACAAACCTTGGTAACTAAAGGGGTGGTGATATTGACAGAACGAGATTCAAAGGTCTCTATTATAAAAATTAAATCGGACAGTAGAGGTAGATGGGTCATAGCAAAATTAAAAGTAGGGGGGCAGGGTTTCACGTTAGCAGGGTACTACGGGCCAAATGAGGATGATATAGCACCGTTACAAGAGTTATTGTTGGAGTTATCTTGTTCCTCAGCTCCAATTATTTTGGCAGGTGATTTCAATGTAGTATTAGATAGTACTTTAGATAGATCGACTCGTAGTAGAGCAGTCGTAAATCAAAAAATGATGGGGCAGATAAAATTAATGATGAAACAATTGGGTTTATATGACAGTTGGAGGTGGAAAATGGGGGACAAAAGAGGGTATACATACGAAAATAAGAAATATCATCACCAGTCGAGGATAGATTATATTTTGTTGGATCTAGGCTTGAGAGAGCAAGTAAAAGATATCAAACATATTGGGATTCACTTGTCAGATCATTCCGCAATTTTTTTAGAGATCTGTCAGGTTTACCTTTAGAAGTGTATAGTGCACTAGAGGATATATTGACTCCAATTCTAACCAAACTTTTTAATGAGTTGTTTATGGAGGGGGCACCCCAACCAGAGTCATGGTCAGAGGCTATAATTTCTTTAATTTTGAAACCAGGAAAGAGCAAAAACAGATGTGATTCGTATAGGCCGGTGTCGCTTCTGAACTGCGATTATAAGGTTTTTACCAAAATTTTGGCTGATAGACTTAAGCGCAGTATGGGCGATCTGGTGCATGAAGACCAGAAAGGTTTTATACAAGGAAGGGCACTGCATGAGTTAACTTATTCCCTTATAGGAACAATTGATCTTGCTGTAGCAAATAAGGTTCCCTTGGCGGTTATAGCTTTGGATGCCACCAAGGCTTTTGATCGTGTCAACTGGGCGTTTTTGCAATCAGTTTTGAAAGCAGCTAAGTTGGGAGACAGATTCTGTAGAATAATTGCAGGCTTCTATAAGACACCAAGGGCAAAAGTGTTGGTGAATGGAGTACTGACATCAGCATTCAATATCAGGAGAGGGACAAGACAAGGATGCCAGTTATCTCCACTCCTGTTTAATCTATATATGGAGCCGTGGCAAATGTATTGAGGGCAGAGCAGAGGATTGTGTCCTTTCAATGTAAAACTTGGGTTAAGAAATTGGCATTATATGCTGATGACTTGTTGATATACACGGCAGACCTGAAAAATACAATCAGCCATGTAGTAAGAATTGCGGAAGACTTTGGAAGAGTCTCTGGGTATGAGATAAACAGGGGGAAAACTGAGATAATGGTCTGGAATTTGGATGGAGGTGCAGAAAAGACCACAACTGAAATGAGGTATCTGGGAGTTAGAGTAACTCAAGACATAAACAAGTTGGCGGAAACTAATTTTAATAAGGTGAAAAAAGAAATATGCGATTTAATGATAAGCTGGATGCACCTACCCCTGACAATTTTCGGCAGAGTAAATTTGGTAAAAATGATTTTACTACTGAAGCTTACTTTTCTCTTTAATGCCATACCTCTACCTTTTAAAGAAGTAGGGCTGATGAAGCTACAGGGCAAGATTGGATCATTTATCTGGGCAGCAAAAGGACCCCGTATTTCGTGGAAAAAACTGCGACGGAGGAGGGAAAAAGGGGGTTTGGCTCTTCCAGATTTGCAGTTATATGCATGGGCTTTTCAGCTCAAAAACAGCAGGATGCTTTTGGACAGACCTTCAGAATCGGAAATCGGGAAACTGTTTACCGGATTGCTAAAAGGAGTAGAAGGAGGGGCTTTGGGTTTCATGATGAAGCATGCAGATCCAAGATTTTTTTAAAAGGTTAGATTGAAAATCCTTAGAGGGTTGGCAGAAACATGGTATAGGATTATAAGGAGACTGAAATGGCTATATTACAGCAATATGGCCCCTATTTGGGACTCACCTGGATCGCCCGATTGGACAAAGGATAAATTGGCAGGGTCATTAAGGAAGGCGGGAATAGAAAGGTGGGAGGACTTATTAGAGGGGAGACTGCTGATTTCGTGGGAAGATCTGCGACTCAAAACGAACAATCAAGTATCTAGATTCAAATACCTACAAATCCAGAGTTGGTTTCAAGCATTAGAGAATAACATAGGTGGTGCCAATGAGTTAGAAGAAACTTTGATTTCCGATGGTCCAAAGAAAAAAGAAACATCATATTGGTACTGGCGGATGATGGAAGAAGTGGAAGGAGAGTTCACTTTGCCACAGGAGGTGTGGGGGACTGACTTGCCACGAGCAAAGCTGGACAAATTATGGCAAGTATCCTTTTCTACACTTTATAAAGTGATTAAGCCCGCCTATTTAAGGAGAAACCACCTTTTCTCTATTTACAGAGTGTATTGGACTCCATATAAGCTGTCGAAAATTGGGAACAAAGGAGAGGTGGCGTGTCCCAAATGCGGTTTGAAGATGGCAGATGATATGCATATGTTCTTGAGGTGCCCAAGGATTCAGGTATTTTAGGGAGAGGTAACCAAGGCTTTGGCTGAGATCTTGAAAATACAGATTCAGGTAAGCTCTCTCCTGGTTTTCTTTGGTATGGATAATGGAGCTAATGAATTAGCCAGAGATAAGCACAAATTAATTTTTTATGCTATGTTGCTGGCACGAAGAGAATTGTGTAAAAAGTGGATCTGCCCAAATCCTCCTACGTACATAGAGTGGAGATCATCCTTGGAATATACTTTTAGCTTGGATGCAATCTCCCTGGAAAGGAGAAAGTACGCCTTTTGGCTTCCAGTGAGGGAATGGCTGGAGAGGCAGGATAGGGATAAGGACAGGTATGGAATGTCCAATGATTATGCCTAACCAGACCTCAGTATAAAGCACATGCCATTCCCAAAAAACTTCGTATCATCTCCTTGTTGGTATCTTTGAAGGTTGCATATAGCGGGGAGAGTCGAAGGTAAGGGAAAAATGGCTATAAAAGTGAAATTGGCAGGACTCGGATGAGCATGACAATATCAGAAGCTTTTGTCCCGGCACGGGGAAAGAATGGATTTGGATGGAGGTGTCGTGGAAGGCAATCTGAGGCTAATAAGGACAAAAAAAAAAAAAAGAAGATTTTAGGCACCCCATAGACATGTAAAACTGGCTAGAGTCGTGGGCAGCCTGGAGAAGGTGTGCAGGTCATCAGAGGAGGCTCGCCTTTTCAGGGCAGCTTTCTCCCTGGCATTCTATGGCGCGCTAAGGGTAAGGGAACTAGTGGCTAGTAGCAAGAAGGATACATGTGGTGGCTTGCAGTTGGGTATATTCAATGGCCAAATGGTTCCTTGGCGGTCAACATCCCTCGCCCCAAGACTGACCAGATGGGTAGGGGGGGGGACCATATACTGCTGCACAGAGTACCGGGGAATGAGTGCTGTCCATTGGGGAATTTGGAGGTTTTTATGGCTCAATGGGCGCAGGGGGCTGTGGGAACCCTGTTGGTACATGAGGATGGGATGCCACTCACAAAGTTCCAGTTTGCCAGGGTCCTCAGTGGGGCCCTGGTGTGAGCAGGGTTCGATCCTGCCAAGTATAGCTCTCATTTATTTAGGATTGGTGCAGCCATAGTGGCTGCAGGCATGGGACTAGGAAGAGAATCGGTTCAAAGGATAGGCAGATGGAAGTCTTACTGCTACAAGTGCTATGTGAGATTGAACATGTGATGTTCTGGCATTAATCTTTCCCATTCCTTTACAGTATTCTCCTGTCAACGCAGGTGGAAGTAATAATATGGTGATGCAACTGCCTGATACTCCATTGGCTCCTGTCAACGCGGGGGCGCGAGGTGTTAAAGAGGCATTGGTGTTGGACCACTCCTATGTGCAAAGGTCTTTTATGTGGCGGGGGACTACGTTACCCAGGCAAGAAGTGCTGGGTACCAGCTGACCTTTTGCTGTCAAGGAGGGCTGCGCCTAGTCAACTTGAGAATGCCATTGGACAGAATGCTGCCCTGGAGGCTTCCGGTCCTGGTGGTGGTAACTGTGCATTTGGGAGACAATGACTTGGCCGAGCTAGGGTGCAAAGACTTACTTGAATTGATTGTCTCTGAGATGTGTTGGTTCTCGAAGAGGTTCCCAGGAGCTATGATAGCGTTGTCCAACATTGTCCCAAGGATGAGCTGGAGAGGTGGTAATTCGGTCAAGACCCTCAATGAGTTGGCAAAACAGTTAAACAGGAAGGTTGGTAAGTTATTAAACACAGTCAGTTTATCATCTATTCCTCTTGAGTGCATTAAGGTTGAGCGTTTCTTCTTGCAGGATGGCATACACTTATCACAGGAGGGTAATGCAATGTGTTTGGAGGACTTGCTAGCTTGGTTGGGACAAAGCAAGCAGTACGGGGGCCAGATAGTAGGAGAACTATGCTGGCCTGTGGCAGGTGAGGTCATGATTGTTGGAGACACTTTGGGCCCCTATGGCATCCTTTTATACCAATAAACAACATCAGCATCACTGGAGCCTCAAAGGGTTGCTCGCAGCAAGTCGGAAGGAGGCTGGGGGCGGTTGCTGATGAGCAGTCCTTACCAGTCAACCGCCCACGCAGGCACAGTTGGCGTGAACTAGCACAGGCCGTTTGGGAGACGAAGAACTTGGGTGCAGGGGGTGTCCTAGGTAGGTATCCTAAGGCAGCCGGGCCCCCTTCAGGTGGGGAGAGCTCCCGATGCAGGAGAGGGAAGGTGGGGACATCCCATAAGGAGGGTCCTATCCTCTGGACAGGGGGGTTTAAGAGGAAGGGTCATAGAACCAGTCATGTTCTCTCCCAGGAATGGTTATGTTGTAGGTTGCATAGGAGCAAACTAGTTATGGTTAGGTGGCTCCCATGTACTAGAATCTCTGTGAAGGTTAGGTTTTCACTTGTAAACAATATGTAAATAATGTGGTTACTGTGCAAAATTTGATGTCTGGCAAAATTTGTTTGTTTGTAAAAATAAATATGGCCAAGAGATCTTATGATCTCTAATCCAAACAGTTGGTTTCAGGCCTGGTCATTGATGGGCGGGTGCCGGGCGAGCGCGGGAGTTTGTGAGGGTGGGCAACCACGGGACATCGACGCCTCCCTGACCATATCGAAGCGGCTCTCCCAACTCGGTAGAGCCTACGGGTGTGGCGGGGGAGCTAGGGGCCATGTGGGATTAGTGGTGCTCACCCTTGGCTGGGGAGGACGGCCAGGGTGAGGCGTTCCCACTACAATGTCATCCCGGAAGCACTAATGCAAATGGCAATGTGTAGAAATAAATATGGCCAAGAGATCTTAAGATGTTTAATCCAAACAAACATTGGCACCTCCCTGGTAATGTCTGAATTCGGCTGACTTTACTGTGCTATCTGATGCTATGGTGTCTAGCTGCCTTGTGGCCCCCCCATGAATTTACCCTGCAAAATACGATAAGACAATAGGAAAAAGAAATGCGCATCTATTTCTTCCCCCCCCCATCAGTTCTACCTCAGAACACTTAACTTTAGGGATGGACGGGCAGGTGAAAAGACGTCAAAGGCACTACTCTGGGGCGCTGCTGCGCGGTGTTCTGGCAGTGAAGAGAGGCCTCTCTGCCTTAAATTGGACTGACCTGTCACCCCTACATCTACCCACCAACGCCCACAGTGTCATCTCTCTTCCCCATCCAATCAGGGTGGAAATTGTTTTTTTACTGGCTTTTGCGGTGCCTACACCTCTTGTTAAGAATTAGAAATTGACAGCAGTATTGCCGTTGGTCCTCCCGAGACACAGTTTCATCTCTTTTGGAACTTTATGGGTCAATGTGATGAATTATTGTTAATACATTTTTTGAGTCTGTAAGTAAAGACTTTTGCAGGAGTTCTGCCTTCTTTGGCCTTATTGTCTTGAGTTGTCTTGTGGTGTATTGTAAGTTTGGAGTTTGAGGTATTAGATGTGGTTCTGTATATTAACAATTACTAATTTATTTTTATTTTTATTTAATTGCAAAACATTTAAATGATATTTGCATACGTAAAGTTTGTGTCAATGCCAAATTGATTATAAAAAAGAAATCACTTGTTACAGTTATCCGACTACTTAATTACCCCACAGTGGAACAGGGTTAAGCTGTGCAGGTAGTGAGAGAGGCGTACCCATCAATCCACTATTTCCATGATCTGTGCAGCGAGGGACACCATGTCTGAAAAATAACAATGTGTTAGCAAAATATACAACAGGTAAACTATGGGCAATGCAGATTTTAGTAGCCCTACACATAGGTATGTTACACGCAGATAGGGTTTTTTAGTAGACTTGTGCAAGTACATATTGTGTGCATCACACACGGATAGGGGTTTAGAAATGAGAGTGAGTCACCCTTCCAAGTCAGATAGGCACTTGTATATTGTATGCCAATGTTTTCCCGGATTGGTGGGATGGGAAGGCAGCTTCTGCAGGGTGCAAGGAATCCGCATTTCCTTAGGATATGTAGGGCCACTCCTTCCTGACTCTAGCTTTGAGACCCAGAACACGCCTGCATCAGTACTGACCAGCCGAGCCACACATCAATGCAGAAGCCTGTTGTCTTTGTGATCATGTTCTTTTGCAACCTACATCTGTTGTCGTTGTTATTTGTGTATTGTGCACATTTTTTAGGTGACGAACCAGCTCAAACTACTGGGTGTATAAAACTAAATCATGTTGTATTTAACAGAGGACAAATGTTGCTGATATTTAAGTTACTTTTCCTTTTCCTCCAGGGCCTTGACTTGGTGAGTCATGCCTGCTCTGAATCCTGCCTGCATTGTGTGGTTGAAGAGGGATTACCTGTTCTTACACCTGAGACCTTCAAACAGCCCTGCAGAGGCGGGCAGAAGATAATTGCAGGGAGCCATACCATGGATTATACCACAATCGAAAGGGGCGACAAATAGGCCAGATTTAGACAGAGACATGTTCTGGAAAGCCTGAGTGGGCGCAAACCAGCCATGAAAGCTCAGCATCTTCAGTTCTTGCTGCATATGGCATCCCTTTGTGAGAGCTTTCAGTGGAGAGATTTGCTCTGGCCGAGATATATACCCGTATTCAGAATTTAAGGGTAGTCCTAACACCAAAGTAAACTTCTATGGTTGACATAAGTCTGGGAATGCAGGGAATGTTAGTATTCTAACTGAGAAAAGGCTGGTCTCCACATTTCTGTCAAAATATGTGAGGTGATAACGTGAAAAGGTTACAAATGGAAGAAAAAGCACAATCGTTAGCTGGTATCTTGTGTGAATGGGGCCATGTGCAATGTCAGGTCCACTGTGTAGTGCTTACATACTGAGGCCCACATTCAGTAAAGTGTTTGTGCAGTTACTAGCGCAATGCGACACAAAATATAGGGCTTATTTACGTATCATTGTAAAGCCGCAGATGTGCAGTACTAAACCAGATGGAACATGCGAGTGGCTCTACAAACTTGAGTACATGTGGGTCAAAATGTTCCTGAATATCTAAAAGCAGCTGTAAATGCTTTAAAATATATAATGTCAGGGTACAATGACTTTCACTTTTGCATGAGTCGTCTTCATTGCCAACAGTTATCCTTTTTAGGTGTGGGCTTGGCAGCGCAGCTGTAAAACAGACGCATTGCTATTTATATTCATTAGAGATGGATTTGGATCCACCCCTTTCTGCCATTGGCTTTCTTTGGCCAGCCTTTTTCAGCTAGAGTCTTCGTCAGTCATGTCTTGGCTGGGCCAAGTGGAGTTATCTTCTCTCACTTATTGCTATTGGCTGTTCGGGTGTATCCCTATGCCTTCAGTGCAGTGCTTGCACTGAACAGTATGAGGGACTACTTTACAGCTATAAGCCCTCTCTGTCAGCTCCTACTTGTGTCTCGCCCTAGTGTGCCAAAGCTGCATGTTTCAGCTCATTTTAACCCAAACCCATGTGCTTAGCCAATGCTTGTTTTATTTACCTTTCACAACTGCTGACCTGTCCTTTCACAGCTCTGTAATATGGATTGCTATTAGCTAAGTCACCTCTGTTCATGTTATCGACCTTCACAAACAGACGAGTGAATCAGACAATCTAGAGGGCATATTTACAAGGAAATGTCGGAGCGCGGAGCTGCACCAAATTTGGCACCTCCCAGACCCCGCGCACCTTTCTCCGACTCCATCACCGACATAATCACCCCGCATGCCATCACCTCCACCGACTATATTTTGCTGGGTGACCTCAACTTCCACCTCGACAGCCGCTAAGACCCCAACTCCATCTCCCTCCTGGAAAACCTCCACGTCATCGGACTCAATCAGATCGTACCAGGACCAACGCACTCAGCAGGACACACACTCAACCCTATCTTCACAGCAGGAAACTCCATCTCCTTCAGCCACACCTCCGAACTCCCATGGACGGATCACCGCTGCATCCACTTCACCTACAGAGCGAATCCCCTCCGCAGACGCCCACCCTAGCTCCAAAGCAGGAACTGGAACAAGATCTCCGACGATCAGCTCACCTCCACCCTCAGTGGCTCCGCTCCCACCACCTCAGACAAAGACCCGACCACCGCCGCCCGTACCCTACACAAATGGATCACCGACTGCACCAACACTGTCGCCCCCCTCAAGTAATCTTCCAACCCTCGTGCCAAGAAGGCCAGCTGCTTCTCCACCGAACTCCGGGAATCCAGACGAACCTGCAGACGTCTCGAGAAACTATGGAGGAACTCCAAAACCCCAGCAAACCTCGACAACTACAAAACAGCCACCACTGCCCACCACAAACTCATCAGACACTCGAAGAAGAAAGCACTCCAGGACAGAATCTCCGCCCATTCACACAACAGCAAGGAACTCTTCGGGATCATCAAAGAGTTCGCTCAACCCAACAGCGAGCCCACCAACATCCCACCCTCCCAGGATCTCTGCGACAAACTCAGCACCTTCTTCCACCACAAAATCAAGATCATCTATGACAACTTCGACAACAACATCCTCCACGAGGAACCCACATCCTCCGCTACCTGCTCCACACAGTCGACACTGGACTGCTGGACCGCCCTCAGCATCGAAGACACCCTAAAGACCATGAGGACCACCCACTCCGGGGCTCCCACGGACCCCTGCCCCCACCACATCTACCACAGAGCTGCAGACATCATCGCCCCCGAGCTACAAAGAATCATCAACCGATCCTTTGAGACCGCCTCATTCCCCGATGACTAGAAACACGAGGAGGTCAACCCTCTCCTAAAGAAACCCTCGGCGGACCCCACCGACCTCAAGAACTTCAGACAAAATCTCCCTACTTCCCTACCCGGCGAAAGTCATTGACAAAGCTGTCAACAGCCAATTCGCCTCCTTCATCGACGAGAACAACATCGTCGACTCCTCCCAATCAGGCTTCAGGAAGAACCACAGCCCAGAGACTGCCCTCATCGCCGCGACAGACGACATCTGCTCCCTCCTCGACAGAGGAGAGACTGTGGCCCTCATCCTCCTGGACCTCTCCACGGCCTTCGACACAGTCTCACACCGCACCCTAGCCAGCAGACGCCACAATGCAGGAATCCGGAACAAAGCCCTTGTCTGGATCCGCTCATTCCTCTCCGGCAGAACGCAGTGGGTCAGACTCCCTCCCTTCATCTTGGAGCCCACGCCAACAACCCGCGGAGTCCCCCAAGGATCCTCCATCAGCCCGACCCTGTTCAACGTCTACATGGCCCCTCTCGCTTCCATCGTCAGAACACACTGACTCAACATCGTATCTTACGCAGACGACACACAACTCATCCTCTCACTATCCAACGAACCCAACATCTCGAAACACAACTTTCAAGAAGGAATGGAAGCAGTCGCCAGGTGGATGAAGAACAGCTGCCTACAACTGAACACAGACAAAACCGAAGTACTCATCATAGGCCCACATCTCGACGCCTGTAACGACACCTGGTGACACCCCGCCCTCGGGAACCCACCCCCACCCACGGACCACGCACGTAACCTCGGAATCATCCTGGACTCCGAACTCTGGTCCGCCAGATCAACGCCATCACATCTTCCTGCTTTCACACCCTCCGTCTCCTACGTATAACTTTCAACTGGATCCCCCTCGAACACAGGAAAACCATCACCCACGCCCTCATCAGCAGCAGACTGGACTACGGCAACGCACTCTACGCCGGGCTCAACAAGAACCTCACCCGCAAACTCAAGAACGTCCAAAACACCGCCGCCAGACTAGTCCTTAACCTACCGCGCCACTACCACATCACCTAACACCTGAGGGCACTACACTGGCTCCCCGTCGAGAAGAGAATCACCTTCAAGCTTCTCACCCACGCCCACAAGGCCCTCCACAACACTGGCCCCGCCTACATGAACCACCGCCTCTCGTTCCATGCACCCCAAAGATCCCTCCGCTCAGCCCAGCTCTCCCTCGCCACGATACCACGCATCAAGAAGACCAGAACAGGAGGTCGCTCCTTCTCCTTCCTCGCGGCAAAAGCATGGAAAACATTCCCCCTCCACCTCCGCCAGACACCAACTCTCTCCAAGTTCCTGAAGGACCTCAAGACCTGGCTCTTCGACGAATCACCATGAGCGCCCAGCACCACTCGCACCCTAATGGGCTATGGCAGCCATCTGATGATTCTCTGCGAGGGCTTAGGAGCCGCGCGCCCCCCTCCCCCAGCACCTTGAGACCCTTCTGGGTGAGTAGCTGCGCTTCACAATCCCCTGATTGCGTTCCAACATTTCCAAAACGCCGGGAGGCGCCGTATTTACAATATGACACACCCCTGTGTTTCCCTAGTGCTGGCGCTAAAATTTGCTGCCTAGCTCCAACGCAGGCGCCCTTGCACTATAGTGCAAGGGTGCCTGGGTTGTAGGGAATAACTGTTTATGTGCAGGAAGGAGTCCCTTCTTGCACATAAACAATCAATAATGGCGATTTGCAGCACACATATAAGTAGCAAATCGTCATTATTTAATGATTGCTTATGTGCAGGAAGGGATACCTTCCTGAACAAAAACAATCATTAATGGCATTTTGCTCTTTCTATGTGTGCTGCAGAATGCAGCACACATAGAAAAAGCAAAACAAGGAGAAATAAAAATTTGTATCCTTGTTGCACCATTCTAATACCTGCTATTGCATGGCGTTAGTTTTTGGTGCTGCCTCAGATTTACACATCCTTGTAAATCTGGAGCAGCGTCAAAATGCAATGGGTTTTACACTGAACGCCCACAGCAACACCCATTGTACGCCCCTATCATGCAAAGTGATGCGTGTAAAGGGGCCGTATTTACAAGGCGGCATTAAGCTACTCAAAGTGGCTTAGCGCCGCTTTGTAAATATGGAGAAGGGCATAGCGCCACCAGAACATCGCTAAAAGTGATGTTCTGGTGGTGCTATCCCCTTGTAAATATACCCCAAGGTTTTTCCACTTGGACCTGCAGGTCAAGCACAGGTCTTGGCCGCAGCTTGTGCTATAGAATGGTATGTGTTTTTATATAGCACATCATTGGCCAATTCCTTGGGCCCCTGGCTAAGGATATTGAGGTTCAGAGAGAATTTCACCCCCAGAACAGACACTCCAAATCGCTGATATGTCATTGTTAGCACAAAACAACCTCAACATGCCAGGAGATGCACTTCCTGTATCCAGTTTATCTAATCACATCTTTGTGCTTGAACAGACAGTAGGGTTGGGAAGAGGTCCAAAGTACCGTTTCTGATGAAAGTGGGGATGAGACCACTGTTGCGTAAGATTAGACTCAACTATAGTTTATGAATACTGGTTACCATGCGGATGTCAGGGCCTACACCTTAAATCTAATTTCAGTCCTCTGCTCACTGCCTTGCTCCTTGAAACTATTGTTTGTGAAAATATTGACTATGCTGGCTAATCTTAAAAATAAAAAGACATTTAATAAATACAACTAGTGCTGCATTCTGACCTGTGAAAGGACTGAGCGCTAATACCACAACCAGTTTAAAGCCCCCGGCAAGCATAAAGGAATAATAATCTTGGACATTGACAAACATGAAGACAATGGCTTCAGATGTCAATATTTCACATTAGACACATAGCTCATGACTGACGGACGAATACACACAGATACTCAACTAGAATAGGCATTTTTACTAAAAATAGAAAAAATTATCTCCACAATGCACCTGATTGTAGAACATCAGCATGTTATGCTTTCCAATAAAAATACATAACAATCTGTCCAATCACCTTTCTCCCCAGTGGGCTAATTGTATGGAAAGTCAATGGAACGTTCAACCATTTCCAAAAATATGTAGATTATTTAATAAAACCATATGTGGTGGATTCTGCTCTTGTTCAGTAAGGAGACCATGGACAAGATTTTCATGTCTGATTCCCATACTTGTAGCATTCAATGATGGTCTAAGTGGCCTTCATTGTTGATCCGTTCCACACAAGTATCCCTGAAGCTGAGGCACTGGAAACATTAGAATTAAACTAGGGATCCATGATGTCAATGGAGGCAATATGTGATGCTATTGACGATGTTATTTGTGAACTCATCTGTGTCATCATGTGTGAGGTCATGAGCAATGCATGGAGGGATATTATGGTTGTGCTGCTAACCATCACTGGCACATTTCAGTGACTTTTCGACTGAAAATCATAATTATGATAAGTGATTCTAAGCTGCAGGGAACTCAATTCATCGTTCTCAAATGAATTGCACAGTTGTCCCCTAGTGGTTCCACGATATGTCATTATTCATTATTTCATAGTTAAAAACAACTAACCCGTTTCGTTCCCTGAACGAACATCTTTGGCGTAAACTTGGTAATATTTCTCAAGTCGACCGAATAAACCAGTGATTTCTCACAGTGAAGTAAACTCCCTTGGGTCTCCACACGAAATGCCACTTTACACATGCAATCTGAATTGGGTGTTCTTTCATCCATGACTTTTTGATACGACAATATGTATACATACATTCTTTGAGCCACTTATACTTTATTTGTGCAACTAAACGATGGAGTTTTATTCTTCAATGTCATGTTGGTTTATTCAATCGAATAGAGATATTTTGCTAAGCTTACCCTGAGGAAGATCTCTTCAACCCCTGCCACTGCCTTTGTGACTAGTGGCCTTAAAGGTGGCAAAATCAGTGCCAAGAGCACTGAGGCAGCTCGTAGGGCTCCACTCTTCTTGTTCACTCTCCCTTTTATTATACTAATAGTGAAAATTACTCTATCACTCATTAGTGTAATATGCAATGGAGCACCAGGAGTTCAAACAAGGCCTTCATTGGCTGCTAAGGTAAGTAAAACACTGTTTTTAAATATGTGTTGTGTGCATGCTTGCGGGTGAAAGTGTGTTTGTGTGAGAGAGACAGTGTGCATGGATGTGTGAGTGAAAGTGAGTGAGGGAAAGTCAATGGCAGGTTGTGTGTGAGAATGAGTGAGATTAAGTGTAAGTAGATGAGTATGAGTGAGTCACATTGTGTGAGAATAAATAATAGTGACTGCAATTGAGTGGGTGAGTGAGAATTGATGAGTAGGAATAAGTGTGAGGGAGTGTTAGAGCATGTGAGTGAGAATGATTGAGTGGGGATGACAAAGTGAGTGAAAGTAAGTGAGTACTTTAAGAGTAAATGAGTGAGTCAACGTGAGTAAAAATAAGTGAGAACGAGTGAGTGTGTTAAAAACGAGAGTGAGTGAGGAAGTATGAATGAGTGAGAGTAAGAGTAAATCTCAGTGAGAGGGAGTGAGTGTGAATGAGTGAGCGATAATGAGTGAATCAGAGTAATTGAGTGTGAGGTGGTGAAAGAAAGAGTTAGTGCAAGTGTAAGTGAGTGAGAAAGTATGAGTGAGTCAGACTCAGAATGAGAGAGAGTGAATGAGCAACTGAGAGTAAACAAGTGCAGAAGAATGAGAATAAATGTGTGCAAGTGAGTGTGAATGAATATGTGAGAGTGAGTGTGAGTGAGAATGAGCACTAGTGAGTGAATGTGAGTGAGTGTAAGTAAGAATATAGTGTTATGTTTCTGGGTCTGCCACTGGCCCTGGTAAACTGAAGGTAATTCTTGATTTATAGACGCACTCATGCAAGATGCTGCCACTAGCGTACTGGTGACAGCTCTCAGCATGACAGGCACCTGTGACAAAATACTGGTACCGGCATACTAGAGGTAATTCTTGGCATCCAGGCACCTGGGGGAAAATGGTGGTGCTGGCATAGTTGAGGACATTCTTGACATAGGAGACATCAATGGCATTTGGTTGGTAGTACATTGGAAGTAATTATTGTCATAAGGTAGGACATCCATGGTACATGGGATGGAGGCACCCATGACAAAAAGCGGGTGCCGACAAAGTAGATGTCATTTTGCTGTACATAAATGCCATTAGTGACACGAATCTGGCATGCTGTGTTAAATTTCTGACATTAGGGGCACCCATGCTATAATAGGAACACCCAAGACAAAATGCTGTCCCTGGCTCAATGGAGGACATTTTTGACATATGGTGGCACCCATAGGACATTTTGAAAAATGTGAGCCACTCCTAGAGAGCAGCAGGTTTCATTAGCTTGGCTCATTATGAAAGGACTTGAAAATTTATGAGCGTACTTTCAGAGCCTCATTTTTTTTTTTTTTAAATGTAGTATTTGACACCACTTTTTAGGCCGAGGCTGGGCAGCGCATGCGCTGGTCTGTGCGGCATGCTGTATTGAGGTATGGAATAAAATCTCCGCCCATTTCCCGTGCCACTTTTCAGTTGGCTCCTGTTACAGTCCTCTCAAAATCGTTGTTTTTCATTCGTGAATAGGCTTACTAGTCCCTCCTCGGTACCGCCTTGTCTGCATTTGTAACCTCCCATAAGGACTGGACTTTTTACTTGTGGTCTTACATGGTCTGCTTTATCTAGTCGGTGAACACTATTTTCTATAATGGTCTTCCCCTATTCCACCCACGACGTTGCAGCACGCCACCGGCTTTTATATTGTTACTATTAATGTATTTATTTTTTAATTTGCAGCGCGGTCCACTTTCCCTTTAGTGCCTGCGCTTCTTTATTTATTTAATTTGCAACGCGATCCGCTTTCACTTTAGCGGCGCACTTATTTATTTAACTTACAGCGCGGTCTGCTTTCACTTTAGCGGCCGCGCTTCTTTATTTAATTTACAGCGCGGTCCGCTTTGGCCGCCCTACAGAAACTTTCTTTCTTTCTTTTTTTAAGTGAAAGCGTCCCATACCGTGCTTTCACTTTAATGTTGGCCGCGCCCCTTTCTTTAGACGCTGCTCACTGTCACATGAATACGGTGAGCAGCGTCTAAAGAAAGGGGTGCGGCCAGTATGAAAGTGGTCTCGCATTTGCGAGAATTTGAGCTATCAGCATTAGAAATGACAATGCCTTTTATATATGTTTTGCTTTTGAAAACACATAAATAAAAGGCATTGTCATTTACAATGCCAATAGCAAAAATGCTTGTTTCCAAAATGTCCCCAGGAGAGAACCCTCTCAAACTCCCCTAGGAATGCTACAACAAAAGCATTTATAAATAAAATAAAAAAAAGTCACTTCCACAAATTAATCAGCTGATGTTGAAACCGCCCGTCTTTCTTATCAGTAACTGTGGTGAGGACATTACTTAACATTCAAAGTCCCTTTTCCCTGACGCTGTGAGAAGGGCAGCATACATCTTCTGTACGGGGCAAAGTCCTGGAGAAGGTGAGGTAAAGCATAGAGCCCTGTTATAAAGTACGGTTACTGTGCGAAGCAGCGCGGAGGCAGGCTTGGCATCTCGCAGGGCAGGTTCACCCCAGGGCTGGCTCCTGGCTGCGAGGAGCAGGCCTGTCTGCGGCGGCAGCAGGGCCCGTCTGGGTCACTGCGAACACGGATGCTTGGCCGCGCTTCAGAACGCCAGAGCGCGCCCTCCGCGGCGCGAGGCCGACCTACAATAATGCTTTCTTTATAAGGAAAACACAGCAGCCTCCCTGTCTCCAGCTCCGACTGCACTTGAAAAAATATAAATAAACACCGACCGCCTGTGCCTCATTTCCAGAGCACAATTGCCCGTGTCAAGAGGTCAACAGTCAAATATTTCAGAAAGATGCTTTGAGGGCTGGCTTTTCAATGGAGTCACAAATTTTTCAGAATGCTGCAATGTCAGGCGAGGGGTCTAGCCCTGGGCGTCTTGCGTCCTGAAAACGTCCAGTGTGCTGAGTGTTTTCTGGCTAATTTTATTCCCTACACAAAAGTTCCTAATTTGTGGATATCGCAAAAAGCAGTGTAAGCACCTTTTTAGGTGTCCAACATTTTAGTTTTGGAGTTAGTTAAGACCTTATCATTTAACTTAAATTATATAAATCTTTAGGTCCGGCATCGGCCAAGGCTTTTTGTTTAAATAATAATAATTTGAAAAACGATATATCTATATCTATATATATATATATATATCTATATATATATATATATAGATATATATATATATATATACACACACACACACATAGAGAGAGAGGTTTTCAGGGAGCCCTCTTCATCCATTGGTCTACACAGCATGGGACATTGGACTAGTAAGTGACAACTTTCTGCGTGTGCACAAAGTGCACTTCTGCCTAAAAAAGATCAGGACTGTGCTTGTATGTTTTTTTATTCTGTGAGGGCCCTGCAGCTCTTCAGCTATTGCTAGAGGGAACTGGCTGCCACTTGAAGTGTTGCGCATCTTGTTTAAGTATTGCAGGTGTCGTATATTTAATCCCATTTTAAGATGGTCCCCATGGGTGCACATGTGCATGCAAGGGTGGCCATATTGGAGTGGGATTCAAATGGGCATAAATCTTTATTACAGAACAGTCAAGGGCTTTCGCATATGTATGTGCACGCATGGTTGGCCCTTTTTAAAAATGTTTTTAATAAAAATTGAAAAAAGAAAAATAGATCAGCAAAGCCAATAGGCTGGGAGCCAGTGTCAGACCTATTTACGTTCTGATGCTTGTTAGGCATTAAGCTAATTCTCTGTGAATGTACAGATGTACACAGAGGAACTAAGAGACAAACTGATATGTCATAAACAGAGGGCCAAACGGTTAGCGCCTCAACTGCGATACACCTTGCAGAGAGAATCCTAAAAACAGCTCACTCTAAGATGGTTTTGTCCAGCAGACGTGCAGGGAAAACCGAACACCCAGCATCACACCATTGTCACTATACTGGGCATGATCTGTCCGCAAGCAGCTCCAGAGATGACTCACCTTGGGCAAACCCACAACCGCAGACACATAGGTCTTCAGCGAAGAGCACGACAGGGCCAAATAACTAGCAGACCTGCAATATATCAAAAACATGTAGCATAACACCTCATAACAGCTCTGGGATTAAAATGTTAGGCCTCCTATGCGCAAAGGTGTCCTATAAACATCCACAGGGGCGCCTTTTTTGCATAATTTGTTTACTCTGTAGTACAAAAAAGTTTGTGAATGTGGCCTGATCATCAATTTTCCCTACTCTTAGGAATGTTGTGATGGCAGGGTACTCCCAGTAGGATTCAGAATATCAATTTTGCTTCAGAAGTGTCCAGTATTTATATAGCAGAAACAGCAATGTATGAGCTGCCATACAACGCAGGCCCATTGGCTGAAGAATGTATTGCCTGTTGCCAGCATATCTGTTTGAGTGAAAGATATCTCAGTGCATACGTGGTCTTATGTGTTGTGTGATCTAGATTTCACAGTGACATGCTTGTGAAATGGTAAGATGTTATCTTCATCTCTGTCTTATAAGGGATTTCATTTGATTTGCTGACATTTGATCCTGAATGATCAACAATCAGGCTTCAGATCATCACAGGGCACAGATACAACATTAGCAAACATTAGGGAAGATCTCCAAATTGCCATTGGCCTAGACCAGCTAGGGGCCCTGATTCTGCTGGATTTCTCTAATACAAGGTGGCACATACTGCTCTGGTGTTGAGTGGGCATGGATATCAGGGACAGCCCTAACCTTCAGAATCATATCCAACAAATTCAAATAGGATCATCTGTCTTTTTGTCCTGCAAAGTGCAATGCAGAGTAACTCAGGGTTCCTCCCTTTTATCCTTACCCTTCAACAACTGCATTGTTCCTCTTGAGCAACTGATAGATCCTTGTCAGGTGCAACTCATGATATTTAAGTATACTTTCGCCTGACGAACAGCACTGAAAAACATGTGTACAAAGCAGAATGTAGTGATCATTTTTATTTTTGGATGGTAAAAAGGTTCTTCTTTGTGATCGGGTCAAAGATTAAATTCTTAATCGTAGGCGAGATCAGCCCAGAGTGACTACCTTTCAATTAGTCCACAAATCCTGGTCCATCCTAGACCCACCCACACAACAGATAAAACAAGCATTGGCATAGCCAATAGGTCTCGCCTTTGGGACCTTATAAGTGTTTAGCCAGAACTACTGGCTTTGCAAATGTCTTTAAGCTATGGTGTAGAGCAGTGTGGCAGCTGTGCAGCATGTTGAAAAGTTATAATAAAAAAGTGTTGTAAGCATTTTTTTGTTATTTTATGTATAACCAAGAAGATATTATGTAGAACTGAACGACTCTATTAAAAAAAAGTATTAACATAAAAAATGTCTTCTAGGTTTTTTTGTTATTGCTGTTCTGGCAAATCTTCCTGCCTGTTCAAATGCTTGTTTGTTATAGCATTTTGTTATGGTGGGAGGGGGTGGGACGACCATAAACAGCACTCGTAGTGAGGTGGTGCTGCACTGGTGCAGAGCTGGTGCTGCACGTAGGTGGTGCTGCACATGTGCAGAGGTGTTTCTGCACTGAATCTGAGGTGGTGCTCAGATAGTGCTGCGCTGGTGCTAAGGTGGTGCTGTGCTGGTGCTGAGATGGTGCTGCGCTGTGGCTCAGTGGTGCTTCGGTGTTGGTGTTGTGGTGGTGCTCAGGTGCTGCTGAGTGATGCTGCGTCGGGCAAATTACACGCTATATAAAAAACGCATAAATAAATAAAATAAATATAGTAAGTGGCAACGGGTGGAGTAATTAAACTTGCTGTCACTGCACCCGCCCGCCTTCAAGGAGAGAGGCAGTTGCATGTACATGAAAGCTCATGAACAATACAGAATAAGAACTGAAACTAAACATTTCTGCCACCTTAAAGCTACAGCTCAAACTCAGTCTCAGTGTGCACAGAAAGAAAAGAGTGATGACGATGGCTTTCAGGACAGAGCATGCTAACAGTCGAGCTACTTCGCCGATTTGCGTGATAAATGTCAGACTCTGCGGGAATGCGGAGTTTAATTGAAAAAGCGTTAGTTCCACCACAGATGCGGGGCACTTGGCATGCCTGAATCGTGTATGGTTCGGCCAGGAAGCATTAGAAGGTGCGTCGCCCTATTCCCGCTAACAATAACTGCAGAGTCTTTCACATAAGGGATTTTCCACCTAAAATCGGTGTAACCCCGCATTTCATTACTTCCGGATAAGATTAGGTTTAGTTTCGTTTTTTATATGTAATCACCCAAAGCCGAATCGGATTCAATAGTGCGTCTGCACCTTCCTAAAATTAAATCGGTGTGCTTGGCTAAGAGAAGAACCTGAAACAGAAAGCGGACATAAAAATACTTTTTTTATCGTTCCTTGACTGCAGCTGGTTGTAAAAGGCCCGCAGGGCTATTAATAGACACAGAGTAAACAATTAACAAGTTACTCTGGCCAATGTAGTCTACCAAGGGGCCGAATCAAAGAATACTTTGCAGGCTCACTACAGACTTTAGTTTGATAAAATCTTAATGTAGGAATGCACGAATGCGTAGACTTCAACGGAGCAAGGGTGGGCGTGTTAGTGACGGAAGTGAGTTCTGTACACGTTATTATTTAGGCAACTCGTGTGCGTTGAAGAGCCGTAATTTCTAAATGGGTTACAAAGGCGAGGAAGTGACTTTTGAGTATGTTTACAAGCGCAGCATGGGAGGTGAGAAGCCGGGGTCTGTTGCCAGCGGGCAATGCTAGTTTGCTGAAAGGCGTAGGCTTTTGCCCTCCTTCACTGCTCTCCCGGCCCTCATTTGTTAACCCGACCTGGTGACTCTGGGCTCATGCCGGCAGCTAACAGCTTTGTTCCTTTGTGGCACTCCCGCTTAGCTGTGAACATCGTAAGCTAAAGCGCGGGTAGTCGCAATTGCTTAAAATGTAAAGAAGTAGAAAAAATGTTTTTCTATTTTTTTACTTTTTAAGCAATCAGGCACCCGCGCTTTAGCTTACGATGTTGATAGCTAAAGCGCTGGTGCCGCGATTGTAACAAAAGTAAGCAAATAGAAAAAAATGGTGTCCTCACCCTTTTTTTCAATTTGTTTACTTTTTTTACAATAGCACACAATGCCCTGTAATCCCGCCCGCTCGCAGAGAGCTGTGTAGCGGGAAGCAGGCCGCAGTTTCATCGCGTATAAAGTGAAACAAGCATTGGCCGCGCGGCCGTGAAACTGACACTGCCGCGAAAGTGAAAGTAATCGCGAGGGAAGCCAGATGGCGAGGAAGCCATATGGTGCCTGATCGCGCGTGCACGCTCGCGTGAACGCAAGCTGGTCGCCAGCAAAAGCCACTGCTGTTTGCACTTCCAAAACACGCTTACTAAAACTCTCGCCAGCGCAGCGCATGCGCTGGCTCAGGCGAGACCTAAAAATGGGGATTGTAACTAGGTAATCTATAGTTTACATTGGGCCTTCCCAAAAAACTGGTCAGGTCAACAGGTTGCAAAGGGTGTTGAGACGGAATATCGAGTTGGAAATGTTGACTTACACAAATATCGAGTTGGAAATATCGTGATTTAGAAATATGGACAGCAAGAATATCGTGGTCAAGAATATCGAATTTAAGGTAAGAAATATCATTTTTTTAAATATAGAAGTCATTAATATTGTTTGCAAAAATATAGTTGTTTAAAATATCGTTTTATTAGTGTTATGTATTTTAGTTTATATATTAAATGTATGTGATGTAAGTTTTTTTGTATAAGTTTAGTTTATGTTTTTTAATATGTGTTACATTTTTAGAAGTTACCAATTATATTTTAATTAAATTTTACGTTTTTTAGTTCCGTAGTGAGTTGTAGTTTTATAGGGGAATAGGGTGGGAAGTAATTTAATTATAATAAATTAATGATTATTTTTTTATTTATTTAATTTAGATTTTATAGTGTTAATTGTGGGAAGTAATTTATTTGTAATAAATTATTAATTGGTTGTTAATTAATATTAATTAATTGATAAGTAATTATGGTAATCGTGTAAAAAAAATGACGTACGGGCTGTGGGTTTTATAGGGGTAAAGGGTGGGAAGTAATTTATGTTTAATTAATTAATAATTAGTTGTTAATTTATATTAACTAATTATTTGATAATTAATTATGGTAATTGTGTGATTTTTTTTAGATGTGGGTTGTGGGGTTCATGGGGTAAAGAGTGGGAAGTAATTTATTTTTTATTAATTAATAATTCGTTCTTAATTAATATTGATTAATTGAAAATTAAATATGGAATTTGCATAATTAATTTTAGGTGTGGGTTATGGGGTTTATAGGGGTAAAGTGTGGGAAGTGATTTATGTATAATTAATTAATAATTGGTTGATCATTAATGTTAATTAATTGATATTTAATTAGGGTAGTTTATATTTTTGTGTGTGTGGGTTTTACCTTTTTAGGGGTAAAGGGTGGGGATTAAATTAGTTTTACTTACTTTATAATTAGTTTTTATATATTATTAGTTTTTTAATTGAAAATAAGTTTTAATTGTGTAATTAATTTTGTTACAGTTTAATTTTACCAGTGGTTTGTGGGGATTATAGGGGTAAAGTGTGGGAAGTTTATACATTTTTATGAGTTTTAATTTGTTTTTTATTTAATATTATTTCTTTAATTGGTCATTAATTATGTTAATTAGGTAAGTACATTTTTTAAATAAAATTTAGATGTGGGTTGTGAATTGTGTGGTGTTATAAGGCACGAAATAAAAAAGTTAATTTATGTAATAATTAATGATTTTGATTCTAAGGGCCCGATTCTGATGCGGGTTGGAAAAGCTTCCCGACCGAGGGCCTGATTCTGATGCGGTTAGGAAGGCCTCCTAACGGCATTTGCTCCTTCCAAATCGGATCGGGAACGTGTCTTCCCGACCGAGGGCCCAATTCTGATGCGGTTAGGAACAAATGTTCCCATTGAAGTCAATGGGAGTTCAACCAAATCGTATCTGGAAGCATCCGGATGCATCCTACTCCGCCGGTCGGACTTTCCCGATCAGAGTGGGTCGGACACCATTTCCCAACCGATTCGGTCGGGAAGCTTTTCCAACCCGCATCAGAATCGGCCCCTTAATGTTTTCTAATTAAAAATATTTATTTGTTTGAAAATGATTTTGTATTTTATTTAATGTAATATTTGTAGTTATTTGTCATATGCGTTGTAACATATGTTTTTTTATTTTTTTTAATAAATATATTTGTATTTAAATTTTTAATATATTTCTATATGTTTTTATTTATTTTGTTTTTAAAATATTTTTGTTGTTAATATTTGGTTTGTTTTTACTTTTGAACTGACTGGAGTGAGAATATTAATTGTTACCCCTTTGCAATCCAACATTTTCCCTACTGTTGCACTGATTGGAATGGGAATAGTACATTTTATCTTGCCACTATCCAAGACTTTTCCTACTGTTGCACTCACTGGAGTGGGAATAGTAAGTTTTACCCCTCCGCTATCCAACACTTTCCCTACTGTTGCACTGATTGGAGTGGGAATAGTAAATGTTATCCTGCCACTATCCAACACTTTCCCTACTGTTGCACTCACTGGAGTGGGAATAGTAAGTGTTACCCCTCCGCTATCCAACACTTTCCCTACTGTTGCACTCATTGGAGTGGGAATAGTAAGTTTTACCCCTCCGCTATCCAACACTTTCCCTACTGTTGCACTCATTGGAGTGGGAATAGAAATTTTTACCCCTATGCAATCCAACACTTTCCCTACTGTTGCACTGACTGGAGTGGGAATAGTAATTTTTACCCCTCTGTTATCCAACACTTTCCCTACTGTTGTACTCACTGGAGTGGGAATAGTAAATTTTACCCCTTTGCTATCCAACACTTTCCCTACTGTTGCACTCATTGGAGTGGGAATAGTAATTTTTACCCTTATACAATCCAACACTTTCCCTACTGTTGCACTCACTAGAGCGGGAATAGTACGTTTTACCCCTCTACTATCCAACCCTTTCCCTACTGTTGCACTCATTGGAGTGGGAATAGTAATTTTTACCCCTACGCAATACAAAACTTTCCCTACTGTTGCACTCACTGGAGTGGGAATAGTAATTTTTACTCCTCTGCTATCCAACACTTTCCCTACTTTTGCACTGACTGGAGTGGTTAATTTGAGTTTAAAGATTTTTAAATAGTTTAATGTTTTAATTTATAATAGAATGGGTTTTTTAAATAGATTTTGTGTCATTGGTATATATATATATACATATATATATATTCACTGAAAAAACCATAGATTTTAGGGACAGTTATAGTTAGTTGGACATTGCACTCGTACAAAACCCGTGAAATTCCCCTGTTATAGTTAGTTCAGCTAACTATAACTCGCGCCCCCGCAATGCACTGCTGATGACGTCACATATTACATCACTCATGACATGGTCAGTGACATCACTGATGACATCACTGATGACATCTCAAATGACATCACTGATGACATCATCCAGTGACTGTGTGTTTCTGTAAAGTTTAAATATGTTTAATATATATAGGGAAAGGCGTATTGAAGAATGAGTGGGTGTATAAGTGTCTGAATGGATGATTTAGTACGTGAGTGACTGACTCTATAAGTGAGTGATTAAACGTATCTTACTGAATGCATGGGTTAGTGACTAAACTGTGTGAATGTCTGTATCCGTCTGTTTGTTGGTGTGTAAGTGGATGCATGGATTTGCGAATAGCTACATGAGTGTCTATATGGGTTATTGATTGGTTCTCTGAGTATCTGTATGGCTGCCTGAGTGTTTGTGTGGGTGGGGTGTGTGTGACTCTATACATAGATGTGTGAGTGGGTGATTCACTGGGTGCATGATTTCAAGAGTGCATCTGTGATGGACTGCTTGGGTGGGTGAGTGTGTGTATGGGTGTGTTAGTCAGTGAATGTATATATCAGTGGTACATGTGCAAGTAACTACATATGTAAAAGGCAGTATATATGTGTGTTAGAGTATTTAAATGGCTATAAGTGAGAGTGTGTTATTGTGAGAGTGGCTGTATGGATGCGTGTGTGCTTGTATCAGTTATTGTATAAGAGCGTAAGAATGTGCTAGTATTTGTATGAGTAAGTGAGCTGGTGTGTGTATAACTGTATAGGTGAGTAAATGGGTGTGTGATTAATTTTTTGCATGACTGACTAGGTGTGTGAGTACCTCTATGGATGAGTGGCGGTGTGTGAGTGTTTATATAGGTGTATGAGTGCATATGATAGTCCTGTACTGAGTGACTGTAAGTATGAGTGACTGTACAGGTGAGTGAGTGGATGTGTGTGTGTAGACCTAAGAATCAGTGAGTGGGTATGTAGTTTTTGGTGTTGGAGTGTCTATGGTTTTGAGAATGGCAGTCTGTAATTTAGAGTGGGTGTATCAAAAGTTATATTAGGGTGTGAGAAGATGCATGAAATTATCACATGGATGATGTCATCAGTGATGTCATTTGAGATGTCATCAGTGATGTCATCAGTGATGTCACTGACCATGTCATGAGTGATGTAATATGTGACGTCATCAGCAGTGCATTGCGGGGCGCGAGTTATAGTTAGCTGAACTAACTATAACAGGGGAATTTCACGGGTTTTGTACGAGTGCAATGTCCAACTAACTATAACTGTCCCTAAAATCTATGGTTTTTTCAGTGAATTTCAAAGGTTTTTTAAATGCTAATTTCTAACTATAACGTGTCTGAAACCTATGGTTTTTTCAGTGAATTTCAAAGGTTTTTTAAATGCTAATTTCTAACTATAACGTGCCTGAAACCTATGGTTTTTTCAGTGAATTTCAAAGGTTTTTTAAATGCTAATTTCTAACTATAACGTGCCTGAAACCTATGGTTTTTTCAGTGAATTTCAAAGGTTTTTTAAATGTTAATTTCTAACTATAACGTGCTTGAAACCTATGATTTTTTAAGTGAATTTCAAAGGTTTTTTAAATGCTAGTTTCTAACTATGCCAACAGAGGTAGGACATGTGAAGAAAGAAGAAAAAACGCACAGAAAGAAGCAAAAGATGTGCAGAAAGAACCAACAGAGGAGCAGAAAGAGGCCTTGTTGCAAAATCATCCTGTGCCCACAACTTTTTCAGACGGGTACTGGTGGTAACTGACTCTGACTAACCAGAGGTGAAGGGAGGGGGCCTGAGGTGACATGTGTGCAAACGCGCCCCATGGCGCGTTTTAAGTTGCGGGATTAAGTCCCCTTGAATCCTGAGGGTCCCTGGGGCCCAACTAGCCCCCCAGGTACCTACAGTTAGGACCACAGAGCTGAGTTGCAGAGAGGCGTTCCGAGGCCACGCACCTTTTTTCACCTCTCTGCAACGCAACTCTGTTGTGCTTACTGAAAGTACCTGGTGGGCTAGTTGGCCCCAGGATTCAAAGGGAATTAACTCCCCAACTTAAAACGCACCACAGGGCTTGTTTGCGCACATGTCACCTGAGGCCCCGCCCCTCCCTCCACCACTGTGCAAACGCGCCCCGTGGCGCGTTTTAAGTTGGGGGATTAGGTCACCTTGAATCCTGAGAGTCCCTGGGGACCAACCAGCCCACCAGGTACTTCCAGTAAGCACCACAGGCCTGCGTTGCAACGCCTGTAACAAATTGTGCAGTTGTGTTTAGGTAGTGAAGAGGGTCGTGCTGGGGGTAGTGTTTTAGGGTTTAGGGTAGTGCAGTGGTGTTTGTGTAGTGTAGGGGGTCATGCTGGGGGTAGATTTAGGGTTTAGGGTAGTGCAGTGGTGTTTGTGTAGTGTAGGGGGTCATGCTGGGGGTAGATTTAGGGTTTAGGGTAGTGCAGTGGTGTTTGGGTAGTGTAGGGAGTCGTCCTGGGGGAGTGTTTTAGGGTTTAGGGTAGTACAGTGGTGTTTGGGTAGTGTAGGGGGTTGTGCTGGGGTTAGTGTTTTAGGGTTTTAGGGTTTAGGGTAGTGCAGTGGTGTTTGGGTAGTGTAGGGGGTCGTGCTGGGGGAGTGTTTTAGGGTTTAGGGCAGTGCAGTGGTGTTCGGGTAGTGTAGGGGGTCATGCTGGGGGAGTGTTTTAGGGTTTAGGGCAGTGCAGTCGTGTTCGGGTAGTGTAGGGGTCGTGCTGGGGGAGTATTTTAGGGTTTAGGGTAGTGCAGTGGTGTTCGGGTAGTGTAGGGGGTCATGCTGGGGGTAGTGTTCTAGGGTTTAGGGCAGTGCAGTGGTGTTCGGGCAGTGTAGGGGTCGTGCTGGGGGTGGTGTTTTAGGGTTTAGGGCAGTGCAGTGGTGTTCGGGCAGTGTAGGGGGTCGTGCTGGGGGTGGTGTTTCAGGGTTTAGGGCAGTGCAGTGGTGTTCGGGCAGTGTAGGGGGTCGTGCAGGGGTGGTGTTTCAGGGTTTAGGGCAGTGGTGTTCGGGCAGTGTAGGGGGTCATGCTGGGGGTGGTGTTTCAGGGTTTGGGGCAGTGCAGTGGTGTTCGAGCAGTAAAGGGGTCATGCTGGGGGTGGTGTTTCAGGGTTTAGGGCAGTGCAGTGGTGTTCGGGCAGTGTAGGGGGCGGTGCAGGGGTGGTGTTTCAGGGTTTAGGGCAGTGCAGTGGTGTTCGGGCAGTGTAGGGGGTGGTGCAGGGGGTGGTGTTTCAGGGTTTAGGGCAGTGCAGTGGTGTTCGGACAGTGTAGGAGGTCGTGCAGGGGGTGGTGTTTCAGGGTTTAGGGCAGTGCAGTGGTGTTCGGGCAGTGTAGGGGGCGGTGCAGGGGTGGTGTTTCAGGCTTTAGGGCAGTACAGTGGTGTTCAGGCATTGTAGGGGGTGGTGCTGGGGCTGGTGTTTCAGGGTTTAGGGCAGTGCAGTGGTGTTCGGGCAGTGTAGGGGGTGGTGCTGGGGCTGGTGTTTCAGGGTTTAGGGCAGTGCAGTGGTGTTCGGGCAGTGTAGGGGGTCGTGCTGGGGCTGGTGTTTCAGGGTTTAGGGCAGTGCAGTGGTGTTCGGGCAGTGTAGGGGGTCATGCTGGGGCTGGTGTTTCAGGGTTTAGGGCAGTGCAGTGGTGTTCGGGCAGTGTAGGGGGTCTTGCTGGGGCTGGTGTTTCAGAGTCTAGGGCAATGCAGTGGTGTTCGGGCAGTGTAGGGGGTCTTGCTGGGGCTGGTGTTTCAGGGTTTAGGGCAGTGCAGTGGTGTTCGGGCAGTGTAGGGGGTCATGCTGGGGGTGTTTCAGGGTTTAGGGCAGTGCAGTGGTGTTCGGGCAGTGTAGGGGGTCGTGCTGGGGCTAGTGTTTCAGGGTTTAGGGCAGAGCAATGGTGCTCAGGCAGTGTAGGGGGTTGTGCTGGGGGTGATGTTTCAGGGTTTAGGGCAGTGCAGTGGTGTTAGGGCAGTGTAGGGGGTCATGCTGGGGTGGTGTTTCAGGGTTTAGGGCAGTGCAGTGGTGTTCCGGCAGTGTAGGGGGTCGTGCAGGGGGTGGTGTTTCAGGGTTTAGTGCAGTGGTGTTCGGGCAGTGTAGGGGGTCGTGCTGGGGTGGTGTTTCAGGGTTTAGGGCAGTGCAGTGGTGTTCGGGCAGTGTAGGGTGTCGTGCTGAGGGTGGTGTTTCAGGGTTTAGGGCAGTGCAGTAGTGTTTGGGCAGTGTAGGGGGTCGTGCAGGGGGTGGTGTTTCAGGGTTTAGGGCAGTGCAGTGGTGTTCGGCCAGTTTAGGTAGTCTTGCTGGGGGTGGTGTTTCAGGGTTTAGGGCAGTGCAGTAGTTTTCGGGCAGTGTAGGCGGTCGTGCTGGGGCTGGTGTTTCAGGGTTGAGGGCAGTGCAGTGGTGTTTGGGCAGTGTACGGGGTTGTGCTGGGGCTGGTGTTTCAGGGTTTAGGGCAGTGCAGTGGTGTGCAGGCAGTGTACGGGGTTGTGCTGGGGCTGGTGTTTCAGAGTTTAGGGCAGTGCAGTGATGTTCGGGCAGTGTAGGGGGTCATGCTGGGGTGGTGTTTCAGGGTTTAGGGCAGTGCAGTGGTGTTCAGGCAGTGTAGGGGGTCGTGCTGGGGCTGGTGTTTCAGGGTTTAGGGCAGTGCAGTGGTGTTCGGGCAGTGTAGGGGTCTTGCTGGGGGTGGTGTTTCAGGGTTTAGGGCAGTGCAGTGGTGTTCGGGCAGTATAGGGGGTCTTGCTGGGGGTGGTGTTTCAGGGTTTAGGGCAGTGGTGTTCGGGCAGTGTAGGGGGTCTTGCTGGGGGTGATGTTTCAGGGTTTAGGGCAGTGCAGTGGTGTTCGGGCAGTGTAGGGGGTCTTGCTGGGGGTAGTGTTTCAGGGTTTAGGGCGGTGCAGTGGTGTTCGTGCAGTGTAGGGGTCGTGCTGGGGGTGGTGTTTCAGGGTTTAGGGCAGTGCAGTAGTGTTTGGGCAGTGTAGGGGGTCGTGCAGGGGGTGGTGTTTCAGGGTTTAGGGCAGTGCAGTGGTGTTCTGGCAGTGTAGGGGGTCATGCTGGGGGTGGGGTTTCAGGGTTTAGGGCAGTACAGTGGTGTTCGGGCAGTGTAGTGGGTCGTGCAGGGGGTGGTGTTTTAGGGTTTAGGGCAGTGCAGTGGTGTTCGGGCAGTGTAGGGGGTCGTGCTGGGGGTGGTGTTTCAGGGTTTAGGGCAGTGGTGTTCGGGCAGTGTAGGGGGTCTTGCTGGGGGTGATGTTTCAGGGTTTAGGGCAGTGCAGTGGTTTCGGGCAGTGTAGGGGGTCTTGCTGGGGGTAGTGTTTCAGGGTTTAGGGCAGTGCAGTGGTGTTCATGCAGTATAGGGGGTCGTGCTGGGGATGGTGTTTCTGGGTTTAGGGCAGTGCAGTAGTGTTCGAGCAGTGTAGGGGGTTGTGCAGGGGGTGGTGTTTCATGGTTTAGGGCAGTGCAGTGGTGTTCGGGCAGTGTAGGGGGTTGCGCTGTGGGTGGTGTTTCAGGGTTTAGGGCAGTGCAGTGGTGTTCGGGCAGTGTAGGGGGTCGTGCTGGGGGTGGTGTTTCAGGGTTTAGGTCAGTGGTTTTCGGGCAGTGTAGGGGGTCTTGCTGGGGGTGATGTTTCAGGGTTTAGGGCAGTGCAGTGGTGTTTGGGCAGTGTAGGGGGTCTTGCTGGGGGTAGTGTTTCAGGGTTTAGGGCAGGGCAGTGGTGTTCGGGCAGTGTAGGGGGTCATGCTGGGGGTGGTGTTTCAGGGTTTAGGGCAGTGTAGTGGTGTTCGGGCAGTGTAGGGGGTCTTGCTGGGGGTAGTGTTTCAGGGTTTAGGGCGGTGCAGTGGTGTTCGTGCAGTGTAGGGAGTCGTGCTGGGGGTGGTGTTTCAGGGTTTAGGGCAGTGCAGTAGTGTTCGGGCAGTGTAGGGGGTCGTGCAGGGGTGGTATTTGAGGGTTTAGGGCAGTGCAGTGGTGTTCTGGCAGTGTAAGGGGTCATGCTGGGGGTGGGGTTTCAGGGTTTAGGGCAGTACAGTGGTGTTCGGGCAGTGTAGTGGGTCGTGCAGGGGGTGGTGTTTCAGGGTTTAGGGCAGTGCAGTGGTGTTCGGGCAGTGTAGGGGGTCGTGCTGGGGCTGGTGTTTCAGGGTTTAGGGCAGTGCAGTTGTGTTCGGCAGTGTAGGGGGTCTTGCTGGGGGTGGTGTTTCAGGGTTTAGGGCAGTGGTGTTCGGGCAGTGTAGGGGGTCTTGCTGGGGGTGATGTTTCAGGGTTTAGGGCAGTGCAGTGGTGTTCTGGCAGTGTAGGGGGTCTTGCTGGGGGTAGTGTTTCAGGCTTTAGGGCAGTGCAGTGGTGTTCGTGCAGTATAGGGGGTCGTGCTGGGGATGGTGTTTCTGGGTTTAGGGCAGTGCAGTAGTGTTCGAGCAGTGTAGGGGGTTGTGCAGGGGGTGGTGTTTCAGGGTTTAGGGCAGTGCAGTGGTGTTCGGGCAGTGTAGGGGTTGCGCTGTGGGTGGTGTTTCAGGGTTTAGGGCAGTGCAGTGGTGTTCGGGCAGTGTAGGTGGTCATGCACGGGGTGGTGTTTCAGGGTTTAAGGCAGTGCAGTGGTGTTCGGGCAGTGTAGGGTGTTGTGCTAGGGCTGGTGTTTCAGGGTTCAGGGCAGTGCAGTGGTGTTCAGGCAGTGTAGGGGGTCGTGCTGAGGCTGGTGTTTCACAGTTTAGGGCAGTGCAGTGGTGTTCGGGCAGTGTAGGGGGTCATGCTGGGGCTGGTGTTTCAGGGTTTAGGGCAGTGCAGTGGTGTTCGGGCAGTGTAGGCGGTCGTGCTGGGGCTGGTGTTTCAGGGTTTAGGGCAGTGCAGTGGTTTTCAGGCAGTGTAGGGGGTCGTGCTGGGGCTGGTGTTTCAGGGTTTAGGGCAGTGCAGTGGTGCTCGGGCAGTGTAGGGGGTCGTGCTGGGGGTGATGTTTCAGAGTTTAGGGTAGTGCAGTGGTGTTCGGGCAGTGTAGGGGGTCGTGCAGGGGCTGGTGTTTCAAGGTTTAGGGCAGTGACAGTGGTGTTCGGGCAGTGTAGGGGGTCGTGCTGGGGCTGGTGTTTCAGGGTTTTGGGCAGAGCAGTGGTGTTCGGGCAGTGTAGGGGGTCATGCTGAGGGTAGTGTTTCAGGGTTTAGGGCAGTGCAGTGGTGTTCAGGCAGTGTAGGGGGTCGTGCTGGGGGTGGTGTTTCAGGGTTTAGGTCAGTGGTTTTCGGGCAGTGTAGGGGGTCTTGCTGGGGGTGATGTTTCAGGGTTTAGGGCAGTGCAGTGGTGTTCGGGCAGTGTAGGGGGTCTTGCTGGGGGTAGTGTTTCAGGGTTTAGGGCAGGGCAGTGGTGTTCGGGCAGTGTAGGGGGTCATGCTGGGGGTGGTGTTTCAGGGTTTAGGGCAGTGTAGTGGTGTTCGGGCAGTGTAGGGGGTCGTGAAGGGGTGGTGTTTCAGGGTTTAGGGCAGTGCAGTGGTGTTCGGGCAGTGTAGGGGGTCGTGCTAGGGGTGGTGTTTCAGGGTTTAGGGCAGTGCAGTGGTGTTCGGGCAGTATAGGGGGTCATGCAGGGGCTGGTGTTTCAGGGTTTAGGGCAGTGCAGTGGTGTTCGGGCAGTGTAGGGGGTCGTGCTGGGGGTAGTGTTTTAGGGTTTAGGGTAGTGCAGTGGTGCTTGTGTAGTGTAGGGGGTCGTGCTGGGGGTAGTGTTTTAGGGTTTAGGGTAGTGCAGTGGTGTTTGTGTAGTGTAGGGGGTCATGTTTTAGGGTGGTGCAGTGGTGTTTGGGTAGTGTAGGGGATCATGCTGGGGGTAGTGTATTAGGATTTAGGTTAGTGCAGTGGTGTTTGGGTAGTGTAGGGGGTCGTGCTGGGGGTAGTGTTTTAGGGTTTAGGGTAGTGCAGTGGTGTTTGTGTAGTGTAGGGGGTCGTGCTGGGGGTAGTGTTTTAGGGTTTAGGGTAGTGCAGTGGTGCTTGTGTAGTGTAGGGGGTCGTGCTGGGGGTAGTGTTTTAGGGTTTAGGGTAGTGCAGTGGTGTTTGTGTAGTGTAGGGGGTCATGTTTTAGGGTAGTGCAGTGGTGTTTGGGTAGTGTAGGGGTCGTGCTGGTGGTAGTGTTTTAGGATTTAGGTTAGTGCAGTGGTGTTTGGGTAGTGTACGGGGTCGTGCTGGGGGTAGTGTTTAGGGGTTTAGGATAGTGCAGTGGTGCTTGTGTAGTGTAGGGGGTCGTGCTGGGGGTAGTGTTTTAGGGTTTAAGGTAGTGCAGTGGTGTTTTTGTAGTGTAGGGGGTCATGTTTTAAGATGCAATGCTCCAATACCTGACCAGTCTGCACTACATAAAACTGCAAAAAAACTAAAAATAAAAAGTGTTTTGCACACTTTTGTCATTGGGCTATATGTGGGCTACATCTGGGTAATATTTGTGCTACATTTGGGCTCTTTTTTCACTGGTGGCCATCTTGGAAGACTTCTTTGTTATGAAGTTTCCTAATTTCTTCATTTACTGCAGTCTCCTCAGTAGGAAATGCTTTCAGTTTTTTACTTTGATTCCATCAAGAAGGCATTCAGATGTGTCTCACATCTGCCATAAATTCAGAATGTTAGCACTCTAGTTGCTCATTAGATCACTGGAGTAAAGCTACTGCTCACCAGGGAGTTAACTGGTAGTCTGCTGCTGGTATTGAAAGTGATTGTTTCAGTCTGCATGTCAGAATTTTCTAATGAAATAGAAGAGGATTTGAGATCTCACTTAAAACATGCCCTAATTTTTCTTTCTGCAGCACTAACCATAATTTCTATTTAAAAAAGAACCCCTCATTTTGTTCCTTTTTAAATTAAATGTTTTTAGTGTTACCGGTTTATTCCAATCAAGATGGCTTCAGGTGTGCCATACTTTTGTCATAAGTAAGGCTGATAGCGCTCTAGTTGTTCTTTAGAACACTCTGGGAAGCTGCAGTAGAACACAAAGGCATCAACTGGCAGGCTGCTCCTGTTGAAATATAACAGGAAGATATTTGAGATCACACTTGAAATATGTCCTAATTTTTCTTTCTACAGCACTAACCATAATTTCTATGACAAAATGAACCGCATCATTTTGTTCCTTTTTAAATTAAATGTTTTAAGTGTTACCAGTTTATTCCAATCAAGATGGCTTCAGGTGTGCCATACTTTTGTCATAAGTAAGGCTGTTAGCACTCTAGTTGTTCTTTAGAACACTCTGGGAAGCTGCAGTAGAACACAAAGGCATCAACTGGCAGGCTGCTCCTGTTGAAATATAACAGGAAGATATTTGAGATCACACTTGAAACATGTCCTAATTTTTCTTTCTACAGCACTAACCATAATTTCTATGACAAAATGAACCCCATCATTTTGTTCCTTTTTAAATTAAATTGTTTAAGTGTTACCAGTTTATTCCAATCAAGATGGCTTCAGGTGTGCCATACTTTTGTCATAAGTAAGGCTGTTAGCGCTCTAGTTGTTCTTTAGAACACTCTGGGAAGCTGCAGTAGAACACAAAGGCATCAACTGACAGGCTGCTCCTGTTGAAATATAACAGGAAGATATTTGAGATCACAATTGAAATATGTCCTAATTTTTCTTTCTACAGCACTAACCATAATTTCTATGACAAAATGAACCCCATCATTTTGTTCCTTTTTAAATTAAATGTTTTAAGTGTTACCAGTTTATTCCAATCAAGATGGCTTCAGGTGTGCCATACTTTTGTCATAAGTAAGGCTGTTAGCACTCTAGTTGTTCTTTAGAACACTCTGGGAAGCTGCAGTAGAACACAAAGGCATCAACTGGCAGGCTGCTCCTGTTGAAATATAACAGGAAGATATTTGAGATCACACTTGAAACATGTCCTAATTTTTCTTTCTACAGCACTAACCATAATTTCTATGACAAAATGAACCCCATCATTTTGTTCCTTTTTAAATTAAATTGTTTAAGTGTTACCAGTTTATTCCAATCAAGATGGCTTCAGGTGTGCCATACTTTTGTCATAAGTAAGGCTGTTAGCACTCTAGTTGTTCTTTAGAACACTCTGGGAAGCTGCAGTAGAACACAAAGGAATCAACTGACAGTCTCTGCCCTTGTTGGATGTACATGTTTTACTGAGAATGTCAGACTTCATTCTCACATGAGTGAGAAAGATAATGTGAATTTACAGAAAATATGCTCTCATTTTAGCTTCTGGAGCACCTTCCAAACCTCCATGGGACAAGCATGAGAAAATAGTGTTCTCTCAAACATGATTCATGATATCCCAGCAGAAGGTTTTTCACATGGTAAAATCACCTTAGAATACACCACAATTCCTAAAATTAGTATGGTACCATCAACAAATAAATTCTAATGTAACTAAAGCCTGTTATCACCCTTTATAGTTCTCCTTTTGGTGACCCTCAAAATCTTCTATTCACTACAATGCATTTCAATGAGGTACTATCATTTATATTGGTCCCAAGATGGCTGCCAGAAATTCCAGGATGAAGTGCTGACAGCCAATCAGATCTCACGATGACATGTGTGGTTAGGCTCCGCCCAGATATATATGTGATTTTACTTTTGATTTTCTCAGGAACTACTGAACGGATTTACACCATTTAAGCAAAAGGCACGACACTGAACCAAGGGCTACCTCTTTGCCAAATTTGGTGTAATTCCGTTCAGCAGTTCGGGCTGTAGCTGCGACTAAAGGTTCCTATGGAAAAATGAATGGGGAAAACACGTTTTGGGACCCCCTTTTTCTCGGCCCCCGCTTGACGTATCACCCCGAGACTTTCAGGATAGGAGCGGACCGGAGCGCCCCAACAAGTTGGAAACTTTCGCGAAGATTCGTCAACCGGCGCCAACGTTATTTCAAATAGAATGTCGCCGATTTCCTATGGATAATAGGTTTTAACTATAACTATCTACTGGCGACCGCCAGTAGATAATATGTATGTATATATATATATATATATATATTCACTGAAAAAAACATAGGTTTCAGGGACGTTATAGTTAGAAATTAGCATTTAAAAAACCTTAGAAATTCACTGAAAAAACCACAGGTTTCAGGGACGTTATAGTTAGTTGGACATTTCACTCGTACAAAACCAGAGAAATTCGGCCGTTATAGTTAGTTGAGCTAACCATAACTCGCGGCCCCGCAATGCACTGCTGATGACATCACATATTACATCATTCATGACATGGTCAGTGACATCACTGATGACATCTCAAATGACATCATCCAGTGACTATGTGTTTCTGTAAAGTTTAAATATGTTTTATATATATATGCCAAGGTGTATTGAAGAATGAGTGGGTGTATAAGTGTCTGAATGGATGATTTAGTAGGTGTGTGACTGACTGTATAAGTGAGTGATTAAACGTGTCTTACTGAATGCATGGGTTAGTGACTAAACTGTGTGAATGTCTGTATCAGTCTGTCAGTTGGTGTGTAAGCGGCTGCATGGGTTGGTGAGTAGCTACATGAGTGACTATATGGGTTTTTGATTGGTTGTCTGAGTATCTGTATGGGTGCCTGAGTGTCTGTGTGGGTGGGTGGGGGGTGTGTGACTGTGCATAGATGTGTGAGTGGGTGATTCACTGGGTGTATGGGTTCAAGAGTGCATCTGTAAAGGGCTGTATGGGTGGGTGAGTGTGTATATGGGTGTGTTGGTGAGTGAATGGATGTCTCAGTGGTACATGTGTGAGTAACTACATATGTGAAAGGCAGTATATGTGAGTGTTGGAGTATATAAATGACTATATGTGAGAGTGAGTGATTGTGAGAGTGGCTGTATGGATGAGTGTGTGCTTGTATCAGTGATTGTATAAGAGAGTAAGTATGTGTTAGTACCTGTATGAATAAGTGAGGTGGTGTGTGTATAACTGTATAGGTGAGTAAATCGGAGTGTGATTGATTCTTTGCATGACTGACTAGGTGTGTGAGTAACTCTATGGATGAGTGGCGGTGTGTGAGTGTCTGTATAGGTGTACGAGTGCAAATTATAGTGCTGTATTGATGAGTGACTGCATGTATGAGTGACTGTATGGGTGAATGAGTGGATGTGTGTGTAGACCTAGGAATCAAATAAAAATTTATAAATCAGTTTTTAGGATCCCCAGGTATATAGGACAGGCCAATGTAAGATTAGAATTTGGTCTGAAAAGGCAAACTCTGGTACGGCAATCTGCCTTTTTAAAAATGTTATTATCATTATATCGCTCAGAACAAGGTACCCTTGCGAATCAGTGTTGGCACGAGATGATGAGGTCTGAGTACGCCAGTAGTTGGAGAATATTTTTAAGTGAGTGTTTACGTAATTTCGAGTGCCCAACTTTAGAAGAAGAATTTAGAAGCAAAGCTGTTTTTAAACAAATAATAAACCAATCAGCCACTCTACTATCGTCACTCATAGACAAAGATGAGCTCAGGAAAAACATCACTCCTGGTCAGTTGCCAATTCTTTTAATAAATTGGAACCTCAACTATATCTCGTGACCCATTTAAAACCGTTATTAAAGGATAAATTTATGCTATTGCGGTTTGGGAGATATCCGACTAAGGACTAAGGACGGAATTCCAAAATGGGGAAAAAAAATGGCCCTCCAAACTTTGTAGGTTATGTGGCTTACATGATGAAACCTTAATTCATATTATAACCATATGTCCCCAATTGCTAGAAGAGCGGAAGTCCCTTTTAAGACCTATTTTTAATGAATTAGGGGTGCGAACTTGTAGAAACGCCACTATTATGTGTCTTACTGGGGCTACGCCCGCCTGATTTCCCGATTTGTAAAGTTCATTCTTATTGTTGAAAAAAACTATTAACCCAATATGATTCTGATTGATAATACAGTAACATTCATTATCGACCTGAATGTAAATATGAAATAAGAATGAAGTGTTTGCTTTAAAATACCATTTTAACCCCTTTACCGCGGCGGCAATTCCGCCGCGGTGCGGGGCGTTCCATTGTGTGGGCGGGGCCGCGTCGGCCAACGGACGTGCGCAGCACTACCGAGGTAGTGCTCGCGACGGCCGTTAGCCGACGGGAGCACCGAACGGGTTAAAAAGGCTTTATTGACTTGAATATAAATATGAAATGAGAACGAAGTTTTTGCTTTTAAATACCATTTTAAAAGGCTTTGAATATATATCGTCATTGGAGTTTTAAGGCATGAAATTGTTATAGCATCAGTTAAACAAATTTAAGTTTAAAGAACAAATGTTTGATTGATAGCCTGGACATTGGCATTTAGCCATTAGCACAAACGCACTTTATTTCCTGTTGTTCTCTATTGCTGCTAAGTCTATTGCTGCTAAGTTTTCTAGTGGTATGTGATACGCATATTTTATGGATATAATGTTTTACCATATTATGTTATTATATAATTTTACTTTATAGTTGTAAAAGATTTGAATGTGATATAGGGCGGGTCAATCATACTTAAGTTTAGAGATAATGTGTTTTAAAAATTGCTGCTAAAATCTCTGATGTAATGTTATCCTAATTTAAGAACGAAATGTTTTATTCTATCATGTGTATTTTTCCGATTGTAACGATTTTTATTAATCAACAAATAAACTTATACTACACAGTGAGTGGGTATGTAGTAACTGGTATTGGTGTGTCTATGGTTTCGAAAATGGTAGTCTGTATTTTAGAGTGGGTGTATCAAAGGTTATATTAGGGTGTGAGGAGATGCATCAGATTATCACGTGGATGATGTCATCAGTGATGTCATTTGAAATGTCATCAGTGATGTCATGAGTGATGTCACTGACCATGTCATGAATGATGTAATATGTGATGTCATCAGCAGTGCATTGCGGGCCGCCAGTTATGGTTAGCTCAACTAACTATAACGGCCGAATTTCTCTGGTTTTGTACGAGTGAAATGTCCAACTAACTATAATGTCCCCAAAACCTGTGGTTTTTTCAGTGAATTTCTAAGGTTTTTTAAATGCTAATTTCTAACTATAACGTCCCTGAAACCAATGTTTTTTTTCAGTGAATTTCAAAGGTTTTTTAAATGCTAATTTCTAACTCTACCGTCTCTGAAACCTATGGTTTTTTCAGGGAATTTCAAAGGTTTTTTTAAATGAAAATTTCTAACTATGCCTACAGTGGTAGGACAAGTGCAGAAAGAGGAAGAAAGGTGCCGGAAGAAGCAAGAGATATGCAGAAAGAGCCAACAGAGGTGCAGAAAGAGGTCTTGTTGCAAAGTCATCCTGTACCCCCAACTTTTTGCTGACTGGTACTGGTGGTAACTGACTCTGACTAACTAGACCCTGAGCCAGTGCTATGCTGAAAGACACTTAGAATACAGTATAAACACCTACATACACTAGGGTACACTATGGGTTGGGGTACCCCTGTGATTGGCATGACCTCCTCTGTAAGGCCCTAGTACATAATAGGGCAGGGGGATTAAAACTACCTCTAAGTCAGAGGTGCAGAAAGAAGCAAGAGCAGTGCAGAAAGAACCAACAGAGGTGCAGAAAGAGGCATGAGGGGTACAGAAAGAGGCAAGAAAAGTGCAGAAAGAAACAAAAGAGGTGCACAAAGAGGCAAGAGGGGTGCAGAAAGAGGTAGGAGAGATGCACAAATTGGCAAGAGAGGTACAGAAAGAGGCAGGATGGGTACAGAAAGAAGGAAGAGAGGTGCAGAAAGAAGCAACTGAGGTGCTGAAAGAGGCGCGAAGGGTGCAGAAAGAGGCAAGAGAAGTGCAGAAAGAAGCAACAGAGGTACAGAAAGAAGCAAGAGAGGTGCAGAAACAGGCAGGAAAGGTGCAGAAAGAGGGAACAAGGTTGCAAAAAGAGGCAAGAGAGGTGCAGAAAGAGGGAAGAGGGGTGCAGAAAGAAGCAAGTGAGGTACAGAAAGAGGCAACAGAGGTGCAGAAAGACGCAAGAGAAGTGCAGAAACAAGCAAGAGAAGTGCAGAAAGAGGCAAGAGAATTGCTGAAAGAAGCAACAGAGGTGTAGAAAGAAGCAAGAGAAGTACAGAAATAGGCAAGTGAGGTGCAGACAGAAGCAAGAGCAGTGCAGAAAGAACCAACAGAGGTACAAAAAGAGGCAAGAGGGGTGCAGAAAGAGATAGGAGAGGTGCACAAAGAGGCAAAAAAGGTACAGAAAGAGGCAGGAGGGGTACAGAAAGAAGGAAGAGAAGTGGAGAAAGAGGCAAGAGAATTGCTGAAAGAAGCAACAGAGGTATAGAAAGAAGCAAGAGAAGTGCAGAAAGAGGCAAGTAAGGTGCAGAAAGAAGCAAGAGCAGTACAGAAAGAACCAACAGAGGTGCAAAAAGAGGCAAGATGGGTGCAGAAAGAGGCAGGGGGGTGCAGAAAGAAGAAGAGAAGTGCAGAAAGAAGCAACAAGTGCTGAAAGAGGTGCAATGGGTGCAGAAAGAGCAAGAGAAGTGCAGAAAGAAGCAACAGAGGTACAGAAAGAGGCAAGAGAGGTGCAGAGAGAAAAAAGGGGTGCAAAAATAGGCAAGAGGGGTGCAGAAAGAAGCAAGTGAGGTGCAGAAAGAGGCAACAGAGGTGCAGAAAGACACAAGAGAGGTGCAGAAACAAGCAAGAGAAGTGCAGAAAGAGGCAAGAGAAGTGCTGAAAGAAGCAACAGAGGTGTAGAAAGAAGCAAGAGAAGTGCAGAAAGAGGCAAGTGAGGTGCACAAAGAGGCAAGAGAGGTGCAGAAAATGACAAGAGAACAGCAGAAAGAGGCAAGAGGGATGCAAAAAAGGGAAGAAGGGTGCAGAAAGAAGCAAGAGAGGTGCAGAAAGAAGCAAGAGAAGTGCAGAAAGAAGCAAGTGCGGTGCAGAAAGAGGGAAGACGAGTGCAGAAAGAGACAACAGGGTTGCAGAAAGAGACAACAGGGGTGCAGAAAGAAGCAAGAGAGGTGCATAAAGAGGCAATAGAAGTGCAGAAAGAGGCAAGTGAGGTGCAGAAGGAGGCAAGAGAACTGCAGAAAGAGGCAAGAGGGTTGCAGAAACAGGCAAAAGGGGTGCAGAAAGAGGGAACAGGTGTGCAGAGAGAGACAAGAGAGGTGCAGAAAGTGGGAAGAGGGGTACAGAAAGAAGAAAGTGAGGTTCAGAAAGAGGCAAGTGAGGTGCAGAAAGAGGCAATAGAAGTGCAGAAAGAAGCAAGTGAGGTGGAGAAGGAGGCAAAAGGGGTGCAGAAGGAACCAACAGAGGTGCAAAAAGAGGCAAGAAGGGTGCAGAAAGGGGCAAGAGAAGTGCAGAAAGAGGCAAGTGAAGTGCAGAAAGAAGACAGTGAGGTGCAGAAAGAAGAAGAAAGGTGCAGAAAGATGCAAGAGAAATGCAGAAAGAGGCAAGAGAGGCACAGAAAGAAGAGAGGTTTGTGCACCATTAGTACCAATTTAACACCCGCATTTAGCAATAAGTAACACATGACCATTCCAGCTTTGGAAAGGGCCTTCTACCACGCTGTAACACGTGAAGCTAAATTTTTGGGAACATTTGAGCCGTTTGAGCTAGAAACAAGGCTTTTTTTGTTGAAATCTGCAGATTACGCAGCAGATGGTGGAATATTTGGCAAATGCGGAAAATGTTTAATTATGTGACAATTGGTGCAGCCGAACAGTCACATAATTCCAGTGCCCTGCTCATACCTCCGACTAGGTCCAGAAGTGCTCCTCAGTAGTTCCTTCTATTTTTGTGTCTCATTGAGTTTATAGTTTAGCTTCTATGGAAACGAGGAAGACTAAACCTGAGGTTACCACTCCACAATACAGACTACAATACCACATAATTACTCTCCAAAACACATAATCCCACTCCACATAATTCCTATACACTAAATACCACATTCTTTCTATTCACATAATTCCACTGCACAACATACCACATAATTCCACTACACACAACGTACATCCACTCTACATCAAAAAACATTAGTAAAAAACTTTTACATTTACAACGCCAATAGCTCTAACTCTCGCAAATGCGAAACCTATTACATTGCAAATGCTTCTTTAGCTAGTAGTCGCGTTTGCAGAGTGGTGGAGAAAGGGTGCTGGGCCTCCAGCCAGCGCTCAGGAATTCCACTGCGTAGAACTTACAGGAGGTACCAGGAGGGCTTCTTGGCCCCCAAAGTCCCTCAGGAGTAAAGTTGACTTCACCCCCATCCCGTAGTCTGCCAGGAGGCACGTTTGCAGAGTGGTGGAGAAAGGGGGCGTGGCCTCCGAAGACGTCTTAGCAATCCTGTGTGGGACTTACTGGAGGTAACAAGAGGGGTAGCTGGCCCCCAAGGACATCCTTGGGGGCCAACTACCCCTCCTATTACCTCCAGTAAGTACCACACAGCAGGATTGCTAAGTTCTCATAACAGGCCACGCCCCCTATGCCCACCACTCTGCAAACGCGCTCCCTGGTGCGCTCCTGGATGGGGATTGAAGTACCCTTCGCTGCTGGGGGTCTTTAGGGGCCAACTAGCCTACCTCTTACCTCCAGTAAGCCCCACACAGTGGGATTGCTGAGAGGTGGACACAGGCCACGCCCCCTTTCTCCACCACTCTGCAAACGCACCTCCTGGCGTGCTCTTGGTTGGGGGATGAAGTCCCCTTTCCTCATGAGGGTCCCTGGGGTGAACTAGCCCTCCTGTTACCTCCAGTAAGCCCCATACAGCTGGTTTGCTGAGAGTGCTCAAAGGCCACGCCCCCTTTTTACACCACTCTGCAAACGCGGCTCCTGGCGCACTGCTGCTCGGGGGATGAAGTCCACTTGTGTCCTGAGGTCCTCAGGACACAAGAGGACCTCATCGGCCCACCAGTGGTGCGCCAAGAGGTGCATTTGCAGAGTGGTGTAAAAAGGGGAATGGCCTCGGACCACCTCTCAGCAATCCCACTGTGTGGGGCTTACTGGAGGTACCTGGTGGGCTAGTTGGCCCCCAGGGACCTTCAGGAATGAAGGGGACCTAATCCCCCAACTTAGAGCGCGCCAGGGGGTGCGTTTACAAAGTGGTGCAAGGAGGGGGCGGGGCCTCCGGCGAGATATCGGTTTTTCTTCTTTTTTTTAAAAATAATTAAATATTCGGGAGGGGGGCCATTCCCTGGGCCACTTCTGGCCCCGGGGACCCCATCCCCCGGGGCCTGGCCAGCCTTTACATTTTTTTTTAATTTTGGAGGGGGGCCGCGTGGCCCCCCACCTGAGGCCAATTATGGCCCCAGGGACCCCATCCCCCGGGGCCTGGTCAGCCTTCTTTTTAAAAATAAAGATTTGGGGAGGGGGCCACGTGGCACCCCCTTCTCAGGCCAATTATGGCCCCGGGGACCCCATCCCCCGGGGCCGGCCTTCCTTTTTTTTTCTTTTTTATTAATTATTTTACCCGGGCGGGGGGCCGCGTGGCCCCCCTCCCCTGGGACACTTCTGGCCCCGGGGACCCCATCCTCCGGGACCGACCCTCTAGTTGGGGACCGTGGGGGGAGCCCCAATGCCCCCATGGTCCCTGCCGGCTCCCCGCCTCCTGCGGGAGCCGGCATTGCTTTTGGGCAAGGGGAGCTGCTAACATGCAGCTTCCCTTGCCCAAAAGCAATACTGCTTTGCTTCATTGAAGCGAGAGCAGGTTTCCTGCTCTCGCTTCAACGAAGCAAAGCCGTGTTTGCTATGGCAGGGCGGGAGCCGTGCTCCCGCCCTGCCATAGCAAACGGGAATGTCCCGGGGCAGGGCACCCCGGGACATTGCAGGAGCCAGCCCTGGGGGGTGGCGGTCCCCGGGGTAGTGTGGGGGGGCTCGAACCCCCCCACACTAATTATTTTTCAAAGCCCCAAGGAGGTGGTGGTCCTTGGCTTGGGGGGCCTGCGAGGCCCCCCCACCCTATTTTAATAAAGCCCCGGGGAGGTGGCGGTCCCTGGGGCTTGGGGGGCCGCGAGGCACCCCCACCTATATTTAAATTATGCCCCAGGGAGGTGGCGGTCCCCGGGGCTCCGGGGGGGGCTGCGTGCCCCTGCACATTATGGATAAAGCCCGGGGAGGTGCAGGTCCCCGGGCCTCCGCTATATAATTATACATTGCCCCCGGGGGCTTAAGGATAACGAAGAACTATTGACTCCCAAAGAGAAAGAGAGCACGTTGGTGAAAGAACCTATCAGGTTCATCACCAAGTTTAACAATCAAACATGGGAGATCAAGAGAAGTCTTATAAAAATGTGGGAGGTCCTTAAAACTGATGACGATCTGAGGGAATGGGTTGGAGAATACCCCTCTCTCACATTTAGAAAACCCAGATCATTACGTGACACACTGAGTAGAAGTCTAGTAAATCAAGCTAAAAAATGCCTGGACATCAGAGGTTTCTTCACTTGCAATCAGTGCAAGGCGTGTAAGTTTAGTACTAGCTGTAAATCTGTTAAACTAAGTAAAGACAAACCCCCGTATTATATCAACAAATACCTGAATTGCAACACCGAATTTGTGGTGTATGCGTTAAAATGCCCTTGTGATAGATATTACATAGGGAGTACGATCCATAAGTGTAAAAAGAGGGTACTAGAGCACTTACGTGCGATTAAGAAAAATGACAAACAATATCCAGTCGCCCGCCATTTTAGTGTTAGTCATAATCAAAATGCTAACCTCCTTAGATTCTGCATCTTAGATTGTGTACCACCTAGAACAAGAGGAGGTAACAGAACTGTTGAACTGAGAAGGTTGGAATCGAAAATTATTGTCAAATACAACACTTTAGTTCCTACAGGTTTGAACCTTGACGAAGAAATGTCCGTTCATCTATAACATGCTTTTGCTTGTACACATGTTTTCATGTTCTCCGTCGATGTCATTTAAGGTTTTTGTTTAGTTACAATTTATTCTTTGTGCACAATTTTTACAGGATTTTAACAGCGTCATCTCTGTCTGGTTTTTTACAGACGTCGACTGGGAATGCAGAAGAGCTTTAATATCTGATACTGAAGCGGTCAAAGGGTGTTTTACCTGTCTCTTTGGCAATTGAACAATGTTTGGGATAACACGCTCACATGAGCAAGACTTTTCGGCATATCACTATCAGGTCACTTGTATCGAATGAATAGATATGTGGCATGGTTTCTTTCTCTTTGATTGTTTGCCCACTGGGGCTGAATTGATGTTTATACTGATGTATATTTATTTTTATGCATTGTGGCAGCTTTCAGCTGAATTATCAACTATTTTAGTGAAACTTTGGCAGATTGGAATGACACTGCTCGATCCATTGCAGCGTTTTTCAGGTTACCATGCAAATGTGATAGCGCGTATATGCAGTATTGCCGATTTAAGCATCAGATTGGAATCACACTGCTCGATACATTGTAGCGTTTCACAGGGTATCATGTAAATGTGATAGCGCGTTCAGGCAGTAATGCCGATTTAAGTTTTGTTGTGGCATGATTTTATACATGTTATATATATTTCACTTTCATGTATTTTTCGTGATATGGGTGTAGCAATGTTAACATTTACCTGCATTTCCCAAAAATTATGTATAACATCATTTACAACTTTATTGACTTAGATGACGAACACTAGTATGTCTTTTATGTTTATGGCACAAGTATGAGCACTTGCTTCTTTAAAAGAAACTAATGATGCACTAAGCTTTGCCCGTGAGAAAGGAGTGACGCAACTCCGAAACGCGTCGGGACCTAGTGTTGCAATAAACACGCTTGGAATAGTGGCCGCGGCTCCAGTGTTTTCTTATATTCTATTTCATTGGACTTGTGTGGATATTAGGGGTTGGCTTCCCCTGCCGTGTTGCCCGCCGTGATTAAGAGGCTTGGGTTTAGCCGAACTACGTTTATGGATATATATATATATACAGAATATATATATATATATTTATATTAATATATATATATATATATATATATATATATGTATATATATATATATATATATTATTTATATATGTGCATATTGTTTATATAATTTTAAAATTATAAAATAAATTAAAATTAATAGTTTAATTGTTTTGTAGTAAATATGTATATATATATTGATTATGTATATTTAATTTTTTTAATTACGTTTATTTGTTTTATTTGTTAAAATGTATATTAAATCTACTTTATTTTTAAAAATTATTTTTATTATTTAATATATTTAATATTTTTTATTTTAATTTATATATATATATAAAAATCGATATTTTGTACAACTATCAGGCACATGCATCAAAGAAAAACCGGTCACAAACGGGCAGATTCTCAGATTCTGCACCTTTGCGACCGGTATTTTTGCATTTGGGATGCATCATCCCAAATGCAAAAATCGCAATTTAAGTAATCTCTAAATTGCGATTACTTAAATTGCGATTGCATTTAAGGAATCGCAAATTGAGATTCCTTAAATGCAATGCAACAAAGTAAAAGAATTAGCGATTTCAGCTACTAGGGCGCAATTTACCATGAAGTTGAACTTCATGGTAATTGCAAAAACTTTGAGAAATGCACTAAAGTGCATTTTTCAAAGTTGAAGGTTACACACACATGTCCTTGGGACATGTGTGTGCGCAACATATGTGCACGGTTCAATTTCAGGGTGCAACAGGGTGTCCTTTTGACACCCCTGCACCCTTGAAATTGCATGCGCAATTTGCGAGTACCTATTGGTACTCGCAAATAGCGCTTCATAATTCTCATTCATTCCTATGGGCCTGTAGGCCCATAGGAATGAATGGGAAGCCATTCCTTATTTGCGACTCGCAATTTGCGAGTCGCAAATAAGGAATGTGAAGGAATCGCTATTATTATAGCGATTCCTACATGCATAGGATTTTGCGAATCCTTAATTGCGAATCCTTAATATTCGCTATTAAGGACTCGCAAAATCCTAGCTTGATGCATGTGCCAGTATATTTTTAACATCGATATTTTGTTTTCCATTTTTTTTGTACTTACCTGTTTAAGTATATATAGGGAGTCGATATTTTTGCATTCTATATTTTTTCATCAATATTTTTTACATCGATATTTTGTCAGTGAACCGTTGCAAAGATATAAGGCAGCCAAATCCTGCTTGTACCTACACATATATAACCATGCTAATCCTGTGTTGAAGACTCCACTGTATTCTGAGGGAATACAGGATTAATTTGGTAATACTCTATATTATGCACTAAGCATACTGTTTCAAAGGCCCTTGCTTCCTCCAGAAACGAGTCCCTCATTATATATGATCCAGGAACTAAAGAATGGAGGAAGATGCATGGGTATTCAGGTCCTGCGACTTTGGAATGCTCTCTGTCTTCAGATCAGGGCAGAATTTCACTAACATGAATTAGGGAAACACTTAAAAACTCGCCTCCTTCAACTGGCTTTCAGCTCAATGCCTACTCTCTGCACAGGAACAATTCAAGAATTTCAGACCCAAGATCCTGTGTATCTGTCTGGAAATAGCAAAGTCATGAACTAATGATCTACTTGTTAAAGCTGATGGGGCTGAAGTTTAGGAAAACGTGTATAAGGAACTTAAAAATGTTTAGGCTTATAAAAACAAATAACAAAGGACCTACGCAGCTGCCACCTGGTTCACTGAACATGCTCCATCCATGGTCCAAATCTTGTTAAAACATTTGAATGTTGAGCGCTCCACTGAAAACAATGGAGTGCCCCGGGCTTCTAATGGCCGGTAGAAGCCCGGAGCATTAACATTCCAATGTTTAACAAAGGCCTCACGGAGCCAAAGGGGATTTCAACCCCTTTGGGCTCCGTGAGGCCTTTGTTTTACAAATTAGAACATTCTGCCCTCGAGGGGCGAAATGTTCTAATAACCTTAGAGCCCTCCGTAGTGGGCTTTACCGGCCATTAAAGGCCCATTCTTTTTTTAAAGGCCCGAGCTGAAACGCTGGAGCAGGCCTTTAATGGCCAGTAGAACCCGCTACGGAGGGCTCTTAGTCTATAGAAGAAATGTGAGATGACGATCACTTCTGCCTTCTTCCGCCAACTGTTTGCTTGATCTCACTGTATATCTTTAGAAAGGCAGCTCGCATCTCCAGCTTGCTGACAGTCTGTAAGCAGATTTTAAGATATTGCCAGCCCAATATTTGTCATAATTTATCATGACACCTTAGGGTCAGAGGCATCAGGTCCATACATCCCCTTTTGCTCTGGAGAATAAAAGGATTATGTGAAGCTTCCTGGACTTCTAGCGCTCTGGGACTCTGATGCCAACCTAAAGTAGCAACGAATTCCAGAAATGGCACATGCTGATACTGAGTATAGAAACACCCCCGTGCAGTCTACACCCCACATCAGCTTTTTGTGTGGGGTAAGAGGGCAACAACAAAGACGTCCCAAGATTACCCACCACGCACTCAGAAATAAAACCGTCTGAATGCTGGCGCAATAAGAAATAAAAAAAAGTCATTTAGATAGTGAATTACATGGGAACACAGTCCAGAAAACGATTACATGTGACATAGAGAGTTTATTTTTCGAAAGAGAAAACTTCAGCAGTCTTAAAGCCAAGAAGTCTGAAATCTTCATGACTGCAGCAGTGTAGACAGAAAACTGGCATGATATTTGCATTCCTCTTCAATTTAGCCCTCACAATTATCCTCACCATACTGCTACTGCAGACATGCACACAAACCACTGGGTCTGTACCATCATTCACTGAAACGCAGTTGGTAAAGAATAGATCTTTAATTACATAGAACTGGCCAGAGTGCTCCGTTTTTTTAAACAAACTTTATTGCATTTTCCAGAAAGGTACTGATTGTGTTCCAAAAATACCTAGGTTCACTTCGCTACATAGCTGAGTTTAGTACAAGCAATAGTTCTTTCAGAGGTGAAACATAGAGATAAGTTTTTGCAATGCAATTATTAATTCAGTATTGAACATGTAACTTCGTACCCACCCACCTTAAACTAGACATCGCCACTTACTTGAATTAGCATGTTAAACATCCTAGTATCGTCAATTTGAAAGCCTGTTTTTCATGTCTATGCAGTGCATACAATTAATGATAGGTGAGCGAAATAATCAGTATGGATGATCCTGGAACGACCAGGTATCATGGACTATTTAGTCTTATCAACATCTTATAAATACCCATCCCGCTACACCGTGAAGGGTTAGCCGCCATATAGGGGTAGAGACTGCTCACTAACTGTAGGAAGCTGGGTTTTTGTTGCAGTAACCCCTCTACCACTTTTTGCCAGATTTCTGATGCACTTTGACTTGATGTGCCTTGGGTCTGTGTTCTTTCCCAAAACTGTACCTTTGTACCCCCAAATGGCACCTCTCTAGCCACATTAAAGTCCCTTGTAAAAGGTACCATGGGTACCAAGGGCACTGTGACCAGGGAAGGCCTCAAAGGGCTGAAGCACATATTGCGCCACCCTTAGAGGTCCTGTACCTTAACACACACACACACTGCCCTTGCAGGCTGCGTGTTTCGGTGCAGAGTGCATACCTGTGTGCCATGCCTCCAACCCACTACCTATGGTATAGGTAATACACCTCTCTAGCTGGGTGCACTATACCACTGCTGAGGGTACAGTTGCATGAGCACTGTACCCCTACAGTGTCTAAGTCCATTCTTAGACATTGTAAGTGCAGTAAAGCCATAAAGAGTATATGATCTGGGAGTTTGTCATTACAAACTCCACAGGCCCATAATGGCTTTACTGAATTCTGTGAAGTTTGGTAGCAAACGTCTCAGCATAATAAACCCACACTAATGCCAGTGTGGGATTTATTATACCATACACTCGGAGGGCATCTTAGAGATGCCCCCTGAAAAACGGTCAGCATCTGGTGGGTTCTTTGACTGGTAAACACCATCCTGCCACCTCGAGACATGTTTCTGGACCCCTGTGGTGGGAGCCTTCGCTCCCTGGGTCCAGAAACAAAGTATTTCCTGGGCGGAGGTGGTCACACCTCCCCCAGGTCAGGAAGAGCTATCTGTGGCAGGGGAGCTTCAAAGGCCTTGCCACCTTTGTAACGCGACCACCAGCCTCTCCTGCTATCAGGAGCAGGCCCCCTTTCTGTCTCAACCCCTTTTCCGCGAGAGGACAGGCGGTAAAAATTAGCCCAGAAGGTGTGCCGTCCTCTGCCAACACCACCCATCAGGTGGGGGAGGCGAGGTGAAGCTGAGTCGCACTCTCCAATCAGGATTAGGGATTGTGCCCACTCCCCCACGTGGGGTGAGCACACCAAGGGTGTAGTCACCCTAAGGTCAGTAGCCCATTGGCTACTGACCTTGAGAACCCTAAAACGCCCCCTAAATAAAGTATTTAGGGGGCAGCCCTGAACCAAGAAGACAGATTCCTGCAACCTACGAAGAAGAAGGACAAAAGGAGATGCCAAGTACAGGAGACTGCAGAGAAGAACTGACTTGGCCCCAGCCCTACCAACCCGTCTGCAGTTTCCAGAGACGCTGCACCAAAAGTCGCCTTGTTCTGCAGCCAGCAACCTCCAGAACCCCTGAGAGGACTGACTGCCTTCAACAAAGACAGGATCTCCTGTGAACAGCAGCTCTGTTCAAAAGAATCACCAAAGAAAGACTCTGAGCCTGCCGAGGACAAAGAAACCAGACGCCTGGAACCACCACTGCACCCGACGCCTACGGCCCATGTCCAAGTGGCCCACCGGTCCCAGCGTGGTCCCCCAGCGCTCCAGAGTCCGAGTCCACCGTAGGTTGACCCCTCCAGGACTCCCGGACATCACCTGCAGCCTCTGCACGGCGAACCCCCCCCCTAACCGCGAGTGGCCCGGTAAGGTGAAATACGACCTCAAACGGCAACCCTGCGCCCTGGAGAAGAGGGCCTCAGGTGCACCTAGGTCCCTGAGCCCTCCAACTTACCTGCCCAACTGTTGGTTCCTTCAGAAAGACTTCCTGGACCGAGCCTGCAGCCAAACTCCAAAACCGGCAACTCCCATTGAAAACAACAGGGCACCCGACGCCAAAACAGCACCCTGCACCTGGCCGCCCCTGTGCCGCTGTGGGTGAACTTTGTGTGCTAACTTGAATCCCCCTTTACAATGAGCTTAAGTCCAGGAGCTTTGCTCCCACAACCTTGTGGCCTGCTCGTGAGCAGCCACCAACCTCAGCCACTTATCCCCCATTGGATAACATTGGGCCTCAGCACTCTGCACTCGGCCGCCCTAGTGCTGCTGAGGGTGCTTTGAGAGAGCATCCTAGACCCTGGGGAAACCCTTGTTCTAATCCCAGAAAACCAACTCCCAAAACTAAGTACTTACCGTTAAAACGATAACTTCATTTCCTCCAATAGGATCAATCAATCAAGTACTCGTAATGCAAACTACTCACCCCTAAGAGTCTCAAGGCGCTGGGGGCCGTCGGGGAGATTAAGTGAGCTATTGCCCAGAGTCACATGGTGGTGAGCTGAGCTGCCACCGGAGCCGGGATTCGAACCATGAGCACTGCACTCCGGAGTCAGGCGCCCTGGCCGCTGCGCCACACCTCTCTTGCATTGACTGCTTTTCTGTGAAAAATGTTCTAAGTGTGGAGTTTGGAAATTGTATAAAACCTTAAGAAACTGTATATTTACAAAAACTGATTTACTCACCTTTTTTCTAGGAAATGTCCCAGGGTGATATCTAGGCATTTCACACTGAATAGAAAAAGTAACTTAAAAAGTAATCTGAAAAGTAACTTACAAAGTAATCTCAATAGTAATTGAAAAGTAATTCAAATTGTTTTATGAACAAGTGACTTACCTGTAACTAATCCAATTGCATTCAACTGCATTAAAACTGTTTTTAACTGCATTATTCTTGCAAAGTACTATTACACTTACCTGTACCAGGCCTAGCTTGGTTCAAGAAAAAAATACAACTAAATAATATTTTTATACAAAACTAATTGGTCCGAGTTCAGTCTTTGAGTATGTGACATCATTTCTTGCCTGAGTGTGTACAATAAATGCTTAACACTAATAAAGCCTTACTGCTCGCCCATACTACCACAAATAGAGAGTAAGGTATTATCTACTTTAGCCTCTGCCTACCTTTGGGGATCCACTGGACTCTGTGCACACTATACCTTACTTTGGTATAGTATATACAGAGCCAGTTTCCTACACTGAACTCCTGTGTGCAGGGTTTTAAAAGTTTCCAGCAGGGCAGCCCATTCTAAAGCCATAGACTTTTTCCGCATGCCTCGATATTCTTCATGGCGTAGTGCACTACTTTCAGCCTGGCCCCATTTCTGTACCGATTCATGCCAATGAGCCACCACGGGAGCCGAGCAGGACTTTCAACGCTTTGTGAGTTGGCATTTAGCCAACAGAAGCGCCAAGTCTGTAAAGCGCGAAATTACATTAGTGTTTTTGGGCTTCGGAAATAAGCCTAGTATACAACATTCAAATGTGTGCCAGAGTGTCTGATCTTTGAGATCTGATAGAATAGACGAGATTTGTACCCAATAGTGAGTCAATGTGGGGCATGCCCATAGCATGTGTAATAAATCGGCGTTGTATGCGCGACAGCATGGGCAGGCCCATGAGACCGTTGAGAACATGGCATGCAGCTTGTGTGGCGTGAGATAAGTTCAATGTAAAATAGTAAATTGGGTAAATTTAAATCGGGAGTTACGGGAAATCTTCCAGGGATATTCTAGCGAAAAATCAGATTTCTTGTCCTGTAGGGGACGTGTGAGATCTGTTTCCCACTAGTCCAGGAGGGCGGTCCGTGGGAATCATAGATGTGCACAAATGCCCCTATAGAGCCAACGGACTAGATGTCGCCCATGTCCCATCGTGTGCAAGGCTTGAAGCAGTTCATGAGGAGAGGGTTCATTACCATCCGTTGCCCAGTGCCGTCGTACATAGCGAATTATACTAGCGTGTGTGAAAGACAGGTTATGTGGTAAATTATGAGCATGTATAAAGTCTGCATGACCTAGCATGCTCCCCTCTACAAAAAGATCACCAACCATCTCTACCCCTCCCTGTGTCCATGGCAGGAGTCTATGGGCTGTGAGCCCCATTAGTGGTATGTTCGGGCATAGGGTATTTGTGGTGAGGTATAGCACAGCGCCATTCTCCAATAGAAGAGGGCTATGCGGAGCAGCAGTGGTCCACCCTTTGAGATTGGGGCACCCGAACATAACAATCCATGTAGTGTGTCACGTCTAAGTATGTCCTCAGTGTACTCAAATTCTGGGAGGTTACAACCAGCCAACCAGGAGGAAAGCCACTGAAGTTGTCCCACAATATAGTAAGATTTAAATTCAGGATCGCTCATACCTCCTCAATCTGGGGGGAGCTGGAGTTTGCTTAGAGCAACCCTGTGTCAGCCCTTTGCCCATATTAAATCAATTAATACAGTGTTTAAGAGTTTAAAATATTGTGCCGGAATAGGCACCGGTAGGTTTACATTGTAGTACAGAAGTCGGGGCAGCATTACCATTTTAGCTAAGGCCAAACGCCCTGCTATGGATAATGGCAGCATAGTCCAGAAGCCCATTCAGGATCTAAAGGACGTGATGGTTTTAAGCAAGTTACCTTCCAGGACATCAAGTATTTCCCGATCTACTTGCACTCCCAAATATCAAAATGTTTGAGGGGCCACTTGTAGCGTTATCTCCCCGAAAGGCAGTGTTGGGCCATTGTAAGTATTTTTTGAAAGGCGAAAGCATAGGACTTATTTTCATTAATTTGCAATCCAGATAGGGAAGCAAAGAGGTCAAAGTGTTCTGCCAGGGTGTGCATATTCAGGCAGAGGTACCTATATATAGTGCATAGTGGGTCCTATGGGGGTGGCCCAGGTACCGGCTTCTTGGCGTAGGCGCTGAGCCAAGGGTACTAAAGCTAGTACAAACAATAGCGACGAAAGGGGGCAGTGCCCTGCTGTATCAGGTTGACACGTATTGGCCGGGCGTGCTCAAGCTGTAGGGCTCGAATGGAGCAATTTTACCTAACGGATGTATGTGGAAGGTATGCTATAGTATGTATGAAAGGGTTGCGAACATATATTTCCAGCTAAGCGTGTCGAACTCCTGTCTGAGGTCTAGTGATATACACCACGCCCAGTCGAGGTGCCCACGAGCTGCATCCATCACGTGGTGCAACCAGCGAATATTAAGGGAAGTGATACGGTTGGGGTCAAAGCCCCATTGATCACCATGAAGGAGTTTAGGGAGTATGGGAAGCAATCGGGAAGCTAATACTTTACTAAGAATTTTGTATTTGGTATTAAGGATGGAAAGAGGCCTGCAAGAAGCCATATCTGTGGGGTGTTTGTTGAGTTTTAAAAGTGAAGTAACCAGTGCCTAGGCCGAGGTAGGAGGAGGTGTGCCGGTATCAAGCTAAGCTCTATAAAGACGCTCAAGTTGTGGTACCAGGGGTGTAGCAAATGTGGCATAGAACTCTGTGGGGAGACCATCGGAGTCCGGGGTTTTATTTCTAGCTAGTTCCTTTATTGCTCCCCGGATTTCCTTGGTTGTGAGGGGACCCCCGAATTCATCCTTCTCTTTTGTTGTTACTCGAGGAAGGGTTAGGACATTAAGGAATGCTTGTATAGGCCCTGAACCCGCCGGTGGGGGGGCAATATATAGGGTAGCATAATATTCGAGAAAGGCTTTGTTTATATCTATTTGGGTGCCCGCTTGTGTGTCGTTAGGCGTGTTAATGGTAAGCATCGGGGTGGGCTGGGGCGGAGGTTTTATCAGGTGAGCCAATAAGGCTCCAGATTTCTCAGCTACAGCATGTGTTTGTTGTATATATGTTCTACAGTCTATTACTTGCAGGCGTTCTAACAGGTCTGCGTAATTAATCCAAGCTTCTTGTAGCTTGGCAGCCTGCTCTGTGTTGCTCACTGCTGCGTTTTCTAGGGGTCCCAGATTCTCTTCCACCCGTGAAAGCTCAGCTAGTATTGTCTTACGGGCTCCCACCACTGAGCCTATGGAAGTCCCTCGTATTATGACTTTAAACGCTTACCCTTCCGTTAAAGTGGACGAGGTGGATCCAGTATTCTCCGCAAAATTGTTATCTATTGGCATAGCCAGAGCGTCGCGAAAGACAGAGTCTTCCAACAGTTGTGGTTGAAGACACCATGTGGGAATGTATGCGTGCACCCCACCCCATCTAATCATGATCTAAAGAGAATTATGTTCGGAGAGGATTTTTCCCAAGCACAGTGAGCACGCAAGAGTGCTTCTTTGTGGCCTCTGAACAATCCTCAATTGGGTATTGAGTGTTAGCAAAAGACTTAGCAGCCAATCCAAAAACTGGTCCTTAAGGATTTTCACCTTCACTACAAAGAGGCTATAGAAAAAGATAGCTGTTCATGGGAGGCCCAACACCTGACCACACCCTAAGCTGGTATCCAAAAGTCATCACAAAAGCAAGCACACAGGAAATAAGCACTGGATACCCAGATAATCAAACCACCAGCATTTAGTGAAGGACCCTTCAAGATTGAGTGAGTTAACTAAACAAGTGGTGGTAAATTGCAATTGTCACTTGCCTCTCCTATACACACTGTCCAGCTCATGAGAACAATTATTTTGGCAATATTTGACCTTTCCTGTGAATTGTAATGACATCTAGCCTGAAGCTGTGTGGGGATGCTTAGAAGTTAAAAGTGATTTAAATTTACAAGCATACTGTCCACAGCTACACAATATGCGAGAATTTCCCCAATTTTGTATTTGAAAGCCACCAATTAACATTTGGTTTAGCCTACTAATCTTTAATCTCCAAAGCTGAGTATATCCTCCCAGATGTGTGCGAACTCCAACTTGTGGTAGTGTTAAAGTAAGCAGAAACACAGCCGCGGCTGCTGCAGGTAAGAGCGGTGGGGCCGGCTAGGGGGATTTCGAGAGACAACCACGAGGGTAAATTAATTATTTATTTAATTTTTCCTTGTGGTTCTCTCTCGAAATCCCCCCCCAGCCACCCTCACCGCCCCACGGCTCTTACCTGCAGCGGCCGCAGCTGCAGAAACAACTATGTTGCTAAGTTTTCTGCTTGCGAATGTAGGAGAAGAGAAGGCTGAACAGAAACATGGGTTTGCAATTTTCCAAAAGGATTGCATCCAGTGGTGTAGCATTGGGTCCCCACGCATTAAACAGAGCTGGGCCCTCTGACAGAGTCCTGTCCATTGTGATTCTGCCAGCTCCACAGAAGGGACAAGGATAGTAGTGAGGACCAGGGAACATATATTGTGGTGTTATCTCCTGGAGTTTGCCTCTTCTGTTTATTGGGTCAAGGCTAGGAGGCAGACTGCCTGACTGGGCAGTTTTCTCTAGGACTGGATATGAAGTACGTCTGTCACATGTCCTTCAAGTTTTCCAGAGGAAAGGCCGACTTCTCCATGTGGTGACGGTGGCACCCTGCACAGAATATTATATATGAAAGGTGGCAGGTGTCTCCTCCAGAGGGTCACAGCTGGGAGTCCTTTGGCAATGGAAGTAGTTCTTTATTGAAGATGTGGGCTGCATAAAATCAGTAAGGCAGAGCACTCTCTCTGACATCAGAAAAAAGTGCCAAGCAAGATATGGGTCCAGAGTCATAAGATCCACAGAGAGTTGATCAAAAATGACTACAGTGGGAAAAAAAAGAAGCAAGGCAGGAAAACAGATGAAAGAGGGCAATTGCAAAGGAAGAACCTAACCTGCTAAGAAAAATCAAGGATAAAAATGCATCACAAGTGGGAGAAGAGTGCAATGAAAAATCAGGGAACAAATTCTTTGTGATGTTTCTTGTATTTTTAAACACCATCTTGTATATGCCGAAACTGGAACAGACTGCATAGGAAGAGATTCTGTCACATCGTTTTTTGGGAAGTTCCAAACTGCATTAGGATATAATGCACTTGCAATAAGGTGGACAGGATATCTGTCATGTTTATGACAGAGTAGCCATCCATCAATCTCAAAATCAGCACCCTTGGTTTCTACCTGATAGTTGTCATGCATGCACACACAGGCATGGCAGCCATCTTTGAATGTGTTTGTTTAAGAAAAAGAAGGGAATTTCATCTAAAATGCATATTGACTCAATGGTGGCCATTTTGCTTTTTTTACTTTAAGTGATCATTCCAAGCTAGGTAGCCAGGTAGCTTTGTCCAGCTATCAGGCCCTTCTAAAAATAATTTAAAAAAAAGAAAGGACGTGTTGGGTAATTTACGCATGGAGCAGATGGCAGGGATTGAGCAGCCTATTAGGAGTGTTCAGCTGTCAGGTCTTCATAAACAAAAATTACAAAATGAGCTGAGGAAGAGAGAGCAAAGCTATGCACTCACATAGAGTGCTAAAAAACTAGCTGCCTCATGTCAGCGGAGGAAGGACATAAGTCTACTAATCAGAAACATGGTAAAAAAGCTATGCTCCAGAGGCAGGACAGGAAAAACCAGAGGAGATAAACCATAAACCCAGTCGGGACCTGGGTAGTTAATGTGTAACAGTCAACAATGTCTCAACAGGTAATAATTGTAGGCAAGTGTGTAAAGTGTAAAACATCAATTACAATTGAAAGGGAAAAAGGAGACAACAAATAGTTTGTATAGGTTGTATAATATGCTCTATATTGAAAAAATATTGAATACAAATAGTATATCAGCACTATTTACACTGTATGTGGGTGTACCCCAAACATTTGTGTGCACATCAGCGCTCATGCAAAAAGTGAACGGCGTAAGTGACACGTGAAACAGTGTGAGGAACAGCGAGAACGGCGTAAAGAATTATGATTTGAAGATTTATACAAAACAAAATATTTGAGAGTACATAAAGTAATCAACAAATTAAAGGAACCATAAAACGCCCAAGGATGCGCTGAATGGCCGACATCGTTTCAACCTGCATGTAATTCAGGTCATCATCAGGACCAGGTAACAGAGAATTCAGTAAGTGCTGTAAAAAAAGAATGGAAAGGGATAGAATAAGAATACAGGAATAATCTTGGAAGGGCGAGCACTGGCCAAATGAAAATCACTAGCGTTGTACCTGTAGTAGAAAGAGTATGTCCACGGGGTGGTTGATGCAATAAATGTATCCACGAATCAGTATATGTGACTATCAACCACAGCGGAATCTAAGGCGAGCGTCCACGTTCGGTAAACGTATAGCCAATCTGTGATGGAAAAAAGGTATATTTCAGCGAGGAAATACTGTGGGCGACGGACAAAGCTTGTTTAACGAGTTGGCTGTAGATGAATTAATGGTCACTTCAAAAGTCGGCGATGGTTACAGCCGAAGTTAGGATGCAAGGAGTCATAAGTAATAGAGTTCTGCCGGTGGTAGAGAGACCGAACAGACAGGGCAGTGTGGGATTAAGACCTCGTAATCAGGCAAGAAAGATCCATGAGGTCTGTGAGATTGAATGCCGGTAAGGCAGGCAAATGGTTACCGAGTATTGTCCAAGGCGAAGCCTGCGTTGCAAGAGGAGCGTACAGGTCATGGTCAATAATTCAATAGAAGAAGGGACTGGAATGGAAGGCATGGAGAAGTTAATAGTCGCGTCTAACCGTAGACGTCGTTGATGATAGGTGGGGTCAAGGAACTCGCTTACCATGTGTGATGGAATAGCAAATCTGGCATCGGCTAGGCGGCGTCCGAAATGCAGTGTCTTATTTATTCAAGGACAACTGAAATTCAAAGAAAAAGGGGAGGTATTGTTACGTTAAGCCTCCGGGAACAGGAATATTGTAACAGCAAGGCTGGTGGGAGCACTTACTTGGGGAAACATCCAGCGTGAGTCTGGGGACGGCAGGGGCTTGTCATTCAAGTAGACGCCCTCCTGAGTTTGGCCAGGAGTGCGTGGATCAACATAACTTTGTAGAGTAGGTCAGGTGGAGTTCAAATCCACGTACCGGTGGGGAACTAGACCGGGGAGTGAAGAGTTGGAAGGTGCGCACGGCCATACCCTGAGGGATAGAGAAGAGGGAAAAATAAAGTGGCCCGAGGGCCTGTTGGACTGACAGAGGCAGGATAAACACAAGAATAGAGAGGAAAGCCACTGAATAAGAAGCAGGTAACTGAGATAGACTAGAAAGCCTTCCAATCATGAGCAAGGTGCTGACACAAACATTTTAGTTTAGGCAATAGATCTTTGAGAAGGGACAGTTAAAGCTTTCTGTTGGGCTAGATCCAAACACTTCTAGAAAAGGAGGTATGCAACATAAATCCTCTGCAAACCAGGGTAGAAAAACAGTTCCATATCCTGCTGCAACAAATTGTCCAGGAGGAAGAAAGGAGCAAAGGAGAATGATCACAAGCATGCTGGGCTAAAAGACTGGAAAAACAACTATGGGTCCCTCCGGATGATGAGATACAAATTCAGAATCTTTGTCTGGAGCTCACCCAAGGCAAGAAGGTGTCTGTGCGGCACGCAGTTTGGGAGTTGAACAGTTAGATTAGTGACAAGCATCAAGAAATGAGACAAGATCTGACGCCGGACGGTAGTATCAATGTGACCAGCTGTGGCAACTGCTAGGCTTTTAACACTTTGATTGCCCATTGCTAGCTGAACAGAGAAACCAGTGCCTCACTCGCAGGAACACAATGTCTACGGTGGTGTGAGAAGTTCCAGTGAGCAAGGGGCGTTCTGCCACACTGCTGCATGCTTGGAGCACATTGTCAAATGTGGAGACTGGTTTCATGTAGGACCTATGTAGGTAAGTAATTACATTTGTGGCTTCTGTGTTCATGCTAAGGTGTGACAATTCCTCATGCATTAAAGTCTTCGATAGCAATATTCAAACGACCTTCAAGTGGTTTGTCGGTCATGGGAGCTTAAAACGGGTCCTATTTGTGCAACATTATGAGTTTCATACCAATAATTCAAATGTGTGGGGGGGGGTGGAAGAGTAGCATGAAGAATAATCCTCAGATCACAAGCTTTTGATCCAACACAGCACCTAGTGTATGATCAGTGGTATTCCTTTGTACAATCATATGTGTTATGAATCCCCACTCCCGTATTTGCTTGGATATGCAATGTTTAGTGATCGAGCTGTCGGTACAGGGCAAAGTGGGTGCTCCTTTGAGTTCCTCCTCTTGAATTCAAAAACAGAGTGACTCCTTTCAGTAGACATTTCCCTATCCACCAAGTAAAACCACGTGAGGTTCGTGAGTGCCTCCACCAAAATGTCATAGCACAAAAGGGAAAATTCTAAGAGGAATCAATAAACCTCCTGATAAGTTTGAGTTTGATCATGCAACAGAATGCTAAGTCAGGAACAGAACGACAAAGCTGGGTAGCACTGACAAGAATAAGGGTTTCCTGAAGACAAGCAAAGGATACAACTGCAGGTTGCAAGTAAAACGACATTTTGCACACTAGAAGAAAAATAGGGAAAAAATAGAAAGAAAAGGAGACAATGGCCCTGACGCCAAAAACTAAACATAAAGCATTGCAACACAGTTCCTTCAAAACTGGTGGCCTTCTACAATGTAGAAAGACAGGGACCAAATATATATGTAACTAGGAAGTAAAGTTCCCATCTGGGACTGGGAAACCTTGTCTTTTAAAGAATTACAATGTACTTCCTCTTGGTTTGGGTGTAATTGCCCATGTATTATGCCCCTCTCTCTGTTGTACTATTGAATATCAATCCCCAGAATATCGTGGTACAAGAATATCAAGGACAGATCATCAAAGGATGAAAGGTAAGTGCATAAAGAGAAGTATAGGTTTGTTATGCCTAACTTTATATCCCTAGCCTTCTCAATCCAAATAACTGACTAACATATCCACCACTCAAATTACTTTCATATTTCACTATACTATTTTTCAACACTAATCCTTTATGGATTCCGGAGTAGCGTGCTACTCGCCAACAAAGTGCTTCAACACCCCATCAGGGGTAACAAGCGCTATATAAATGCAAACCTTTTTCCCTTTTCTATCCTTCCGCTATCCTTCTGAATCCAAATAACTGACTAACCTATCCACCACTCAAATTACTTTCATATTTCACTATACTAATTCAACACTAATCCTTTATGGGTTCCGGAGTAGCGTGCTACTCGCCAAAAAAGTGCTTCAACACCCCATCAGGGGTAACAAGCGCTATGTGAATGCAAACCTTTTTTCCCTCTTCTATTCTTCCCCTATCCTTCTGAATCCAAATAACTGACTAACCTATCCACCACTCAAATTACTTTCATATTTCACTATACTACTTCAACACTAATCCTTTATCGGTTCCGGAGTAGCGTGCTACTCACCGAAAAAGCGTTTCGACGCCTCGTATGGGGTAGTAAGCGCTATATAAATGCAATTACAATACAATACAATATCTACATACCTTGAAGGTATAGATATCGTCACAGTACATAAATGTTGACTTAGGTAAAGAAAATTTAGACGTACTTCCCAGTCGATATTTTATTTTCAATATTTCGGCCTCTGTATTGTAGCCCATTGACATTCTGGTGTCAATATTCAGGGCGCACTCCCTTCTCTCCAGGAGTAGAAGACAAGGAGAAAGCAACAAAGTGCCAAGATTTAGGTCCTGGACCAGGAACTGAGACTTTATCCAGTCATCTGTGCATGTGGCAATGATAACAGTAACTGCTTCTACAACGCCTGCAGTAAACCACCCAAGCTTGTCTGTAGCCAAATAAAACTGGACACCTGTTCACTCTGCACTGTGGTGATGCTCTGTGCTAGAAAACAGCAAGAAGTCCATCCATTATGCATGTAATTAAGGATGCAGTTGGTTTTATGCTATGTTGACTGTGAACTGCATCAGATGCTAATGTCCTTCACCGGGGCTGGACAGGTACGTTCAGCCAGGATGATCCCGCCAGCTTGCATTTGTAATGTGCCAGGAAGACCTCTAGCGCCTCCTGTGCATAAAGAGAGGTGGAGTGGAAGGAAGGAAGGTGTGCTCGCATTAAGAGGTACACTTGGAACATCAGCAACCCACAGACCTACATGTCACTGTACGTCCACGCGTCCCATACCATCCTGTGGAGGTGGACATGGGAGGGAGGTCTTTGACAAAGATAGCATTTCTTACATTATAAGTTAAAGGATAATTCAGTTTGCCACTTTTCAATGTCACTCCTACTGTTTTTCTACCTGTGGTTATAGATCTCTCAGGCATTAACACAACAAAAAGTAAACATGAGTGCTCCAGCTGCATTGAGTAATCATCGCTGAGCTCCACTCCTCGCCTGGACAGCTCAGGGGAGGCAGCCAGCCTGTCTGCACAGACAGCACAACTTGCACTGAAATCTTTGAAACCACAAGCGAGGCCTGCCGCAGAGGATGCGCAAGGGCACGTCTCGTTGCTTTCCAAGAACAGAGGAAGTGCACGTGTGCAGACATCACCGGGCTGCTTTTCAGAGCTCTGCAACCTACCACACACTGCGAGGTCCCTACCACTACCTGTCACATGGGGGACAAAGCAGCCATTCACATGAGGCAAGGCAATCGTTGCCTGACTTTGGCTGGGCCACAGCAATATCCCTACACTCAGTTCTTCAAGTGGGATGAAAAAACTGGGGGGGGTGTCTCTCACGGGGCGTGGCCAATGCAGTTAAGGGCGTGGCTTAAAAATGCATTAGCAAAAAATCTGTGCTTAGCATAGTGTGCCGCTCGACTGGTATTTTGCTGCTTCTGTGAATGCATTCAGGTATATAATACAACAAGTAATGCCACACCTCCAACAGGTCAGGGCTATTGGCTTTGTCAATGGTTGTTAGTTGCATAAGATAAATAAGCAACAACTATGGCTTTGTTGTGTATAATATTGAAAATGCTGCAGTTCTGAAAAGATGAGACTGTGAAAGAATTATAATGAGTCTCTTTGAAGTTACCGCAAAGGCAGTGATGGATGGCACTGCTGCAGAGGTAAGATTTTTCTTTTTTTCACCCAGAGGGTGAGGGCAGAAATGGAGAGCCCGACATGGATCCGCCTCAACACCTGCTATGAAAAGCTGCGGGTGCTGAGCACCGGCAGGACCTGGCCCACTTAAAGCCCTGCCTACACTCACCTTTGATTCCCAGATACTGTAAATATGCCCACGCCAGCTAAAACGCTCCTCCTGCTCATACACTAAGCAAATAGGCACAACAGATGGCAAACACATGCGTGTCTATCTTGCTTTTTAAGTTATTGAAATAGTAGCTGTTACTAATCACTGCTTTAAACACTGTATATTTAGGTTTGCTTGCCTTTCATTAGACAAATAACAGTATTAGATGCTGATACATTGTATGATCAATCAATTAATCATCAATCAATTATCACACAAGGAAGCTATATCATAACTGAGACAGCATCACAGACTCCCAGTGTAATCCCCGCGCTGCTCTCATGTTATAAGAGTAGTGCTAGGATTGGCCTGAGCGGGCTGGTTTAACGCTGCGCTCTGGACAGGGTGTCTGTGCTGTTTCTCCAACCCACCTGTGCAATGCAGCCCGGTTGGAGAAACCTAACTGCGCATGTGTGTTTGGGTGGCCTAAGACAGCCAGCCAAACACACAAGCACACTTAGAAGTGCACAAATCAGTCTTCCTTCCCCTCCCATGACCCCGGCCCCACTCCTCCCTACATATACTGGCTCAATCAGCAGGTGAAAAATAAAACGATGATAGAACATCGTTTTATTTTTCAGCTGCTGGCTCTGAGCCAGTGGGCGACGCTCCTCCACCACTGTGGAGGAGCCGCCCCTGACTAAAACAAAAAATACTAGCAAAGGCTAAGCTAATACGTCTTGCCTTTGGGCCAACTGGCTTTGTCGATGGTTTTCAGCTTTGCAGTACAGCATCCACGATGCTGTGCAGCATGGTTAAAAAACAAAACTGTTGCGTCACTTTGTAGATGCGTACACCACCCATGCTCATGCCTACAAAATGAATCTTTGTTAAAATTAACAAAATTAGGTGGAGCTTGCCGTCTCTAACAACATCTCAATCAAGGCAGAACTCTTTGAAATACCTTCTGTTTTGAGCTCTGATTGCCTGTAACCTTTATGATATCAAATATGTGATTTGTTTGTTTATTGTTACTAATTCTGTTTGCTTAGCCATAATATGTATAGGCTCATCACTAGTATTGTGTCTCATACATCTGTAATTCTCAGAACTGATTTTCAGAAACAACCTGAGAAATGAGAACTTTTTGTTCACACATTTTTTCCTAATTGCAAAATAGCCTGTGTTTTAGCTGCTAACTAGAGAGGAGAATGGTATTTTGAGGGGACTCTCTATGGAACAACAACTTAATATGCCTTCTGTTTCTCACAGCTGACAAAGCGAGGTTCAGCACATCCCAGATAGCTGAAGTATGATGGGATTGAGAACATGTCTAAATAATGGCCAACGATAATGGAGGATTATGTTGTTATTTTTGTGACATTAGATATTTTCTTTATGCTCAGCTTTTCATTATTCATCTTTACTAATTGTACATTTGCAATTTTTTTTAATATATCAGGATAGCGCATAGTTAAGATTTGTATAACACTAGCATTGTGTTATTTGACTTCACAGAATCAAGTGAGACTCTCCTCCTAGAGTTTTAAGTGGGATGAAAAAAGTGGGGGGCTGGGAAGATCTCTAAAAGGGGTTTAGACTAACATAATTAATGGCACGGCTTAAACATTTAAACTAAATTTCTGTGATTGCCATAGTGTGTCACCTGACTGCAATTTTGGTCCCTCTCTGACATTTCTGTTGTCGCATTCAGTTATAAAACACAACAACTGGCTTTCACCTAAAACCAGCCAGGACTATTGGCTTTGTCAGTGGTTGTTAGCTGTTTAAGATAAATGAGTAACAATGATTTATTTGTAAATAATTATATTAAAGTGGATACTCTGTCACATAATCAATGCAGCAGGAGCCAAAGTGAGAGGCAGTTGGTTTAGTAGGATATGCAGTACAGGAGAGACATCTCAGCCATCCTGATAAGTCCGGCCACCGGTTCATCTGTACAAATACCAACATTCTTCTGGAACTAACCACATGACAATTCCATTGAATGACATGCTCACATTCTATATGAGCTAATGTCAAACCCTAGTTACCACACACCTCCCTCTCATATAATAGACATACTACAATAACAAGCATGAGCTAAACATTCTCATATCATTGGTATAGCATAAATATAATCCTACTTATTAACACTAAGAACAGACAGTTCCGTAACAAAATGTTTCTTGTCATCAAGCAATACACATGTAAATTCCTGCCACCAAACAACATAACCATCCAAGTATGCAGGACTCCTCACATCCCTACTAGACTTCCTAGTAGGACTGAGTTTTTTGTCAGTCACACTGTATTCACCTTTGTTACCAGTTTTATCACACTTACTTTTGCGATGCTTCCCACTCTGAGAGTAACTCTCAGCACACTCCAAGTTCTTTGCTTTATAAACCACGACTCTATTAAGAGTCCACTCTCGGTGATCCAAAATCAATGCCAATGTTTATAATGATACACTAGCACATAAGTATGAAATTGCCTCACTGTTATCAAATTTGCCCGTCAAGAACGCTCCATCAACCCCGACTCAGAAAATACGTAGTCAGGCAGGCTCTGTGACCTAGGCCTGAGATTACTGATTGACAGGTTACAGATGGGGTGGCACGTAGCAGGCAGACAAACGCGCAAACAGGAAACCCACGTCATTCCCCCAGGCAAGCACAGCGACACCACAATGGTCCAGGGAAATTGGCTCCAATAAAGCACACATGGCCAGAGGGGTACGCACATTCCCAAAACACCATAAAGTCAGATGCCATATGAAGTTAGGAACACACAGCCAATCAGAATACAGCACACACAGTACAAGCAGTGGTCATGGGCCCCTTATGCCGGACATCTGGACACATTACCCGCTGGCCCCCATTGTGTCCACGCAAGGTCGAGGCCCACCTACATTTGTTATCAGGGGCCTTATTTATGACTACACAGCAAGACCTTCATTCTTTTACCAAAAAAGGTTCAACTGAAGTACTTTATGGTACCCAAAAAAAATTATTAAACCCTGTTCAGATTGATTGCACTTTGAGACAGTCCTCTGACCCACTTCTGTAACTGTGCTCCCAGCCGAAGTTTTTAATTAAACCAACTGTTTTGCCAAATGCCTCGTCTTTTGTTTTTTTAAGGTAAATTCATATTTGAGGAAGAGCATTGGTTAACACTTTTATAACCTTCATAGGCTCTGACAACTTCCTCCCAACATCCTTCCACCCCGGCCTCTTTATCATGACTCAATCACCTAGAGCAACTGCTGTCTATTTGACTGAGTGCCTCTTATCAAAACAAGTTTTACTGTCTCTTATCTTCTTATCCTCCTTCACCTTCCACCCTTCAGACACAGAACTCTTCCTACCATCACTTAGAAACTTGTTTACCCAAGACAGTTCTAACACAGTATCAGGGTGCCTCACACTAAATAAAACAAACAGTGATTCATCTGCGGTAGTGTGAGGAGTGAATCTGTATATTCCAACCCTCTTGGATACTTCATCTTTCCAGTTCCGTTGATTGTTCTTTGCCAAAGAGATGGTTTCTTTTAACACTCGATGAAACCTCTCTACCAACCCATTGGACTCAGGATCATAGAGGGAACACTTCTTGTGTCTGATTCCACAACCTTGAAGAAAACTCTCCATCTCTTTGGACACCAACTGCACCCCATTGTCTGTCAGTAACGTTTCAGAAGACTCTCTCTCGCTATAAGGTCCTTTAGAAATTTAATGACATGTCTAGTTTCAATGCCACGGGAAAAACATACCTCTGGCCTTCTGGAAAATAAATTCATTATAACAATGGCATAACACACACGATCTTCCCCATGAATGGGCACTAAGATATCCAGGGCAATATCTTTCCACAGACCCCCAGTGCGATTCCTGATCACCATGGGTTGTACCCTGGGCTTCATAGCCTTCTCACAGCACACAGCACACTGCATGCATTCTCTCACTAAACGTTCAACTTGAAGATCCATTCCAGGACACTAGTATGATGAGGGCAACCTTTCCTTAGTCTTGGAGATACCTAAATGACAATGATGTGCCTGATTCAACAATTCTTCTCTTAACTTGACTGGAGGAACTCATCTGGTTGCCCTACACAAAAGACCATTGTTAGAGGTCAATTGGTCCTTCACCCACCAGAGCGCTTTATAATCCACCCAATCTCACTGCCTCATGCTATTTTTCTTTTGAAATTATCTCATACTCAACCTCACAGACAAATTTAGTTGGATCATCAGTACCTGATACATAGTCAATGCTCACTTCAGGTAATAACCTGGAAAAAGTATCCGCCATCACATTTTCTGCCCCAGGTATACATCAAAGTTTTACTCCTGCAAACTCACCACACACTTTGAGATAGCAGATACAGAGTCAATTTCTTTTGATTTGAAGACTTCACATAAGGGCTTATGATCAGTTCTTACAACAAATGTAGTACCCCACAAACTTTTCTTACATTTTTTTAATTGCCCAAAGCACCGCAAGAGCTTTTCTCTCTATTATAGAGTATCTAGTCTCTGCTCCCTTCAGGATTCTTGAAATAAACATGATGCTGTTCTTTGTTCCAAACCCACCTTGTTACAAAACTGCCCCGAGTAATTCACAAGCGCATTGCTGACTGATTCCGAGGAAACCCCACATTATATTTAGAAAAACGGGCAGACCAGATCCAAACAGTCCATAAATATAAATCAATTATCGATCTCAATGTAAAGCAACAGCTTCTCGTCTCACAGGGTTTCCCCGGAATCAGTCAGCAATGCACTTGTGAAGGAATAGGATTTACCAACTAAGTGAATTTACCCAATTTTCAGGGGGCTCCTTGTCACCTTTTATAACGTAACCCCTTCTGGGCTGCATACTTTTCCTTGGGCATTCATTGTCATAGTTGATACAGGTCCATAGCCAGAGGCCTCCATCACCCTACTTCTCTAGTCCTGATGAAGACCCACGTTTGAGGTATACAGTGGCCCCTGCCATTGTGTATGGTCGAGACGTCGATGCCCCTTTAACCAAGCATGGACAAAGATTTTAGAATCCACATTTGGGCAATTGCTATTTAAGAGCTGGGCCCACGATAGGATGGAGTCAATGTCATATATCTAGATGTTTGACAGGCGTATGTGACTAAATAATCTGACCAGAAGAATTCCTTTCTTTCCTTCTTATCTACACACTCACAAGCACCTTCTTTGAGCACCTATTCCGCATCTTTGAACTTGATGGTAGCTGGAACACTTTATTGCTACTTTTAAGTATTTATGCAAGATATTGATGAATTACTATGTTCTTCACTAATTTCAACTGAGATTTAAAGAAAATGTTAAAGTGATTATATGTTGTTGTGTCTCGTTATTTACTTTTGAAGCATTTGTTGCAATTAAGCAATTCTCTCCTCATCTGTGCTCATTTATGTTTTCTCATACACTGTGTACAAAAGTGATCGAATCATCATTTGTTGTTGTTGTTTGCCTCCCCGATTGGACCACTGCTTTTCTATAACGAGACTAAACCAAAAGGCAGTCTGGCATACCTGAACTTCCCAAAAGTCGCTGCAAATGCAGTGAGATCCTTAGAAGATTTGTCTAATTGTATCTGATGGTAGGCCATGGTCAGGTCTATGATGCTAAAAACCTTTGCTCCTCCTATCATTATCAACAATTCAGAAATATTGGGGAGGGGATACTTGTCAACTAGCACACATTTGTTTAATTGCTTAAGATCTACGCCTAGCCTTGGACACCCACTAGGTTTCCTGGCTATGACTACTGGTGCCAGTCATGAAGTCTCTTCCGTCTCTTCAATTATCCCTTGAGCTTTTAGTTTCTCTAACTCAGTATGCATCTCTTCTCTTATGGTATTCAGAACACCACAAACTTTATTGCAACTAGGCAGTGACCCAGGAATCAGTCAAATTCTGTGGCAATAAGCCTTCATGCAACCTAACCCTTCTCTGAATACCTGAGGAAATTCTTTCTCCAAAACACTCTGAAAACGTATGCCAGTGAGCTTCTGATCAAAAACCTCATTCACAACATGATTCTTCTTAAGGATAATAGGAGGAATGCTATTGGGATCCAGCATTACACCCAACTCCTTTTGATATATCCAACTTATTATGCCATCTCCTTTCTTTGAGACATAAATGTTGCTCGACGTATAGCGCAGTTGATACTCGATTAACCCTACAAAGTATCCATGTAATTCAATAGGGTCCTCTCCATAAGCACAAGCTTTAATGTCTGGCTTCAATAGTGTCACATTCCCCTTAAGTTTGCCCTTGTAGAATTCGCTCTCAACGATTGTTCTCTTTGCTCCAGGGTCAAACAAAGCTCTGGTTCTATTTCCTTCAACCTCAATATAGTCCAAAGGAACATTATCACTTTTGCCTCCAACCTGCAAAACTATCTGTCCACATTAAAAGTCAGAATTTTCTCTGTCATCACTGTCACTTGCATCCACTTCATTTACCTTCTGCTTAAAACTTTTCATCTTACAGACTGAAGCAAAATGCCCCTTTTTCTTGTAATATAGAAAGACTGCCTTGAGAGCAGGACATACCTTGTCATTTGCAAAATTACCTGCTCTATCACACCTGAAGCATCTTCTCTCCAAATTAGACTGTTTATTTGTCCCCCAAGTATGTTCCCCAAGGATGCTAAGCGCCTGCGTTCAGTTACATAATTTTCTATTGACTCCCCCTCCAATTGCATCCTTTTTTCAAAATAGTAGTGTTAAAGAATAGTGCTTATTTTTGCCAGGTAATGAAGTCTATTTTAAGTATGCAAGTCTCATACTCATTAAGATCTGCAGCTTCACTGCCAGGCACATCTGGAAGGTGATCAAATACCTCTGACCTTCTGAACCAAGACAGTGAAGCAGAAGTGCCGTTCTCCTCTCTGTGCTCAGAGAAGTGCCACAAACCCTAGCATAACGTTCAAAAACGTTTTTCCACTTAACCCATTTGATGGGTGGATTTCCAGGACTTGACAAGAAAAATGGAGGTGCAGTGATGTTCTACATAATAGCTGAAGAAATAATCAAACAGAGATATATTCTCTTAAATGCCGGAATAACAGTACAATAAACAGTTTTAAGAACAATTTTAATGTAGCAAGTAGGCTTGCAAACTGCTCAAATCTTGAATCCAGAATCCAGAAGATGTTATGTTATATTACATAAAATGTGTGCATATCATAGAAGCTTTGTAGGTCTGAAACATGCTTTGTAGGTCTGTAATGTGCAAATTGTGAGCGTGTCACAATAATAGAAACAGCTTGTCAGAAGGTGTGCCTGTCTCCGGGAAAACAGGCAAATAGAAAATGTCACCTGCAGCTCCCTTGGAACCACGTGCGTTTCACTGATGGGTATTCGCTGATGAGTCATGCCTATCGCTGAGAGTTCAGCAAAACAGGCAAAATAATGAAGGCATGCCAGTCACCGGGGAATTTCCGTTCATTTTCGGGCCTCTGTCAATAGCCCAAGCACTAACGACAGTCGCTGCATCATAACTTTATTTGAGCTGCCTCGGAGCGCGTACTTAGCGTGTCTTCGGCTGTGCGTGCTCCTTTAAATAGCAGCAACAGCATCTGCTGGCAACATTCCAATGTAAGCAGCACGCGCTCCTCTGTCCAATAGCATCACCACGGAGCGTGGAGGGCGTCACTATTCACCTCCTGGCAACATGTTAAGAGAGTCTCCACCTGTTACCTGGTAACGTCACGTGGTCAGAAATGTTACGCATACGGGAGTTCACCACAGGACGTCGTGCGTGCTCCAAACAACTCTTGTCTCATGGCCTACTGAAGTGCCTTCAGGACGCGTGCTGATTCTTGTGCGGCTAACAACAGTTTCATGTGCCACAGTTAAACTGTCAGCCAAGATCTCACAGCAAAACAAGTAAGCACACTGGGTGTACACGTACACGTACCTTCACATAAATGTCACTAGTGCAGCATAGTCTGGAGGCCAGGTCCCAGCGGTGTGAGCCTTTGAGATGGTACTTACTGAAATGTTGATGTTCAGATGTCCCCTCCTTATCTTCTCTTCCCTTAATCCCATTGACAGTGTTAAAGTGGATACTCTGTCACATAATCAATGCGTATTAAGTACTATGGAGAACCCAATAAACCCTTGACGGCTTGGGCAATGTAGTATGAACTGGTAGATGTGCCTACAAGGTATTTATTTATATAAATTTTTAAATGATTTTTACTATTTGCTTAACGCAAGTTCTTATATATTACTTGCAGATTAATTTCTTTATGTATAGTTTAAACTGTTCATGTACAAACAACTCATATACAATTTTGGTTTTCTAATGAAATTTGAAAACATCAGATTATATCAGAAAATATCAAATAACACGGGTGTATATTAAAAAATGATTTTTATCGTAAAAAATGATGGTAAGAGGTACTAGATCATTAAACACACAATGAAACAGGAAGGTGTGAAGGAATACAGATTTTTTTTGTACTTCACAGTAACAATTGTGTACACTTTTTTCAAATTAGAATAAGGCAAATCAACTGGTTAGTTCCGATGAATATAGCCTATGGTAACACTGTACAGAAAATAAGTGCAATTGTCGACGTTTCGGTCTTAAAGCTGTCGTCTGTTAGACCATCTTCAGGACTATGCGAGTTTAAAATGGTTGACCCTCGAAAGTCAGTGTGAAAATCAATGTCACTGTAGCGCCCAAGAGTATAATCAATCAGCAGATATTCTATAATCAGTGCAGCAGGACCCGAAGTGAGAGGCAGTTGGTTTATTAGGATATGCAGTAGAGGAGAGACATCTTAGTCATCCTGGTAAGTCCGGCCTCTGGTTCATCTGCTCAAATGGTCTCCTTTCTAGATGTGAATTTGATCACCAGTGGCGGCACCTTGATCAGTTCATTATATACCAACCCTACAGACAGGAATAGTCTGTTGCACTTTGATAGTGCACATCCCCGTGCCCTTAGGGAGAACTTACCAGTGGGCCAATTTCTCCGGGTTCGAAGAAACTGTACTAACTTACAAGATTACAAGAGGGAAGCAGCCCTCCTTACCAGTAAATTGAAACAGAAGGCCTATCCACAAAAAATCATTGAACAGGCCAACAAAAGGTCGCGTAACACCCCGCGTGAGGCATTACTAGAAACCCATAAAAAACCAGAAAAGGACACGTTGATATGTGTCACTACCTATAACTCCTCGTCAAACAAGATTAAAAAGATTATAAATCAAAAATGGCCGGTATTAACATCAAACAAGCTTACGTTTGAGAAACCAATGTTCTCTTTCAAGAGGAATAGAAGTCTAAGAGATTCACTGGTACATACCAACATGCATAAACCCAAGGCATTGAATCAGCTTACACTCTTTAACAATCCACCAGTTTCAGGTCACTATCCCTGCGGATCTTGTGTGGTTTGCCCCCTTACGGAACACACCAAACAAATCGATCTTGGTATGGCATTCCCGTGTGAACAACGGTCACATACTAACTGTAATAGTGAAAACGTTGTATATATCATCAAGTGCCCCTGCCAACTTTTATATGTAGGCATGACTAGCAGAAAAATAAAAATACGAATAGGTGAGCACAGAAGCACAATTAGGAGGTCCATCACAGCCACCAAACTTACCGCTCACTATCTTGAACAAAAGCACAGTGACACAGATATCAAATGGACAGTCATTGAGAAAGTGAGTGGTACAGGCAACCTCAGCACCAGACTGCTGGAGTGTTAAGAACAAAACAACAATCATGAACATTCTGCGCCATCTTGTCTGATGAAAGTTCCTACGTGCACATAAACTACAGTCATTCTGATTGACCACAGCCATTTTGTACTCTGTTGGTCACCTTCATTTCACCCTGTCCTCTAGCAGCCTTCTGACTCTCTGACCAAACCGGATATGTGTGCTGGGGGCTATAAACTATTTCCACGACAAACATCAACATCACCTGCTGCCTCAAACTCGTCTTTCCTCTCATCCCTGCACAAACAGGTTACAAATACCAAACAGACTCTTGCAAGCATGGTTTATTGCACTGCACACAGCAAGACTTGTTTTTGCCAACAATGGGACCTGTTTTTATCAACAGAACGGACTCTTAGATCTGGCCGGTCTCACTTGTGTTTAGACCCTGAAGCAAGGTCCAGCTGCAATTAAATTGTCTGTTTTTGACCTGGGCGGGAGGAGAGTTAATGTTGGGCTTGTGTAACCATGTTGATGAAACAATGTTGGGCTTGTGTAACCATGCTGATGAAACAATGTCGGGCTTGTGTGACAACCTGCCCGGGGCGGAGACTCCAAGCTTGTAACCATGATAAATGAAACAAATACATTGTGTAAAACCTGTATAAAAGGAAGAGCCAAAAGCATTGCCAGTAGAACACCTCCCTGAAGACATCCTGGTGTCAGCAGTTGACGTGGTCTCCTCTAAGAGTAATAAACCTTTTTCCTTGCCAGCTTCCAGCGCCTGCCTCGTTATTTTAGATAGCAAACCCAAAGTGGATTAAAGGTGACCTTGCGCCGGGCAGCATTGGGGATCTCAGGAGACTCGCTGCTTTTCACAGGAGCGTGAACAACGATGGTTTTACCATTTAAAAACACACGTGATTGGCCTGAACGATTCCATTCCGTGGAATCAAATACATAGGAGATGACATTAGTATGTCTTGTATATGTAGGGTGCCTATTCTTACAACGCTACTATGTTTTCCAGCTCAAACATAATGCGCTCTCTACCTGTTCCTCTTTTTTTAATAATAACAGCTTCTACCTATTGGACATATAACAATGCTCGTCTCAATAAGGCTTTGTTGATATTAGATAGATCTAACTTATAATAGTGAACAGGTCTTATTTCTATTTTTTGTTCTGGGGTCAGGATTGCTGTCTCAGTATTCTCCTTATATCCCCTTTTTTAACTCCTGCATAAACTGACAGACACTATCAGAAGCGTGCTGCCAAAAAATATGGCTTTTTACCTGTTTAATAATATTAGGTTGTGGCGTTTAACTACATTTCCCGTCCTTCCCCCCTTTTTTCTTAGTATGACGATGCGCGTCGAAGTCTGTGGTATGACGCATGCACAAGGTCATTGTCAACTCAGTAATGAGACGCCGTAAAGAAATTGAGGAGGCCCCATACCAAACTGAGATGTCTCAGTATTTTTTCTATTTTTTCTAACTCGTGCAATAGTTGCCAGGCACTATCACTAGCGGTGTGCCACGTAATATGGCTTTAACTTATTTCACATTATTCGGTTCGGGGGTTTATCTACATGTCCCGTCATTCTTTTTCTAAGTATGACGATGCGCGTCGGCGTCTTCGGTATGACGCGTATACAGGTTTAGATCAACTACTGCATTTTTCGCTCGGGGAAGTGATGGAAAATGAAACTACAACTCCCAGCACCCCAGCCCAAAGTATGACGCGGTGCGACGGCGCTTGATCTAAGACGCCCGCACGTGATCATACCAATCAGGCAGTGTAATTAGCAAATGAGAACCTACAAGGAGTATTTAAACATCTTCCACTAGGCAAGATAATACGAAGGCCCGCGGGACCCACACCGAGTAGGTGAGAGAGCGGGGCAGGACCCTTGATGACGTGAGTAATCTGAGTACTCTATGGGAACACAGGTATGTGCGCGCCCGCGTTTAAACGAGCGCTTTTAGCATGACTCTTGCTCACAGGCTCTGTTGTTTTTTATTTGTATTTTGTCTATTGGTGCGCTATCGCTTACAAACATGCAGGGTTTGACAACAGGGCTACCCCTTATTCTGCGAGGCGCCCGGCGAAGAGTTACCTCGCCCATGACTGGGTATGGGGACGTGTGTGATTGATATGTGTGAGAGACTAGCACACGGCGTTTGTTAGCAGCCTTGTGCTGTTTTGTGAGAATGACACGGGTGTATACACTTTGAGAACACAAACACATGAGCGTGGATATTGGTAGAATGCGACAAGGATCGCCACTACACCATATTTTGCCACCTACGCAAGCGTGGTAAAATTAAAATATACGTGTGTCATAACCACATGCCATTGTGGTTATAAGAGATGATGTGTTCGTTGACACCACGTGAACTACACCGGTGTTCTGGCCAGCACATCACTTTTGGGAAGCATTTCAATGTACTCTATGAGTAATATACGTTGTTTGCCCTGTTTGTCTTTGTTTGTTTTTACAGATGGAGCGATAACAGGATCAAGGAGATAAAATATCTTCTAGTCAACTAAGGAGCAGCTATCTGCCCTTAGAGAAAAAGTAGTGTAGGGAATTTCCTCTTGCATTATCCAGGGAGGTTGTATTGTTGCCCTGAAGAAAGTCCGGGACCTCTATGGCCCCAGTAGGACTGAAACATGTTGGCTGTAGGGTCATAGGACCATAAAGACTCCTATTCTGACCCCTAGTTACATTTTTTAATAACCCTAACGAATCCAATATTAAAGGGATACTGGGATTTGCTGGTGGTTTTTAATCTTTAATTTTTCCCCCTGGTCGTATTATTACTAAGAGCTCCCTGAAAAAATGGTCGAGCCCACCCTGACTTTTAGGCGTCAGGGTGACCCGATGATGAAGCATGACACCACTAGGGTGTGTGAGGGTAATTAAAACAAAAGGAATTGTTTCCTTCCCCACTCCTTGGTGGGTCCCTTCATCCTAGGACTTCCCATCTGTACCTTTCCAGGGTTGTTACGAATAAGACGCGGTTATCATCCTCGCATCGAAGGAGTACTTATTGTGATACAGTCATCTGCTCAAATACCAACCTTCTTCTGGAACTAACCACGTGAAGATTCCATTGAATGACATGCTCATATTCCATATGAGCTATGTCCAACACTAGTTACCACAAATTAATATTGAAAATGTTTCAATTCTGAAATTGGGTGACTGTGAATAAAAAATGACTGAGGCCTGTTGACGGGGTAGTGGTCTTCAGAGTGTCTAAATCACTCTGGTTAAGTTCACTCTTCTTCTTTCTCATCCATCTACAGATCTTAAAAGTCATCTCTTTCCTCTTCAGCACCCTCTTTCCACTCCCTCCTGAATGCATGTCGCCTCATCTCCTTCACTTCACTACTACCCAAACGAACAACACACCCACTCACTTGTAAGCACTGCATTTATTTTCTTTTACTTTCACCCTGTCAGTATTTAAAGAACTATTTACCTCCAATACACACACATTTTCACAGAATCACAATTTTAACTGGAATATGTGACCATTGCGCAGTGTGTTTGGCAGAGATGCCAAAGATTAGGGGGCATATTTACCAACACGTCATGCAGCGCGGCATGTCACCTTGCTGTGCTACGTGAGAGGGAAAGGGCACAAATTACTTATGTAACATATTATGGCACATTCCTGTCTTTTCCCAGCGCTGGCACACAACGTGCTGCCTAGCACCAATGCAGGCCCCCTTGCACAAGAGTGCAAGGGTGCCTGCGTTGTAAGCAGGATTGTTTTTGTGCAGGAAGGGACATCTGCTTAACTGCTAGCACATGCATGCCCGCAATCCCATTGGTTCCGAGCCACAATTGTGATCAGTTACTTCTTGATGGCACGCCTTTTTGACTCCCTGACAGGCACTTTGAGAAACTTGCACTGCCTTCAGCCTCAACTCCTGAGCTCTCAATCATAGCCCGTTATAAACCCCCCAGAGGTGACTCAATTCAAATTATACAATATCCAAAAGTAATATACACACCTTGACATTTGACCTGTATCTTTGAACGCACAGGAAATGTGACATGATAAAAACTAGACTTAAAGGCATCTTTACTACTCATTCATCTTTGGAATTCCAACACAGTTATTTTGGGGGTGCTGCAAGCACCCGCCGCACCCTTAGTTCCAGTGCTTATGCGTGTAGTACTCTTCCAGGAGTAAGCCAGGGGTACTACAAACAAGCAACTCAGTTGCAATTCACTATAGTTACAGCCACATCTTCTCTAGTAATAGTAAGTAAACTGAAATTTACTCCAACCAAGCCCTGGAGTAAGTCACACACGGTACATGGCCTCTCACAGGCAGTACTATGGAATTGCATACAAATCAATGGATAATGTAGCTTCACACAGCACAGCATAATATATCTTAATGTGCAGTGAAACGACACAGCATAGCCCAGCACACAACAAAGTAGAGTGCAGGCACGTGCAATGCCGAGGCATGCCTCCATATCAAATGGTAAACATATTCCATCCAATGCTGGCTGCTTGGTTCTGGAACTATCTCCCTGCTTTTGTGAAAGACTCAAACACCTCCTTGACTTTTAGTAAAAACCCAAGGTTTCAGCTCGCTGAGCCATCCTGGTGGTGATGATATGGTTAATCATTACCACCATGATCGCCTGGCAGCAGGGCTTTAAGTGGGCCGGGTCCTGCCAGTGTTCAGCACCGGCAATTCTACAAAGGAGGTGCTGAGACGGGTCCCTAACGAGCTCTTCATTTTTTGCCCTCACCCTTAGAGTGAAAGAAAATCTTAACTCTGCAGCAGTACCACTGCTCAAAGCCTTTGATGTAACTTCAAAAAGACTCGTTATAGTTATTTGATGGTCTCACCTTTTCAGAATTGAAGCATTTTCAATATTATACAAAACCAACTCATTGTTGTTACTTATTTATCTTAGGCGACTAACAACTATTGACAAAGGTGTAATGTCAGTTGTTGTATTGTATCTGGATGCAATAACAGAAAGAGGCAAAAAATACCAGTCGGGTAGCACACTATGCAAAGCATAGACCTCACCTGTCTAAGGCACGCCCTTAATTACATAGGCCACATCCCTTAGAGAGACCCCCCTCAGTGTTTCATCCCACTTAAAGCTCTGCCTGGCAGCATGGCTCAGCGAGCTGGACGATTGCCACTGAAACATGCAGCGATCTACCGGTCACCAGTCTGAAATCCTGTAGGGCAGATTCAGCATTACATCCTTCCAAGTTTGGTAAATGAAGGGCCATTAAGCAAGGCCATATTAAAACTTATTTTTTACAGCGCTTAGAACCGGCATGAGTGTACGAAGCACTGTAGAAAACAACCTAATAATTGTTATTATCATCATAAAAATGCAGCGCCACTACTGCGACAGCAGGAAACAAAAATCCCAGGAGTTAGTTAAAGGTGAGGGACCGTCATGAGACCGGTGTGCTGTAAAGGAAACAGACATTGCCACCCCTCAACATACAGCCATTCCTTCCAATGAAACCAGCCAGACAACTGTACTTGCGTTAGAGAAATGTCAGCATTCTCTGGCTTTATTTATTATACATCATAAACACGACGTTAAACAGAAATTCAACAGTTGTCTTGGTATTGCATAACATTTCGATATACATATACAGCAAAAAGGAATACAATATTCTCACACTCCATTAGGAGTCATGCTTGACCACCTCACGGCTCCTCGGGGCATCGTTTACAAGGCGCACCTTCCACTCAGCCAAGGTGAGGGAGCCAGTGTCAACTCCACATCTGACCCCTAAAAGAACCACCCATGCCAGAGCAACCCAATAAAGGGACACCCCCTGGTACCCAATCGGGGGCATGAGGCTGGGCAACCGGGCCATACCTTGGTCCCCTGGCGCAGCCATCACCCCCGCCCCCCCCCCCCACTCCCACGGGGCGTATCACGGGGTACCCTCCAGGGACAGGGACAATTGCTGTAGCAGATGCCTCTCACCCTTCCTCAATGACCGTGTCACCCCTGCCCCGGGTAATTCAAAATCAGCCATAGATTGAATCCGCCTGCGCTCGGATTTGTGATGCCCCACTTTGACAACCCATTTTGTGGTCAAAACATGACTCCTTACCGCCACAGGAGTAGTTGCTTTCCCGACCAACTATGACTCTCCCATTAGGCAGCAGCCCCCAAACCGGCCCATACCGGCCCGCACCTGTCTTCAGGGCCTGCGAGGGGGGGATACGGCCCCTCGTCCAAAGTACCAATGTGGAAGAGAGTTGTGTGAGCAGAAACCTCTACTATTAGGGTGACCAAATTTTGAGAAGCAAAAACCGGGACAGGCCAGACATAAAAGTAGGACTAGCGCCATCAACCTTACTTCTATGGCTGGCCTGTCCCGATTATTTTATATTTTTTATAACTGCACGCACGCACGTGTTACATTCACATTACATTAGCTATGGCAAGACTTCTAGCCAGGGCTTTAAGTGGGATGAAAAAACTGGGATGTCTCTCAAAGGGGCGTGGCCAATGTCATTAAGGGCGTGGCTTAAAAACACGTAAGTTAAAAATCTGTGCTTGGCATAGTGTGCCGCCTGTAGCTATCTGAGCACCGCGCAGGCGGGACCCGGATACTTGCCCGGAAGGGCTTCCATCAGGGCACAAGTCCTAAAAAAAGAAGTGGGGGGACGCTGACGTCACGACAGGAAGTGACGTCACGAAAGGTGGCTTGCACCATCAGACTCATTGCCGTCCACCCGCGTGGTACCCCGACTCGAGCCCTGGCTTCCATACTTTGTATCACTCGCTGGCCAGGCGTGGCCAGAGAGCTTAAATAAACAGCAGAGGTCGCTCTGGACTTCCGACCCACACCAGTACACAGAGTGGTCGTGTCTGTTGTAGCTCCCGGCTGTAGGCCTCACTGGCAGTATAGGCAAGTACGACACCGCCCAACTTGTATTTTGCTGTTTCTGTCATTGCATCCAGATATATGATACAATAAGTAACATCATACTTGTCAGGACTATTGGCTTTGTCAATGGTTGTTAGTTGCATAAGATAAATAAGCAGCAACTATGGCTTGTATATAATATTGAAAAAGCTTCCACTTAAAGCCCTGATGACACCACGACAATGTTGCTGCTCCTGAGTTTCAAAAAGAGAAGGGAAATCCGGAGAGAAAATGACTCTCTTTAAAGGATTCCCCTTCACCTACAACGCTCACCTGGCATGACGTCATGCCGAAACTTCTCCACTAGGGAGAAGTGAGCAGTGTGAGCACGCGCACATCGATGTGCCTGTTGTCACTGCAGTCCCGAAAAAAACGGACCATCTGTGCCAGGGCACAAAACAGAGCCCGATAGAGACCCGTTTCGAGGCCCCCTTTAAAACACTGCCAGTGCTCAGCACTGGTGAGACCCGGCCCACTTAAAGCTCTGCTTCTAGCCTCTACCCTGACTACCCCTACCCTCCTCTCTTCCCTGTCTCTCGTCTGCTGCAGCATGCTTACAGCCGAGGTCAACCTGCTGCTGCCTGAAACAAATACATTATTTAACGAAAGCATACCTTTTAATTCTCCTTTGCAGGCGGACTTGATCTTTGTCCCAAAAACCGAGACATGTACTTAAAATGAATTAAAGCGTCGGGACACCGGGACAGTCCTCTGAAAACCGGGACTGTCCGAGGAAATCCGGTATGTCTCGTCACTCTATCTACTGTGGTTAAACGTGGTTGCTTTGGTGTGGTATCTTTGTGTGAAACTAGTTAGGCCACAGGGCAGAGATGCAACAAGCTGGAGAGTCGCTTGTCGCCCGTGGGAAGCCGTAGAACAAACACCCTTGTGCTCTGAAGAGGTTATTGCCCCCATGATTGTCCAACCAGCTGGTGCTACTTGCAGGTAATTCCTCCTCGCGCAGCATTCCTGTGGCTGTCAGCCTATGAAGACGCAGTTCACTTTCATCACCTTCCCTGCCCCTCACACCCCAATGTCTTCGTTGCACCTACTCACTCACTCTCTCAAGAAAGACCGCTTATGGATTCCATGCAGGACGGGCGCACTGACAGCATGCAAATACAAGAGACGTCATTGGCCGCTTTCTTGACCTGAGAGTGCAGTGGAGGTCTGAGGATGGTATGATGTCAGTCTTAGGTTGTGTGCTCCAATAAACCTTAGTTAAAAGGTTACTACGGCGTGCTGGTGTCTTTTCTCCCGCACAACAGAGACTAGCGGTACAACGTATACCTTTGACGCCCTCCAACCAAACTGAGAAAAAACAGGAAAACCGAGAGACGCGGGAGGCCGCAGAGGCATTTTCGAGGTGCAAACCACTGAAGAGCTGCAGGCCTCGCGCATAGCAGAGGCCACTGCAGATCTTATCGGAAGAGCTGGAGACATTGCGTATCAGGAATATCCCTCAAATGGAAGTCTTCACCCAGTACTCCAGCCCAATACTTGAGCGTTCCTGAAAACTGAACATGATACAGAAGTACCCACATCATGGGTATTCGCAAACATTTCCCAGGGAGCTAAAAAGTTTGGCCTGGGGTGTGACGGAGAGCCTTATTGATGCCAGCAAGGGGGCAGGTGGGGAGAGGGTTGGGGGTGTAAGGTGGGCATAGCGGAAGGGAACCGTGTACATCTGAAGTCTTAAGGGCACATGGTGAAACTAGAAAACCTGGGATCAATCCAGGCGTTCCCACTTGACCAAATTGTGTGATCCCAGGCAAATGTTTTATTTCACTTTGCTTCCTTTTTCTTCATTATCACATATAAGGGGATCCAGAAATACATGACTAGAAGATGCGCACTGTACAAAACATTCTCTTGTGTTTTATTTAATAAACTATAATGTTGTCCATGTATAATAACAACCCACTCAGAGGGTGCACATAACAATTGACTTGGCTCTTAGTTCACTATTTGCATTGTTGCCAGGGTGGGGAAAAGAATTAATGTTTCTAAATTCATGTTTGCAAACAATCACTTAAAAATTATTTCTCAATGCACTGATATAATCTGACACACTAAAGTAAAAAGCTTCTGCATGTTAATGAAATATAATTTTTGAATTTTGAAGAGATTTTATCATATTTTTTACACATTTGTTGCAAGATGGTTTTTAAAAATGAAAGTGTTTCTAAAGTTAAGTGGTTTAGGACACCTTAGTTACTTCCTTCCTTTAACTTCAGTTAACCTGTAAATAAATGTTTGCTAGTTTTTTTTTTTTTTTTAACATCTTTCTAAGTCGAGCAAACACAGCTGCCCAGTACTGCTGCTGACCAGAGGCCACATGTAAAGGTCAGGAGGGCCGCAAGCGTCCCCCGGGCCGTACTTTGAGTATCACTGTTCCACATGATCTCTTAGCGGCCCTTACATTGGCTAGCTCCTCCGCTCAAACAGTGTCCTGAACTAGGCACTTTGATTCCTACCTTGTAATTAATTTCTTCTACCCCCGTCCCCTGACTCCTGGCACCATGCCTGAACTCCCTTCCAAGGGCCAGGGTCTAACTGTGAAGGACATTCTCGTATTTCTTCTTCTTACTGTTGTCTCCAGTATACATAGATGTTGCACACACGCAGAGGTGGCTTCTAGGTCTCCCCTCTGCTGGACATCTCCACAGTAGGCTGTCCGAGTTCAGTTTGACAGAGACCCCTGAGGCCGCCTCTGTTAGCTTTTCTTGTCAGCCTCTCCTTCTCCTACTCTCTTCAGGCTGAACAGCCAGCTTCCCTGTGGTCACTTCACATGCCCGATGGCTTGCAAGCTAGTATCCACTTGGAGATTTCGGCGTTACCACTCATGCTAATGGCTTACTCGCTAACGCCAAAGTCTCCAACGATAGAAAGTGCTAACGTCTAGATCACTGCATCGTTCACCCTCCTTCCTGCTCCTAAAGCAGTAGGCGTAACTGCTAGCACACGCATGCCCGTCATCCCATTGGTTCCTAGCCACAATTGTGAATCAGTTACTTCTTGATGGCGCGCCTGCATATTAGTTCATGCCAGGCACACCCTTATCTCCACACTCTTCATGTCCCCCTCGCTCTCATCACAATCACACCCTACAACAAGCCACAACTCTAGTTTAGGGATTGGCTCTACCAGCCCACATATATAAGGCTAACTTGATGCTATAGCTCAGACTATATCTTCACATTTGACACACTTTAACTGTAAAAGTTATGGTGTCAGGTGCTCTTAGCCCCATGTAATGGTGATGGGGTTTAGGTCGGTGTTCTGCAGGACGCATTTGCACTTTTTATGTACTCTGACTGCAAACCATGTTTATGTTCTCCCTGTATATCTCATTTGTGAACAAACTTGCTTAGAGCTCTGACACACTGAGGGCTTTGGGCGTGGTATATGAAATAAATACATCACAGGTCTCGAATATCTCAATCTAAGAATGGGCTTTTAAGTGCTTCGTGCTTCCGTCCTAAGTGTCAGCTGGAAACAGAAGGTTGGCTGTAGGTACCTCACATAACAAAGGACTTTTGGTAACAATGTGATATCCCTTTAAAAACACAAAGAGAGAGATAGAGAGAGAGTTAATTTTGTTTTTGACTTCAGTGGTTTGCATTGTTTGCCAAATAGAAAACTTACCAATCCTTTGTTGACTCCCTCGGCCATGCCAGTAATAGAATCTGGATTCTTTCACAACCCTTAGACACTGCACACCCTTCAGGGGAGCTCTACATTCCACCCTGGGCTCTGAGCTGCTCTGCACATGCTATGACAAACGAGGACAACTGAAATACAGAACCAACAGAGGCATGTTTTTACAACCAAACCCAATTCCGACTTCAAAGAAGGGTCATGGAAACACCCACTGAATGTTTTCTTTGCGACAACCCCCCAGGGTGCAGGAGCAATGTAATGGGGGAATCATAGCATATATGGAAATGGCATGACCACAGAGGAAATGGCGTTCCTTGAATGTCTAACATAAAGAGTGCCTTAAAGGAACTTGAACCTTTGATTCTTTCATACAAAAATGTCTGTTGTAGGAATGTGTTATAGAAAAATGGATAGAGGCATTTCGTAACACTGGCAACACTTACGCATAGCAAAGTACATGGGAAAGTATGTGATTAGGCGTGGCATTACTAGCCAGCACTTGTTACCTACCGTTTATGCATTTTTCATATTACTTGTCTAGTTTTAATCCATTAACCCGGACAGATATTTTTTCTCAACCAGGAAGATGTTCACTGAGGTCATCAAGCAGTGCCCTTCACTATCTGATTGTCTGTACCGAAAAGAATAGAAATATATGTGTATTTATGTTAGTAAGAAGGTGGGACTTTAGAGAAGGCACTTTTGCTGTTTTAAAAAGCACATTTGTCTGCAGAAGCAAAAGGTCTGTAGCTGCTCTTTGCATTGTTCAGCTAGCAATGGAAAGCTGATTGGTAGTACGCCCCCCATGAAAGTAAAAATGATTACATAAGCCAGTAATACGTGAGGTGTTCCTTATTAAAAAGCACCGTCAAGCTTCAAACCTAATTAGCTGTTGCAAAGCAACTTAGATTGAGGGACATATTTGTAGGACCCCAGTTGGATGAAATATGAAATTCATAGAAATTATTTAGATCCAATGAATTATGGAAAATAATTCCTGCGTATGACATAGTTTCCATGAAATATGAGTGTTTGTTCAATAATATTACTCAAACATGTAATACATGCTAATAGTAGCCAATATGTTAAGCTTAAACACCTCTCCAAATTGGAATCTAGTCCTTTCGGAGTTCCTCATGGCTTTCCACTATTTTATGCCCTCTTCAATTCTCATTCTAGACCGTAGTTACAGACAAGGACAGTAATCACTACTCTGACACACACAGCTCTGAAATGTTTAGAAGGATCTCTAACCACTAATACTATCACTAATTGCCTTGATCAAATTAATGTGAAAGCAGCATGGTCTCCAATTATTAAAACTCAATAGTTTTAAAAATGAGGTAATGGCTGTCAGACTTAAAGGCCCCCCACATAGTGCAATCCTTACATCCTGTAACTAATATACGTCACCAACATTCGCCGACTCCCACGACAAGAAACGTAGACTGAGCTCATATGAAAATTTCATCGCAGAGAAGCATATCTGCAATCTAGTGAAGATATGAAATTTTATTAAATTAAGTCATCAAAAAGTTTTCTCTTGCACCCTAGACCCAAAGAAATTATTGTGGGAAATATCATAAAGTGTATACTTGTTTCTTGTTATTTTTTTAACCTTCAACACTGAATTCTCCAAAAACCATACATCACCTCTAGAGAACTAAAAGATGCTTCAGATTAGACTGATATGTAAACAATCTTGGGATCCCCAGTTGTCTGCATTGGTTCCCTGGCAAGGGGCAGGATCAAGGTCATTGATGACTGCTGCCATGAGACTGGAGTCCTCCCTTCGCCCAATGGGACAGGATCAGGTCTTACTGCTCATCGAAGACTCTACGTTCCACGTGACAATCACCCTACATGACTGTCTCTTTTCCACTCTTGTGTCGGCATTGTAGGAAAATGTATTTGAGTGTGTTTGTATTGTATGAAATCCATTGGGATGGTTTATAAATACCTACAAAAGTAAATCTTTCTGGAGGTTCACTAACATACCAGTAGCCACACCCCTCTCCTCTCAGTGGGAACACATGGTCCCGCCCTCTAAACACAGTACAGAAGAAATCCGTCATAGGGGTGGGGTTTCCAGTTTATTAAATTCCACCTTAGGGCATCGGTGCAGATGCAGATTAGTGTGAATGAGGAATTCAGAATGTGTGCTCACTGATTACATTTACTTTCAGGTCTGCACCCACAATTTAACTACAAGCAACACAATGCAGAGAAGAGGTGAGAAAGTATATACAGAAACAATCCTTTAATCACTGCAGAAGGCATTTTTTGATGCTTTTGTCTTAACTCAAGTAAAGTTCGAGCCTAATATTGCTTCCTAATTCCTTTTTATCACATTAGAGGCCATCCTAGGATTAGAACATCATCATGCGATAAACAAAAAGTAATTAAGAAATGAGTGTGTATGTGATTTACACATATTAATTTGTAGGGGCGTGACCTTAAGCAACAATACTGCAACCACCTTACCACATCGATACCTACAACACCACACCAATACCTTCAATACCACACCACCACATGACTAATACTACAAACACCAATGTGCCCATCAATACTATCACCACCCCAATTCCACCTCTACCACCAATACCCCCAACAATACCAATAATACAAGTACCACCACCAATGACAACCCAACCCCTATTACCACACACTACCAGTACCATCAAAACCAATACCACTAACATTACCACCACAATATCAAACTACCAACATTGTAACTACCATTAAAATCACCAATATCAAACCACCAGTTCTACCATCAAGATCACCAGCACTACCACCACCTCCAGTACCATATACCACCAGTACCACCACCAATGCCACCTAAACCAATACTAATACCACCAATTTCACTACCACAAATACCCTCAACAATGACAGTATCAATAAAATCACGTCAAATAGCACCACCGATACAGCCACCAATACCACCGCTAATACCACCACAAGACTTTTTTTTGTAGTTTTTGTATAGCGTATGCTCGACTTGAAAGTATTGGAGCACTTTACATGAGCACCAGTTACACTAGACATGGTTACATTCATTGTTTTAAGACACATGGGGTTAAGTGATTTCCTCAGAATCACAGGATGTTGAGCCAACACGGTGACTCGAACCTTGTTCCCCAGTTCCAAAGTCGGCAGCTCTGACCAAAACACCACATCCTCTCTCTGGCTTTATTGTGCTACTGCATTCAAACATTAATTCTGCATGCCCGTGATTGCATACTTTGACACATTATATCTAAATCTACTAGCTTGCCAGAGCTTTTTGAAACAGAGGTTCCAGCTCGTTCTCTTTGTCTGTGTTCCGTACTTGCCTTGTTCAATGAGAGTAAGCTTTGTGGGGAAGCATACAGTCGCTTATCCTATCCAATGCCGGCTTTAGTGCTGGTAAGGCGGGGTGCGACAATGTTTGTTGGCGTCCCCCAATGACCTCCTTTTAGCTAATAAACTGCAATTAACAAAAGGATCTTTCTGACAAAAGCAGTAACCCACTGAACTAGGAACATTATTTGCGCTTCTGCGATCTGCATGGTACACGTTCTTTGCAGCAGGCATATTAACCCACTGCACTACTTTAGGATGAGTCAAAACTGCCACTAAACAAAACTCCATCTCTCACTAGCAGGTCCATTAATCACCAGAGTTATCTCGTCATTTTTATTGCTCCCAGCTGGAGGCAAGGAATGCTGCAACAGTGGCTTTAAACTCCATAATATATTTGAAACAAGCATTTGCAATGAAATTGGTCTCCCATTTATGACACTTTGAGCTATTGGCACTGTAAATGTCAATAGCTTAAATTCTCGCAAATGCGAGACCTATTGAATTGCAAATATTGTTTGTTTCCAAGCGCCCCATGCCGCACTTGCACTTAATAGAGGCCACGCCCCTTTCTTTAGACGATCCGCGTCTAAAGAAAGGGGCGTGGCCTCTATTAAGTGCAAGCGCGGCATGGGGCGCTTGGAAACAACACCAAAAAAATATTTGTAAAGCAATAGGTCTCGCATTTGCAAGAGTTTAAGCTATTGTCATTTACAATGCCAATAGCTCAAACTCTCCTAAATGCGAGACCTATGGCATTGCAAAGAAGCGGCCGCCATTGTCCCGGCTGCTTGGAAAGTGAAAGTGCATATGGCGTGCTGAATGTAACGAAAGCACGTCATGCTGGAAGTAAGACAAAACTCACTAAAGAAAATAGTGCTTACAGACTAAATAACACAGAAGGTGTAACAATGGGAGTAAAAGGGCAACTCCTCATGGGAGGTTACAAATGAAGAAAAGTCGGTACTAAGGAGTGGACTAACAAGCCGATTACCGAATCAGAAGCCAGCATTTACAAAGGACAAAGACACAAGCCAATGAAAAATATGGGCAGAGAGTGGGCGGAGCTTCAAGTGCATACTCTAATACAGCATGCCTCGCAGAGCAGCGCATGCGCTGCCCTGGCTCGACCTAAAAAACGGCAACACCGCCCCCTCCCACCGAGGTCAGCACCCCGTGCGGTGGCACGGGTCGCACCGCCCTAGAGCCGGCCCAGAATCTATCCCGGGTACAAACCTGCTATTAGGTACAGGTGTTTGGTGAGAAAAGTGTTATGACCAAGGAAAAATGTGATATGTGCTACAGACAATGACAGACTGCATGACCAACCAGACACATGCCAATAACCACACTTTCAGGGGGGGAAAAGTGAAACCTAACATTTTCTGAATCCCTCTTTTCTAGACATGGAGGGTCTCGATGCCATTGAGTTCGTAGAGCTGTGCTATATACATCTTTAATTCATTCACTCAATCGTGCATTAACTAAATAAACCCCGAGGACACACACGTGGACGAATAGATTCCGCGCCTCGGGTAACCACGGGTGGAGAACCCTGGACTAGCCACGGCAGCAAGAGCATGAGGGCGAGTCTTTCCTTTTCATTAAAAAAAAAACAAAAAAACTCTCAGTAGTGGCAGAGACGCTTCAACACCGGCTTAAATGCCCGGATGATGGATTACTTGACACGGATTACAAATAGAGAGCAGTCTTTGGCGGTCACGGCTTTCAGACACTGACGACGCTCTTAAATAGGCAGGTCACTGTAATGCAGCCAGTTCCGAGGAATGGAAACCATTTGCATGTCTAATTTGCCAGCATGTTTACCGCTTTACCTGAGGGCTCTTATTAAACAAGGCTTTAGCTGCGCTGCACAGAATGATACCCTGTGCTGTGTGTTCCTTCAGACAGCTTAAACCAAAAAAAGCGCTGGTTATGCAAAGCCATTCATTTCACGGAAGGCTCCCACCAGTGTTCAAAGGAATCACAGAGCCCTGTTTGCAGATATTTACGTCTTTCTTTCCTTTTTAACCCCCAGCTTGTTTAGATTTTCTAACCAGGGGGATTCTTCTAAGAAATACCACCAATAGCAGTGGAACATGTTTTCCTCTGAATGCTGATTTTTGTAAGCCTGGTGGAGTAATTATAAGGATAAAGACGAAAAGCGCCTCATTTTCGACTGTCTGACTTGTTTACTGGAATTCTCCAAATAATAACATTTGCAGCAACCTGTGTCTCTCTTACAAACTCAGATGCTCCCCCTCCTAAATCCCGGGAGCTCCCTGGCCGACCCCCACAAATACAAAAGTACAATTACATAAACAAGCATTGGCAAAACAAATAGGACTGCCCTTAGCAAGCCTGCAATTTTTATTTCTTCTTTGATACCTATTAAAAGTGTAAATGTCATTAAAAAGTTTTTAAAAAATGGAAATATCTAAAGGTGGCGTTTAAAGGCTTGCAAAAAATTTAATAAAATGACCCATTGTAATGATAAATTAAAAAAGTTAATTAAAAGCAGAGATTGGCTCACCAGCCCTAGTACTGAAGTGGACTACTTTCTGGGTAGATGTGCACATGTGCAAAACCAAAATGCAATCACTCACAGTGAAGAGAGCCTATGGCTGAAGTAGGCTGACCCATTGCCCTACGCTGAAGACTGTGATGGGCAGCAAAATGTGACTGACAGTTGAACAGACCAATGGATGAAGAGGCTGATAAAAAGCCCCTTGCCTCTAGGTGCATATCATATCTCTATATATTTTATTTTTGGAAACAGCTAAAGCGGTCTCTAAGCCAGATCTAAAAACACAGATCGACAGACAGCTGAAAAACACCACGTTACTAATGGAATTAGCACAGTACACCTTTACTTTGAAAGACCAGACACCATGCTTAAATGTGGCAACATTACTAAAACAAGCATTTGCAAAGGCAATAGGTTTTACCTTGCTTCAACATCTACCCAAAACCTGGGTATGGGTAAAGACTTACCTAGCCTGGGATTAGAAGAGTGTGGATTACGCATGTACACTAGCATTTGCATGTAACATATGTGCACTTACATCTGTCCGTCTCTAGTGAGAGGCTTCCGCTGAAATGGACTCAAAGGTGACAGGGTCAGTCAGTCTGCATGTGTACCATAGTACGCATGATCCTCTCTGTGAAGCTCCACAAGATGGTTTCTCACAAAGGATCAGGTGGGCATGTGCACTATGGCACACATACTGTATATTTACCGGCCCATCAGTCCATGTAATTTGGATTTAGGAGTCATACTCTTGGACAAGGGCTGCAGAAGAAGACAGAGGCAGCATGTACATGATGACATGTAAGATAGTGCGTGTGCTCATACAACTCACTATCGAAGATACTGGAAGGGTGGTTTTGGAACGCGGATCACAGTACAATATGCATGATGGGAATAAATGCAGTACACTGCAAGTTACTTCAAAACATGACCACAGAATATTACATTCATATGCTTTTTCTTTAATTAAGGCTGATTTAAGGCGATTTGTGACTACAAAATATAATTTTGTACCCACTGAACAAGCTATTTGCATACCTAAGTTCAACCTGGGTGCACAAAAGTCTTCGTGAATGGAGCTCCTGTTCTTGTGACTGGAAATTAATAATCCATGGCACTTTTTAATGGAGTGCAAAGGTACAGGTACTCTAATGTGGACGGTACCATTCCCAACAGCATACTGGCCATAAGCATACTGATGGCCCCTTCCACTTCATCCCTCAACAAAGGTAGGATAAATGTAAGTGCTTCTGGCTGAAGTAACTTAGAGCAACGAGGTAAAAGAATGTATTGCCTGTAGCATAAAATACAGACCCTTCGCGGGGCACTGTTAATCATCGGCCCAGACCCCTGGGCATCTGTTTTCTTGCCTCTTTGTGTTATGATTGCACCCAGTTATCTGCACAGATTTCCAAGGGGGTGCCTTTGGCCTACAGTGATTGTATGATTGCATAGCCACATATGATGTCTGTGTAATGTCATATTTTGTGTGTTCGCTTGCGTCATGCACACCTTTCTGAAGTGCATACCCTACACTTAAGGCTTCCATTTAACCAGATGCAAGCAAGCAAAGAACACCATAGCAAAAAACAAAGGACAACAAAAAGAGTGGAAATAAGGTTCAGAAATTCAACTTTCTAAAACCAGTAAGATCAGAGCTGTCCGGAGTTCTAGTGATAAAGAGTTCCAAACACTTAGAACGTGACAAGAGGAAACAAATATTGTGCTCGCTTTAAATAAAACAGATGTTGCTGGGCCCAATTTATGGTGTTTGATGGTAAGTATAACCTCAATATAGCTGAAGTGTGCTGTAAAATTAGCAGATCTTACTCCAAGAGAGTATAGCTACCTCCAGCATACCTGCCATTTTCTGGGCTTGTGGGATAGACCTATAAGCACGCGACAGGAAGAATCCCAAATAAGAACTTTACTGCAGATAGATGCGAGCATTTGATGGTGATAACTCAATGTTCAACCATGAAATGGTACCAATGGAGGATAAATTGGACCTCACCCGCCGGTATTCAGTATTGGCATATAGACAAACTATGGGCAGGAAGCTTGTGTCCCCCCCGTTGGCCACAAAACCATGTCTGTGTACACGAAGACCCGTTGGTGGAGGGCAGGAGTGACATACACACTTCCTCTTTTATTTATTTTCTAAACTTTCATTCGAAGGTCCACATGACTGCCAGGTCGCTGAACAATGTCAAAAGTACAGATGCAAACATAATATAACAGTGCCTCGGTAACATAAGGCACCAAGGTTACAGTGATCATGAATTCAAGAATCAAATCAGCACTACAAGGAGGCTACAGTGTGGCTGCTACTGGGAGACATGGTCTTAACATATTAACATATATTATTGGGGGTAGGGAAAGCGCCGGATACCTAGGTAGTTTAAAAACAAGACCAACTTTGAAGCTGGCACTAAAGCCACCCAAGCTTACAAGGAGTCCTTGTACTGATTATTGGACAAGTTCTTTTTATTTATTTATTTTAGCAGTTTCATCCAGCACAAACATTGACTATGGGGTGTCGCGTGCTTTACAATAGGAACAATGCAAAAATCAAGGTAGGGCAGAATAGAAATATAAACAAGCATAACATGGTGACACTGCGAAGGTAACTGATCTCATACACCTGGGTGAGTCAAAGCCTAGACAAGAAAGAAATCCGTAAAGTACTCACTGAAGAAGGAGGTATTGGGCATTACTGAGTCATGTATCAATAGGTTTTATGGACACTCGGTACAAGATGGTAAAAGAGGTAAGTTGAATAAACAGAGGGTCACAGTGTACTTGAGAGTAGGGGAGGAAAGAAAAAGAGGGTCCAGGAAGTGGAAGGGAGGGGCATGGGATTAAGAGTTAATGATCCAGGCATCAAGACACAGGGCACGAGACCTTGCAAATTAAGCACCAGCTTACAGGTGTCTTATCAACAGAACAGATTTCAGTTATTTTTTAAACTAAGCCACAAAATAGTGTGTGGAGCTGGATGAAAGGAGTCCCAGAGTTACCAGAGAAAGATTGAGACATCATTTGCTCTTTCTTGAAGGGGACGGCCACCAGAAAGTTGCAACTTTTCAGCCAAAAAGGGGGCGGTGTCTGTATGCAAAGCTTTGTGGGTAATACAGGCTGCCTTGAGCTGAGCTCCAGCTATAATTGGAAGGGTAAACAGCCATTACAACAAAATTTTCACAACGAATACCATTACCCCGCAATGCATTACAACGCATCTACCATTACTCCGCAAAGCATTACAACGCATGGCATTACAATGCATATGCATTTACCACGCATGCCTTTACAACGAATTTCGTTGTAAAGGCATGAATGGTAAAGGTATATGTATTTTACATGTAAGTATAAGGTAAGTATAGGGTTTGGTTTGGGTTTTAGGGTGTAGGGGTATAGGTTTTGGTGTGCAGGGGTATTTTTAGGGTTGAGGGTGGGTTTGGGTTTTGGGGTGCCCTGGGTAACTTTAGGGTTCAGGGTTTGTTTGGGTTTTGGGGTGCCCAGGATAATTTTAGGGTTCAGGGTGGGTTTGGGTTATGGGGTGCAGGGGTATTTTTAGGGTTCAGGGTTTGTTTGGGTTTTGGGGTACCCAGGATAATTTTAGGGTTCAGGGTTTGTTTGGGTTTTGGGGTGTAGGGGTATTTTTAGGGTTCAGGGTGAGTTTGGGTTTTGGGGTGCTCAGGGTAATTTTAGGATTTAGGGTGGGTTTGGGTCTTGGGGTGTATGGGTATTTTTAGGGTTCAGGGTGGGTTTGGGTTTTGGGGTGCCCAGGGTAATTTAAGGGTTCAGGGTTTGTTTGGGTTTTGGGGTGTAGGGGTATTTTTAGGGTTCAGGGTGAGTTTGGGTTTTGGGGTGCTCAGGGTAATTTTAGGATTTAGGGTGGGTTTGGGTCTTGGGGTGTATGGGTATTTTTAGGGTTCAGGTTGGGTTTGGGTTTTGGGGTGCCCAGGGTAATTTAAGGGTTCAGGGTGGGTTCGGTGTCCCCAGGGTAATTTTAGGGTTCAGGGTTTGTTTGGGTTTTGGGGTGCCCAGGGTAATTTTAGGGTTCAGGGCGGGTTTGGGTTTTGGGGTGTAGTGGTAGTTTTAGGGTTCAGGGTGAGTTTGGGTTTTGGGGTGCCCAGGGTAATTTTTAGGGTTCAGGGTGAGTTTGGGTTTTGGGGTGCCCAGGGTAATTTTAGGGTTCAGGGTGGATTTGGGTTTAGGGGTGTCCAGGGTAATTTTAGGGTTCAGGGTTTGTTTGGGTTTTGGGGTGCCGAGGGTAATTTTAGGGTTCAGGGTGGGTTTGGGTTTTGTGGTGTAGGGGTATTTTTAGGATTCAGGGTGGGTTTGGGTTTTGGGGTGCCCAGAGTAATTTTAGGGTTCAGGGTGGGTTTGGGGGTGTCCAGGGTAATTTTAGGGTTCAGGCTTTGTTTGGGTTGTAGGGGTATTTTTAGGGTTCAGGGTGGGTTTGGGTTTTGGGGTGCCCAGGGTAATTTTAGGGTTTAGTGGGTATGGGTTTTGGGGTGGTAAGGGTAATCTTAGAATTTTGGGGGTGTAAAGTTATTGGGGTACAAAGGGTAATTTTTGGGTTTTAGGGGTATTTAAAAAATATATATATATATATATATATCTATATATAAATATATATATTTTTATATATATAGATATATATGTATATATATATATTCACTGAAAAACCATAGGTTTCAGGCACGTTATAGTTAGAAATTAGCATTTAAAAACCTTAGAAATTCACTGAAAAACCATAGGTTTCAGGGGCGTTATAGTTAGTTGGACATTTCACTCGTACAAAACCACAGAAATTCCCCGTTATAGTTAGTTCAGCTAACTATAACTCGCGCGTCCGCAATGCACTGCTGATGACGTCACATATTACATCACTCATGACATGGTCAGTGACATCACTCATGAAATCACTGATGACATCTCAAATGACATCACTGATGACATCATCCTTGTGATAGAGTGGCAGACCTCCTCTCACCCTAATATAACCTTTGATACACACACTCAAAAATACAAACTAACATTTTCAAAACAATGGACATACCAATACCAGTTACAACACACCTATTCAGTAATTCCAAGATCTACACACACATCCACTCATTCACCAACAGTCCCTATACAGTCACTCATACATGTACTCACTCATCATATGTACTCATACACCTATACATCCTGTTACACACCGCCACTCATCCATAGAGTTACTCACACACAGTCACACATGCAAACAAAGTATCAAACATCCATTTACTTGCATATACAGTTATACACACACTACCACACTTACTTCTACAGAAACTTACACATACTTACTCTCTTAAACAATCACTTATAGAAACACCTACTTATTTGTACAGGAACTCTTCCAATCTCTCACTCTCACATATACTCACTTATATACACCAATACTCACATATACTAGTTTAAAACATATGTAGTTACTCATAAAGACACTATTGAGACAGTCATTCACTCACTAACACAACCATACACATACTCATCCACCTATACAGTCCTGCACACATGCTGTCTTCAACACATACAAACAGTGAATCACTCATTCATGCATCTATGCACTAAGTAATACCCCCACCGAACCATACAGACACTCAGGCACTCATACTGATACTCAAAAACCAACTAATAACCAATATAGACACTCATGTAGCTACTCACCAACCCATGCAGCCACTTATACACAAAGTGAGAGACTGATACAGATATTTTCATATTTAAACATTACTCACTAACCCATGTATTCACTAAGATACACTTAGTCAGTTATACAATCAATTTTACAAAAAAAATCATCCATTTAGACACTTATATACCCATTTATTCTTCCATCGACCTTGAGATATACATATATAAAACATATTTAATTTTCAGAAAAACACACATTCACTGGATGATGTCATCAGTGATATCATGAGTGATGTCACTGACCATGTCATGAGTGATGTAATATGTGACGTCATCAGCAGTGCATTGCGGGCGCGCGAGTTATAGTTAGCTGAACTAACTATAACGGGGGAATTTCTATGGTTTTGTACGAGTGAAATGTCCAACTAACTATAACGCCCCTGAAACCTATGGTTTTTTCAGTGAATTTCTAAGGTTTTTTAAATGCTAATTTCTAACTATAACGTGCCTGAAACCTATGGTTTTTTCAGTGAATTTCTAACGTTTTTTAAATGCTAATTTCTAACTATAACGTGCCTGAAACCTATGGTTTTTTCAGTGAATATATATATATTTATTATACTATGTATACATGTGAAAATGTCTCGGTCCCCTGTTTGCCTCGGTGGCACGGAAAAAATGGGTGGAACTGACGTCAGCACGCCGACGAGGTCCTCTTATGGCTCCGATGACGTCATACGGTGTCGCGAGCGGAGCCGTGCTCGTTGACGTGGGAGAGCTAGGAAAGAATTTCCGTGGAATGCTGGTGCAGGGGATATTCACCTAAGTGTTCAGGCTAGTCCTTTGGGAGCAACTGTTTATGTTGCCACTCCAGAAACCGAAACCAGTGATCCGAGGGCAGAGGCCCTGCAGATGGCACACGAGGTGGGGTGCCCAATCGTGTGCACCGGCGGGGCAGCGAAGTGACAAGCACCACAACCCACAAAAAGGTAACGAGGGCACTGAATAACACAGGATCTTCTCTTTGTATCTGGCAGGAACAACGAAGTTAAAATGCCCTAGTACCAAAATGTAGAATTAGTGCTACAACGGTCTTCAAGAGGACCTGCGATGCCGCTTCTGCCTCCCGTACCCTGGAGGCGGCACATGGGTCACGCGGTACGGTCATACTGCGGTGGGACGCACACTCGTTGACCTCTCATGGCACTGCTCCACACTTCAGGGAGGACGCTTTCCATTAGCTATGTTTTCTGATGACATGTCGCGCCGGCCCCGTCCAACAACAGAACTCCTTTAGATCCAAACAGACTCTTCCACTCTCTCACCGGAAGTGAAACCAGGCCACGCGGACACTTTCACAATACAACAGCCGGGAATGCACTTTTCGGTAAAAAACCACATTCCTTCCTCCTAATTAATCAATTAAACGTCTCACTGAAGAACAGGGGCCAGCTTCGATCGGTAAACAGCCGTTACAACGACTTTTTACTTTGCGATACCATTACAACGCATGCATTACCACGCATGCGTTGTACATCACGAAGTCATTACTACGCATTTTTTAGAACGCATGGTCATTTACCACGCATGCCTTTACAACGAATTTTGTTGTAAAGGTATGTATGGTAAATGACCATGCGTTCTAAAAAACATGTAGACGATCCATGTCGTTGTAAGGAAACAGAGGCTGTTCCGTTTCCTCACAACGACGTGCACCGCCCCTCAGATGACGTGAAGCAGGAACCACGAGGAGAGAGGAACCATGAGTAGTGAGAGGTAAGGGGGATTGGGCATGGGGTGGGGTTTCTTTTCTAGGGTTTAGGGTAGTGCAGTGGTGTTTGGGTGGTGTAGGGGGTCGTGCTGGGGGTAGTGTTTTAGGGTTTAGGGTAGTGCAGTGGTGTTTGGGTAGTGTAGGGGGTTGTGCTGGGGGTAGTGTTTTAGGGTTTAGGGTAGTGCAGTAGTGTAGGGGGTCGTGCTGGGGGTAGTGTTTTAGGGTTTAGGGTAGTGCAGTGGTGTATGGGTAGTGTAGGGGGTCGTGCTGGGGTAGTGTTTTAGGGTAGTGCAGTGGTGTTTGAGTAGTGTAGGGGGTCATGCTGGTGGTAGTGTTTTAGGGTTTAGGGTAGTGCAGTGGTGTTTGGGTAGTGTAGGGAGTCGTGCTGGGGGTAGTGGTTTAGGGTAGTGCAGTGGTGTTTGTGTAGTGTAGGGGGTTGTGCTGGGTGTAGTGTTTTAGGGTTTAGGGTAGTGCAGTGGTGTTTGTGTAGTGAAGGGGGTCATGCTGTGGGTAGTGTTTTAGGGTTTAGGGTAGTGCAGTCGTGTTTGTGTAGTGTAGGGGGTCATGTTTTAGGGTATAGGGTAGTGCAGTGGTGTTTGGGTAGTGTAAGGGGTCGTGCTGGGGTAGTGTTTTAGGGTTTAGGGTAGTGCAGTGGTGTTTGGGTAGTGTAGGGAGTCGTGCTGGGGTAGTGGTTTAGGGTAGTGCAGTGGTGTTTGGGTAGTGTAGGGAGTCGTGCTGGTGGTAGTGTTTTAGGGTTTAGGGTAGTGCAGTTATGTTTGGGTAGTGTAGGGTGTCGTGCTGGGGGTAGTGTTTTAGGGTTTAGGGTAGTGCGCCCAACCAGCCACAATATCCGTGGACAAAGGGGATCCTGACTCTTTGGAACGCTCCGTCAATTGAATAATTTGGGTCAAGGGCCCTACCACGTCCAAGACCTATCAATTCCTTTCTTGGGATCCCTCATATACTTGGAGAAAAAGGTACATAGTTTCTCATCAATTTCAGGTGTGTGTGCCACCTTCCCCTTCAGTGAGGGCCTGGGGCATTCTCCCCTCATCCTATTCCTGACCTCCCTTTCAAGGGGTTGATGGATTTTCCCCACCACATACTCTGCCACTTTGGCGTCAGGTGTCCACTCTGCCGACCTAGGATGGTAAATTTGGGTAGGCTCTAACATGTCCGAGTGGACCCCGTCCCCAACCGGGGACTGAGAGGAGTGGGACTCTGGACGCCAGGGACGCCCGAGTCCTCATCCTCATCGGAGGAGAAATCGTCCTCCGATACACCCTCTCCCTCTAAGGGAAACCCGCCGTCGGGGTCTACAATAGTGGTGACAGTGTCGCAATTTTCTCCGGGCCCCTCCTCCTCCCGGCAGGGTGCATGTTTTAGCGTTCGCGCACTCTTGAGGAAGGTCTCCGTAAGTTGATCAAATCCTTCCAAGTGCCCCGCGTTATGCTTAACGGCCCTTTTATTCCCCATCTGGGAGCTACTTGGACCCGCCACCACCAGATCTGGGTCACTGAACACCCCAGGGATGCTTTTCACCAGCTTATCAACCTGATCCCTAAGAGGAGCCAGCGCCCTAGAAATAGCCAGAGAGAGGGCTTGGTCCACTGCTGGAGGGAGAAGTTGGGGGCCATTCCTCCTCCACTTCCTGGTAGGAGGAGTAAAAATGGCCTTCTGGAGAAGACATGATAGCAGAGGGTGTGAGCACAGAACAAATGCCCTTAAAATCCTTAAGACAGCCCCCTCGCCTGTGCTCCAACAGCTGGGCTTTCCCCGAAGCTGTTATAAGAATAGACTGAGGCGCAATACCAATTACCACCACCAGGTGGCGCTGGTCACTAACGTGGCTGTGTGGGGAAATCACCGCGTAGCGGTGTCAAAATTAGGCGAGGGTTGGTCGGGAATCAAGCGGACACTAAAGGAGTGACCGGATTCCCAAACGCGCGTAAAGACCAGCGGAAGCGCTCGACGGAGCTGCCTCGCTCGGACCAGACGCGCCTGACAGGATCTCACCGAGCGCAGAGCACACAGCGGGAGAAACTGCGAGGGGGAGAACGCGCTCGGGCAAGAGCCTGCTCATATGAAACAATACCAAGGCAATAATGCTAATAACGTGCACAAGAAACCGCTATACAAACAGCAACAACGTCAGATTAAGCCAAGAATGTAAGGAATGCACTTAACTGACGAGCAGTGAAGAAAGAGGAAGCGGAAGGGACGTCACAATATTATATACGATGGACTGTGATATGATTGGACTATAGTTGCCTTGGAGACTACCCCTAATGGTTCATGGGTTGTGTAGTCTTTTGTTTAATGATTGTTGTGTTACGTTTTCTTTGAACTGCTATGCAAATAAAGTGAGGAAAGATATGCATAATCCTCGCCTCCGTCCTGCCATAGAATTCATTAAACTTTATTTGATCTGATTTAGAAACATAGATCATAAAAGTGTACATAAAAACAGTAAATCCTCTTTCCTAATACAATACAGTGAGAATTAATTAAAACCAGTAGGTAAAAACGGGTGTTACAAAGCCCGGTTCAGAGCAACTTCAGGTTAACAGAATCGTAAAGTTCAATGTTTCGCAAGATCAATCTCATGTACTTCGTGCAAAATACGCAATAAGGGGTCCAAGTAAGATGTAACGCTCCAATACCTGACCAGTTTGCACTATATAAAACTGCAGAAAAACTAAAAATAAAAAGTGTTTTGCACACTTCTGTCATTGGGCTATATGTGGGCTACATCTGGGTGATATTTGTGCTACATTTGGGCTCTTTTTTCTCTGGTGGCCATCTTGGGAGACTTATTTGTTATGAAGTTTCCTAATTTCGTCATTTACTGCAGTCTCCTCAGTAGGAAATGCTTTCAGTTTTTTACTTTGATTCCATCAAGAAGGCATTCAGATGTGTCACACATTTGCCATAAATTCAGAATGTTAGCACTCTAGTTGTTCATTAGATCACTGTAGTAAAGCTACTGCTCACCAGGGAGTTAACTGGAAGTCTACTGCTGGTATTGAAAGTGATTGTTTCAGTCTGCATGTCAGAATTTTCTAATGAAATAGAAGAGGATTTGAGATCTCACTTAAAAACATGCCCTAAATTTTCTTTCTGCAGCACTAACCATAATTTCTATGGCAAAATGAACCCCCTCATTTTGTTCTTTTAAATTAAATGTTTTAAGTGTTACCAGTTTATTCCAATCAAGATGGCTTCAGGTGTGCCATACTTTTGTCATAAGTAAGACTGTTAGCGCTCTAGTTGTTCTTTAGAACACTCTGGGAAACTGCAGTAGAACACAAAGGCATCAACTGACAGGCTGCTCCTGTTGAAATATAACAGGAAGATATTTGAGATCTCACTTAAAACATGTCCTAATTTTTCTTTCTACAGCACTAACCATAATTTCTATGACAAAATGAACCCCCTCATTTTGTTCCTTTTTAAATTAAATGTTTTAAGAGTTACCAGTTTATTCCAATAAAGATGGCTTCAGGTGTGCCATAATTTTGTCATAAGTAAGACTGTTAGCGCTCTAGTTGTTCTTTAGAACACTCTGGGAAGCTGCAGTAGAACACAAAGGCATCAACTGACAGGCTGCTCCTGTTGAAATATAACAGGAAGATATTTGAGATCACACTTGAAACATGTCCTAATTTTTCTTTCTACAGCACTAACCATAATTTCTATGACAAAATGAACCCCATCATTTTGTTCCTTTTTAAATTAAATGTTTTAAGTGTTACCAGTTTATTCCAATCAAGATGGCTTCAGGTGTGCCATACTTTTGTCATAAGTAAGGCTGTTAGCACTCTAGTTGTTCTTTAGAACACTCTGGGAAGCTGCAGTAGAACACAAAGGAATCAACTGACAGTCTCTGCCCTTGTTGGATGTACATGTTTTACTGAGAATGTCAGACTTCATTCTCACATGACTGAGAAAGATAATGTGAATTTACAGAAAATATGCTCTCATTTTAGCTTCTGGAGCACCTTCCAAAACTGTATGGGACAAGCATGTGAAAATAGCTTTCTCTCAAACATGATTCATGATATCCCAGCAGAAGGTTTTTCACAGGGTAAAATCACCTTAGAACACACCACAATTCCTGAAATTAGTATGGTACCATCAACAAATGAATTCTAATGTAACTAAAGTCTGTTATCACCCTTTATAGTTCTCCTTTTGGTAACCCTCAAAATCTTCGATTCACTACAATGCATTTCAATGGGGTACTATCATTTATATTGGTCCCAAGATGGCTGCCAGCAATTCCAGGATGAAGTGCTGACAGCCAATCAGATCTCACGATGACATGTGTGGTTAGGCTCCGCCCAGATATATATGTGTTTTCTTTTTCAAATTTCTCAGGAACTACTGAACGGATTTACACCATTTAACCAAAAGGCACGACTCTGAACCAAGGGCTACCTTTTTGCCAAATTTGGTGTAATTCCGTTCAGCAGTTCGGGCTGTAGCTGCGACTAAAGGTTCCTATGGAAAATTGCAAGGGGAAAACACGTTTTGGGACCCCCTTTTTTCTCAGCCCCCACTTGACGAATCACCCCGAGACTTTCAGGATAGGAGCGGACCGGAGCGCCCCACGAGTTTTGAAAATTTCGCGAAGATTCATCAACCGGCGCCAAAGTTATTGGAAATAGAATGTTGTGAATTTCCTATGGAAAATAGGTCCTAACTATAACTACCTACTGGCGACCGCCAGTAGGTAATATATATCTATATATATATATATATATGTATATAATTACCTTAACCACTTTTACAAAGTATATGTCTTTACCACGCATGCCTTTGCGTTGTTATGGTATGCGTGGTAAAGGCATATGCGATGTAAAAGTATGCGTTGTGATGGTAACGCGTTGTAACAACACTTGCGTTGTTACAAATGCGTTGTGATGGTATGCGTGGTGTTTGCATGCGGGGTAACATCATATATTCAATTGGAAGCCACTGGCATGTTATATAATGATTTATTTTTGCATTCATATACGAATCAGGCTGCCGCCTGCAGTACAGCTCTTAGAGGGGTGAGATGAGTTCTAGGCAGTCCTGTGAGGAGTGAGTTACAAAGGCTGAGTATAGAGAGAATGACGGATTGACTTTGGCACTTTAAATCCTAGAGTGGCCGGGTTTAGGCAGTAGTGGATAGCAGCTTAAAAGAAGGTAAACAGGGTGGATAAATGGGCCTAGAGGGTTTGTAAACACAGAGTTAAGATGAATGTACAGAAGAGGGCTACTTAAATGGACTTAAAAAACTACCTCACAGAATATGGGTGTGAGAAAGGTAACAATTCTAGCAGTAGGATGGGGCAGTAGCAGACCAGGGACGCGTCATGTCCACCAGCTTGCTGAAATCCATGTCACTGTAGTGTAGTTTTAAAAGTAAGTTTACCAAGCCAATTTGTCATGCCATGTGTGGTTATATTGGATCCATGCAACTGGCAACAAAGTTAACAATACCATCACAGATTATATGAACCAGGCACTCCAGAAGAGGTACTAATAAGAGTGAATTTGCTTGGGTTGCCAATCGTTGACGCTGGCATTAAGTCAAGGGAAGAAGTGCAAGGCTTTTTAAACAAAATGTGAAATAATGTGGATTTGGAAGCACACTGCCAAAAAGGTGGTGCAGCGCACATTAGGTAGTGTAAAGTTGGGAAATTCACCCCAGAAGAAAGTCCCAGTTCCCGGAGGACATACAAAGAACATCACATGTTTAACTTTGGCAACATTTGTCTGAACTGTCATTGCAATACAGTGCTTGGTATTCCATTGCATTGTATTATTCTATACGTCTGGTGCTTCGAGTCTAGGATAATTTCCGGGGCACAGGATCTAGAAGTGATGCAAAGGGTTAGGCTTTAAAAGTACTCAGTGCAGGCCTTTTCTTTGCTGCTGCCCTCGTCAATTGTTCTTTTTACCCCTCCCGCTTATCTTCCATATGTAGAGTAGATATGTTTTTATCTGATGTAATTGTTAAGGTGCTTTTTTCAATTCTATTGCATTGTTGTTATAGAGCTGTTGGTGTTATTGTTTAACTGGGTCATCAGAACTGAAATCTGGGGTGTGCAAAAAATGTTATATACATTTTCCCTGAGGTTGCGGTGACCTCATGGTCTGCAGGGACAGAGGGGCCAGAGAGTGGATCTGGGAAAGAGCACAATGTTCTGTTTGTCCAGGGCAGTGTCCTGCAATGGTTGTGGAGTTTGTGCAGCACTTGCACAAGTGTTTTTTATGTACCCAGTATGTATATTTCTTAGGTTTGACTTTAGTTTACCTAAACCATACAAACAATTAAATACAGACTTAAAATTCCAAAACGAATATACTAAAAGGCATAAAATGCTAATTCAATACAAGAAAACCCTTTCAGTATATACAAATATCATAAAATGCCAATTCAATATTGTTAGACCTGGCAACCTCAGGGTGGCCTGTCCCTAGACTTTTTCCCTTTTACCGCCTGTTTTGCTGATTCTCTTTTTGTTGGCCTCATGACTCTGAGCACTTTACCACTGCTAACCAGTGCTACAGTGCATATGCTTCTTCCATAAACATGTTTATTATTTGTGTATGCCTTATACCTGATTGGTATATTTAATTTACTTGTAAGTCCCTTGTAAAGTGGTACCCCTGTACCCAGAGCCTGTAAGTTAAATGCTACTAGTAGGTTGCAGCGCTGATTGTGCCACCCACAGAAGCAGCCTGTCAAACCTGTCTCAGGCCTGCCACTGCAGTGCCTGTGTGTGCTGTTTACTGCCACTTTGAAGTAAAAGGTAGGACATGTACTTTTATACTTCACATGTCCTGGTAGTGAGAAACAGCCTATTTAGTTTTTCACTACTGTGAGGCCTACTCCTCTCATAGGTTTGCATTGGGAATTCCCTTACACCTTATTAAGAGGCAATTCCTGAGCAGAGCGGAGTGGCTTTGTCATGTTTCATATGTTTGGAATGGTACTGATAAATCCTACTTACTGGTGAGGTTGGATTTACCTTTACTATTTTAGAAATGCTACTGTTAGAAAGTGGACATTTCCCTGCACTTGCTGCTCTGTGTGCCTGACAGCCTGTCACTAATACCTAATGCACGTCTGGGTTGGGCTGGGTGACAGCTACATTTGTGCATTCCCTCTAGACAGCCACAACACAGGACACTCAACTGCATCTGCATTCATCAACATTCTGATGGGTCTTCCTGGGTTGGGAGGGGTGGGAGGGGCTCACACTCCACTTGAATAGGTAGTGTCCTGCCCACACACAAAGTACTACAACCCTCCATCAATAGCCTGGCAGACAGCACTGGGTTGAAAGGGATCCTTGTGCACTTCAGAGAACTCCTTTGAAATCACCCACTACATCAAAGGCAGTTTTGAGTATAAGTACTGGGGCTCTAGCTCCACTAAATCAGACACTTTTGGACCTGTAACCAGACATTGCTGGTTCTACATCTGCATATTGCCAGAAGGACTGGTGTGCTGACAGGAGGGACTGCCACTTTGCTAACTGCTCTGCTGTGTTGACCTGCTGCTTGTTGAGCTGCAGAAGCAACTGCCACTTTGCTAACTGCCTTGCTGTGCTAACCTGCTGGCCCTTACCTCTGCATTTGTGACTGTGTTCTCCAAGAGCTTGTTGGCTTTGCCCCCTGTTCCAAGTCTCAGGGCTAGCCCCTGCTGTGGGACTTCGCAATCTGTCAATCGAGCAGTGCTCTCTTGCCAACAACCCAATAGAACGCTTTGTGTTTCCTCGCTCGAGGTCTACATCGAGCAAGCGCTGCATTCGGCCACCGATCAGAAGAGATCGAGCGCTTTGTGTTTTTCCCTTTTCTTTTAAAACTCCTACTCTGGGAAGGAGCCTGCCATGTGAGGTCCTGCTTGCATCGGGAACCCCGACCCAGTGCTGCAGTTCGTGCCTGCCTAATCGCTCCGCTCCCACAACAGATGCCGCAGCACTCTGAGTGGATGCTCCAGCGCACCTCACATACCATGTTGCCCTGACTACTTCAGGACGCACATGCTTCCTGGTCCGAGCATGCCTGGCGATGTCGTGTCCTGCCTCCAGCCGTGAAGGAAACCACAGCGCGACTCGATGCATGCCCACTTTTCTTGATGACAAAGGTACTGTGATCCCCCGAGACCCGTGAGGTCTTTCCAGCCGGCGTACACAACATCACGGGTGGCTGAGGGTGAATTATCCTCAATCCTGTCTCGAGGGACCGTGTAGAGGCTTTCTTTATGAGAACTGACACGGTGTACGACGCCGGTGTATTTTGAATGCATATATCCTGAAAAGTATTGCTCGCATTAAGAATGTTTTGCTCTTGGTTTCTTGACAATACAGAGAACTATTTTTATCAACCTGTGTGGAGTCTTTTTGTGGAGTACTCATTGTGTTAGTGTGTGTGTGTTGCACTAATACTTTACACATTGCCTCTGTTGATTAGCCTGCCAAGCTACCAGAGAGTGAGCACAGGTTATCTTCGTTGTGTATCTAGCTTACCCTGACTAGAATGGTGGGTTCTGCCTGGCTTGGGTGTACACCTTAGCCAACCAGAAACCCTATTTCAAACAAATATGTACTAAAAATCAGGACACCAACCTACCTATTACAAGGTGCCTGTGTAGGGGCTTCCCATCGCCTTCAGCGTTCACTAAAACACAAGTACTTTTTGTGCACTGTAAATGATTAAAATACGCGTGCTATAATTTTCTTTTTGTATATTATTATGAATATTAAGATCGACCATGTTTTATGATGTAATACATTTGAGGCCATTTTGTTCCTAACCTCACAGATTGCTCGTTTTTTCAGGGTATGGGGGGTGAACACTAATCAGTGTATTCCCTGTCATTAATATTATGACAGTACATTTACAGTATCATTTTAACTGCTCACAAATACTATTATTCTGGTGGGTCAGCAAGGTAGCAGGTGAAAACTGCTTTTGAGTAAAACTTATAAAGAATAAACTTCAGCCCACAAATGACAGTTATAAAAACATAGGTGGGCAATGCTCTATTGAAAAGGTTGAAAGTTGGTTTAATTAGCATTTTTTTTTAAAGTATCTCTAATGAAATGGCTTATGAAACCCCAGTCAGGTGCTTGTTGGCTATTGCTTTTATGCTGCTAACCAAGAGGTCTGAGCTAAGCTCTAACAATTTGTCCCCATCCTATTTCTAGACCTAAAACAAAATCTGAGTCATGCCTGTAAATTAATAATCAGAACTTATTGGTCTTCCGTCAGTATCGAGGATGACCTACGTGTGGCATACCTGGCACTTGGTGAGCTAAGAGGGGTTTTGTAGAAAACCCAAACAGCGGTAAGAATGCATAGTGAGATATGGGTTTTGACGGTTCCATAGAGGGAGAAAGTTAAAAAGCCCTTGGCCCTCCTCTCAACTACCACAACACATGCACACATAACCTCAATGACTCCTAGGCCCTGTGAGATAAAATAAGTTGCGCGCCTTCAGATATTTGGTTCCAGTTTTGAGCCCAGGGCTGCCTCGACATCAGTTTGAAGGAACGTGGTATGGTGTGTGCTCTGAGAATGGCCAATACACTGCCTACTCAAACCTGCTGCTTAAAATGTTAAACATTATTAGTGTTTTGCTTCTCTCCACACATATGGGTTTGGAGTCAAGAAGAGTAAATTAAATTCCATTCTTGGCAGCAGGCAGGCACACTAAATGGCAGAGACTCGCCCACTTGGGGGAGTCGTACATATGGTGGGGGACCCAGGACCCAAACCATGGTCGCGGCGTGGGTCGTCGCAACCTCTGGGCTGGGTCGGACGGAATTGGTTGGTTGTGGTGCGGCACTCGGACGCACTAGAGTGTTTTTGTGGTCGTTCCAGTGAGATGGTCGCCAAGTCAGATTCTTACGTTGTATTTATGTAGGTTGGCAGGTGAGGTCATGACACGTTGGACTCATACTTAAAACAGAGACAAAGCACATGCACTAATCCTTTTACAAAACAACAATCCAAAAATACTCTAACCCAGCCTCTCCGTTCCTTCCAACACATCTCACACAATGAATTTATGGACCTGGCCAAAGCAAGCAGGCCTGCCGGCAGCCCTTCTGACCAATGTCCACCGCAAACTTTGAAGACAATTCTTTTAACAACCTCTGCTGCCACTCCAGTAAGAAGAATTATCAACAATCCCTTAACTACCAGAATATTTCCAGAAGAACTAAAAAAAGTCATATATACGCCCTTTACTGAAGAAAACAAACTTGGACCCGCTGAACCCTGACAACTACAGACCCATTACAAATGGACCTTTTCGGAGCAAACTGATAGAAAGAGCAGCGTTCGCCCAGATTTCACAATTCATTGAAGAGAATGCCATACTTTCAGACTTCTAAACAGGATTCCGTCCGGGAAGAGGCACAGATTCTGCCCTCCTTGCCATCTGGGATGACCTGAAGAACACAGTAGACCGCAACGGGGTTGCTGCGCTACTCCTCTTGGACCTCTCGGCTGCCTTTGACACGGTTGACCATGACACTCTGAAACAAAGACTCTATGAAGCCGGCATAGAGGGAGCTGCTCTAGACTGGATCGTGTCCTACCTTTGAAACAGAACTAATGTCATCCATACCCCACCTTACTCGTCCAAACCATACTCCACAAAAGCAGGGGTCCCTCAAGGCTCTATCATCTCGCCCATGCTTTTCAACATCTACATGAAGTCATTACCGGTACTGATCAATCAATTTCACCTCACGTGCTATAACTATGCAGATGACACACAAATACTCCTTCAACTGGAATGCCCCAAAGACATTGGAAACTCCAATTTTCAGTTGTCTCAGAGCCCTGGATCAGTGGATGACTTGGAGCCATCTCAATTTGAATGCTTCCAAAACGGAAATACTCACGTGTGGCGATTGGAAACATTATGACCCGCTTGCCGACTGGCCTGATGAACTGGGATCACCGCCTAAAGTATCGAAGGAAGTAAGAAACCTTGGAATGACCATGGACTCCAAGCTATCGATAATTGCCTAAGTGGACAAACTAGCAAGATCAAGCTTTGTCACTATAAAAACGCTGCGACGAATTTTCCCCCAAAAAATATTTCCACACAAGGTTCAAGCTACCATCTCCCTTGTTCTGTCCAAACTCGATTACGCCAATAGCATCTACCACGGATCACCTTTAACAACCATGAAAAGACTACAACGGATTCAGAACTCGGCTGCCAGACTATTCTTTCATATCAAACCGCGAGACCACATCTCACCTGCCTTGAAAGCCCTGCATTGGTTATCGGTTGCCAGAAGATCCACGTTCAAGCTGCTTTGTATCACCCACAAAGCAATACATGGAATGGGACCGCTCTTCATCAGGAATAAAATCACCAAACACATTCAACAAAGGAACCTCCGCTCTAGAGTGGCACCTCACCTCAAAATCCCAAGATACAAGAAAAAAAACATGGGTGGCACATCCTTCTCTGTTCAAGCAGCCAAACTATGGAGCTCTTTACCCCCCAACATAAGATCCATGGACAACCACCTTATCTTCAGAAAACTTCTCAAGAATTGGCTCTTCCCCACATAAGCATCATACGCAAACAGCAATTTACAGCATATCCCTCTGTATATAAGCATTTATTTTTACTATAGATATGTACCTATGTGTATTGCTTTGTATAAACATGTAAAATAATTATGTTGTTAAAAAATATATACAAATAAATTTTTAAAGTACAATAACACTTGAAAACCAGAGTTTATCTAATGCATCTTTTTACTTCCTTTATGCATCTATATACCTTCCATGTACTTGGATCTATATATTTATTACTTTTCTCCTAAAAAAGCATATCCAATGCACTACCCTATTTCTCATCCTATACCTCTATCAATATCTTTAATCTACATATACCTACATCCTTTATGCATCTATATACTTTCCATGTAGTTATGTATCTATATATTTATCACTTTCTTCCAATTCAGCATATCCAATGCACTATCCTATTTCTCACCCTATACTTCTCTCAATATATCTTCTACCCCAACTTTCTAACTCATCTCAAACTTCTTTCTACTACTCTTTCCAATGCACTACCCTATTTCTCACCCTATACCTCTATCAATATATCCTCTACATCCACTCTCTCACTCTATCCCAAACCCCATACCACTACTATGATCCCCAAAATAACCCTTTCTAGACTCTCCCATACTCGACCCCTCCTTGCATCATCTGACACCTCTTTTACTATACCGATCCCCCAAAACAAGCCTTTCTAAACTCTTCCCTCTGACTCTTCCCCGCCACATCCCCTTTTTACTCATCCCAAAGCCTCTTCCTACTGCTATGTCCTCCCCCCAAAAAAAAATAGTCTAAATCCTTCACTCTTTTATCCGTTCACTATCATTTTCAATCAAAATAACAGACAAACATGTTCACTTCTCAAATTTCATATTTCACTATACTAATTCACCACTAATCCTTTATGGGTTCCAGAGTAGCGTGCTACTCGCCAAAAAAAGCGCTTCAACACCTCATCAGAGGTAGCAAGCACTATATAAATGCAAACATTTTTCCCTCTTCCATCCCTCCGCTACCCTTCTCTATCCAAATAACTGAAAAACATATCCACCACTCAAATAACTTTCATATTTCACTATACTAATTCAACACTAATCCTTATGGGTTCCGGAGTAGTGTGTTACTCGCCAAAAAAGCGCTTCAAAACCCCATCAGGGGTAACAAGCGCTATATAAATACAAACCTCTTTTCCCTCGTCTATCCCGCCGCTACCATTCTCTATCCAAATAACTGAATAACATATCCACCACTCAAATTACTTTCATATTTCACTATACTAATTGACCACTAATCCTTTATGGGTTTCCGGAGTAGCGTGCTACTCGCCCAAAAAAAAAAGCGCTTCAACACCCCATCAGGGGTAACAAGCGCTATATAAATACAAACCTTTTTTCCCTCTTCTATCCCGCCGCTATCCTTCTGAATCCAAATAATTGACTAACCTATCCACCACTTAAATCACTGTCATATTTCCCTATACTAATACAACACTAATCCTTTATGGGTTCCGGAGTAGCGTGCTACTCGCCGAAAAAGCACTTCGACGCCTCGTATGGGGTAGTAAGAGCTATATCAATACAATACGATTGGCGGACAGTTTGGGTCCATGTAAGGCATACTTGTAGACCAAAAGAACAGCGGCATCACTGGACCCTCCAAGGGGTGCTGGCAGCAAGTTGGAAGAAGGTTGCAGTGGCACAGTGGGTTGGGGGCAGTCGCTGACACGCAGCCCTTACCTCACACACATCGGCACATGTGCAGTGGCCACAAGCTAGCACAGGCCCTTGGGGAGAGGAGGATGGGTGTAAGGGGAGCCCGAGTTAGGTATGCTAGCAGGCAGATGGGCCCCCTGCACAGGCACTCCTTGTATTGGAGGTCAGGGGGCAGGGTCCTCACAAAAGGAGGGACCAATCCCATGTCCATATTGGATTGGGCAAGGGGTTTTAAGAGGAAGGAGACTGGAACCAGCCATGATCTCACTCTGGAAATATGTTTTTGTGATTTTGTGATGGATGCAGAGGACCAATCATAGGGGCCTATTACGATGGCGGTCGGGAAACCTCCCCGACCGCCATGGTAACGGAAAAAGACTGCCCGCATGGCCCGCGACATAACCGCTGGTCATATTACGATGTTCCTTGCTCGAAATCCGACAGCTGCGGTCGGATCGGGGGCTATAACATTGCGGCGGTTGATGATGCATGCAGCACCGCCGCGATGTCAAATGGGGCATTTCCTGCACTGCGTGGCAGGCACTGCACAGTGCCTGCCACCTGGTACAGGGAAATGTAGGGGTCCATGGGTACCCCCAGTGCACCCACACCCCCAAAACATTGGGGGCCCGCAATGGGCCCCCGGAAGACAATCTCCGCATGCCTTTCAATGGCGGTCTGACCGCTGAGGAAAGGCTGGCTACCACCGGCATCATAATCCTGCCGGCGGAGCCTGCTCTGCACCGCCACCATTATCCTGGTCCTGCTCCGTCCGCCAGGCACGAGTGCGGATGGCAACCGCCGGAAAAGCGGCGATCGGATTTTCCCACCTCCGCGGTCACCACCGCCATCCTAAATTGACCGGCGGATTTCTGGCTTGCGATCGCGGGCGGATGTCCACCGCCGGTACGGCGGGCACCACCGCCGGCCCAGCGGTGGACATCCGACCGCCATCGTAATAGAACCCTTAGTTATGGCCAGGTAACTCCCATGTATCAGTGATTCTGTTAAGGCTAGGACTTAACTGTGTAAGCAAAATGTAAATATATAATTGGTGAGTTACTGTGCATAAAAATGACAAAATATTTGTTCATGTTTATATGTATTAATAAATACGGCTGGGGTCTCACGACCCCTAACCCAAAGAACTTGATTTTGTGTTCATGGTCAATGACATGGGTATGAAGGCGGGTGGTGCTGTTTGGGGGGTGGGAGGGTCCACAAGGGACATCAACTACTCCGTGACCATATGACCATGAACACACCCCCAGACCCTTTTCATCTGAAAGAACATGCATTGGGCGTGCTTCAAATAATCGCCTTGAAGCAGACCCTTATGCAGGCCTTGCTATCTTCTTTAAAAGTCAGGGTCTTTTGGGTGCAGAAGGTTAAGTGAAAGGCGCAATGTTCAGAGAGAGGGAGTATTAGCTTCTTCCACTGCAGACGAAGCACATTAGTGACATTTGTATAAGGCACTAGCCTGGCACTGCCGTTAGCCAACCTGATGGTCTTTCCACACGTTTCCACGGTTTCCATTGCCGACTGGAGTCTGAGGCAGAAGCTCCAGCTCGAGCTCCAGTATCTTGGTCTGCTTGGCTGGGCAAAACATAATATTCTTTACATCCGTAGGGTATTGGCGATATCAGTGAACTGTGGTGGTTGATTTTAGTGTTGGAGAAGTGTGGTCGGAGGGCTTTACTGGTTGCTTAAGCATATGATATCTTAGCTTGGTAGCAGGTGCAGATGTTAGAAAATGAAACTGGACGTTGCTGGCTCTGTGGCTTTCTTAAACTATATTAAATGCTTGTGTGGTGTTCTGTGAAGTGTGTTCTTATCACGTGTGATATGTGATGTTCTATTAATTTTGTGTTTGCAAAGCAAATATCTCCAGAGCAGCTGGCGCTGTTGTGCATCTATATATTATCGGGGCCATTGGAATTAAGCAAGTTTGTGGCTGTGACGTTTTCCACATACCTATGGATTTGCCACATAAACCATAATCTGCTGGATAATCTAGATTTTAACCAAAAACAATTCTGGCTCAAACCGATCAAAAGTTACTAAAATGCAGTGACACGTGTCACAGAGGGAAGCCCTTTGCAAAGGTTTACTGGCCACATTTCTGTTGCTTATTGCAATCTTCGAGTATTCAGGTAGCACTAATGAGGTGAAACCTATGTTCCGACTGTGTTACCAGCTGTAAAAATGACAAAATAATGAAGTAATGCTATCACAAAAGTGCCGCATTATGCCGCATAATTCAGCCAACCCCGCCAAATAATTTGGTCCTCCCTGCCACATAATTCCAGTGGCCCTGTATATTATATAAAGCTGCGGTGTTGCAGACACAACTCGAGTACCAGCTAAGCTGAACTGGTTTATGCTCAACATATAAACACATCTGCCATTTGCTGGTTCGTCGCTTTTCTTGCTATTTACGACAGGCCGCCATGCCCCCTGCCACTCACAGGCCCTCGTGAAGCTTGTTTCTCCTTTTGTAGCCGGGCTCCTCTTAGATCCACGCTGAAGTGCCAACAACAACGGTAAATCAGTTTGACAACACTTTAATCCAAAGCGCCTCTCCTGCTAGTTTTGTTTTCAAAAAGCCTTGCCCTGCGGGAACTGGTTCTAATTTTATCCAGCTCTGAAGAAAGAAAGGCTGAGTCAGAATTTGCCAGGACTGAAACCTGTCACGGGCAGATCTGCGGCCCGCAGGTTTGCACAGCTGCCACAATGGATCCTCCGACCAGCTGAATCATGTCACCGGCCTTCCAGAGATGCCTTCTCGACCCCTTTTAGGGGCGGGCCGCGGCGTCAACGCCTTTTAAGTCACACTGAACTGTAGTTAAAAGTAGCTGAGCACCAAATGGTTAAGAGCTTCGGCGAGGAACACGTCATCCCTGACGTACCACTTCACGTCAACGACTAACCAATGGTTTTCCAGAATCGAGCAACACGTCCCTCGCTCCCACACTCATCCAGTCATCAGCTGCTAAAAATGACCATAAGTATCCAAATTTTTACAAACAGCAGTGTGCCTCACCATGAGATCAAATTCTTGGTGGACATTCAGGTCGTCAAGTGAGGAATGGGCTATTAATGACTTTTACAGCATCTACCTCTTGACTCGCTCTTCTGCCCCCCCCCCTCCCCCCTCCCAGAACAGGACCCTTCACGAATCAATGTGTTGACTACTGTTAAACTTTGTATTCGATTATTACATGACAAATGTTGTAAAGCGCTCTGATACCTTCGGGTCTGGCCAGTGCTATATAAAACTCCTAAAATAAAAATAAATAAATTACTGGCCATAAAATGCAGGAAGTTACCTTAAGTTATCCACATTTGTACCCTTAGACATCCCAAAAGTTATCCACATTTGTACAGTACTAACCACTATCTTTATGGCATTAAAGTGTTGTTGCTAATTACCTCCAACATATTTTGCTTATCTAATCATTTTAAAAGAGCTTTTTTCCAGAGTATGATTTTTTTATTGAGTAATTTATAAAAACGCATTGCCACTTTTGCATGCTGAACGTAGGGTGACCAACTGGCATGGGTGCAAATTCAGGACGGTAAGTGTAAACATTCAGGACAAAGGGTCAAAATTCAGGACAGAAGGTCAAAATTCAGGACAAAACTTCAGAACAAAAGGTAAGTTTTACAGACACATCAGAGGAAGTTGCGCGATAGCATAAAAGTAAGTAAATAGACAACCACTTAAGTACAAGTCAAAATAAGTTTATATTAGGTTGAAACAACCGTGCACTTCACGGTTTTTCAATAAGCGTGCAGCTTTATGCAACTGTGCAGGTCTTTTTGTGGTATTTCATATGAAAAGCTATTTATATGGTTACTGTACTGGGTTGTCCAGTCTGATATTTTGTTTACAACTCATGGTCCTGAGCAGGCAAGTTTGGTGAGAGAAGTGGTCAGGAAGATCTGCTCGGATAGACGTTGTTACTAGCATCTCATATCGGAGTGCCATTGTGAGATGTAAAGCGGCACACACAGGTGAACTAAAGGGAGGATTGCTGTGATGAACCCACTATAGGGAACGCATTATGGATGTTTCAGCAAGTGGAACTTAAAATATGGATTCTGACTTTGCTTATGGGGGCTTCGCAGAGTTTTTGTGACGCCTTGTCTATTGCAACAAACACAATATACATCTCAAGCACAGCTCCTGGCACTATGAGGCTCTCCCTAAAACCTTACACTTAATACAAAACATACAAACATTTACAATTACAAGTGTAACATTCAAGTAGCAGTTGGGTGTCACTCAAAATGTCATATGCATGATGTATAGATCCCACACATAAGCACACAGCAAATACAGAATAGTAACACATAGGCAAGGGAGTAGCCAGAAAATGTAAATACCTCCCACTTTGAACTAAAGCTGTTATGGCACCAAGAAAGCAAAGTAAGTCATCACAACCCTCCCCAGAAGAGCTCTCTTGTCCAAGGATCTAGCCATTCATCCTTCCATCAAACCCCTGATATCCACCATTTCAAATTTACATTCTGTCATCTATTAATTCTTTCATCCATCATTCAGCCTGTCGCCTTTCATTCTGTCCTTCCATTTGTGTGCCATCCATATCCAAACCTTTTTAACCATTTGCAAACCTATCTATCATCTATCCTTCCATCCATCCATCATTTCACTCATCCATCCTTTCATCCACCCTTTCACTCATCCAGCCATCCTTTCACTCATCTATCCACTCTTCCACCCATCCATCCATTCAACTCATCCATCCAACCATTTACCCTTTCACCCATCCTTTCACTTACTCATCCATCTACCCAGTCACTCATTCGTCCACCCATTCACACTTTCACTCATCCATCCATCCTTTCTTCCAGCTCTCCACCCTCCCTTATACTCATGTATGCATTCTTTCACTCATCCATCTTTAAATTCTTTTCACCCATCCATGCACCCATTCGCCCATCCATTCTGCCAATCATTCATCCATGCTTTCACTCATCCATCCATCCTCCCTTTCTCTATCCATTCCCCTTTCACTTAGCCACCCATTCTTCCATTCACCCTTCACCCATATATCCACCCATCCAGTTGCAGACAGAAGAGGCCCATCAAGAACTTCACCCTCGCTATAGTTCCTAAAGCAAGGGGTGGGGTGGGGTGGGGGAGGGTTCACTATGCCCCTGCACATAGACAATCTGAAACCTTGGAAGTCATGAGTCATTCATGATGCTCATTGCCAGGATGTGAGGTGACTGTGACATGGTGTTGTTTCCAGGGCTTTAAGTGGGAAGAAAAAACTGGGGGTCTTTCTGATGTAATTAAGGGCGTGGCTTAAAACACCTAAGCTAAAAATATGTGCTGAGCATAATCTGCCGCCCGACTGGTATTTTGCTGTTTATCATTGCATCCAGTAACATTAGACCTACAACAAGCCATGACTATTGGCTTTGTCAATTGATGTTAGTTGCATAAAATAAATTAAAAAAGCAGCAACTATGGCTTCGTTGCATATAATATTAAAAATGCTTCAGCTCTAAAATGATGAGACTGTGTAAGAACTATAACCTCTTCTTTTTAACTTTGTACATTTGTTTTATACATTTCTTCCATCTAACCCTAACAGAATGCCCTGACCTAGACCACGGCAGGTGGAGGCCACCACATGCAGTAACAGCCCAAAGTGGCCCATTGTCATTCTGTATGTGGCAACCAGCCGCAAACAGAATGACAATGGCGGGGGTGGGGCTGCTCTTGTGCCCCGAGGACGAATGCAAGGCGGCCCCATCAGGGAGCTGAGGCCTCTCACAGGGGAACAGCTCTGCTCCCTGCAAGGCCCAAAATTACAGACAAAAGGCGTCCGTAAAAAGGATCGTAACGGACATGAGGTCCAAATTACGGACGGTCTGTGAAATTTACAGACGGTTGGTCACCCTAGCTGAATGGCTCCTTTATTTTTTATCAATGTATAGCAGACAAACGCAGTTTAAAACTCGTTTTTAAGTGTTAATCAGTAAGACAGTCACTTCAGTATACATTTTGATTTATTACATTTTATTTACAGCAAAGACTTTTTTGAGCTTATGCACTGAAAAAGTCATAATTTGTGTGTTTCAGTCCTTAAAAGAGTAACACAGGGCAAAGTTGTAATTTGTCTGGTTATGGAACATTTCCTGTCTATGGCCCTCCTCTAGGCATCTGAGGGGTGCTCCTTGAGCAATCAGGAAGTCTAAACCACTTGCGCCTCTGTACCACACAGAGGACTCGGTCCACAGAGCAGGACTCAGAAAGGTAGACCCCCAACTCCCTTAACTTGACCATTTGGAACATTATTTTGGGGATTTGAAAACAATCCCAGAAGTATTCTTGGAAATATGCAACAGTGGAGTAGACCTCTTGTGTAAAACATAAAATACTTTGATTACTTTCTGGTAATCCCATTACACCCATTCTATTTCCTCACCCCAGACCTTACATCATGAGGTGTGTCCACACCCCGGAAGCAGGCACCACACTCCCTATCTGAAAACAAAAGTAAACTCCTCCCCTGCTGGGCGTGCCTATAAAGAATCGACTCTCCTCAGAAACCTCTGGTGTCACTACCATAGCAGCCCAGCAGACTGCAATCATAACCACATTTGAAAAACTGGGGGCAAACCAGCAACCCTAGGACCTGGGTAGTATAATGATAAAGGAAAACAATGGTCCCTGAAGGGGGAAGTGTAACCTCAGCTTCCACAGAAAACTAGTCAATAACCATCAGACGATTGGTTTTACTAGAACATACAAATTATGTATAATCATAGAAAGGCGACTCATCAAGCTCTGATATCATGTACAATTAAAGCTGTGTTTTCCAAACGACACAACGGCGCAGCGGATGTGAGATAAGTGAGCGAGAAGTGCGCTTAGTGCTATACAATAAATATGCATCAATAGTTACTGTGGAGGATGCACAATTATTTAATCTAGACTCTACTATACAGTTGCAGGCTCCTGAATTACGTATACACAGTTCACTATTATAGTGTCAACCATACATAATTTATGTTGAGATGTGCATTTGAACATGTAACCTTTTTTGCTTCTACACACTGAAAAGATTTTGACAAGCTGAGTAACCCCTTCTCCTGTTCAAATATGGCTGTGTTGATTTTCATTCCATAGAAAGGCACCTAATGCTTCCTTTAACAATTCGCCTTTTTATATGATCTTCTAGGGCAGAAGACTACCAGCAGAATGCTTCTGAACGGTGCAGAGACAGAATATCGAGTACAAAATATCGAGTAGCACAAATATTGAGTCATTAATATCGTGGGTCAGGAATATCGACAGCAAGAATATCATGGTCAAGAATATCGACGTAAGGTAAGTAATATCGATTTTAAAAATATCGAAGTGTTTAATATCGTTTGCAAAAATATAGTTGTTAAAAATATCGTTTTTTATTATGTATTTTAGTATATATTTTATATGTATGTGATGCATGTTTTTTTGTATAAGAGTTGTTTGTATTTTTAAAATTTGTGTTAAAGTTTTAGTAGTTATTAATTTTTTTAATTTGAATTTAGCGCTTTTAGTCCCATAGCGGGTTGTGGGTTTATAGGGGAATAGGGTGGGAAGTCATTTAATTATATTAAATTTATAAAAAAATTTATTTGAATTTCGCGTTTTCGTTCCATAGCGGGTTGTGGGTTTATAGGGAAAAGGGTTAGAAGTAATTTAATTATATAAAATGTATTAATTTTTTTTATTTTATTTTTACATTTTTAGTTCTGTAGTGGGTTGTGGGTTTATAGGGGAATAAGGGTGGGAAGTAATTTAATTATATTTAATTTATTGATTAATTTGTATTTATTAATATTTGTTTAATTGAGATGTTATAGTGTTAAATGTGTAAAGTAATTTATTATTAATTAATAATTGGTTGTTAATTAATTTTAATTAATTAGTAATTAATTATGGTAATTGTGTAATTAATTTTCTGTGTGTTGTGGTGTTTATAGGTGTAAATGGTGGGAAGAAATTTATTTTTAATTTATGAATTAATAATTGGTTAATTAATTTTAATTAATTAATTTGTAATTAAGTTTGGTAATTGTGTAATTAATTATATTTGTGTGTGGTAGTTTTTATAGGTGTAAAGGGTGGGAAGTAAATTATTTTTATTTGATGAATTAATAATAAGTTAATTAATTTGAATTAATTAATTGGTAATTAATTATGGTAATTGTGTAATTAATTTTATGTGTGTTGTGGTGTTTATAGGAGTAAAGGGTGGGTATTAATTTGTGTTTAATTAATTAATATATAGCTGTTAATTATTTGATATTTATTTTGGGTAAATGTTTATTTTTTGTGTTTTGTTTTTACTTTTAAAGGGGTAAAAGGTGGGTATTAAATAGAATTTTGTTATTTAATTATTAGTTAATAAGATTTTTTTAATTCATTATTAATTATGTTAATTATGGAAATAAATGTAATTAAAAATTTTAAAGTGTGTTATTGGTGTGGTGTTATAGGGTATGAAATAAAATAAATACATTTATGTTTTAAATAATTTCTTTGTTAATATTTTCTACTTTTAAATAATTATTGTTTATAAATGTATTTATTAATGTCTTTTTATATGTTTAATATATTTAATTTTATATTTTTGGGATATTGTTTTTTATTTGTATGATTTTTTAAATTTTGTAATATTTTTTGTTTTTTTCCAACTGTTTAAGTGTTATTAGTAATTATTGTTTCTCTGCTATCCAACACTTTCCTTAATGTTGCACTCACTGGAGTGGGAATAGTAATTTTTACCTCTTCGCTATCCAGCACTTTCCCTACTGTTGCATTCACTGGAGTGGAAATAGTAATTTTTACCCCTGCGCTATCCAGCACTTTCCCTAATGTTGCACTCACTGTAGTGGGAATAGTTATTTTTACCCCTCCGCTACCCAACACTTTCCCTACTGTTGCACTCACTGGAGTGCGAATAACATTTTTTACCTCTCCGCTATCCAACACTTATCCTACTGTTGCATTCTGTGGAGTGGAAATAGTCATTTTTACCCCTCCGCTATCCAACACTAACCCTACTTTTGCACTCACAGGAGTGGGAATAGTAATTTTTGCCCCTCCGCTAACCAACATTTTCCCTACTGTTGCACTCACTGGAGTTGGAATAGTAAATTTAATTCCTCCGCTATCCAACACTTACCCTACTTTTGCACTCACTGGAGTGGGAATAGTAATTTTTACCCCTCTGCTATCCAACACTTTCCCTACTGTTGCACTCTTTAGAGTGGGAATAGTAATTTTTACCCCTCCGCTATCCAACACTTTCACTACTGTTGCACTCTTTGGAGTGGGAATAGTAATGTTTTCCCTCAGCTATCCAACACTTTCCCTACTGTTGGTAGCACTGGAGTGGGAATAGTAATTTATACCCCTTCGCTATCCAACACTTTCCCTTCTGTTGCACTCACTGTAGTTGGAATAGTAAATTTAATTATTCCACTATCCAACACTTTCCCTACTGTTGCACTTATTGTATTGGGAAATGTAAGTTTCTTTTTTAAATAGTTTGTTTTAATTATATAATGTTTTTTTAATTTTAAATTATTGATATATATACATTTTATTTTTATATATTTTTAAAGTTTAAAAATGAAATAAAGATAATAGATAAATTATTTTTAAGTAAATATATTTTTAAATTATTATATACAAATAAAGGATGGTTGGAAAAGATTTTTGCGCTGAGTTGCGTACAGTAGAAATGATTGAATCAGACTGCTCAAAGGATATAAGTAATGGCCATCCACCATAACCATCTATGCAGACAACAGCCCACACATATACTAAACAAAAGAAAGTTAATATCCTGAGCAATGAATGTCCATATTAATAAGAACTGTCCACATCAGTAGGTGTCATAAATTTCTTCTTCTCTTCTTTATTTTCTTAAGGCAATATTTCAACACAACTTCTAGCCAACACGTGTTTCGTCTTATTGTGGAGTCAACCACAGACTTCTTCAGGGCAAAGAACAAATATCTCAATCTCTTAGTGGCTACAATATGGTAAAGCAGATAAAGTACTCGTACAACGTCAAAACTGCAACAGTTCACGATTTAAAGTGACAATTGACAGCCCATAGAGGGTGTCTAGCTAGACGCCGTTTCTAGGGAGCACTCTCCTTCCGTTACGCTTGGCTTGCTCAGGCTTTGCTTGCATCTATGAATATAGACTTTGGAACGATTTGAATATCGCAGTAGATGTTTTAGACTTATCCTGCATGTGAGGTCAGCATATGTTTTACTCCTGACGCAAGGATGCTTAGCTTTCCACAGATTTTCCCACAAATAGAGACCTCTCTGGACTCCATGGAAAAATCCTTAGTGTATGGGACCCTTAAAAAGCTTTGCAAGCTGCATAGTTGCACAGCACACGGTATGATATAAGGCATGAGTTCACTGCCTTCTGCCTTCCCCTGGAGGCACGGGGCTCTGCCCATACCCATGTGCCTGATCAACAGAATGCGGGGGAGGAGCCCTGTCTCCCAGGGGGCACTCAGTTCAAGAGGGCAAGCTTCGGAGGAGTGTCTGAGGCAGGCTGCTCCAACAAGTAACCCATGAGCTACTGGTAGCTCTCCAGCTACCTAGAAATGGCTCTCCTGTATCCAGTCCAGCCTATTAAATTATAAGCTTTTTCTTGATTTAATTAATATATTTATACTCAAATTGATAAGTGAGTATTCAAGATTAAAATATGTGTATTTTCAGAACTGATAAACTAATGTTTGCATTTCCAAAACATATTTGAAGCAGATATTTGAATGATACATCATGTGGCGTTGGAGAGATTCATTACTAATATTACCGTGGTGGCAGCGACATTTACGCTATGGCTGTTATGTATTAACCCATGTGAAGGCATTCCAAATTGACAAAGTCTTTTATTACATTACTGCTGGCAATCCTGCCTGAAACACCGAGCTGATCACTGCAGATAATTTTACATAGGGTGACCACTAATGCAATCTTGTCTGATGTGGCCACTATTACAACACTAATGATATTTGTTGCTCAGGATCATTTTTACTGATCATAAGTAGCTCTTATAACAGAAAAGGTTAGAGACCCCTTCCCGTCCCATCTAACCCACCCATCCTTGCGGCCTCATTCACTGTGCTGCATCAAATGTAAATTTAGAGGTCATATCATTCTTGCAAACACAGAACAGCAATTAGGGCTCTTAGTTTTCCAGCTTTGTCTGCAGCTTCATGCATTAACTTGCAGATTATACGAGTCAGGGGTTGATCATGAGTTGCATTGCTGTACTCGCAAGGTGGTAAATCCAAGCACGAAAATAATGGTACTGTATGGTAACATCCTGCCAGTACCATGCAATTAGGAGTTAAACCCTACAGAACTGGAATGAATTTGTGGTACTGGATTTAAAGGTCATGCACTCACACTGAACTTGGTTTAAATACATGAATTTAACACATGGTTTGGCGGTAAAGGTATGCTGCAGCCTCAGTGTTAAAAGGGGTGGGGTAAGAGGGGTGTGGTGAGTAGGGGAGGGAAGGAGAGGCTAAGGTCATACAGGTGGTGGCATTGTCAATCAATCAATCAAACAGGATTTATAAAGCACAGCTAATCACCCGCGAGGGTATCCAAGTGCTGATGGATCTCAAATGGCTCGGGTGGCAAGAGTTGAATAGCCAGGTTTTGAGCCCCCTTCTGAATTCCTGAAAAGAGGGTGCAGCCCGGTGATGGAGAGGGAGGCTGTTCCAGGATTTCGCGGTGAGGTAGGAGAAGGAGCATCCTCCACAGCTGCTTCAGTCACTGTTGCTTCAGCGGATGCAGGTGTGTGTGAGCGAGGCGGATTACAGGAGTCTGGAGGGTTGGTGGAAGCTCAGGTGGTGTATGAAGTATGCTGGTCCTTGGTTGTGCAGGCCTTTGTAGGCATGGGTCTGAATCTTGAATTGGCATCTCTTGTGGACGGGGAGCCAGTGGAGTTTTTTCAGATGAGGGGTGATGTGGGTCCATTTGGGGAAGTCGAGGATCAGTCTGGCCGCTGAGTTCTGAATAGTCTGCGACCTCTCCAGGAAGTGTGTGGTAATTCCTGCATAGAGTGCTTTGCCGTAGTCCAAGCGGCTGGTGATGAAGCTTGCATGACGTCGTGTCTGGTGGAGACTGGAAGGCATTTGAAGATCTTTCGGAACATGCGCAGGCGGAGGAGACTGCGTTGATCTGGTTCTTCATGGTAAGTTTGCTGCCAAGATGATGCCGAGGTTCCGGGCGTGGTCCGTGGGGGTGGGAGAGGGTCCCTGTTCAGCAGGCCACCAGGAGTTGTTCTGCAGGGAGGTGTTGTTCCCAAAGATCAGTACTTCTGTCTTGTCTGTACTGGGCTTGAGGCAGTTTTGCATCCAGTCGGCGACGCTGGTCATGCACAGGTGGAATTTGGCCCTCATGGTGGATGGGTCTTCGGATAGAGGATGAGCTGGGTGTCGTCTGCATAGGAGATAATGTTCAGTCCGTGGTTTCTGATGATGTTGGCCGGGGGGGGACATGTAGGTGTTGAACATAGTGCTAAAGGATGATTTTCTTGGGCTCCAAGGTGAATGGACGAAGGCAGATTCTCTGTGTGCTTCCAGTGAGGAAGGATGAAATCCATTTGAGGGCGTCCTCTTAGATTCCGATCGGAAGCAGCCTCTTGATCAGTGTGTGGTGGGACACAGTATCGAAGGCAGCTAATAGGTCGAGGAGGATCAGGGCGGCCTCTTCTCCCCAGTCTAGGAGGGTTATGATGTCATCAGTGGCTGCAATCAGGGCGGTTTCGGTGCTGTGGTTAATGCGCAATACATATTGGGATACATCCAGAAGATCGTTGTTCTCAAGGTATTCTGTGAGTTGGTGGTTTACAGCCTTTTCAAGGACTTTGGCAGGAAAGGGAAGCAGTAAGATGGGCCGGTAGCTCTTGAGCTCGTTGGGGTCAGCGCACTGTTTCTTGAGGATGGGTTTGACTTCAGCGTGTTTCCACTTGCCTGGGAAGGTAGCCGAGGTGATGGATGTGTTGAAGATGGCTGTGAGCTTGTTGCTGATTTTCCTGTTGCCGAGGTTGAACATGTGGTAGGGACAGAAGTCCAAGGGTGCTCCTGAGTGGACAGAGTGCATGATGCCAGTGGTGCTCTGCATGATGAGCTGGTCTCAAGCGGGGATCCAGTGGTCCGAGATTGCGACTGTGGGAGCGAGGAGGCTGAGGAAGAGGATGTCATCGTCGGCGGGTTGGGGTCAAAGTTTTTGTATATGGTAGAGATCTTGTCCAGGAAGAAGTCTGCCAGAGTGGCACAGAGTTCTTGGAAGGGGGTGATGATGTTTTCAGTCGCTGAGGGGCTGGAGAACTCCTTGATGAAGCAGAAGAGGTCTTTACTGTGGTTGCAGCTGGCTTTGATGCAGTCAGCTAGGGCGTTCCTTCTCGTCTCTTTCAGGAGTCGGTGGTACTGGTTGAACAATATCTTGAAGGTAGTTTGGTCATTGGGCTCCTTGCTGGTGCGCCATTTCTTTTTCAGTTGCTTGCAGTTGCCTTTCGTGGTTCTCAGTTCCGGGGTGTACCAACTGGCATGTTTGGGGAATCTTTTGAGTTTGGTGGGTTTGATGGGAGAAACTCTGTCAGCGCAGATCCAGGTGGTGGAGTGTTATAGGTTGACAGTGGTGTCGGGTGGGAGGTGTTGACAGCGTCAGTCCACTGGCTTTCACTTTGCTCCAGCTGTGGTTTGAGGTGCTGGACACTCTGTTGGCGGCGCTGGGGCCTGCTGTGAAGGTGAAGTGGATGATTGAATGGTCCATCCAGGTGAGCTCGGTGACATGGCTGTACTTGACTCTGTTGCCGGCTGTGAAGATAGGATCCAGCGTGTGCCCTGTGATGTGTGTGAGGTCAGTGACAAGCTGGCTGGCGCCGATGTTGTTAATGCTTTCGAGATGGTTGGCTGTGTTGGCGTAGTCAAGGTGAAAGTTAAGGCCTCTGAAGAAGATGTATTGTTCGGTGTCGATGGCTTGAGGAGCAATGAATTCGGGGATGGCGTCGCAGAAGCCAGACCGTGGTCCTGGAGATCTGTAGGTGAGGGTGCCTCTGATGGTGGTTTTGCAGTCTAATTTGAGTTACTCCATGATAGGGGTGGTGTCGTCCGTGGCGGTGGTGCAGTGGATGGATTCTTTGTCGATGATGGCGATCCCACCTCCATGTTTGTTGATGCGGTCCTGGTGTGCTATCTCGTGACCATGGCGATGGGTGTGAGGCATGTGATGGTGTCCCAGATCTCGGTAGCGTGTTTTCAGAGAGATTGGGCGTTGAGCAGGAGGCAGTGGAGTTGTCCAGGCGTAGTCGTGGTTGGCATGGTGGCAGCGGTTGCATGTGTGAGTGCTCTGGTGTTGCAGGAGAAGAGGCAGTGGCAGCATGCAAAAGGTCCCACTGTTGAGCGGGGAGAGGTGCAGTTGTTGTTGCAGGGTCTAAAGTCTAAGGCAATGAGCTCGGCGTCGGTGTAGCAGCGGGTGACGAGAGATCCAGGGTTCCTGGGTGCGGTCCAATCGCAGATGGGTGTAGATGGGCTTGCCTATGGCGCGCTGGCGACGTGCCCACTGCGTGCGGCCGCACTGCAGCCTCCATTAAGTATGTCCTGGGAAGGGCGCTGGGAGGCGGTAGAGGTGAGTAAGCAAAACGGCGAGAACGCACAAAAGGCACAAAACCAAACAGCACGAAGAGGCAAAATACCACGCACAGTATCAATTTAACAGTGAGAAAAGTATCAGCACAAGTGACAAACTACAAGGCACAGGATTAATAAACAAGCACAGATCACCGAATGTTGGGGGGAGAAAGCACAAAAGGCACAGACCCAGACGCAAGGTGACAAAAACCAGGCACAAAACAGGCACATGTAACAATAATAAAGGACACAGAGGTCAGCCGAAAGGGAAGAGGCAAAATGACTGACGCTAAGAGCAGTGAGGGGAGGTGGCACAGGGACCTGTCTGCTCCTTCCTGCAAGAAACAAAATGGAAAAAGAGACTTGGTTGCAGCTGCATCCAAACCCTCATGAGGTGGAATTACCAACAACTAAAATTGGGTCTGGTTTACCAACATACAGGAAACCTGGGTGCGGGAACATCAGCTCACTCTGAATCAGTGAAGTGATTTCCACATGGTAATTCTGCTCTGCCAAACTCATAATCATGGCCGTACTTTATGCAATGTAGACAGTGCCATGTCAGGAAAAAATAATGCATGCACCATGTCTGCATCTGCACAGCACTCAGAACGGGGTCTTGATACGACCCCAAGTTAAAACAATATTTGCACTCTGTTTTCCACCTAGCGCTTATAATTAAGGGAGTCATGAATATACAATGTTAACACAATGGTTTATATTACACAGAATCAATTCTGCCCTACATAGTGACATTCTTATGTACTCAATAACGTTTCTTCAACTGCCTAATAGAAGGGGAATGTCAGCCTGGCACAAAGTACACAGTAAGCAACAATTTGGAAAAAAAACTATTTACATCAAGGAACAATCTTAAACAAGCACTGGCATAGCCAATAGGTCTCGCTTTTGGGACCTTATAAGTGCTTAGCCATGCAACAGTTGATGTTGTTGTACCAAGGATATTGTGCTGCATAACTAAACACTTATAAGGTCCCAAATGCGAGACCTATTGGCTATGCCAATGCTTTTTTTTTTCTTAAAGGACAAGCAGTGCTATCAGGCTCCGGCTGCCACTTAGTCCACAGCAGGGTAGAAGAGGGATAGAAGAGGGATAGAAGAGGGGTAGAAGAGGGGTAGAAGAGGGGTAGAAGAGGGATAGAAGAGGGATAGAAAAGGGATAGAAGAGGGATAGAAGAGGGGTAGAAGAGGGGTAGAAGAGGGGTAGAGTGGTAGAAGAGGGGTAGAGGGGTAGAAGAGGGGTAGAGGGGTAGAAGAGGGGTAGAGGGGTAGAAGAGGGGTAGAGGGGTAGAAGAGGGATAGAGGGGTAGTAGAGGGGTAGTAGGGTAGAAGAGGGGTAGAAAAGGGGTAGAGTGGTAGAAGAGGGGTAGAGGGGTGGAGGGGTAGTAAAGGGGTAGTAGAGGGGTAGAAGGGTAGAAAAGGGGTAGAAGGGTATAAGGGGGTAGAGGGGTAGAAGAGGGGTAGTAGAGGGGTAGAAGAGGAGTAGAGGGGTAGAAGGGTAGAAGAGGGGTAGAAGGGTAGAAGAGGGGTAGAGGAGGGGTTGAGGGGTAGTATAGGGGTAGAGGAGGGGTAGAGGAGTAGAAGAGGGGTAGAAAAGGGGTAGAGGGGTAGAAGAGGGGTAGAAGAGGAGTAGAGGGGTAGAAGGGTAGAAGAGGGGTAGAAGGGTAGAAGAGGGGTAGAAGAGAGGTAGAGGGGTAGAAGAGGGTTAGAGGGGTAGAAGAGGGGTAGGGGTAGAAGAGGGGTAGAGGGTTAGAAGAGGGGTAGGGGTAGAAGAGGGGTAGAGGGGTAGTAGAGGTAGTAGAGGGGTAGAAGGGTAGAGGTGTGGTAGAGGGGTGGTAGAGGGGTAGAAGAGGGGTAAAGGGGTAGAAGAGGGGTAGAAGAGAGGTAGAGGGGTAGTAGAGGGGTAGAGGGTTAGAAGAGGGGTAGGGGTAGAAGAGGGGTAGAGGGGTAGTAGAGGGGTAGAGGGCTAGTAGAGGGGTAGAAGGGTAGAGGTGTGGTAGAGGGGTGGTAGAGGGGTAGAGGGGTGGTAGAGGGGTAGTAGAGGGGTAGAAGAGGGGTAGTAGAGGGGTAGAAGAGGGGTAGAAGAGGGGTAGTAGAGGGGTAGTAGAGGGGTATAAGGGTAGAAGAGGGGTAGAGGGGTAGAAGAGGGGTAGGGCAGTGGTGCTATATATTTATCACAGCGGCAGTACACTGTGAATGTCCTGCGAGGGTTTTATTTTATATAAAAATACATCACTTTAGTAATGTCTCAGAATATATAAATATATGCAAAGTAAGAATGAAAGTCAAAAAGTAACCAACCTTGCCAATAGGTCTGGTCTTGATACATTTGTACAGGTTCTATGTTGAATGCATTGACAAACACCACACGTGCAGGTGCTCATTTGCCTACAGACACGGCCTAGATGTGCACTTGAACACACATGTACACACAATCGGACCGCACACGTAGCAGCACATGCAGACGCAGGTGGATGTTGGTTGGAAAAATGCTTAAAATCATGGCTGTGAAGTGCTATAGAGGGATGGACAGCTAGCTGGGGGTGTATGCGATGGTGGGTGGAAGGATGTGTAGATAGAAGGGCGTTGATGCATTGCTGGGTGGATAAAAGAGTGAGTGAATAGATGAATGCTTGGGTCTCCGTGGATAAATGAGTGTTTGCTTGTTAGTGGATGGATATATGCTTACGTGGTTTCCGTGGGTTGATGGAAATATGTGGGTGAGTGGATGAATGTACGAGTATTTAGAAGTAAGAATAGAAGAGCAAATGTTTAAGAGTAAGTATACATATGTAAGAGTAGCAGTAAGTAGGAGTAAGATGAAGAGTCAGTAAAAGTAAGTATAAGAGTGAGAGTGGGAGTACCTGGAAGCAACAGTAGGAATAAGTCGAGAAATATGTGTAAAAGGAGGAGTAAGATCCAATGTACAGAGGTGTAGGAGTACGATTAGGAATATGTGTAGAGTAAGAGTGGGAGTAATTAAAAGAAAGTATATGTTTATGTATGAGTACTAGTAGGCATAAGTAGGAATAATTGTGGGAGTAAGTAAGAGTAGGTGTACATAGGATTAAAAGTATGTCTGGGAGTATGATTCGGAGTAAATAGTAAGAGTAGAAGAATACAGGAGTGGGAGCATCTGTCTAGATGGAGTAAAACCTAGAGAGAAAGACTAAATCCAAGTAAGCCAAAACATTTGGCACCGACCATGAAAGAAGCTTACTGTCATGTGGCGCTTGCAAAAGTTCTGGCACTTTCTAAAACTTTGTTTAATTGATATTGGTTAAGCAGATCAGCCCAAAGATAGATTAATGAAGTGTTTAAAAATGTATACAACATTGGAATGTTGCGCAAAGCTCTATTAGACAAAGTCAGTGGTGTGTTACTGATGAAAAGGAATTTGTTGAATTTAACTACATCCAAACTTCCTCGATGGAATCTACTCGATAACCACATTGTAAGCCAAGAGGCCACACACTGTCATTAAATAAACATAAGACCACGTACTGACAGCAACGCAAAACGCAGTTGGCAAGAGAAATGTAGAAGCATAGCTGGAATTCCTTCATCCAAACCAGAGAGAATATAGAACAAGCGGTCTTCAAAAAGGAGACGGAGAGGGCGGAGCGAGTGGGCGCGCGGGGGCAAAAGTGAAAGCAGCTGCAGCGTCCACACGCTTTCTGTGTGCCCGCGAGCGATGCGCTGAGCGCATGACGAGAGAGGTAAGCCAGATGGCGCCTCTGCTCGTAACTGTGCGCGTAACCGCACGCTCGAGGCCACACAGAAAGCGTGTGGTCGGATTTTTGAATGCCCACTCACTAAAAGTCTCGCCAGAGCAGCGCATGCGCTGGCTCAGGCGAGACCTAAAAATCATGCCCTATAATGGTTTCCTTTACTTTGCAAAAGTAATATTCAACAACTGTCTGAAATTGTGCGTCTTATCTTGACCTTAGAGATAGCATCTCACACATGCTCTAGTATCTGTCACTCTGCGGAAAAGACAGAAGCAGAAACAAATGACACCAAATTTCATTCAAGTTAAATCTTTCAAAGATGTTCGGCTGGTTACACTGCACTTCAAGTCAGTAGTAACCTGTCCATACAGCTATTTATCTCTGTATAACTGTAACCATACTGCTTCCTTCCCCTAACACATGATTACCATCTTAGCTCATTCGCGACTACACTATTTTCAGTCCCATTAAGAATTGGATGGAAGCAGGAGTTTGTTACAATCAAGGATGTAGTCTTGTAGGTTACAAAAGAATTAGGTTTAGATCAGGTTATAGTTAAATCATGTAAAGCCCCACCAGGAGCAGCATCCTGCTGCTCAGCCCTTCTCAATCCAACTGTCCACTCATCCAAGCACAAACACTCAACATTCCAACCATCCAATGACCTCACTACCTGGCTGAGCAGCAGGGAAATGGAACGCTGGGGAGGATGCATTGAGTTTATGCCCGAATCATGAGACATAGTTTTGGGTTTACCACAGCACTTGTGGATCTTCCCTGTACAGTTGCATCTGATAAATATATATCTTAAGGCAATAGCTAGAAAGATTCTAAGATTTGAACATTGTAAAGGAAGGAAGGGAGCACTATTATTACCACATTTTGAGGTGCAGAACTCAGACTGAACTCTACAGTATTGGTCATTCTGAGGGCAGTACTACCCAGAGCTTTAAGTGGGGTGCAAAAAGAGGGCGGGAGAGGGGCATGATCTACATTGGGCGTGGGATATGTAAAGAAGGGCTTAAACATGCAGACTAAATTTCTGTGATTCCCATAGTGCGTCACCCAACCAGTATTTTGGTTCCTTTCTGAGCTTTTGTTATTGTATATAGAATGCAACAACTGACATATAGCTAAAACCAGCGAAGACTTTTGGCTTTGTCAATGGTTCTTCGCTCTTTAAGATAAGAGTAGCAAGAATGATCTTGTTAATAATTAATATAAAAAAATTAAATTCTGAAATTGTGAGACTGTAAATTAAGAACTAATGAGGCCTGTGGAAAGGGTAGGCGTCTTTTGAGTGTCTCAATCACTCCCATTATGTTCAACTCTATGTTAGACATGTACGGCCCTTTTGTCTACACATCTCATCTATTTGCATATCTTAAACCTCATCGCTTTCCTTTTCAGCACCCCCTTCAGTCTCCCCTGAATGCACTTCCTCGCATCTCCTTCACCTCACTACCCCCAAACACACAGACTCACATGTAAGCACTGCATTTCTTTTATTTTTGCCTTGTCAATATCTGGACAACAGTGTACATCGTTCACATACATTTGCACAGTATCTCAACTGCAACTGTAATGCGCGACCACTGCTCTGTGCGCTCTGCAGAAAGGCCAAGAATTGGATGATTATATATCCTGAACACCTTTTTGACCCACTGATAGGCACTGTCAGAAACTCATACTGTCTTCAGCCTCAACTCCCAAGCTCTCAATCGTGGCACATTATAAGCTCCCGGAGGTGACTCAGTTGTCTCCAGGCAACTGGATGCTTCAACCTCTTGAATCTAGATTGTGGATTCCTGGAAGAGTAAGCAGACAGTTGTTGAGGAGCAGCGACATGCATGGAGCTAAATAAACCTCTTAATTTATACAAGCTGTGTCCTCTCATCTGAAAAGTGGTGAGGAGGATGGGATCTTAGGAAAAGACAACTGTGGAGGAGAAGAATTTAAAGGAATTCTGCTGAAGAGGCTGAGCGGTGAAGGACATATGAACTCTGGTCTCAAAGATTTCAGTGTCCTGTGACACTACAGAGGAAACACTAGCCTGCAAGAGGTGTAGACAAGTTGGGGTAAGCGGGTGAGTTTATCCCAAAACTACGGTGATTGGCGTGTGCAAGGTGTTGACCAGCGTGAGGAAGGGCAGCCAAAGTGTTTAAGTTTGAAAGGTGCATGTGCGCTGTGTCCAGGAGAAGGCAGGAATCGAGCCTCTGGAAAGTGCGTGTGGTTAGTGGCGCGATGACACAGCAGGAGCCCCGAGCCAGTAGCCAGAAAGGAGTACTTAGGGCGCGTGAGGCACAGTCTATAGTGAGCGCTGCCTTTGTCTAAGGATGCGTGTAGCACTGCTGGCGTAAGCCCCACCCTTTATCTCCTGGAATGAGAAGCACGTTTCGGTGCGAGTGCTGCTCTTAACTGAGTGCTGCAGAGTGTGCTGAGGCTGTTCCGAGGCGGCCTCACTCGGAGGCGCTGATCGAGCCTCAAGGGGCAGCCTGGAAGCCTGAGGATGCTGGAAGGGGGAGCGCAGATTCACGCTGTGCGTGGAGCGTGAGAAGAAGACTTCAAGTGCTGTCTTGCTCGGAGGCACTTATCGAGCCTCGAGAGGTTGGTGGAACTGTCTTGCGAATAAAACGGAAAAAAAAAAAATCAGTGAATCAACCAATCAATACCAGCACCTCCAGTTTTTTTGTTTTTTTACAGGATCCAAGGCTTCCATATAGGATGGGAGGCCTGAAAGGAAACTATTGAAACTTATCTGGAAGCCATGGGGGAGATGAATTTGTCACTTAAAGAAAGCTGGCCATTCTAAAACAGTTTGGGGGTGGAAGGCAGGAAAGTTCTCAAGACTCTGCCAAGACCTGTAATGGAGGGGAGAAATGTAGGTGCGCGGTCGGATGCTGAAGAGAAGAGTCTGAATCTGCTCTGAAGGCGTTGGAAGAGAACTATGGTAGAATGATAAGCATTGTGGTCGAAAGACACAAATTCTTTTCCTGAGCCCAGATGCATGGGGAGATCATAGAGCAGTATGTTGCGGCCCTGAGGAGGTTGCCATTTCATCTAGATTCAGAGATCTACGGAATTCAATAATAAGAGATCAAATGATCAACAGGACAAACAATATGAAGATCCAGGAGAAATTGTTAGGGCTGAAGGACCCCACTTTAGATAAAGCCATTGAGGTGGCTAGGCATATGGAGAATACCTCCCGCTATGTCAAAGAGTTAGGTTGTTCTGCAGCAAAGGGAGGAGGAGGTGAGCCGGGGAATGTAAGTGACGTGAACACTGTAAAGAAATCCACACAAAGAAGTAATGAGGGAGAAAAGAAGTGAAAGCTCAAGAAGTTGAAAATAAGAACGTGTGTCATAGATGTGGTAACATGCGGCACACAGCTGAGGTGATTAATTGCCCTGCTGCCAAGAGCAAGTGCTTCAAGTGTAAAAGGATAGGTCACTTCTCTAGAGTGTGTAAGATGGTGGACAACTTGAGGTCCAGGAAAGCGGTGAATTTGGTAGATGAACGAGAAACATCAGGGTACGAGGAGGAATTGAGAGTGAGTGAAGAGGATGAGATTAAAATGTTAGTAGTGGGTGAGATGGAGCAACACCTTACAGGTCATTCAAGGGAGACAGGTGAAGTGTATTGCCCACCAAAGTGTGTGGTTAGGCTGAATGGCAAGGAGATACAGGTTTCGGCAGATTCGTGCTCACCGTTTACACTCATACACAAAACTACATGAGAAGGATTGGATGGATGTGCGTTGTATCCCCCGGAAGTTGAACCCGAAGGGTATTGTGAAAACAAATTGCTGGTATGCGGATATTTTTTAGAAGAACTAGAATTTCAAGATAGGAAGGCAATCAGCAACATTTATGTGGTTGAGAAGGGGAGATCCTTCTTAGGATAGAAGAAAGTACATGCATTGGGAATGATCTTGAACTCTAATCACCCTAAGCAATTATTGCTGACCGCTTCCGAAGGAATGAATGAGTGGGTCACGATGTTTCCAAATTTATTCTGGAAAAATGTGGGGTGTTCAAAGAAATTTGAACACCGGATAGTGCTAAAGAAAGGAGTAGTGCCCAAGGTGTGGAACGTACCAATAGCTTTGAGGGGCTTGTTGAAAGAGGAACTACACAGGTTGTGGGAGGAAGGCGTGATCAAACCAATAGAAGCCTCTGAGTGGTTGAGTCCAACTGTGATAACTACGAAACCGAATGGAAGCAGCATATGCATGTTGACTTCAGAGATGTGAATGAATGTATATGAGTAGACCGCCATCCTGTATAAATTTGATGCTGATTGGAGTAACAGGGGCAGATTTTTTACTGCTCTGGACTTGTCCACCGCATGCCATCAGGTACGGTTACACTCAGAGTTAAGGCATTTGACATCCTTCATAACACCCGAGGGGGCGTACCAATTCATCCGCATGCCTTTTGGGCTTGCCTCTGTGTCAGCAGTGTTGCAGAGGGCAAAGCAGAGTGATTTGAAGTGTTTGTCAAATGTGCTGGTATTTCAGGATGATGGATTGATAACATAACCTAACATAACAAGTATTTGTAAAGTGCATGTTCACCCCCAAAGGGGCATCTTGGGGCTGAATAACAGATGTTTATTGTTACCCAACTCAATGGTACTCTCTGGGGAGTGAACAAGGAACATGATGGAGTATTAAAGGAGGTTTTGTAAATGTTGAAAAAGTCAAGGCTTACATTGGGCTGGAGAAGTGCAAGTTTGGTATGGAGGAGGTGGAGTACTTGGGGCACACTTTGAGTCATAGAGGGATTAAGCCCAAGCTCGTTTTGTTGGAGGCAATTGAGAAAGCAATGGTGCCTCAGAACAAGGATCAGTTAAGATCATTCCTGGATCTTGCAGAATATTATGCTAAGTTTGTGTACCATTTTGCAGAATGAGTTCGTGGGTTACAGGTCATAATGAAGAAGGGTATGAAATTTCAATGGTCAATGGAGTGTCAGCAAGCATTTGATTTAGTGAAGGATTCCAATGTGAAAGCTGTTGACTTGAAACAGTTTGATCCTGAGGATGAGACAATCATAGTAACGGATGCCAGTAATTATGGGCTGGGAGCAGTGTTGGTGCAGAGGCACGAAGGAAGAGAGTGGTTGCATTTGCTTCACACACTCGGAGAGGGGTGGAGTGTACATATTCCACTGTGGAAAAAGAGGCACTGGCATGCTGGTGGGGAGTGCAGCATTTCTGAATACTCGTGTGGGGTGTGCAATTTTAACTATATACGGATCATAGATCGCTAATAGATCTATTCTCGGGGTCTGGTAAAGCAATGCCGCACATAACCAAGTGGCTATACCGTCTCCAGGAGTACATGTTTTCCATAAAATATGTGCCAGGTGCGAGAAATATTAATGCAGATAGTTTTATCTAGATTGCCTATGAAGGTTGAAACCTTGGTTGGGAAGGATGACTGGATGGTAGAGGACATTGCAGAAGTGTGTGGCGCTATTGGAGAAGATGAGTGGAGGAAAGCCATTTTGGGGAATACTGCATTGGTGAAATTAATAGAGACAATACCATGTGAGCAGGGATGGAAAATGTTAGGGGAATTGGAGATGTTCAAGAATGTGTGGGAAGAGATGTCAGTGGTGGATGGTATAGTAAGAAGGAGCGAAAGGTTGGTGGTGCTGAGCAACTTGGGGCAAAGACTGTTAAGATTGCTACATGAGGGACATGGGTGAATGTTGGCATTGAAAAGAAAAGCCAGTGTGGGCTTTTGGTGGCTGGCAATGGATAGGCAGATAGAAAACTTTGTCCTAGTCTGCATACCTTGCACATGTAGTGACAAATCGCATGTCTTACATGAAACTCCCATTTCCCCAGTGGCTTTATTTGAACGTGCATGGGAAAAGAGTGGCAATGGACATATGTGGACCACTTGAGTGTGAATGAAAGGACATATGTGGTAATGATGGACTACTTCTCGACATGGCCAGAGGTGGCATTTAGGAGAGAAGTAAAGGAGTCGCACATGATTGCTTTCTGTGAGGATGTTTTCCAACGAGAGGGCTGTCCTGCGATGATACTGAACAATAATGGTCCCCAATTCATATCGGGGGATTTAGAGTCTTTTCTGGGAAGGTGGGGTATTAAGCATTGTATCATGCCAGGGGAAATGGTTTGATTGGGCGCTTTAACTGCGTGATGGGGTGGCAAGTAATGGATGTTGGAGGAGTCAGGTCAAAGATATGCTGAGGAATTATAGAACCACTGTGCACTCGGTGACGGGTGAGACACCATTTCGACTACTTAAAGGGAGAGTACCGTGCACTGTGGCGGTGCGATCATGGATGGTCAAGTCTGGGCATCGAAATATTGATCATGATGGGTTGAACAAGAAGGTGGAGAAATATCAATCTCGATATGTCTAGAGACAAGAAAGGATAAGATAAAAAGGAGTGGCAAGAGATTTGAGGAAGGAATGTTTGTCAGGGTGCGTCCAGGAAACATTGGTAGGAAAGGTTACTCCAAGCTGTCGGAACCAAAGGAAGTTGTAAAGGTCAAGGGCAATATACTGAAATTGTCTGATGGCAAGTGGTGGAATGTAAGGGAGGTGGCGGTGTGCAGTGAAGTAGAACGGAGGAAATGGTTGAAGTTGAGAAATGAACCGGCTGAGTTGGAAAGTGCCGGAAAAACGTGCAAGGAGGAACGTGTCACTCGTGTGAGGGTGAAACCTAAAAAATCTAAAGATTATATATGTACCTAATGTGTAGGTGAATACCTAATGTATATGAATTAAAACTGTGTTTTACATTTTAGAAGGTTTTTAGAAGAATGTAGAAGTTGTTTAGAAGAAATTTATGATATGTATACCTAATGTGTATGTAAATAGTTCAGGTGTCTGAATTTACAGTGTTCTAAATTTTAGAAGCAATATCTTTTGTTCAAATTTTATTAAAGTAAGGGGATATGTAGTGTTCTGAATTATGTCTCCAGGCAACTGGATGCTTCCACTTCTGGAATCTAGATTGTGGATTCCTGGAAGAGTAAGTAGACAGTTGTTGAAGAGCAGGGACATGCCAGGGGTCGTTGCATGGAGCTAAATAAACCTCTTAATTTATACAAGCTGTGTCCTGTCATCTCAAAAGTATGTTACACGTAAAAAAAAGACAGAAACACAACATATTGGAAATAGCCAGCACTCACAGGGAATGCAATATTAATTAACACATATGAAATACAAACAGGAACTAAATGGCTGAAATGGATTACCCTAATGTTTTTTGCATTCATTGTTCAGAAATCGATCAGTACTTTTGCCAGAAACGTTGAGGACATGAATATAGCGCCCGATAGGGACCCGTTTCAATATTCATTTTTATTTACTACTGGGGCTGAGATCCAGAGGGACCCACTTCACTTAAAAGTATTGATACTACTGCAACAAGGTGCTCTGGGTCTGAAAATCAAGACCTGAATCTACTGCCGGAACACGCGGCACACTTGAGCCTTGCTGTTGCTGCTGACATTCCACAATTCTTTACTGAGGCGGGAGCAATGGCCACAAATGTGTATAACCCCTGTATGCAGTAATTTAAATGGAAATACAGAAGTGATGGTACTCTCTGTTCGTAGTTCCTATTTGCTACCGAGAAGCGCCAGTACACTCTCATTAAATGTGTTGCAGCAGAGCCGAAGTGCCAGTACTCTCCCTTTCAAATTAAAGAAGTGCACAGTAGTGGGAGCCAAGAAAGCTGTTGAACTTCTCTGACTTACAGCTAGTAAAGCCCACTATCACACTCTAATTTCTTCAAGCTACTTTGCTATTTGCAGGCCCCCTCTCGTCACGCTTCAACTTCCTTCCACTACTATTTCTGGTTTCCTGAGGAAAGATAAACCGGTGTCGGGGCCCTTGATGTTTTGCAGCATGTGTGTGTTGAATACGTATATGGGATTGTGGGTTAAACTGCAATTCTAAGAATTTCGTTGCTCACATATGTTTAAAATATACATCACAGGGAAGTAACACATCTTGCTCTCACATTGCTAAAATCGTGTGCTGGGCTGACGTTTAAAGGCATCTATAATTTAAAGCAATTATTTAAAATATATGTATGTAGTCCTTGGATGTAATACATTGTTGGATATTTGCCATTGACCGCCTCTAGGTTCTGCATGGTACTTATGAAGTCTTTGTGCTTCTTTCTGTTTTCTTCCTCACTCATCTATGACTTCAACTACAACCCTATTCTGCACAAAAACAGGATGCACTGAATATAACACAAAGAAATGAAATGAAGAAAATTCCCTGCGCCATCGATAGACAATTTATCAGACGTTTGTTTAATTCACAGATTTTTCTTTATTTATACTTTCCTGACGGCAGTTTTTGCCCAACTGGTCCTTCATTTCATTGGTATCAACATGTTTTATGGTTTACCATTTAATGAGAGCTTGTGACATTAAAGAAGTGGCGGTGGTAGTAGTTTATGAGTTACTCAAGATGTCACATATGGCCTTTGAAGGTACAGTCCTTAAAAGCTGTAAGTCGAGTATTAAAGGCATGATTCAGGGTGGACAGTAACAGGACATCTGCCCAAAAAACCAGGACCTCTGGAAAAAATTAATAAATAATAGTGATGGACTAGCCTCCCAATCTTAGGAGGTGGAGCCTCCATGATAAACCACCATGTAAACCATAACTATCTTTCACAAAACAGCACAAAATTCAGGAACACTTAAATTTACCCCCACTTTGAGAGTAAATTTTGCGTATTGCGGGTACATCTTGAGGATCACACTGTCTGGAAGACTTGGTGAAATTGCTTTGATTGACATTTTTCCCTAGGCTGGTACCTGCTAGGCCAGTGGTTCCCAAACTGTGCGCCGTGGCTCCATGGGGAGCCGTCAAGCCTAGCCAGGGGAGCCGCACACCAAGCACTTTAATGCATTTAATGTCGAAGGGTCTGTTGGCTTCAGTTAAACTAATTTGACTTAAACGCATGATGTCGATGATTTGTAAGTGACATGCCTAAAGCTGTAAACGTAGTGCTTTTAATTGATGGCATGTCGAGGGAGATGACCTCCATATTTCACTGGATACCCACGTTCCCACACTCCCAAAGTAAGCAGAAGATGCCGGATTTATTTTGTTAGACTCGTTAATAGTTTCAGTTTTTTCCAAATGCATTTTACACCATGGTAAGTTATCAGGAAAGTACAGTTGTCCTGTCTATTAAACATATATTATTAAGTATTGACATTTGTACTTGAACCATAGGTACTTCCAGTACACATTTCTTTCAAAACGCACACATTTCCATACAGGCCTGCTCTCTCCTTGAGCACAGGGAAGTAAAAAAAACACCACACACGGCATAATGCCAACATTTGGAAGCAAGAGAGAGGGAGGATTAAAAATAAATAATTGAGAGGAATTATTTTGGCTTGCATTGATTTGGAGGCAATTTTAGGGAGGAGACAGCAAAAATAAAGCTGTATGTGGTTTAAAAAATTGTGAGTCACCCTGCTGAGACAGGTGTGTTGGCACATATGACATGGGTAGAAATGGAAGTGCGTGCAAATATTCTTCAAGCGCAGAAACACTTTGACAGTGTGGCCTACATGCATAGGGGTGCTATCTAGCACTGTAAGTGGGATAAAAAAGTTTGAGAGGGTGCTCTAAAAAAGGCATGAGCAAAAAAGTGTAACTAAGAATATTTTTTTAGAGGCGCCGCCTTAGTCAAACGAAACACAGTGCGTATATGATTATAATGCCTTCATCAGCTTCATCCCAATTATTTTCAGGGAGAAAAATGCAAGTACACCCGAGGGTGGGCTTACATCCCCCCCACTCTCCAAAAGAATTAACAGTGGGGAGCCACAGGCAAGGGCCAATGGGTCAAGGGAGCCCCGGGTCGAAAGAGTTTGGGAACCACTGTGCTAGTGTTAAGAACAAAACACAATCATGAACATTCTGCGCCATCTTGTCTGATGAAAGTTCCTACGTGCACATAAACTACAGTCATTCTGATTTACCACAGCCATTTTGTACTCTGTTGGTCACCTTCATTTCACCCTGTCCTCTAGCAGCCTTCTGACTCTCTGACCAAACCTGATATGTGTGCTGGGGGCTATAAACTATTTCCACGACAAACATCAACATCACCTGCTGCCTCAAACTCGTCTTTCCTCTCATCCCTGCACAAACGGGTTACAAATACCAAACAGACTCTTGCAAACATGGTTTATTGCACTACACACAGCAAGACTGGTTTTTTGCCAACAATGGGACCTGTTCTTATCAACAGAACGGACTCTTAGATCTGGCCGGTCTCACTCGTTTTAGACCCTGAAGCAAGGTCCAGCTGCAATTAAATTGTCTGTTTTTGACCTGGGTGGGAGGAGAGTTAATGTTGGGCTTGTGTAACCATGTTGATAAAACAATGTCAGGCTTGTGTGACAACCTGCCCGGGCGGAGACTCCAAGCTTGTAACCATGATAAAAGAAACAAATACATTGTGTAAAACTGTATAAAAGGAAGAGTCAGAAGCATTGCCAGTAGAACACCTCCCTGAAGACATCCTGGTGTCAGCAGTTGACGTGGTCTCCTCTAAGAGTAATAAACCTTTTCTTGCCTTCCAGCTTCCAGCGCCTGCCTCGTTATTTTAGATAGTGAATCCAAAGTGGATTAAAGGTGACTTTGCGCCGGGCAGCTTTGGGGATCCCAGGAGACTCGCTGCTTTTCACAAATTGGCGACCCAACGGGTGGCCCATCAGAGACACGTGGGTCCAGTAGAGAGGTCCTAACGACGGAGTGAACGACTAAATGATTGGAGTGCACCTGCCTGAAAGAGACCCTCGTCTGGCTGCCAATTGACTGAACTTCACCGGTTCCGAACGGACCTCTCTCGAGTGACCTGCGGTCCTGACTGGGGCCTTACAGGAACGCCGCATTGATTGTTGGAGTAAGAGGACAACCAGGCGCTGGAAGGGGAATACGAAGAACTGTCCATACGGTCCGGGTAAGGTCGTGAGAAAACATGACTTAAATTGATTGATTGATAGAAATACTAGTATTCCTTTTGAGTTATTTGAGACATTCCCTGCTTGCAAACAACGTAGAATAGGAATATTCTCTCTTTGCAGACAGCGGACAGGTAGTGCAGACTTTTGTCTAACATTAATTGAGATATTCATTTTGACCGCTAAATACGTCATGCCTGTTTTCTCTAGATTGTTTGATTGTTTTGGACCGGACCGTTTGTTAGAGGTCAGTCATCCGGCACCGCCGGAAGGCACCCCTAACAAGGACATGTACGTAAACTATGGATTAGCCACCGTAGCTTATAGCAAACTATGGCATAAGTACACTAGGAAGGACCGGGTAAATCAATGGCCACTGACGGGATCTTTCGATCCCGCTAAAATAGAAACGTTAGAATTAGCTCTCCACAAAAAGAAAGCTAGACCAGCCATGTTTGATAGTTTTGGTTTATGGCGAAAAGAAGCAGCTCAACGAAAGAAAAGAGACGAAGCTAGACAAGATAAAGAAACGCGAAAATCAGCTTACCAAGCCTGTAAAAAGTTAGAAGAAGAACTAAAAGAAAAGGAAATCGATAAAAGGAACAGGAATCAAAAATATCAGGTCAATGCCCTGTTAGAACGCCCTTAACTCTTTACCCCGAGTTACCAGCAAAACAGGGGGTAGATGATGATTTATTGTTAGGTCCCCCAATGATATACATGCCACCCCTTATGCCCCTACTCATCCCGTAGTACAACGCCAGGACCCCCAAAGTATAGCTGGAGATGGCACGATCGCCTCAGTCTCCACCACCTCTGCTCCCACCGAGCCACCCACACCAAATGCCTCATCAAAGGAGGCAGTAGTAGAGGTAGGAACCAAGGAAATAGGAGCGCCCAGGGTCCCGCGATTAAGTAAAAATGAGCGAGCAGGCATTGATAAAATAGTTAAAACCCTCATAGATAGGAAAGAAACAGAAGAACACGTAACAGACATATGCGACTCCTATGTTGAAAACCGCAAACGATACTTTATTGTACGTCTCTGTTACCACACCCTTACTGCATATGAAGAGAAGTACCACAACGTAGGGCCCGAGCGATTAGTGGCTCTCTACAGGAAGGTAGACATCGGAGATGAAGGCGACAACGATGTTGCAGAACTATTTTCATCCACACTAGAAGTATTGCGTCACCTCATAGAACAAGGACAGATAGATAGGGACAGGACAACTAAAGTAGCAGGACCCCCAGTGGAAAAAACAGATAGCATGATGCCAATAAAAGAAGCTGCCCCTTACTGGGTACCTCCTAGAGGACAAGGGACTAATGACGATATAAACCATCAAGACGCTAGAGGAAGGGTGGTCTACAATTGGGTGTATCAGCCATGGGACAGACAGGACATCCTGACCTTCCGTAAATCTTTGCCGGATTTACGAAAGAACCCCACCGCTTTACGCCGAGCTAGGTACCGCTCTGGGATCAACAATAATGACACTTGCCGACATAGACTTGTTCTTCGGGTTATGTTTGCCAGCAGATGTGTGGAAACAGGTTAAGAAAGTAAACCATACCGAACTGTTTGGTCATACCTGGGAACAACTCGACACACTAGATAAACAGCGGAACCCTGGTCAAAAACCAGTTAAAGCAATATTAGACCTCCCTGACAAAATAGTGCAGAAAGTGAAAACGCTGATCCCAGAGAAAAAGATAGACTGGTCCATAGTAACCGCATGCCGCCAGAAACCACAAGAGGACGTCTCAGAGTACTTCTCCAGATTTGAAACTGTGTTCTCTGATTACAGTGGACAAGACATGTCCACCGCAACCGGACACCACTTATTTGTGCAGAACTACGTCAAAGGATTACTGCCAGATGTATCCCAGAAACTACAAGCCAGCGAAAGTAGTTGGGCAGCATCTAAACCGACGGCCATTCTCCAAATGGCCCAGTACTACGAGCATCAGAGAAACGAAAATGACAGGGCTACAGAAAGGAAAAAGAAGGACTTGAAGGAAAGGGTAATGATAGCACAACTCCAGGGGGCGAATACAGGAGGGGAGCAATATAGGGGAGGAAACCAGCAGAATACCCCTAGAGTACAGCCACCTAGGAACAATCCATCTACATCATATGTAGGACGCCAAGACCTAGGACAGGATCAATGTGCATTTTGCAAAAAATATGGACACTGGAAATCCCAATGCCCGGCTTTGTTAGGAGCTGCTAGGGGCAGAGGGGCGAGGAAATAGCAAGTGGACAGAGAGGAAGAGGACGTGGGAGAGGGTACGCGAGTGAAGCAAGCGAGGAAAGGCCAGGAAGAGTGAACGCATTTGACCATCCCAGACAGAATCAGTACCAACAGACAGATTATGACAATACGTACGACCTTGCATAGGACAGCCAGGGGCAAGGGAGGGATCCAGTCGAGCTCTGCGTTGATCAGCAAGGCCCTTATGTTACCGCTGAGGTCCTGGGCACAAGGTCGCCATTTTTGGTAGACACAGGAGCAACACGTAGTGCACTATCCAAACGACTGATTCCAAGGGCACCCTTGTCAGGCTCACATGTGACCTCAATAGGATTTGACGGTACGCCCTCCACCAACCCTTTGTCCCGACCGACCCATCCCTTTTAATCTTGACAGCAATGGCGTCGAAACGACATTCCTCCTCTCATCTAACACCCCAGACGCCATTATGGGCCTCGACCTTTTGAAACACTTCCATGCGACTATCAGATGCTCACCAGACGGAGTGCGTGTCATCCTGTATGACAACCCCCAACGCCATAGAGAGAACCCTTTTCAGCACATGTTTTCCATCTCTGAGACTGACACATCCCTACTGGACACTTTGCCATCACACTTATGGGCTAGGGCTGATTCAGACGTAGGACGAATGATGATTGACCCAGTACACGTAACAATACGACAGGACGCAACCCTACCGAAGGTACCGCAGTACAAAATATCGCCAGAGGGTGAGAAAGCACTAACAGAGATCATACACTCTTTGGTAGAGGCAGGGGTGGTAGAGGAAGTAGTGAGCAACATTTGTAACAGTCCCATACTACCGATTGTAAAGAGACAGGGAGATGGGAAAGCCTACCGCTTCATCATTGACCTGCGGGAGGTAAACAAAATCGTAGTACCACAATACCCAGTAGTTTCCGACATCACGACAATTTTGACTTTAATCCCTCCACTGCCACCACCTTCACTGTGATCGACCTCAAGAACGCCTTCTTTTCCATACCTATACACGAGGACAGCCGCTATCTTTTGGATTTACCCTAAATTCCCGTTCGTATAGATTTTGTAGAGCACCTCAGGGGTACACTGAGAGCCCAAGTATCTATAGCCAGGCGCTTAAAAGACAGTTGGACGCCATACAATTGCCAGATGGAGTGGCACTAATACAATATGTAGACGACATCCTTCTAGCAGCAGACACCATACCAATAGCCGTCACAGCCACCATCAAACTACTCCATTTCCTTGCTGAGAATGGTCACAAGGTCTCCCGAAAGAAACTGCAGTTCTGTAAATCACAAGTGACCTATTTGGGTCACCTTTTATCAAAAGAAGGGAGAAAACTCACGCCTGACAGGATCCAGACAATTCTAGACACCCCTGTCCCCAAAAATCAGAAGCAAGTCCGCTCTTTGATAGGCCTCACCTCGTTTTGCAGACAGTGGTTACCGAACTTTAGCCTCATTGTCAAACCCTTTCTCTTCCTCCTAGCTAAGGACAACCCCTCACCTCTCCCCTGGACCCCCGAATGCCAGACAGCCTTTAAAGAACTACGCAATACCCTTTGCTCAGCACCAGTCCTAGGAACCCCAGATTACTCCAAACCATTCTTCCTCTACACACACGAAAGGGAGGGATGTGCATTGTCTGTCCTAACACAATCAATTGGTCACAAACAACGCCCTTGTGCATATTTTTCTGCCACCCTCGATCCAGTAGCCAGAGCACTGCCAGCGTGCCTGCGCGCTGTGGCAGCTGCAGCGGTATCAATACGCCAGAGCGAAGGAATAGTGCTCTCCAATCCAGTCACTGTTTTAGTACCCCATTCAGTCGACACACTACTGAACCAGACCAAAACCCAACACTTGACTAGCGCCCGACTGACAGGATATGAGTTGACCCTGCTAGCACTGCACATTACCCTAAAGCGATGCACCACCCTCAATCCAGCCACACTGTTACCCCTACCCGAGAACGATTCTAACGTGGCTCCACTACACGACTGTGTGACACTAACCGATGAACAAACAAAAAGTAGAGTAGACCTCAGAGACACCACCTTTCTAGAGCCAGATGGAGAACTATGGGTGGATGGGTTCGTGCATCAAACTCCCCGACGGCACCACCTCAGCTGCATACGCTGTCACCACAGCCCGAACCATTCTAGAAACAGCCCGTATTGCCCAACGTTCCGCCCAGGCAGCAGAACTCATTGCCCTCACACGAGCATGTATTTTAGCAGCTGGCACGACAGTTAACATATACACCGACAGCCAATACGCCTTCGGGGTGGTTCACCATTTTGGGATTCTATGGAAAGAAAGAGGGTTCCTGACTTCACACGGTACACCCATCCTGCATGGAGATTTAGTCTCCGCCTTGACGGAAGCAGTCCTCCTCCCCAAAAAGCTAGCAGTGATAAAATGCCAAGCACATAGGAAAGTGACAGATCTCATTGGACAGGGAAATGCGCTAGCAGACGTTACTGCCCGAGCCACACCAGAAGACAGAACCATGACACGAATGTATGTGACCAGGTCACAAGCTGAACAATGGACTGATGCTAGGACCACTGTAAGGGACATACAGACTACAGGCACACAAGACGAATTGACCGAGTGGGAAAAGGTGGGACTAAAAGACGAGGAAAATTGCTGGAGAACTAAAGACGGAAATAAATGGCTGTTACCCAATGCCTACCTCATCCCCATATTGACCATGGCACATTTACCAGCACACATAGGCTCCACCCCCATGATTGAACTAATCACAAGAGTATGGCATAATGTCAAGATAACAGAATCTGCAAAGCGCCTAGTACAACAATGTATAGTATGCCTACAACACAACCCAGGGAAAGGGACAGTAGTACCACGGGGAGGGTTTGGAGTCCCTGATCACCCCTTTGAAGTCCTTCAAATGGATTACATCCAACTAGAGAGATGCCATGGTCTAAAATATGTCCTGGTGGTTGTGTGCGCTTTTAGCAAATGGGTGGAGGCATATCCCACCCGCGACAATACTGCCATAGCCACTGCAAAAGTATTGTTGAAAGAATTCTTCCCCGGTACGGCCTTTGCAGAATTTTATGGAGCGACAACGGCCCACACTTCGTAGCCGAAGTGATACAAAACATACTGAAAGGGTTGGGGGTAAAACAAAAATTCCATGCCGTCTTCCACCCCCAATCAGCGGGCCTGGTAGAGAGACACAATGCAACATTGAAACTAAAGCTAGCCAAAATAGTTGCCACAACCGGGTTGAAATGGCCCGACGCCCTTCCATTGGCATTGCTATCAATGCGCTCCACCCCGACCAAACACAGACTGACCCCGTATGAAGTGGTCTTCGGCAGGCCTATGAACATTTGGGCGGCACCAAGACCCACCTCCATTAACCATGTCCCGAACATATTAATGTCAGACTATCTGCATAAATTGACAAACGAGCTAACAATTATCCACCAACAGGTGCAGCAAGCCTTGCCTGACATATCCAGGGGCCCAGGACATGTGATAAAGCCTGGGGACTTCATCCTAGTTCGCAACTTCCAAAGAACGAAGAATCTGGAGCCCAGGTGGACGGGCCCCTGGCAAGTCTTGATCACCACTCGAACTGCCCTCCGAGTGGAAGGAAAAAAAATTGGCTGCACGCCCACCACTGCAAGAAAGTCCCTCCAACGCTGGCAACCTGTGAAGAGGTGGAGGTGCAAGAGGAAGTACTCACAAAAGACCGACCAGCTCTGAGTTGCTACCCACAAGAAGACACCCTCCAACTGTCTGAATTTCCCGACCCCACGGTGCCATCCAAGGAAGGGTACAACCTAAGATCGACGAAAAGGGGAGAGCTCCAACAACCAGGCCACTAACTGAGTCAGAGTCTCAGATCGGTAGCACAGCCAAACGACGCTACCAGGAAAAACACCAGACAAAAGTCTGTGGTCCTAACAGTTGGTGAGCTCCTCGAAGATGGAAGAAACGGAACACCTGCAAAGCCACCGCAAAGACACCAAGACTTTTGAACTGCACAGTACAAAGACAATTGCACTTGTAGCTGCATTTCTCACCTGCCTCCTGCTAATGGTCACACTCTGGATCATTGAAGAGAATGCACCTGCATACAGAACATTGTCACCAACCATGCAACCAATCACAAAGAAAGAACACTACCTGGTATCACTACCGCCACATCTCCGAGAACGACGCAAAGAATTCTGGAATAATTCTTTCGTACAGATGCTGCACCAGCACAATCTTGCCACCAATGCCACTAACTGTTGGGTCTGTGGGCTGCTACCACATGCCACTGAACATTCCATCCCTTTCATCCCTTCACCCTTTTCTGTTCATGGATCTTGCCTTGCCTGGATGATGCTCCTACAAGAAAGTTACAAAGACAATGCCACTTCCGATGGGACAATCGCTCAGTTGAAAGGGAGGATTCTTTTGTGTAATCAGGTGATCCTAGCACTGGTGCATTTGTTATCTCATCTTTGAGCTGGGTGTAGGCTATCCTCATGTCACGTGTCCACTCAATCTTATTGTGTCTGTCTTTGCCCATTTTGACAGCTTTCAATAATGGGGCAGTTATTGTTGCAAAGTCAAAGACCCACTGGCGGACATAATTAACCAGGCCGAGGAATTTTTGCATATCTTTAACTGTTTGGGGTTCAGGGGTACCTTTTATCGCCTCAACTCGACCTGGAGTCACTCGTCTGCCTGATGCAGATAGTAGTTGTCCTAGATAATGTACCTCTTTCTGACAGTACTGTAGCTTCTGTTTGTCGACTTTGTATCCTCTTTGTGCTAGCGTAGTAAGTAAGAGGATGGTGTCTTGCCTGCATTGTTGTTCTGTGGGGCTGCAAAGCAGTATGTCATCGACATATTGCAGTAGGGTGCTGTCACATTGGAAATTGGACAAGTCTTCTTTGACAACCCTGTTGAAGACGCTAGGGGACTCACAGTACCCTTGAGCGAGCCTTCTGTACGTGAATTGCACATTTTTGAATGAGAAGGCCAATAGGTATTGGCTGTCTGGATGCAAAGGAATGCTGAAAAAGGCATTTTTCAGGTCGATGACAGAAAAATACTGTGCATCGGGGGACATTTGTGAGGATGATAGAGGGGTCTGGGACAATGGGGAATTCTGGTACAACTATGTTGTTAATTGCGCGAAGATCATGAACTAGTCTCCATTGATTTGTTTTGCCCTTCCGCACAGGAAAAAGGGCTGTGTTACACGGAGAAATACAAGGATAAATTACTCCCTGCTCTAGCAATGCTTGTATTGTAGGGGCTATACCTTCCTCTGCTGCTTTGGACAAGGGATACTGTTTTATTCTGGGCGGGCTAGCACCTTGTTTGAGAGTTATCTTAAATGGCCTGGCAGAGCTGATAAGGCCTACATCATTTGGGCCTGTTGTCCAAAGATGCGCTGGTACTTGAGCCAAATCTGCTTCTCGCGCAGAGTCATAATCAGGGGTGACAGTTGGTGTTCGAATTTCCACTGTCACTGAGATGGGCACATTGTTATCATAAATAATCTCTGTTTTAGAGTGTTCCTCAGGGGATCCAAATAGCTGGGCATCTGAAATGTTTCTTACCAACCCTTTAGGCTCGATAAAAATGACACAAGCCCAAGTATAAGCGTTGTCATCGCATGCCAGGAATGCACCATAGGTGGGTGTTATTTCAAGGGCGCAGATGTCAAATGTCAAGTGTTTATCTAATACCTGCGAATCTGGTACTTGGGGCCTGAAGAGAAATTCTTTTGGCAACTGAACTGTGCGGCCTTGTAACTCGGGAGTGGTGGCGACAATTGTGTGGACAGCTGCAGAGAAGGCGTGCTCATCCGCAGGACGTGCTCTGACCTGGCTATCTAAGGATGACTGTGCAGTGACTGCCATTATCCTTGTTAGTGGGGTACCTGGTATGGAACAAATCATTGTTCCATTGTCATCAAAGTGGATAGTCATGTTTAGTTTGGCCATGAGGTCACGTCCTAAAAGATTGACTGGGGACCTGGGTGAATAAAGCAGAGGCTGCTCCACTACATGGCCTCCTATCTCCATTGATACTGGTTTGGTGAATGGGACCCTTGCTATTGCCCCAGAAAATCCCTGTGTGTCCGCTGTTTTGTTTGAAATGGGCAGAGGGCCACCTGTAATACAGGAGTATGTGGCACCTGTGTCAACAAGAAAACTATATGTTTTGTTATTTATCACGACACTTGCAATAGGGTCCTCTTCAGTATTGCTTGTGCATGACAAAATTGGGCACACAAGAGTTGTCTGTGGGCTGTCCTAGCTGGTGTATCCTCCCTGATATTGCTGGATGGTGCCCTGGGTAAAGGGGCTGCTGGAGGCAACAATTGTTCCTCCTAGAGGGACACCGTTTTGTGTTTGGGGGACCACCTGATAAACAGGTTGTTGCTGTGGCTGTAGCTGTTGCATTGGAACCTGTATTTGTTGGACTGCTGGCTGAACCTGGGTCATTTGGGGCGCTTGGAGCTGCACTTGTTGTTGCTGTGCCGGTTGTGCATAAGATATAGCATTTGGGGCTGTTGAAGGTGTTGTTGCGGGTGCTGCTGTTGTTGGAATGGTACTTGTGATTGGTAGCCAGTATTCATATATTGCTGACTTATGTCACGCTTTTACTGTGGCAATCTCTCTGTATGTGGCCTTGTTTCTGGCAATAGTAGCAAATGATCGGTGGTGTTCCCTGTCCTGGCTGTTGTGGAAACCTTTGTTGTCCCATCCCTCGCCCTCTTCCTTGTCCACCCATGTTCTTGTTCATATTTTGTCTGTTATTGTAATAAGGCTGTGTGTTGGTGCTGTAAGCAGGTGGTGCTGGTATGTATTGTACCATTGGCTGTGGTTGCGGTTGTTGGATATACTGTATGGCAGGTTGGGGTTGGGCTTGTATGTACTGTACAGCAGGTGGTGCTTGAACCTGCTGAGGAGCAGGTTGGACGTTGCCTGTGAGAGCATTCATGGCAGCCTGGGGAAAGGATGTTACTGCTGTCATTTGAGTGACAGGTGCTGCGAGCATGACTGTGTCAACATTGTCCTTTTTCTTATTTAGTTTCTGCTGTACCAATTTGGCAGCGGCATTTTCTATGGCCAGCTGCCTAGTCTTCTCCTGTTCCTGTCTCTTTTTGCAGTAATGTATTATGTGATCTTGTATTTCTGCCCATGGCTTGCATTCCATTGCTACAATGCCATCTAATTTCTCCTGCACCTCAGTAGGTAAACCTTTCTTTACTGTGTGATAAAATAGTCTCCCATAGCCTCCTGCATCCCATCGTTGTCCTAACTCTTGATGCCATTTTTCTTTCATTCTAGAAAGGTAGGTGGCAGGATCTTCATTTGGTTGCATGGTCTGTGACAGTAAAGCCCCAATGTCGGGGACATCGGGGTATTTCCTGCGCAACTCAGCCCAAGCTTTTGTTCTAATGTCATTGAAGGAAACACCGTCATGTTGGGTGTTGTTTTTTGTCAAGTTGACATTGATATGGGTAAAGAGATCTTCTGCGTCTTCTCCCATGAGGGAGATCAGCAGGTTTTTGACATCACCTATGGCTACGTTGTTACCTGTGGTGCAATTTTCAAAAGCTGCAATCCATTTTCCCGCACCCTCTGTGAGGGGTGGGAGTGCCTTTTAACATTTTCTTTGTCTAGTGTAGACCATGGGATATAGATGGGGGATCTTTGATATTTTTGTAGAGCAGTGGCATTTGGCGCATGACCCCAAGGCGTTGCGCCGTGGGTCCTGTATAGTCATGCTGGCGAGCATATTTTTGCCAGACTTTCAGGCTCTCCCTCATATAGTCATAGTCCCAATCCTGATCTCCTAATCCTTTGAGGATACATTCAACTGCTGTTGCCATGTACTGAGGCTCAAAAGACCCTTCTCTGGGCCAAGGGAGCATTTGTGGCGCTAAGGGCTCCGACCAGCCTGCCAAATCATCTGAAAAGGGGTTAACTGCGTAATCTGAACCTTCCCCTAATGTCACTATCTCATTGGGAGTGAGATCATTGCTTGTTTTTAGTGGACACTGTCTACTGAGAGATATGTTGTGTCTGTTTTTCATCCTAGTAGTGCGCATGAAAGCAGAGCCCGAGACGTCATATAGTATGTCGTCTGGGCGTCCATGTGTCCCCAAGACTTTAAGTCTTTGCGCTTCGGTGGTCCTGACCTTACTTCTTACCACTGGGTCTTGTTCCTGTGGGAGTCCACAATATCTTGGGATGTCACCAAACAATGGATTGTGGCCTTCTAGCACCAGTGGGGGTGTCTTATCCCGTCCTACTGGTGTTTGGAATTGGTAGTCTTGGTGTGTGTTAGTGAATGTTTGTGTCCTCCCAGGGGTGGCATCGTCACGGTGATAGGGATGCCCATTAAGGCGATAGTGTGTGCTCCCTTCCCCATTCCTACTGATATTTGTCTTTGGGTGGTGTTGCACGAAGCGGTGCAGAGTGGGTGAGGGTGGTGTTGGTGTATTGATCTTTGCCATCACGTCTGTCATACTTTGGTTTATGCTCTCTAATTTGAATGACAAGCGTCTAATTTTTTTATCTGGTCTGCGTGGGAAGGTGGTTGATGCGTGGGTGTCTGTTCATCCACATGATGCTGTGATGAAAGGCTTTCCAGGCTAGCGCTTTTGCTCAACTCTGCATTTTGTCTATAATTGTCACAAGAGGAGGGAAGACCAGTGAGAGGAACACACTGTCCCTCCGTCACACTTAGTGATGGTGCGCTAGAAAACTCAATGAACTGCCGCTGGTTTGTTACAAGGCCAGATCCTGGTACCTTACCAGGAGGTGCAGCAGCCATGAAAGGCATGCTGCTTTGTGAGGAGAGAGGAGACGCAAGCTTGGGAACGGGTGTGCGCTAGTGTCAAGGAAAGGGTTAAGGACAGGTGCTTGTTGAGTGTCAGTGTCATGGAAGGCGTTAGAGTCAGAGGTTTGTTTAGGGCCGAAATCACTGACAACAATGACAGGTGAGCGCAAGTCACGAGATGGTGCTCGAGAGACAAAGTCATGCGAGTGACGAGATGAGGCTTGAGAGGCAGTGTCAGAGCCCTCCTCATCCTCTTCACCTGAGCATGGGTGTGCAGTATTGACTGTTGGTGTAAATCTTAGAGATAGTTGTGCGTCTATGAAGCCTGGAATACCTGATACTGCCTTGTCCCTTACTGTACCGTTGGGGGAGGCACATACATGCTGCGCAGTTCTGTCAGGTCGGGGTATGCATTACCGGGGGCATAGGTGGGGTTGGTGGTCTGTCCACGGGGTGGTACGGGTGACTGGGTGATGTGTGGGAAGCCTGGAATTCCTCAATTTGTGTGGTTGTTAATTCTGGGCCTGGCTGTGGTGAGGAAGGTGCCTCCTTTGATAGCGGCTGAAAGCCAACAGCTGGGGAATCATTATTGGTGACTGGTAGTTCCGGTTGCTCCTTGTTAGTAAGTTCGGTATACATACCGCTGACGTGGTAAGGCGGTGGGGGCGGAGCATTGGGTATAGCTGGGTGTGTGGAATCAGAGAGTGGTTGAACCTTGTCTTTAAAAATGCGCCAGAGATCTAAAGTAGCCTTTCTTTTCTGTAACTTAGTGCCAGTGTACTTGGTGTCTAGAAAGGTAGTGGCATGCTCTAGTATAATTGGATCAAAGCTTCCCTCTGAGGGCCAAGGATGAGTCATTTTCGCCGTACGTTTATGAAGCTCACGGCAGTGCTTGAGTATATGGTGCTCCTGTCCTCCGAATGTCTTTAAGACATGCTGGAGTGGAGTAGCCATGTTGGTGTGTCTAACACAGGGCGCTCTAGGCAAGGCCTAATTTACAGGAGCGCGTTTCAGGTGCTAGGGTCAATATCTCTTATTAGTTCTTGTGTTACTGCCTGAATGACAATATCATACACACTGTCCTGCAAGTCTCGCTCTTGTGTTGGGGTATAAAGAGGAAAGCGGAGCCGACCGCCAAAGCAAGCTTCAGCAATAGAGCTTTGGAGAGGGTATCTTGGCCAGGTGCTAGATAATATGGCAGTGAGTGGCGCTCCAGGGGGATGTATGATAAAAAAGATGTGAAAGTGGGTAGACGTTTTATAAACTGTAGAGCTCAGTATGCCATTCATGAAAGTTGTTTTAAAACACAATGCTTTGGGGATGAATGTTGCCTGTTCGGGAAACAATATAATTAGGGGGCAAGAGTGTGTTCAATATCAGGAGTGAGCCCAGCGTCAGGAATATGTTGTACGGCAGAAGTGGACTCAGTAGCAGAAGGGGACTCAGTAGCAGAAGCGAGGTCAGGAGCAAAGGTGAATTCAGTGGCAGACGTGGGGGGAATAGCGTCTATTATCAGTTCCTCTCCTACTGCGCTACTGATAACGTGATACAATGCTTGTCTTAGTTCCAGTTCCTGTGGACCGGTGTATATTCCGTTAGGGGAGAAGTCAGGAAATTGGAGCCGGCTACGGGAAAGACCAGCAATTATTCTACTTTGTAGCGGATTGCGTGGATAATTTGTAACGAGTGTGGTGGGTATGTCCAACCCTGGCGCTATGAGGCGAATGCGTATGTAAATGTTATCCGTTGTCTTATGAACCCGTGGTACCTATAATCCTGTTCATGGGGACCAATGAATGTGGGATATTCCCTATCCTGTCAGTGCTTGGAATGTTTTTGGTCTTTGGGTTTAGTAACAGTGGGATGTGGAAGGTGCGGAAACGATGGTACTAATGAAAGCGTTATCTGCTGTGACAGGGTATAGTCAATGCCCAAGGCTTGAAATATAGTGAGAAGGACAGTACTTGCTAAGGGTGTAACATGACAGAAGGAGGACGAATGTCCAGTAGAAAGACCCACAACGATATTGTTAACCAAATATACAAAAATAGAAGAAGCTGTACTGTCAGGAGACGGGGTACTCATTACCTATAGTGATTGAAAATGGGGGTGTGGGCTTGCCGGGGAGGCACAATTAAGATGTCTGGGACAGAGTCCTCTAGATCCACTGAATAGTCCTGCAGGAGTGCCGAGAGAAATGGGGACTCGTTCGCAGGAGACGGTGGTCGGTGGATAACAATACTAGGTACTGATGCTGATACCGTAGGGGGCAGGGGCAGTATTGCTAGGGAGTGTTGCCTCAAGAGAAACAGAAGACCCTAAAGAGGGTGGGGAGCGCGAAGGTGGATTAGAGGAGTGGGCAGGCCACAAAAGATCTGGGCGGGTGGTGTCTGGTGGTGGTTGAGAAGAGGCAGTGCCTGAGTGAGGTAAGTCTACAAGAGGCAGAAGTGAAAGACGAAGTTCAGTATTGGGTGTAAAGTCAATCTCAAAGATGTCCCAAGTAGCAGCAAGAACTTCGCTTTGGTGGCGCGTGAGAGGGATGAAGTGGTCAAGACCGGTGTGGTACACAGCTGTGGCAGCACCACGTAGGGAATGAATAAGGATATTAATAATTTGTGGGGGAGCAAGGGACATACCGGGGGGGTTTGTAAAGAAGGCGGACAAGAGGAGCGGAGATACACCTCCACCCCCTTGGGCTACCAATTGACGCAGGCAAGTGGTAGGCAAAAAGTGGAAAAGACAGAAAAGAGGCGTAAAGTACGTGTAATGTGTACTGCAGATAAGGGCAACTACTTAGCGGGATTGCGACTAGGAGGTAAAGACAAAGCAATCCAGACAACAACTACCTGGCGCAACTGCCCGTAATAGTGAGGAAAAGTGGGGGCAATTGAGTCAACAATAATAACTAGCAGTCGGCCGCTTGGCTAGTGAGTGTAAAGTCGGCAGAACAGCAACAGATGTTGGGTGGGGGGGTGAACTGCTGTGAAACAGAAGGACTAACAATATCTAAGAAATCGAGGCACAAAAACAGACACAACGGACAACAAATAAACAATAATTAAGTAAATGAAATGCATTTCAAAAAATAATACGTATTATTGTAACAGTGGATGATGAAAAAGCAGCCCGCAGAAAGGAGGGGCAAGGGTGCCTAGACAGAGGCTGCGAGGCTTACTTCCTCTTCCAGCGAAGAGAGTGAAATGAGGAAGGCTGACGAGAGGTCAAAGTGGGCTAGTAACTTCGAAGATGTTAGATCCTCTTTTGAAGTGGCGCAGTTAACAACAGGGAAAGGCGCCGATGAGAAAGCGATAGAAATTTGAGTGTTAAAAAGGAGTGCACCCAAGCAATGCAAAATGGAATCAGAGAGGGAGGTACTAGAGAGAGCGAAGAATGGGTGTGTGAACACACAGGAGAGAAGCCTGAAAAGGAGGGGCGCATTGACGCCGAAAATAAGAGAATGGTGTTGCAGTGCGGGAAGAAGGCAATGGGAGAAGAATATATGACGAACAAAAGAAGGAGAAGGAAGGAGTGAGATAAGGAACAAAACTAAATATCGAAAAAGAAAACAGAAGATGAGAACGTGAAGAAAAAAGTGAAAAATGAAATGTAGGAAAAAAGAATACAAAATGGCGGCGGGGCACACCCTAAAGAGAAAAGTGCGACAAAATTACAGACACGCGTGCCACAAGCGCACCGTGTGAAGGGCGCAACAGCCCAGAACCAAAATCAAATAGGCAACTGAAAAACAACTCCAAGGACCATCAACAATAAGATACAAAAAAAAAATGTACGTCAAATATTAAGACACCCAAAAGCCGCAAATGCACGTGCACAATGCCAGAATTCGTGAAATCACACAGAAGTGATTTCCCAGGACTCAAACCTCAAGCATTACTGTGCCAATTCAAAGGAAAAGGCACACGTAAGTAAATCTAAAAACAATAATATCTGCAGGAGCAGTTGTGCACTATGCCAGAATTCGGAAGTCACACATAAGTTATTTCCCAGGACTCAAACCTCAAGCATTGTGTAGAAGCATATACAAGAAAGAAGAATTGAAAACGGCAATGAAAAGCGAGAATACAATATGCGAGAGAAAAAAACAAAGACAAAGAGGCCACAGAAAGGATGGGCAAGAGAACGCAATCAAAAAGAAACCATGACAAAACTAAAAATAGCAGAGAGAAGAGCACCACAGAGCCTCGGGAAGATGTGACCAGCCAGAAAGAGGACGTCGTGGCATGTCAGTCAACCACAGGCGGGCAAAGGAACGCACACAAAAGGGAGACCCCTGCTGGCAGATACAGGCTGACTCGCCACCCCACACACGCCACAACCTGAGGCAAATGCAAGGAACACAAATAAAAATATCCCTGACTTACCCCAGTGGACGTGGGGAGAGGAGAGCACTACCTGGTATCACTACCGCCACATCTCCGAGAACGACGCAAAGAATTCTGGAATAATTCTTTCGTACAGATGCTGCACCAGCACAATCTTGCCACCAATGCCACTAACTGTTGGGTCTGTGGGCTGCTACCACATGCCACTGAACATTCCATCCCTTTCATCCCTTCACCCTTTTCTGTTCATGGATCTTGCCTTGCCTGGATGATGCTCCTACAAGAAAGTTACAAAGACAATGCCACTTCCGATGGGACAATCGCTCAGTTCTACAACGAGTTCTGGCTAAACCAAACAGGAAAAACAGCAGCTCCTTTTTGCCCTCACACCTCCAATACGACATTCCCAATGAATGTCCCCTCCAAAGAACGAGTGGAAATACAAGTGTTCAATAATCCTGTCAGAGCCACATTTTCCTACCTGAAGAAAAGAACTGCTGCAACACTGACTGTGGCCCTATCTGTGGTGAACGTCTCTGGCCTTGTATGCATTGAAGGCCGTGGGACTAAGAATGTGGGTCACAGCACTTGTAACATTGTAAGGACTTTGAACACTGCCAATCCTCCAGCATTTGATGCATCACCCAATATGTACTTTGTCTGTGGAACCAAAGCCTACACCTGGCTCCCAAGAAACTGGGGGGCACGTGCTACATCGCCTTTGTTTTGCCACCGACCTACACAGCCCCTGCAGAGCATCATCGAGAAAAGCGTTCTAAAGACACTGATCAAGCAGACTCTGCCGCATCACAGTTCGTTGACGCAGCAAAAGGGCTCGTCCCGCTATGGGGTCCGATGGCAAACAGCCGAGCCATCAGACATCTGTCTCAAGCGGTAGAAACCGCCCTGAACGTCACAGCTGGCATCCTCACCAACAACACTGCCGAGCTTCAAGCGGTCCGTCTGGTGGCCCTACAAAACCGCATGGTCCTGGACGTGGTACTAGCGGATCGTGGAGGAGCATGTCGCATCATTGGTGCCAGTTGCTGCATATACATCCCTGATAATTCACCCTCTGTCTATGAAGCAATCGAACATCTCCACAGACTGTCTTCAGAAATTCATCAAGGATCAGAGACTTGGACAATTGGAAGTTGGCTTTGGGGCATCTTAAAGGACTGGGGTTGGAAAATATCAATGTTTCTCTTGGTCCCAGTATTGGCAATATGTGGTTGCTGTTTGGGTGTACACTGTATACCACCTTTGTGTTCTCTTTGCATAAGTGCCTTGCGCCCTAAGACTATGGACACTCAGTTAACAAAAATGAGAGTAATGTATGAACAAGAAATACAGGACATTATGGAGATCGAAATACTGACAAGATGGCTAGTTATGTTCAAAGGGGCGACTGTTAAGAACAAAACACAATCATGAACATTCTGCGCCATCTTGTCTGATGAAAGTTCCTACGTGCACATAAACTACAGTCATTCTGATTTACCACAGCCATTTTGTACTCTGTTGGTCACCTTCATTTCACCTTGTCCTCTAGCAGCCTTCTGACTCTCTGACCAAACCTGATATGTGTGCTGGGGGCTATAAACTATTTCCACGACAAACATCAACATCACCTGCTGCCTCAAACTCGTCTTTCCTCTCATCCCTGCACAAACGGGTTACAAATACCAAACAGACTCTTGCAAACATGGTTTATTGCACTACACACAGCAAGACTGGTTTTTTGCCAACAATGGGACCTGTTCTTATCAACAGAACGGACTCTTAGATCTGGCCGGTCTCACTCGCTTTTAGACCCTGAAGCAAGGTCCAGCTGCAATTAAATTGTCTGTTTTTGACCTGGGTGGGAGGAGAGTTAATGTTGGGCTTGTGTAACCATGTTGATAAAACAATGTCAGGCTTGTGTGACAACCTGCCCGGGCGGAGACTCCAAGCTTGTAACCATGATAAAAGAAACAAATACATTGTGTAAAACTGTATAAAAGGAAGAGTCAGAAGCATTGCCAGTAGAACACCTCCCTGAAGACATCCTGGTGTCAGCAGTTGACGTGGTCTCCTCTAAGAGTAATAAACCTTTTTCTTGCCTTCCAGCTTCCAGCGCCTGCCTCGTTATTTTAGATAGTGAATCCAAAGTGGATTAAAGGTGACTTTGCGCCGGGCAGCATTGGGGATCCCAGGAGACTCGCTGCTTTTCACACTAGGCTGTTGAAACCTGCCTCAGTGGATGTCACTCTGCACATCATTCGTAGACATCTTTAAATGTAGCACACCGTCCTCTCTTAGTTGGTTTCTCCAGGACATCAGTGGCTGGACGGTCCACCAAACGAATGTATGTGTATTGGAGTTTTTGATGGTCAGAAATGTCATGCTCTTTTTCAAATAGACTGTTAATAGTTTTCACATAGGACAGAACTACAAAGGAACCACATGAGCAATCCTTAGAGCAGAACAGCTATCCTTACACAAACTACCCAAAGGACTGACCGTAGATGTAAATCTAGATTATTTAAGAATCAAGCATCGGCAACATCACCTACCGACAGCCAGCAGACAGCGCAAAAGTAGATTCCCCGACAATGGAAGGAGCTGTCTCGTAGAGTAAATAAGTTAAGTCAGTGGCTAGTGAACACCATGCAGTGAGCTCTGTATCATATGATACCCCCCAAGAAAACATTTTGTCAGAAGGTCAGGAGGAGGTGGTTTAGGGGCTTTTAGATTCAGGAGCTCCAGGGAAATATACTGATATTAAGTTTGGGTAATCCTTGCAAATTCCTGTAATTAAGAACACGATTCCTGACGAGGTCAAGGCAATGAATGGCTCTGTTCTGTCCTCCAGTCCAGTATAGTTGCTTGACTACATGTAAATCTGGAGAGAGACTAGTCCTTCTGAAGTGCGTGTAGGAAATGATAAATCACCAGTTATTGGTTGTGCTCTTTTCCCATCGTGTAATGAAGAATTTACTGATGTATTCAATAAGAAACAAGCATTGGCATAGCCAATAGGTCTCGACTTTGGGACCTTATAAGTGTTTAGACATGCAACAGTTGATGTTGTTGCACCAAGGATATTGTACTGCATAACTAAATACTTCTAAGGTTCCGAAGGCGAGACCTATTGGCTATGACAATGCTTGGTATTTTTATGTCCCAAGTACATCCCTGTACTAAGTGGATTATTCCAATTTGACGGTTTTTGGTGTTACGAACCGCGCGGAGGCGCTGCACGTGCTTAGATGGGATACTTATAAAGCAATAGTTTTTGCGCTTTAAAGATTTTTAAACTGGGCCTGGAATGTAAGGGTCAGAAGTCTGAAGCAGTGCGTTATATTATTTTTAAAGCACCCCCAGGAAGTAAGATGCTAACACCGTGAGGCCTCAGCCCTCGGTGGGAGTGATACTCCAACACCTAGACATTGGCAGGTCGGACACTTGCTATTTTTATACTGAACTCCTAAGTACGCCAGTCTCTTGGTCACCTTATTCTGCTGGTTAAAGCAGTGGTCCCTTTCATGCTGCTCTGAATTACGGGTTACCAGTGGGTCGAATTTGTAGAAACTTTTAATGTCTAAGGAACTCATTGAGCATTTTGGTTTTCTCCGCCACTTGTTTGGTGCTTTATTTTAAGCAAACAAGACGTTTAGATAATTTTTAATCTAAGGATAAAGCAGGAGTCACTTTAATATGCATTTTAGGTCTCAGTGAATGACGGGTTTTACTGCTGCACAGACAATCCAAATGAGCACTCTGAGTGAGGAAACCTGGTTATGTCGAGCTAACCAGTTATTCATTGCAGCTGTTTGATTAGTCTCCAACCACGAGGGCGCTGTGATCTTCCTGTAACTACTGTGACTATGTTTCAGTTGTGATTTTATATGTGCTTTACATGCCCCATCCTAAATTGATGACCCATCTCCTCCCATGTTCCAGAGTGCGGCCCGAATCTGGACTACAGAGTTGTGTTCAGTGTTACACAAGACCTGTCAAGAGATAAATTACGTTTCTCTGACGTCACAGAGGACGTAATAGCAGCGGCCCTCCAGATGTTGTAATTGACTAGTGCTGTTAACATTGACACCAGAGTCGGTGTTACCGAGGTTACTCAAGAACGCCTAAGAGATATCCAGAAATGTGTAGCTATAATAGACGTATCTGAAGTTAATATCACTGAGGCTTGTGATTCTAAATCCTTACACTTGGACATAAAGCCCCAAAGAAAAATCTAACCCAGGGCAAGAAAACTTGTAAACAATTTGATGCCCAGGGCACTACCTCCAGTAAAGGAAATAAATATATGATGGAGGGCATGAGCTAAGCTTTAACGACCTATCACACCCAATCAGATGCTCAGCAGCCACCGGTGTATTAACTCTAGAATTGCTCAATCTTAAACTCCGAATGAGGATGCCTTTGACCAGATGCTGGCAGATCCACACAGCACAGTGAGCTCTTCATTCCCTTCTACAGACCAGACACCAGCCTATAACTCTGCTGATCAAACTTTCAAAACACTTAAAAATAGACTATCCCTAGGACCTCCAATACCCCACGCTTCCGAACCCTACAATCTAAAAACGAACAGATCGATTATAGCAACTTAAATTGAAATAAAAGCCTCTCCTTTAGTTTTAAATCTTCACTGATGTAGAGAAAGCGGAGAAAAACATTACCTCTGGGCTGTAAACCGTGATAAACGTAGAACAAGAACAGTCCGATCAGAAGTATACACCACTAAGAAAATCTGTCCATCACAGCTCATTTCAGCTGAGTTTGTATCACAACAAGGATAAAGCAACATAAAAATTTTTTTTGCAGAATTGACCCCTTGATGTAGCTCCAGTCTGCAAGAAAACTATTAGCAGGGGATTTTAAATCCCCGAAGCCTATGGTGAAGAAATCCGGCAGCAATCAGCTTAACTGAAGAGAAAACAGCATGCATGGGAGTGTGTCCACGGACCCTGCGGAGTTGGTGGGGGGTGCGGGGCTTTAGTGCAGCCTGGGGGTTTCCGACTCCATACCCGGGAGGCTGCTATATGTGTAGCAGCAGCGGGCAAGGGTACTGCCCCAGGGCAAGAGCAGCAGGCATGGCGCTGGGAGGCCGTGGGTCACGTGATGTTTTTGCTGCACAGCAATTGCTGAACAGTCGCTTTAGGTTTGGGTTGTGACAGTGGACTGTCACACAGACCGACTGTTAAAAATACAACGGGAGGGGCTGGAAGAGAGACAGCAAGGACAACGGGAGGGAAGTGGGAACAAAGACAACACGGACAACGGGAGGGAGGGTGGGAACAAAGACAACACGGACAACGGGAGGGTGGGAACAAAGACAACACGGACAATGGGAGGGAGGGTGGGAACAGAGACAACACGGACAACGGGAGGGAGGGTGGGAACAGAGACAACACGGACAACGGTAGGGGGAACAGAGACAACACGGAAACAAAACAAGTCTAGCAAACAAAACAATCTGTGGCTGCAATTAAGCAAAGCTGACTTGTATAGCAGCGATTAAAACAGATGCCGCACCTCTTCCCCAGGCAGTTACGGCTGTGCTGGAATGCACGGGAAGGAGGGGGAAGGGGGGGGGAGAACAACAGAAACAAGCATTGGCCGCCAACTGACACGGCCGCGCGGCGCGGCCGTGAAAGTAATCGCGAGGAAGAGGGTTTTCGAAGTGCAAACAGTGGCTTTTGCTGGCGACCAGCTTGCGTTCACGCGAGCGTCCAGATGGCGAGGGAAGCCATATGGCGCCTGATCGCAGGCTAGTCCGCAGCAAAAGCCACTGTTTGCACTTCCAAAACCCGCTTACTAAAAGTCTCGCCAGAGCAGCGCATGCGCGCTGGCTCAGGCGAGACCTAAAAAGCTAATTTGTTACCCCCACATTGACGTTATGACTCCAAGTTTGATTCGGAACCATACAGTAAGGGACACTTATCTAGTAAACCTGCAAGTGAAGACAGATGAACGACCGCCATGAAGGTAGAGGCAGATCCATTTCTTCTTAATTAGGGGGCCTACTGGCGATGCAGTCGATGGAGAGTTGGGGACAGGGGGAGGTGACTGGTGACTTTCTTTGGTAAATGCTGAGAACTGTGGGTGGGTGACAGCTAGGGCTTTAGCCGAGAATCCAATGAATGGGAGGCTGCCATGGCTTCGGATGCAGGTCAATTTACTCTGCAGTCTCGGGGAGTACATAAGTGAGGTCCTTATGTAAAAAGTTACACGCTTGTTTGTTCTTGCTGAAGTTCCTCCTCCTCTTACCCCCCACCTCCCCCCCCCCAAACTGGCAGCGTCCTCTGAAGATCTAACCTTATCCTTTATACAGTAATTTGTTCTGTTCTCACATACAAAACCTTGCAAGCACAATATGCTGGACACCACTGTGCGTGATGAAATAATAATATTTCGACACTTGCGCATGTGCATACTGATGGTTATGGAGTAGAGAAAACCTTATAGAGAGGTATTTTTCAAAAGTTTGATTCGGAATCAGGCGCACAAATATCGTGTAGCCAAGTGTATGTGTTCACTGAATCAAAAACACAATATCTTAAGCAGTACTAGGATGAAAACTAGGCTAAAGGGTTCATTATGCTCTCCGAGTATCCTGCTTCTCGCTCATAATTGTTCGTTCCCAAGAAAGGGGGTAAATTGGAAAAGCGTGTAGAGCTCTGAATAGAAGCACAGTAAAGAATTGTCACCCACTGCCATTAATATGTTTTTATATACTAAATCCGAAATACCAAAATATTCATGAAGTCGGATCTCAAGGGTGCTTACTGCCTGGTCAGTTTGAGAGTGTGGCAAATAGAAAACAGTATTCCACTCTAAGTTTGGGTTTTTGAATACCAGATCTTTCCTTTCCGACTCTGCAAAGCTCTCGAGGTGTTTGAGTACGTTATTGATGAAGTAATGAGAGGGATATGGATGTTGTCTGTATATTCTATTTGGATGACGTTTTGATTCATTCAGGTTCCTTGGAAGATCACATGTCACATATTAAGGGACTGTAAGATGACTGAGAGATCACCATCTTTTTGCTAACATGGATAAATGTGTTTTTACCAACCTTCTACTGTACGCCTGAGAGCATTCTGATGAACGAAAAGAAAGTGCCAGCAATTGGTCAGTGGTCCAAACCAACTTCTATTAAGGATATTCAAAGTTATTTGGGGTGTGCAATTTTTTTTTATAGGAGGTTCATTTATCAGTTTTCTGAAATCATATGACCAATTACCAGGTTACTTCAAAAGGGAGTGGTTTTTATTTGATCAAAATAGGCTGATCAGTTTTTTGCTTCTTTGAGGAATGGTTTTATTGCTCCTATTTTGCAACATCCTAATTTAGGACATCCCTTTATTGTTGAAAAGGATGCTTTCTATCATGCTATGGAGGGATTTGAAAACAAATTTGCCAGTTGAATTAAATTATACATTAGCTGAAAGGAAATGTATGTCCATTAAGATATCTCAAGACAAGTGTAAACATTACTTGTTGGGGACCGAAAGCACCATAGAAGTGCATGCTGATCACTGAAATCTACAGTTTCTAAGTTTCTTCTTGTTGCAAAGCAATGCTCTTATCGTTCAATGCATGTAGGGCACATTAGTGATCCAGTCAAGACCACTGCCTAAGACATTAGAACCTGGCCTCTAGCAAGTTCAGATCCATGAGGTACGGAGAACCCTGCCATGCTATTTGTTTACATTTACATTCTATTCTGGGTTGTATAAAGCCAAGTCAGCATTAGGTAGAGTGTCCAGAAAGACAAAACCCTCTAAGGTAAGATATCTGGTACATCGGTTCAATAGGGTCGACAGCCCATGCCAATAATCTGTGATACCTGAAGGACTCAGATTTTAATCTCTCATTGTAGACTATGCATTTACCCTTCTGAGGTAGAGTATGGCTGAACTGGATAATAATAACTGTGAATAGGAATCATGCAATATCCCCATTTGGTTTATGATACACAATACGCCACATCTTACTGATATGGAGGTCCTACTGTTGGGTCGTGCTGCAGAACCACTAGGTTGCCTCAACCTGGAGTCCCTGACGCACAGGTGGCCCTGCCGTCTCCTGATATCAGGCTAGAGAACTATGTTGTGTGCTCAGTGTTGCTCTCATAACTTTTAGCAGGTACTAATGGCGATTCTACGTATGAAACCAATAGCTCGATGTTGGTGACCCACTTAAATAATAATACATGTTTAATGAAAAATATATTCAAAGATACAAAAAATACAAGAAGTATGTGCACTCATTTCGCTGAACTAATTCTCTCTCTCATATAAATAAATATATATATATATATATATATATATATATACACACACACACCCACGCATACACACACACACACCCCACCATAAAATTACTTATATACAATCATATTTTCTCACCAATGGTGCTAAATAACTTGACTACACAGAATTCAGATTTGTATTACTGTCTTCCTATTATAACTTTGCTGTCACCATTTATGGCATGCCTTCTTTATACCTGCTTATACACCAACTATTTCGAAAATAAGCGGCTGTCCTGGTCCATATGCTGTAAGCCTTCAAAATAGTTAGATTTGAGACCCTTATTTTCAGACCCACAGCAGTGCTTTAAATGGGCAGGTACTGTTAGGTACTGAGCACCTGCACTTCTTTAATTTGAGAGTGAGAGTACCTGCAATACATTTCATAGGAGAGTACCGGCACTTCTCAGGAACAAACAGGTACTCTAAATAGTGAGCACCTGCACTTCTATATTTACATTTAAAGCCCTGTCCAAATGCTATGCATACTTGGCACATGGGGTTTTCCTCATTAGGGTGTTTAAATCCTCTTGTCTTTTGGCGCTCAATTTGCTTGATGGATAACTCAATTGTTTTCTCTAGAATGAATGAAGTCAGCTAGCACACTAACGCCTAATTTATACAACAGTGGCTATTTTGTAGTCACAGGTCCACCATGAATTGGGATTCCCAATTTGCCACCTCTTAAGAAGCTGTTTAATGCATCGTTCCTGGCATGCAATATATCCCTAAACTGAATAAGTGCCTTAGTATCGCTGATCCATGGCCGACTCTAATTTAATTTGCTCATGTGGATTGGACTACATTTAAGCGCCCTCAATGAGACAGCTCTTCTCCTTCTCTCAGCCTCAACTAGACCTAGGTTGGTTGCACTGTCTAGAAACAATGAGGGGCAGTATAAATCTTGGTGTGAGCATCCTTGGCTCTTCTAGCTCCTTGGAATGGCATAAATGATGAGCCACCGTACAAGAAGCTATCTCTGTTCAATCCAGTGGCTACCATTTTAATAGCATATTTGTTTGTTGCAACATAACTAAATACCACTACTACAACTTATAGAGTGCTATTATATGCTTTCTTTTTTCACACTGCATTTTTTGAGCAGCAAGAGTTAACAAATATCATAAACTTTGTTATTTCGGGTGATAATCTGAACAATGTTCATGGCACAATAGTCAATGCAGAGAAGACGCATTAGAGCCGACTAACTTGTAGATGAGCAGGACTGTGTCGTCAGCATAGTAAAATCAAATTCTGACCTCTTTTAGGCAAGAATAAATGGATTGTTTTAAAATGTTAAGCAAATTAGATACATAGTTGTATACTAAAACAAGGACGAGAACCAATTTCAGTTTGACCCTGAGGGGACATGCGTCTTTTCAGTGAAGTTGTCAGTTCTGTCTGCATATCCATGTCCGCTTTGCTGTGTTCAAAAGCTGTATCAACCATAGTAGTTCAGAAGTGAAAACCAATTTGTCCAACTTTGGCCAGAACTTTGTTCTAGTGACTTTATGAAAGGGAGCATCCGGGTCGATCAATGCACAATATCAACTACGGCTGTTTTTGGGAAGCAATATTTTTGCGATACATTGGAGTTCCAGTATATTATGTGAGGGCGATATCTCTCTTCTGAAACCTGTGTGAGTGCTGGTTCCATGTCTCAGCATGTAGCAAGAATCGTTTTTTTCTTCTCATCTCTACACCTTTACCAAAGTCACTGTTTATTCAAGATACAAATAGAACCAAGTATCCATTAGGTGTACACCATGAAAAAGCGAGTCCATCGATGACATCAAGACATGGCAAATGTGCCTCAGGAATCAACAAGAGTCATTCGTGGTTGTTTAAAGTATTGAGGTAGAACCATTTGCTCTTTGTGGGACATGCACCTCATGCGAGACGGCACCATCATAGTCCTCAGCTGCTTCTCCGTGAGGTTCACTATTGTCCGCATCCAGGTCCTGGTAGTCAGTTTCCACGGGTGGTGAAGCTGCAAGAGATGAAACAAATGATGTGACAAGGAGCATCAAGCACATTCGATCACCATCATACATGGTTTGTCACAGGGACAGGAAAACTCTCTGCAAACATCTACTATCTGTCCTAAAAAGTTTGCACATTTTCCTCAATGCTGAAAAACTGTTTATTCTACTCAGTCTCTAGCTCTCCCTATATCACTCTTCTGTTAGGTCCACTCTGTCAGTGCCATGGCTATTGTGTCACTCCCCCCCATTCTATTCTTTCATTTCGACCCCTCTTTATTTTTTGGGTAATGCCTACCTTCTTCCTCTTATTTTCCCGTTAGCCCTCACCCTCCACTGCGGTCCTTCACTTTCTCGCCCTCCCCCCTCCTCTCACACTAACTAACTTTGCTTACCTCCAGTGCTATTTTTATCTCATTACCTCATTGTATTAAAGTGAAATTGAAATTCTGTATTACCAAAACCTGTAAAGCGCTCTGATACTCTTGGGTCCAGCCAGCGCTATATAAAACCTTTAAAGAAATAAATGGCTTGTGAACTCAAATAATAATATCTATATAAAGGGCCTGATTTAGAGTTGGCTGGAAATTTAAAATTCTCATTTGTGTGGGAAGCGGTGAACCCTTCTTTGGAAGATTATCCGCTGCTGGAAGATCCACTGGTGGAACTGCCTCCACCTCACCATCCTGATGCTGGATATAATTCCATGAGAGGATTGTCGAATGGCAGACAAACCTCCCACATAGAAATGATCACTTCTTTCAAAAATTGGAGGCTCCCTCGTTCCTACCCAGCCAGTTCTAAATTGGACCCCAGGTTTAGAATTATGTTATCAATTGAATATACTAACCTCAGAAACAGGCTCAAAACCCAACAATTTATAAAAGATTGAGGAAGAAGATCAAGAAAGGGAATGTTCCATTTTAGGAGTTCAGACTAAAATCCCAGTCATAGAGGCTATGATGGAAGAGGATGTCCTACAAGTTGTTGCTACTACTAATCCATGGTACAGTGAGGGCATGATTTAAACATACAAACTATCTACTGTGAGACCCTTTTCCTGGAGTCCCTGTGAAGTCAGAGATTGCTGGACTCCAACAGTGATAATTAAGAGTTGTTTACCACTGGCATCCTGGGATCTTCTACACCAAAAAAACCAACGTTCTTGGAGCATGCAAGAAAAAAATTGGAATATGCAGGCTACCACGTTGAAATAGACCCTGGGCATCCTTGCACAATGCAGGTCACCTTTTTGAAGGCACTTGAACACAGACTTCACACTCAACAACAGGCATACACAGGTTTAAACATAAGCCCTACATACATGTCCCTAAAGGTAAAGGAGCCCATGTCAAGGAGACTGAGTGGACGATTCTGCCGGTTAGGCCATTAGTCAACTCCCTCAGAAGGATACAGGAAAAATGGCCCATGACCTCACACTAATTATGGTGCCACCAACATCAGTCTCTTTTAGCCTGGGTAGAGAGGGCAAAAGACAGTGCATTCTGAAGCCTCCTTGACCTTAAATCCTAACTCTTGGGTCTCAGTCTAGTAAACAGGAGCACCATCAGTGGTATCACATGATTGTTGAGTTCACTGCAGAGAAAAACAGGATCAACTGAAAGAAGAAAAGTGAAGAGGTATTGTCTTTAATATTTGGGGGCAGACATATTGGCTTTCTTGATGCTTGCTTGAGTGCTTCGTCAAAAGCTTTTGAAGATGGCCGTAAATGCGTGTCCATGCATAGGCAGCCATTTTCGAATGCACAAGTGGACATTTTCGATTATTTCTTGGCAAAGTGTAACAGAAAATACTCCAAAGAATGCCACGTTGCTTCATTGCACATTTACATACATGCACAGGCAGCCACCTTTCAATGAGGTATTCACAGTTTGGCAAAAACCATTGGAAGATGGCCACTGGGCACGAGGACAAGTGTATGCACACACTAGCAGCCAATCAATCATAAGCAAGCGGCTGATGTAGAGCCCATTCTATCAATTGCATTCTAGACAAAAGGTCTTCGGCAAGTGTGAGATACACTATCCGTGGATATGACTTAAAAACGATCAGGGTAAACTTGTATAGCTCATCTGTTCCATGCAGAGGACTGTCCATCCCAAAAACCATGAAGCAAATGATGTCTGCTGGAATTGTTTTACGTTGGAAACTCCTTAAAAGCAACACCAAAAAACAGTATGTTTCATACAAGAGGATTCAGTAGATCTGTTGTATTAGTAACACACACTTCAGCAGAATCTGTGTAGTCTGAGCAGCAGAATAAAGAACTAGTGCAAGTGCTCCTAAGTTAGGTAATAAACAACTACTTGATGCGAGTTGGCTTGATGTTAGCAATGTCAGCATTTCCCTCTGGAAGCAGGGGCATCTCAGACTGCAGAAGGTATTACAGTTTCAACTCACATGTAATATTAGACTTGATTCTCCAAAAGGAGTCATGCAGTTGAGGTAAATGCTCTACGAAGTCCATAAAGAGCAGTAGAGCAGTGACCTAAAGGAATGTACTTGCTATAGCCAGCCATGTTAAGTGATCACTAGATTCCACCCAGCAGTGACAGGAGATCAATGCACAGGCATGGAGCCACATAATGCTCTGATTACAGGAAGCCATGATAGATGCTCTGTAGAGGCCATTCAAGAATGGCAGAGGGACAACTCACTGGAGTGCACTGGCTACAGACAGCCATGGTCTTGAGGTCATGGAAGCGCATGCAAGCCACTACAAAATGAAAACCTGCAGAATCTGCAAAGGAAAGAGTAACTAATGTGGAAAATAACACATGTAGGAGGTTTAGGCCTAGTATCAACACATACGGCCCAACGACATTTAACAGTGCAAATGAGATATGAGTATTTGGTCACTAGGGGAAAATGTCCTACATGATTAAAACAGAAGTGACAGATGAGTGACCCACAGACAGACTGGACACAGATCGACAGGTTAAAATCGTAAACTGAGTCCTACAAGGAGTGGAAAAGGAGCAATTTAAAGCAACGCACTGGCTTTAACTAGCCACGGAAAAAGCTCTGTAGAGTCCACAAAGGGGCAACAGAGGAGTAACCCACAAACATCAACTGGATACAGCTCCTTTGCATGTATTTACTGTGAAACATGTACATCACCTGAGCTTGTTTTAACATTGTCAACTCTACATATGATACATTCAAAGCTTAGTCTTTTTGGGAAGTTTAGTTTTATGAAGACTGGATGGAGACCTTGTCACTGCTGCCTTTTCCATGAGTGTGCCACTCTGCTGTGCAAGCCATTTGTCTGCCACTGCTGACTCGCTCATGAATGAGCCTCTCAGAGCAGGAAATCACTGGTCTACCGCTGCTGCTCCCTTCTTCAGCCTAAAGCAGGGCTGCCATATTTCAAACAGAGCCTCCCTGCCCACATCTGCCCACCACCAGAAGTGCACCAATCCTTGTAAGCGAGAAAGGCTTTTTCCTAACATGTACACGCATTAACCTTAAGGACAGTGCCCTGCTCCGGCCGAACAAAATCCATTGGTGGGCCATGCGTTGGACAAGCTCGCCCCAAAGAGTCGACATAGATATAATAAGTCACTATCACGCAGGTCATTACCATGCATCCATTACAACACACCCTCCTGGATGCAGAGTCGCCTGTGCTGGGTTGCTATAGGTGTTCCTTCAACTGTGCTGAGATTTCCAATTGACTGCGCAGTGGGCCAGTTGGATTGTTTTCACATGTTCACGTATAAGGCTATGTTAGGTGTTAGCCTTTTGATCAAGATCATTTATTGAATGGTGCTGTCCTGAAGAGACCTGTGGATTGGTTCCTTTAAGGGTCGAAATGTCTTCATCAAATAGGGTTTCCTTATGGATATCGGCTTTTACATGGATTCAACAGGCCTCAACTGTCGACACATACGTGAGAGGAGTAGCTACCAGGCATCTAATGGATACAGACGGACACAAAATGTGCTCGATGTAGTCAGCAAGCGACCTGGTAGCAGCAACATCGCATGCCCTTCCAGGGGAGTTTGCCTCAGGAGGACACCTCTATCAAAAGGGTTGTGCAAGAATCACTTGAGCCAACCTCTTAGTGAAATTACACAATGAGGAAAGACCACCTAAGTGCAAGGTTGCTATTCTTATTGGGTAAAATCATTTATTCCTATGCGGGGCCAGCTTTAGGGCGGTGTGACCGGTGCGGCCGCACTGGGCGCTGACCTGGAGGGGGCACCGACTCAGGGAGGGCGCTGTGTTTAGCAATAACTTACAATTTAAAAGCACCTGCTATAGAGTTTCTTGTGCATCCAGCTTTCAGGGAGCAATAAAAGTGTCAAAATACCTCTTCTAATTAATGTCCCTGCTAGAGAGAGAGAGAGATCGGAGTTTTGTCTAGTGGCCATTTTGACTCGTCATAAAGTAGCGCAGAGGGTTATTATGCCTGCTGCAAAGAACAGATCTGTATATTGTATGTGGATAGCTGAGTGGATTAGTAAAGCTAGCTTTTACCAGTGCATTAAAACAAATGAAATGTATGTGAGAGGGGGGCTATGGAGAGATGGGGGGTGGGGGGGCACTTTTGACAGGTAGTAGTGAGGGATTCTGAGAAGCAGGTCATGGGGGGCGCCGAAAAAGATTGTCGCACCAGGCGCACCAGTGCTAAAGCTGGCCCTGATCCTACCCACTGCAATGCCCATTAAGAAAGGAACTTCATCAGCCATGCATGTGTCAAGCACTTTCTAGAAAGTAAATGCAATGAGCGGGGAACCCATATGTGTGTCAGGCACTGGAGGGAGTAAGGAGGCTCGTGCTTGCACAGTTGCACTCGCATCATAGATCAGTTTCCCAGGGGGCGAGTACAACAGGACAGCGGCTGAAGATGCAAGAAAGATATATATGTCCTATCTGCTAGAAATTTGCCCATCTATTAATTTGGCATTTGTAAAGCGCAGCTTGCATGATCTGGGTGGCCTCACAGCAGTTTGCAGGAAAGGGTAAGGTGGTGATCTGGCGGCTGTAGTTGCCATTTCTTCCATGTTTTCGGCTTTGCTATTGTGGGCTCCACTGTGGCAAGCAATCCTCTTCACATGTGCGAGCATGAATCGCAATACCCTTAGAGTTAAGAGGAAGATATCTCCTCGTCACGGAGAAATACGAGCTTGAAATAAAAAGGATTTGAGTGACATGACACAGGTGGGGTTTAGGAAAGGTAGTGGCGGGCTATCTGCAGAGACGTGGGGAATAACAGGGCGATTCTAATGAAATAAGTGCTAAACTGCAACTATAGTAACTGAAAGAAACCCTAAATGCCACCCCTGGTGCTAGCACCAAAAGGAGACTGTTGAAGCGCATTTATCAATTTGGAGTTGGCTTGGTAACTCAGTAAAGGGCGGTCATAGAAGTGAACCACGCCTCAATGGATATATTCTGGAACTGAACTCCAATGCGGAAGAACTATTTCCCGGAAGTGATACCTTTGACATTGAAGTAGTTCAGTAAAGTATTCATGCATGGATAGGCATTGGAATGTAAGCACTGATTATTTAACAAATAGAATGTAAGTCAATTTATTTTAAATGTTTCCTAAATCTATGGCCTTCATATTGACCGACAATTATTGACGTAGTGGCTTCTTTGCAGCAGGAGGTTCATCAAGTCTCACCGCTACATGTTTATGCCTCAAACTTACTGGCTTAAGTACCCATGTGAAAAAAATATACAGACACAACATATAGAATCCTCATATATGTTATGGCCTCGAGCTGGTTTCGCTGCTTTCCACGAGTGGTTATATATTTGTTTTAAGTACCTTTTAGGCACAGTAACTGCTCATACAGCTAGCCGCTGGATTTGCTTGTATGCATACCTCAGGGGACAATACTGCCAGGTCTTATCCCCCACTGCTTTGGTTCCTTCTGTAGAAGGAAAACCAGAGATGCTAGTAAACAGGAGAATGTACTCACCTTCACCATCAGACACAAGGCATGCATCACACAGGTGGGTGAAATACAGCAAGTACTGTAGGGTAGTTATAGGTGGGAGGCACAGTGAAGCACTGGGCCAGATGCACCATGCGTTTCCTGTGAGAGGGTGCCACTTCCTCTTGTCCTATTTTTGGCTTACTCCTGGATGTATAGATGCAAGTCACAACTACTCCTAAAAGAAAGATTTGTGACTTTGGTCCACTGAGGCCTGTGCACAATCTTTACTCGGTGCTTTATGGCCATTGCTCATATCACAGGTAAAGGTCCATGAATAAAGTCTGTCTGAATCCTATAAATACCATTCACTAGTTCCTTTTATGTTTGTGGTGTAACTGAAAAATACCCCAGAAACTATACTTCCTCCCCGGTAGCACTTTCATTAAGAGCACCTTGCTCAATTCTCATAACAGATGCATTACGATACATAGATAATGGTCCTGCATAGCTTCATCTGCTCTTCTCACATCATGCTGCCAAATTATGAAGAGAATGGCACCTCTGCCTTGGCACAGTCTACCCATATCCAGAAAGGGTCCTACATTCCGCCTCATAGGCAGAGACAGCACAGAGGAAGGTGCCAAAGGAATAAGGCAGTCACAATTAGGAGCAGAGAAAAGTTACAAAGCACACCAGAGTTTATTTTGCGTACTAAAACTAAATAATGTAGACATTTTAAACAAATTTTAACGCAAATATATCAATATTTCTATTTTATAAAAAGTGATGTGTGTATAAGAGGGTCGATGTTTTTAGTATGCAAAAACATTGGTTTCAAAACGCATACTTCTCAGGGATACAATGTTATTTAACAGGCAACATAATTCTTGCGAAATACACGATTTCAAACAATAGGAAGCTTAGTCTCAGTCGGATTTCCTTCCCCCTTCCCTAGCTCATTAGTTTCGAAGCATGAGTGCATTTCGAAGCTTGCAGCCCAAAACTACTCTAAACAACTTCGCAATAGCCCTTCGTTAGGTATCAGCCACAATCACAGTTAGCTGAATGTAGGCAGACCTATTGTTGCCAATAGTGTGCTTTGGGTCAGACCTTTGCTCATTATTGGATGGCTTTGCTGCCAATTTCAGTTATGTGCACCTGCTCGGATGGCTTTCCTCGCCATTCTTGTGTTTATCCCACTCAGGAGCAATTCGGCCCCTTAGGGTTCTGATTGGATGAGTTGTATCCTTCCAGTGCTTTACTTGATGGGGGACTCTTTTTTGTTTTACTTTCAACACTCCATCAGAATGCACGTTTCTTTGCTCTCTCCTCATTTTTCTCGTCTCAGTCTCTCTCTCAAGTGTGCCTTCCCCGCTTGACGAGGCCGAGACCTAATAACTTTGACTAATGCTTGTTTAATTAGCACCCTCTTCACATACTGCTTTCAGTGGACAGTTTATTATTGGGAAAACAATTTTTTTTATTGATAACTGTACCAAAATAAACATCGAATATAAAAACAAATACATAACAGGAAAATTCTAGTTGGTCCTAGATTGGTATTTCGTTGTTCAGGTGCCAATTATGAATCCCTCAATGGCAATATAGGACTATGCTACAAATGTACCAACTTTGTATTTATTTATTGATTTATTTAGGCCATGTTCTTACTGAAAAACACAGTTTCACACATTTCTTACAACTGCGCAAACGTTAAATTCCATGGTATTAACACACTACAGCCTAACAGATTTAAGAAAACACCGCTCAGTGATTCAAATTACTTTGAAGAATTACTTTATAGAAGAAAACAATTAGGGCCATATTACCAAGGCCTAGTTCATATGATTATAACCTCACTGCACAAATGGAACACAATTTAAGAAATGCGTTACTTACTTGTAACTGCAGTTATCCAGTATTGGTATCTTTCATAGATTCACATGCCTGAATCTTTCCCCGTCGTCGGGATGGGAGTCCCCGGTACATAAATAAAGTAATGTCTCATAAGACATAGAGAGTAATAGGCCCAAGGCCTCACATTAGTAACAGATCCAGGTCCTTTTGTAAAAAGGACCAAACTCTAGAGAACAACCAATCAGCTGTCACCACCCTCTGGAACCTTCCTGGAAGGAGCTCTAGTCCCTCAGATTTTCGTAAGCACAGTGCTATATAGAGGTACAACTGAGAGTACTAGGTGAGCCCTTTCAAGGGAGGCGGGTGGGTTGCATGTGAATCTATGAAAGATACCAATACTGGATAACTGCAGTTACAGGTAAGTAACGCATTTCTTATCCAGTATTAGGGTATCTTTCATAGATTCACATGCCTGAATCAGAATAAAAAGCAATGATGAGCACATTTCCTTTTGTAAAGAATGCAAAAGTTATAGAAATAACAGAGAAATGTGCGTCTAGAGAGAAATAGAGGTTGACGGGAAGGAAGGAAGGCTCACCTTTATTGAAATAGATGACGCAGCACCGCCTGTCCCACTGCAGCATCCTTCATTAGCTCCGAATCCAAGCAGTAATGCTTGGTAAATGTATTCGGCGTCTTCCATGTTGCCGCTCTGCAAATGTCAGTTATAGGCACGCCCGCAAACAATGCCATAGAAGTAGAAACTGCCCTAGTGGAATGGGCACGAATTCTTGATTGTAAAGGTTGACCAGCTTGTTGGTGACAGAAGACAATAGCACCAGAAATCCATCTAGAAATACTTTGTTTTGTAAGGGGAAAACCTTTCCTAGGTAGACTGTAAGCCACGAAAAGTTGGTTGGACTTGCGGAAAGCTTGTGTCCTGTCAAGGTAGAATTTAAGGGACCATTTCAAATCCAGTGAATGTAGGGCTCTTTCCGCTGCTGTTTGAGGATTTGGAAAGAAGGTCTTTAGGACAATAGGTTCGTTAAGGTGGAAGTCCGACGGGACTTTGGGTATAAATTTCGGATTAGTCCGCAGAATTACCCTATCGTTCTTGAATTGAAGGAATGGGTCTTGTATTGTGAATGCGTGAAGCTCACTGACTAGTCTTGCGGATGCAAGGGCCAGAAGAAGTGCAGTCTTCCAGGAGAGGAACTTGAGGTCAGCTCTGTCTATCGGCTCAAAAGGATGTCTCATAAGTTGAGCAAGGACTGTGTTGAGCTGCCATGTTGGAGGCGGAGACTTTACAGGAAGGAAAGTCCGAAATAGACCTTTGAGAAATTGTTTTATCAGTCTATTTGACCAAAGAGAAGGTCCTGTAGAAGATCTCCTAAAATGGGAAATTGCTGCCAGGTGAACTTTGATGGTAGTGTGAGCGAGGCCTGAAGTTGCTAGATGGAGAACGTATGGTAAAATCTCTTCCGGAGAGTATGTGAGAGGATGCACCTTAGCCGATCTACACCAGATACAGAATCTTTTCCATTTGAAAGAATAAGTTCTATTTGTACTATCTGCTCGAGCGCGAGATAGAACTGCCCTGCAGTCTGGAGGAATGTTTAGGCCCTGAAATTCGTGGAACTCAGGAGCCAGGCCGATAATTTGAGAGATGCTGGATCCGGGTGTTGGACTTGTCCCTGGTCCATTGTGAGGAGAGATGGAAACGGTGTCAACGGAATTGGAGGCTGCAGGGAGAGGAGATGGAGTTCCGTGAACCAATGTTGGCGAGGCCATGCTGGAGCTATTAGAATCAGTGTGCTCTGCCTTCATCTTCCTGAGGACCCTGGGAATAAGGGGAATCGGTGGAAAGGCGTAGGCAAATACGCCGAACCATGCTATTGAAAATGCATTCCCCAGAGACCCCTGTTGGGGATGCCAGCTTGTGAAGTGTTGGCATTTGGCGTTGTGCTGTGTGGCAAACAGATCCAACAGAGGTTCGCCCCACTGAGAGAAGATGCTGTTGAGAGTATCTTGGTTCAACTCCCACTCGTGGCAGGTTGTCTGCAGTCTGTTTAGTGAATCTGCCAATGTATTGTTTTTTCCTGGAACATACTCCGCTCTCAGGAAAATTTTGTGTTGAAGTGACCAGTTCCAAATTTTTTGAGATTCTCGAGAGAGTGTGAGCGAACAAGTTCCTCCCTGTTTGTTTAGGTAGTGCATCGTCGTAGTATTGTCCGTTCTGACGAGCACTAGTGAAGCTTTTATCCTGGGAAGGAAAGCCAGGAGGGCAAGATAGACTGCTCTCAGCTCTAGGAGGTTTATGTGCAACTTTCGCTCGGAAGATGACCACTTCCCGCTGATCTGAAGCTCCTGAAGGAAGGCTCCCCAACCTTCTAGAGACGCATCCGTGATTATCACTTGAGGAGAGGCTTCAGTTAGAAAAGGTAGGCCTCGAGAGAGATTTTGTGGATGAGTCCACCAGTTTAGAGAGGCGACCATCTGAGGAGTCACCTGTATGATGTCGTCGAAGGATCCGCTGATTTGAATCCACTGAGTGGAGAGAGCCTCTTGGAGAGGACGCATGCGGAGGCGACAGTAGGGTACCAGGAGAATGCAGGAGGACATCATTCCGAGGAGGGATTTGAATAGGCGCACTGAAAAGAGACTTTCTTTTCCTTATGCGCTCTGCTAATTGCCGGAGTTTTCGTTGCCGTTCCTGTGATGGGTAAGCTTTTTTCAGGACCGTATCCAGGACAGCTCCCAGAAATGTTATCCTCTGAGAAGGTTGCAGGACCGATTTGTCTGGGTTGAGGGTGAGACCCAATTTTCAGAAAAGCCGTAGACAGGCTCTGGAAGACTTCCTCGCGCTGTCGAGAGAGGGCGCCTTGACGAGCCAGTCGTCGAGATAAGGGAAGACTTGGTGATGCTGCTGCCTGAGGTATGCAGCCACTGGGGAAAGACACTTTGTGAATATGCGCGGAGCTGACTTGAGCCCGAAGGGCAGAACTCGAAACTGGTAGTGCCTGCCGGCCACGGCGAACCTCAGAAACTTTTTGTGTCTTTTGTGGATAGGAAAATGAAAATAGGCATCTTGGAGAGCCAAGGATACCCTGTAGTCTTTCGCATTGAGAAGCTGCAAGACTTCTTGAATGGTGACCATGCGAAACGATTGTTTCTTCAAGAATTTGTTTAGACTTCTCAAATCTAGAATTGGCCTCCATTTCTTTTCCTTTTTGCGCACCAAGAAGAATCGGGAGTAAAAACCTTGTCCTCTTTGATGAACAGGAACCCTTTCTATGGCTCCCTTCTGGATCATTGATGATATTTCCAGGAGTAAGAGGTGCAAATGTTTGTGAGCCATAGGTTGAGGAGGTGTCGGTGGAGGAGTTTGCACAAATTCTAGAGAATGTCCAAACTGTACCAGTTGGAGAACCCAACGATCTGTTGTGATTTGATTCCAATTTTGAAGATAGTGGGATATCTTTCCTCCTACTTTGGAGGGTGGAGATGTAACTGGGATCGGCGGTAGAGAGAAGTCATTGGCGTCGGGCGGAATCCTTCTGTCGTCCGGCCCTTCCGCGAAAGGAAGACTTGTTGTATGAAGTCTGTGTCTGTTGCCTTTGCTGAAATTGTGGCCTGTATTGTTGGTTAGAAGAGGAATAGGTAGGATACTTATACTGCTGGTAGCCTCCTCTGTAATAAGATTGCCCTCTACCCCTTGAGCCTCGAAAATGGGTTGTTTTATATTGAAGGGTACCCAAAGCTCTGGCTGTATCCGTATCTTTCTTGATCCCTTGGAGGGCTTCATCTATATGAGCTCCAAAAAGGAGTTGTCCATCATAGGGCATGTCAAGAATTTTGGTCTGGATTTCAGGCCTGAATGTTGTTGCCTTAAGCCATCCTTGGCGCCTTAGGTCCGCCGCCCCAGCCAGTTGGCGGAAACCAGTGGACGCGATGTCCATCGCACAGTCTATAATTTCAGAAGCCGATCTTTCGCCCTCTAGCAACACCTTTTTTGCTTCCTCTTTAGACTCCTGCGGCAGGGTCTCTAGGTAGGGTGCAATGTCTGACCACATCTGCCTGTTATAGCGTCCCAATAACGCCAATGAGTTAGACGCCCTTACAGTTAACGCCGACATGGATGAAAAACGTTTCCCAATATTGTCTAAGCGCCTGCCCTCTTTATCCGGAGGTGCTGACAGTGGGGCAGATGGGTTTTTTGATCTGCGTTGAGCTGCCTGAGTAATCACGGAATCAGGCTTTGGATGGGCTATAAGGCAGGCTGGAGCGTTGTCAGGAGCTCTATATTTTTTATCCAACCTTGGCAAGACTGGAGGAACTGTAGAAGGGTTTTGCATTATTTTTAAGCCTTGATCCCAGATATAATCTATGATAGGCATAGATCTAACAGATTTCTTGAAAGGTTCCTTGAATTCGTAAAAGAAACAGTCCTGTTGGTGAGAAGGCATTGGCAGTTGAAAATGTTGTGCTGCTCTTTCCAGGAGGTTGTGGAATCCTCCGATATCTTCTGGAGGCGAGTCTGCCTGAGGAGGTAAAGGCGACGCTGGAAGAGGGATAACATAGTCATCCCATTCGTCATGATGTGACTGGGTATCTTGAATTTCCCCTTCTTGTGGCTCATCCTCCTCGTCGTCCGTAGAGGGAGGAGGCGGCACAGGCAGTTCAATGGCAGGAGGCGGTGGAGGTGGAACTTGCGCCATCTGAGGTGGAGAGAGAACTGGAGCAGGAGACTGAGCAGAGGCAGGGAACCTCTTTTTGTAGTCTGAAATCATGAACTGCAGGTCAGAGACCAGGGCTGAAGGAAGACAAACCATCTGTGGCTGTTGATGATGGGTTTGTTCTTGATAGTACGCCTGTTCATCCAGATCTTGATCTTCATACTCAGAGTCCTCTTGATACTTCACATTGAGTTCAGAAGGACTTCTTGCAGCCCGGAACATACTGTCCTCGTCCGAATCATCATCTTCATCCAATAGATGAGAGGGAAGCAAAGATTGGACCCTACTGGGTGATGTCAGGGAAGGCGTCAGTCTCTGTTTGCTGAATTTCTGTTGAAAATATGCACTTTCTGTCTTAGATTTAGGTGTCGTCGACGAGGCCGTCGTCGGTATACTCGTCGACGAAGATTCATCAGGGCACCGCCGCTGATGAAGGAACTCTCGTCGACGACAAAGTCGTCATCGACGGAAGGGTCGTTGACGGTACACTCCTCGTCGACGTACGTACCATCGCCGACGAAGCACTCGTCGTCGAGCGAGCAGTCGACGCTATCTTCAACGTCGGCGAAGATTTCTTGATCTTGATCGTCGACGACAAAGGGGTATGTGCCGTCGACGAAGACGTCGTCGTCGACGAAAGAGATGCCGACGAGACTGAAATTGTGGAAACTGTCGTCGTCGACGAAGTCACTCCAGCAGCTGTATGAGGAGATCTTGTCGTCGTCAAAGCCATCGTCGACGAGATGGCAGTCGACGGGGTTGAGGAAGGCTTTTTAAAGGTGTGTTTCACCCTCGGCGAAGGGGTTAGAGGGTCTGAAGCTGTATTTTGCGATTTTTGAAGGGGAGGAGACTCTCTGGCTGGCAAATCCTTAATTTTTGAAGCCTCTGAAGACTTTTTGTGTGTCTTCTTTTGAGGTTGCTGCGAAGAAGGACCTGGAGAGACATCTCTGGGCCTTATCTGAGGTGTTTTAGAAGAGGATTTCGATGAGGTCTCACTCTCCTCAGAGGACAAGGGGTCTTCTTTGTCCTTAAGCCTCTGCAGCCAAGTCAAAAGCCTTCCCTCACGGTCTTTTAACGTTTTGGTAGAAAAGGTATGACATACCTTGCAGTCTTTAGGTGAGTGGTCCGGATAAAGACAGTAGAGGCAGTCTTTATGTTGGTCATCGACGTGTAACCTCTTCTTTTTGCAGGTACCACAGGGCCTAAAAAGGCCTTTTTTAGGAGTGTCTGTCATGAAGACAGCAAGGACTTCACTCAGACAAAGAGAATCCTGAAGAAAAATACCTTGTAATCCAAGAAATAAGGAAAACCTGAGCAGAGCTCAGTGGAGACTCCCTTAGCACGACGTGCGGTAGAAAATCTGAGGGACTAGAGCTCCTTCCAGGAAGGTTCCAGAGGGTGGTGACAGCTGATTGGTTGTTCTCTAGAGTTTGGTCCTTTTTACAAAAGGACCTGGATATGTTACTAATGTGAGGCCTTAGGCCTATTACTCTCTATGTCTTATGAGACATTACTTTATTTATGTACCGGGGACTCCCATCCCGACGACGGGGAAAGATTCAGGCATGTGAATCTATGAAAGATACCCTAATACTGGATAACCCATTATATACTGGTTATCTAAATACTTTTATTAAGACTGACAATAACAGGCCATAAACCATACATGCATCTTAATATTTATTACAATCGTTGAGGGATGAGCAGGCATAACGATCTACTCGAGGCTTCATCTCTCGTTAATCAAGCCCCTTTCACACATTGATAATAATTAACATATTACACACCTCCACTTATATACCGCATATAAATATGTACCCCTCCCCCTCCCATATAACAAACCTACATCAATCTTATGATAACTTACAGACATGGTAAGTTTCACTCTGGGGCTCTGGGTGACATTTAGACAGCAAATCCCACCAGTAATTCCACTTGACAAGGAGAATCCATCCCTCCTCAGGGATACTGGTACCTCCAATATCTGTGACTCCAGGTGGAATGAGGTGTGGACTTAGCAGTGCCACATTGGAAGATGTGTTTGCTTCACCTGAGAGCAGATAATGGCATGGAATTCACAAGGTAGAGTCAGCATATCTGAGCTTCCCAGTTGTTCTCCTCATGCTACTCCACAGTGGGACATCCATGCTCCACGTGTGACCAAGAGGGTGCTTGCTGCCTACCACATGTTTGTAATACAGATGAGAGATAGACTTCGAATTAGCAGTACTATGGGTAAACAACACAATTGCCTTTGTCTGGCAAATGTGTAAGGGCAACCACCATCAAATGAACCAGGTAAGATAGACATGGGGACCCACCATCAAATGAACCAGGTAAGATAGACAGATTTCTGGAGACAGTGTGAAAGGCTCTTGGGATTACTGTTCCTGACAAACCATGTATGACCCTCACTTTTACTATGTGATACCACAGTGTTATGGAATTGCTGATGGGGATCTAGATGTGTAATGGGGGAGTTGAATGGGGGTGTCCAGCCTTATTGGATATATGAATTGAGAATACAAATTTTATGTGTAGATATGAATTGAGAATGTGCATAATGTGTGGAAGTTCGCACAGCCCTTTAGATAGGTCACTCCACACTACCCACAGACCCCTCATCACCACATCCAAAACTGCCTTCTACCAGCTTTTCATCAACAGAAGTAAAACACACTTCTAAGCTATCAAGCTCTGCATAAATCATCTCCCTAAACCTCCAATGCCACAATCTGTCGACAAATGTTATACCATCAATCACTTCTTCAGCAAAAAGATGAAATTAGATCCCATCATAGAACAGGCATCCACTTTATTGCTGACAACCCACCACTACACCCACAATTGGACAGTTTCAGCCCCCTCTGGCTTCTCAAACTCAAGCTTCGCTATATGAACCCCAAGCTGACACTGAAAAAGAACTTAGATACAGCCTCAACATAGAACTCACATTATGTTTTGTTAAGTTATGTGTATCTGTATGGCGCACAACTTACCCGGGAGGGTGTCCTGACGTTGAAGCAGGAGTTGTATGAGCCGAGAAAGGGTTGAGGCTAGGTGAATGGATGGGTCTTCAGTTTCTTGCGAAATTCAAGAACTAAAGAGGAGGTTCTGATGTGCGTGGGGCAGGTCTTTCCAGGCTTTAGGAGCGGGCACGACCACCGGATCTGGTTCTGCGTTTGCGTGGGGTATGTGCAAGTAGGAGTCAGGCTGAGTGGAGGTGTCTGGTATGTTTATGGTAGTCTATGCTGCTGTTGAGGCACATGGGGCCAATGTTGTGTAAGGCTTTGTATGAGTGTGTGAGGAGTTTGAAGAGTGTTCATTTGTGCACTGGGAGTCAGTGGAGCTTTTTGAGATGTGTGGTGATGTGAGGGTTGGGTGAAAGGTTGAGGGTGAACCTGGTGGCAGACTTTTGCATGGTCTAGAAAGTCTTCTGGTCAGTTGAGCGTTAATTCCCGCATAGAGTGTGTCACCATGTTGCAGTTTGCTGGTAATGAGGCCTTGGGAGAGGGTTCTGTGAGTGATGGGGGGAACCATTTCAAGACCTTCTTGAGCATCCTGAGAGTGTGGAAGCAGGAGACACAGGCTGCATTCACTTGACCAGTCATGCTGAAGATTGCTACTTTCAACTTGTCTGTGTTGAGTTTCAGGCAGCCGGTGTTCATCCATCTGATGACTTCGGTCATGCAGGTGGAGTAATTAGTTCCGGTGTTTGGCATCTTGTCAGAGAAGGAGAGTTTGAGTTGGGTGTCGTAAGCATAGGATATGATATTAATTCTATGGGCGTAGATGATGGTGGCGAGTGGGGTCATTAATGGAACACCTCACCAGATCTCCTCCTGATCAATTTATATATTTTTCTCCCAGAAGACGATTCTAGAACAACTGTTCAAGCCCTGGCCCTCTCTCACTTGATTAGAGGCAACGCTCTGCTACACAATCTCCCAGACTCATCTTTGACACCACCACAAGGCATCCTAAGAGCTTGAGCACTTGTCATCAAAGGCACACTAACCACATCATCCACATGCTGAAAGAATTTCAACTGCTTCCCCTCCAAACAGGTATTTTCTTCCAGACCAGCTCCATCATCTACAAAGTTATCAGAAATGATATACCAACATACCTGGCCAAGAAACAAACCACTTGAGACAGACAGCACGAGAAGCCATAACATTGCCATGCTGATAACAAAGAGATGCAAGAAGGAAAGGAACTCAAGGAAGGTCTTCACTAGCTTTGCACCAGGATTGGAACAATTTCACCCCATACATCATAACTGCTAAATTCCTTTTGTAATTTATAAAGAAACTATAGAGACTTGATTTCAAGAAGCATTACCGCCACCGTGTACAGTTTACCTGCCACTCGCAGGAGAGCGGACGCAATGTGTAGCATCAAGCACCGAGCCAAGGCGCATGGCCCAGGTGTGAGCCGTGCAGCCGGAGCAAGGAGGTGCGCCAGCTCTCTGAAGGATCTTTTGGAAGTTCCAAAAGTTGGGAACCTGCAGCCTCAGGCATTGTCACCTGAACACGGGAGGAGCTGGGAGGAGCCGGTGTCGCAGAACAGGAAGCCTTGCGGTAGTAAGGCAGCACGGCAGAGGCCCAGCTGACCTGTAGAGCCCGGCCCTTGGAAGCAGTCCGGGTGCGCGTCCCTGCGTCCTGCATGGTGTCCTCGCTGCCTCCTCCTGACATGGCTGTGGGTGCAGCCCTATACTGTGCTCCCGCCACTTGCGAGTTCGCTGGTGACACCCTCCTCTCATTGTGTAGGCAATGGGAGTTGAGGGGTGTTCTTGCAGTGGGAGGGGGCGACATGGGTGGGCATTACACCGGTGTGGGAGGGGGTCAGGGGGTCGGTCTTGTCGTGGCTGGTTGCAGCTTGTGGGGAGGGATTCAGCCTTTATTTGGGTGTGATTTTGGTCACATAGTCATCCAGAGGCGACAAAGGGAGCGCATAGGAACCTAGGAGAGCTGGACACTGTGGAGTCTTGGGCCTCATAAGCCGGGAAAGTGTCTGGAGCACCTTTCGAGGGAGTCTCTATACCAGCCAATATACCACTATACCAGCCAATTTGAGGTATAGGGCGGAACATGTCTTCTCAATATCAGGCTTCCTCTGTCGGTTAGGTGTTTCGGTCTCCAGGGTTACCGACTTGAGGAAAAGTAGGCTCTTGATTTCCCAGATTGGCTCATGTCCACGGCTCAACATCGACTCTACTAACGGCAGCCCATTCAACCGGAAAGGATGATGGCCAAAAAACTGAGGTCAGGTCGTACATTAACCACCAGACAGTGGACCAAGCCAATCTGCTGAGGAATAGAGCTCTCCATCTAGCCATACTTAAAGGGGGTGGCACAATACCTGCTTTCTTTCAGAAACTACCTGATGATAACCCCTCCATTATAGGTGCTGCACAGTCAATACCTCTGGAGGAGGCAAAGGAAGAGGTCAGCCAATCCACAGGTGGTAGTGCAGCTGGCTGCTCCCATTTCACTACGCCCTCAATTACTAGCGCCATCTATGGCCAGGTCAGTTTGTCGTTCTCTATGGGAACGGCCCTCTTTATGCTCAGTGTCAGGGGGAGTGGATAATGAAGTTTCGCCTGTTCTCTTGGCATCTCAGCCCTCATTAAGTTTGGATTATACTCTCCCTGAGATCTCATTATTTAAACCGGTGTCGCTGACCTTAGATGGGAGTGGGAAGCACCGCCTGAAACGCTAAAGCAGCAGAAACAATCTATGGCCCTGTTCTTGAGTACACCCAGCATTATAACATCAGATCAGACTAATCTTTCAGCTATTGCTCAATCTTCTAGTGAATACCTCAGCAGATTATGTATGCTTCTCCACATCCCTGCAGAGTATGGAACGTATTTTGCCATCCATTCTGTCCTTACAGGAAAAGAACAATGACAGTTCAGATCACATATTAGATATTTTATCGGTTATATCGAAGAATTTACCTGTAAATTTAACCTGGGAAGATAATAAGCCCAATGCAAAGAGCTCCGTAACTTGTACAGCGGACAGGAGTACCTAGGATCTTTCCGTACAGACAGGAAACAATATGTGATCAATTTCTTGTCTTGAGTGACATTGAAGCAGTCTTCATGGAAGAAGGGCCATCAGGCAAAGAAGGTACAAATAACGGACTAGACCCCTCTGGCTCTGCCCAGGCCTTAGGGGAACCAAGTGAAGTCTTTCCGATCTTTAACAGAGTCCCCAGGATAAAGCCTGAAGTCACCACTCAAGAGCTATGCCCTCAGCCGGGAAGGGGAATAATACATAATAAACAAACAAAAAAACACCAAACATAGGGCAAAAAGGAATGTGAGAAGAACAACCAGGAGAAAAGCAAGAAAGATTTAATTTTAAGAGGCGCCATGACATCTGAGAAATCTATAGTGCCGCATGCTAATTCTACTGAACCCGCTTCTGTTTCTCTGGGTCTGGCACCTCTTGATATAGCTGCAATTTCATTCGAGCCCGTAGGGTTGGACACAAGGGTGATTTTCAGACCCAACCAGGTCGATCATGTCGATCCCTTGGCGACTCAGGAAGAGGGGATTCCCCTTGTGAGAGATGAAGTGGGGAAAGTTAGATTGGAGGATGTCACTTGGTGGGGGCTAAAACCCACCACTAATCCCCACTATGACACCGTTTGGGTTCTCCAATTTGTGGATATTTTTGCGGACTCTGAGGCAGAAGGGATATTTAACAGATCCTGTATTTTATCTCGTCTTCACTCGATTCCACAGCTTGCGAAAATTTCCTTAAATGATATCTTACTGATCGTCCAGCCTAAACCCAGTGACTCATCTGCTGCATGGCCACATGTATGGGTTCACTCTTACTCCAGGGTGGTGGCTGATGAAGTTCTGAAATCATTGGACAAGCATGGGCAGTCAGGCTTCGATGTTTATGCTATATATATATTCAGCAAAAACAACAGTTGATGGACAGAATGCAGAACAATGTCATACATTCACCCCAGTACAGAGATCTGGGCCTAAATCCATCGTTTGTTTGCTCACCATGCCATTCCAGTTTGGACTGTTCCCATGGGGCACAGGGTCAAGACTGATTTGCATATGGCTGGGTCCAAACTAGGGTGGCGTAGTGGGTAAAAGAACGATGGATTTAACCCAGATCTTTTGACGGGGGAGAATGTTTGCATTGTCAGCATTCCGTCCATCATTTGTTTGCTGTAACACTTTTCGCCCTAAGTGGGATGGGTATGCCCAGACGTGGGTCCCTTGCTCACTATGCCACTGGATTCAAGCTAGCCTGGCTGACGAAGGGTGACATATCCTGAAACCGGTCCCAAGATGCTTGTTTCCGGTCCAGGGAGGACCTGGCCTGGCAGTTCGGTCTGGACTGTTCCCATGGGGCACAGGGTCAAGACTGATTTGCATATGGCTGGGTCCAAACTGGGGTGGCGTAGGGGGCAAAAGAACGATGGATTTAACCCAGATCTTTTGACTGGGGGAGAATGTTTGCATTGTCAGCATTCCAACCATCATTTGTTTGCTGTAACATATATATATATATTCAGCAGCAGGCTTTCCCATTATCTCAGCTAAGGGCTGTTAGGAGTCATGGGGACAGGTCAGGGTCTTGTCCCCCTTTTCTCAATCAAGGTCCCCCGCCTCTGGCCGATGGAGGCCAGTTGGGAGTAGGCTGGGGAAAGATCATTGTAATGAAGACGGATAAGGGCAGGAAAATCTTTACTAACGGGCTGGAGACGACTCCAGAGAAGAGTGGATCTGCATGGATTGCGGGGACAATCAATTCAAAGAGGGAGTTCTCAAAACCCCTTTTTTATAGATCCTGATGCCACCGGGGTCAATTTCCTGTCCTGGAATATAGCTGGGCTGAAAAGGAACCTGGAGTCGCTTCTGCGGGTCATTGAGGACAACAAAGTAGTGATCGCTGCCATTCAAGAAACCTGGGAAACAGAGGACTGGGTGTTGCCTATCTTGTTTTTAGTCTAAAAGCAGTTAAGGGGCAATTTAGGCAACCCGCGGGGGATCTATCCTTCTTGGTATCTGTTGAGCATGATGTTGTAGCGTCTGTCCTTCCTAAAGATTGTACACATTTTCTAGTATTAGCTGTATCCGGGCTTCCCTCTGCCATGACATGTAGGGGGGATCAAGTGGGATGCCATGATTTAATTCTTATTAATACATACTTTTCTGCGTAACTTGGCAAAAATATTCTATTCAAGGAATTGGCACTCCTGTTGGATCAGCCTCAATTGTTATTTCCTTATGTGCCTATTTTCTTGATGGGTGACCTAAATATAAAAATTCCTTCTATGCAGCCGAGGGATGCTATCCAAAGGGACAAAGAAATCGCATTGAATATTTCCGGCCAGGTCTTGGGGAGTCAGAGAGGGGAGAGGTCCGGTCTGCATCTCGAGATACTACTTAATAGTCTTAACATGACTATAACAAGTGGTAGATGCCCAGGAGATCAGTCGGCTCAGTCATTTGACAATGGGAGGGTAACGTCTCTGATTGATTATGCAATTATATCTTCAGAGCATTATGGGATGGAGAAGGACTTTTTTGTAGGTGATCTTGGTGGTCGCGACCACAAGCCTCTTATTTTTTCCCTAGCCAGGGTGGCTAAGCCAAGAGATATGTGGCCCAACAGTCTGTCCCCGTACTTTAAAAATGAGCGTAGAATTGTGTGGTCTGCCAAATTAAAATGCCATATCATGCAAGGCATGATGGGGTTGCTAAGTGCACAAATCTACTCACCCTCACACCACACAGTTAAGTCTTTTAAAAAATGTATTTCCTCTAGAAGGGATATGGCAGCCGTTTGGCTGGAAAGGAGAAGGATTAGAAAGGACTTTTTGAGTTCAGAAAAGTCACGGGCTAAAGTAGCGCTTAATAAAAAATATAAGGCAGACGTTCAGAATAGGTGTGGAATATAGGGATTGTCTGAAAACACAACATAGGAAAGCCTTTAGGAAAGAAATGCGGCAAATCAGGTGGAGGGAAAAAGAGAGCCTATGGAAAAGGCAATTTTCTCCCTGTGCACTGGTAACCTAAAGGGCTTTTGGCGCATTTCTAATAACATACTTGGCTTGCTACGCAGATTACAGCAGTTCCAATCCCTGAAGAAACTTGGGTTATTTACATTGTGGAACTGTATAAACTCAAAGTTGATGCTGCGGGTATCTCAAGTATGTCACAGGCGAGTTTGCAGGTCAAGGAGGAGGAAGACAGCATCCTGCTCCCCACAGTTAGTGGTATTGAAGCAGTGATTAAAGGCTTGAAAAGCTCAAGGGTGCAAGGCCCAGATGGCATGTCTTTTAACATTATTAAACTTAACCCCCACCTCTGGGCACAGACCCTAGCACCGCTATCTAGAAAAATAATTGGGGAGGGGGGCAAAACTTGCCAGAAAACTGGAAAGGGAGCATTAGGGTTCCTTTATTTAAAAAGGGTGATAGGGCATTGCCATTCAATTATTGTGTAATTACCCTTTTGGACATCCTGAGTAAAATCTATGTGAGGCATTTGTAGGGTCTATTAGAAGACTGGGTGAGTGTTGCTAGAATTCTACTTTTGACCCAAACGGGCTTTCGGAAAGGGTATTTAACTATGGATGGCTGGGTGATATTAAAACTGTTGGTGGAGGATTATGCCCTCAAACGGAAACAGACCCTTTACGTGTCTTACAACGACTTGTCAACTGCGTTTGACACCATAAATAGATCTCTTTTATGGGAAAAGAGGGCCAGATGGACCTGCCCAATGGGGCTTTTGAAGCGGATAGCCCAATTGCATGAGGGCTCATGGACCAGAGTGGAACTTGGGGGTGATGGGCCTTGTCCAAAAAGGTCAGCACCCCAAACGGTTAAGACAAGACTCTATTTTGGTTGCACTCTTGTTTTCAATTTACATAGCGGATGCCCTGATAGGCCTAAGTCAGGACCTTTCCTCCTAAGTTGGGGTCGGAATCTATATCCGCATTGTTCTATGCGGATGACATGGTGTTATTAGATCTTATGCCGGTCGTGCTGCAGCGGAACCTTGACGCTTTCTCACATTATTGCAATGGAAATGATCTAAAGAAATACAGTCAAAACTAAGGTCAAGGTTTTTTCAAAAGGTAAGAGGCGACCCCTAAGGTTTAGGTGGTGGCTCAATGGTGCTCAAGTGGAGGTGGTTAAAGAAAATCATTTTATTAATTTTCCAAGTCCTCAAAGCCATATTTCAATAAAGTCATACCAGATTTTTCTCAATGCACATTAAGGATACAACTAAAAATACAGGAGTGGCCCATGCAGTTAAGAGAGGTGGGGGGTATAGGGGTGGGGGGAGAAGGACTCGACAGCCGACGAGGGAAAATTAAATAAATATTTTAGTTCCTCTCGTCGTCATCTGTCGAACCCCCCCCCCCCCTCCCACCCCCACCACTCTTACCTGCACGGGCCGCTCCTGCAAATAGACATGAATGCGGGTTCTTCTAGTCAGATGGAATTTAGGCTGGGATTTTTAGTCGGTGGAGGCTTTCTTAACCCACAACAGAGTGAATGATATGGGCTACTCTTATGCATTAGGTAATATTAACACCCAATTGAATGTTATATTGTGCCATACATTCTACATTAGTTCTTAAAGGCATGAAAAATTATTACACATGAATTAGTAGTATTGACACCCGACCGAATGCTATGTTGTGCTATTTATTCTCTATTTGTTTTTTTCCGAAGGCGTGGCTACTTATAACACATTGGTTAGTAGTTTTACCACAGATCTAATATTATGTAATGTCATATATTCTCTATTAGTTCTCAAAGGCGTGATTAGTTACAGCGCATGAAGTAGTAGTATGGAAAGACATTAATTTGTCTATCAGATTATCAGTGCTAATGTTTACTCAAAGATCTGAAGTATTTGCCTTGTTAAGTGTTGATAAAAACCAGATATGAAATACATGTCAACCAAGCTGAAATGGTTTAGACAATTGTTTCTGGTTAACAGGGTATGCATGCCAGTGATGTATGTTCAGCTGATGAGTGAATGATATGTGCTACTCTTATGCAGAACAGGATGTTCTATGGCAAACACGACTATGAAGATCAGTAAGTCTCGATAGATTAGGGTGGATTAGTGGGCTCAAGTGCCCTACCCTCACAAAACTGAGAGGATCATACCATAACTGCCATACACATCTTTCCCTACTTTATATTTTCAGTCTCAATATTAATTTCCTACCTTCCTTATCTGCCCTTCCCCCTATTCTTCCTTTACACTCTCCCTACCTGTTCTCCCAGACACAATTTATGTATTAGACATCTGAACACACCTACCATCAGCAGCACTCATTTGGTCAACCACTAGGCTGGCCTGCAGGTGAGTCTAAGAGGCTGAGAGAGAGCCATAGGACTTCACCACCAGCCCATACCAGCCCTCTTCCCATTTCACCTCAGCCCGGGTGTCAAAGCAAATGGCGGAGAGGAGAAGGATGTCTTTCCTGTTTGGGCCTGTTAAGGCCTAGGGCCCGAAATGTTGCCTGTTTCTGTAACTATATAAATTAACCAGGAAACATCTACAACAACTAACATTTACACAGGCTCTCAAAAGCACCCACCTAAGACTCCCTGCAAATAAGGTCACTCAACCAATGCTCACTCATCAACCGGTATCCATCTCTACGGACCACTTCTACATACCCTTCTACACCTACATCCACACAAGGGCCTTCCTCGCTTCTACACAAACGCCAACTGTATGCTAAGCCCTATTCGAGAACACCTATCCCCACTATGCCACTACCCCCACACTATGCATATCCATATGTCCCTCAATCTCGTACACCCTCTCCCTTTGCCCCCTAAACCCTTAGCTACCCGTTGCCAACCCCACATATTGTTGTGTGCATTAGTCTGAACCCTAGTGCACATATTAGACTTATGTTTCTGTTTTGTTTTAGCAATATGAACGCTATAGACATTTCTTTCTCTGTCTAAGACTGGAATATGGTCTTTCCTAGTGTATACAAATTGTTATCTTTGCTATGAAGGGCTCCACCATCCCATCATGGGCCTGCCTCTCGGTAGACTAAAAACTGCAAAATTAAAACTAAAATATCCCCTTCATAAAAGCACCCGTTTATTTAGGGAGATGTGCTTTTGGGAGAATGCCACTCTAGCTTAAAAGGAATGGAGCCCTCGGTTGCGGACAGCTCGAAAAGTCACTTAAGGGATTTGGAGGAATCTGCAAATGGTTTGATGCATTTTATTTTCAAGAAATTGTGGGTACAGGGATTAGAGGTTTGTAAAATGAGTGTATCAGGCTTCATTTCGCCCACTCAGTCTTCAAATTAGGGCATGTCTCTATGACCACTAGTACCTTTCTCCACCTTTTATTTCTTTTAACAACAACCCAGAAGAGTGTCTGAGAAAGAGTGCAAACCAGAAGGTATGTTTTATTAGTTGTGGGAGAAAGGGATGGTTGTGTCCCTTAAGGACTTACTTTCTCTAGTGCTCTCCGTGCGAAGAAATCTTTAGGATTGCTGTTTTGATTGCATCCTCTGTTGCAAGAGCTAAATAGGTGTGACTCATTCTGATCAGTAATTTACAAGTTGGCAAAGTTATCGCCAAACCTGCCTGGGCAAACACTGCTGGAAACCTGTTTGGTTGTTCTGTGAAAAGAAAGAACAATATTTTTCTTGACTCTACCAGCTGAGATGAATTGGATGTGCACAGAACGAGGTATAGAAAGGCCAGAAAAGTGTTGATGCTGGTGTGGAATTCAAGGCAAAATATGTAAAGTCACTTACAGGGCATGACCTTACCCCATTTCCTTGGCCCTGCTCCATGTGTTGACATTACGAGCACCCAGTGGTTGCATGATACTATATCGAGGTCGGTAATACCCAGTGCTTAATTTGAGGCGGTGTTTTCCAATGCTCAGCACCAGCACTTAATCACCAACACCAGCACTTTTCATGAGCACCAGTTAAGGACACATTCATTTACAGGGAGATTAAGTGATTTGCCCAGAATCACAGGATGTTGAACTGATGCAGAGACTCGAGCCTGGTTCCCCAGCTCTGAAGCCAGCGGCTGTGGCCATTACGCTACATTCTCTTCCCACTTCAGGGTTAGTAGTTGGTTCTGTTTTAGGCGGCGCTAACAGGAGAATTGGACTGGTGTAAGCTGTCTCCTGACGAGAGCCCCGGCACTTATTTTTTTACAAATTAACCACTGGTAATACTGACTTGCTCAAATGTAACATCCACTATACCCCTACATCTACATTGTCATGGAAAGTATACACTTACTGTTCGTAACTTCACATCAACTTACTCAGACATATCATGCTATGTATGGCACTGATTAACGCTTTGAATCAATATTTTTGTCATGCAATACAACGCAGCACATGCAATATAGTCTGGGTATACCCACTGAGTGATCCAGGTGAGGAAATCTTACTATGTGATGCTTGGAAGACAACTTTGTGCAAGTTTTCCTCATGCTTCTGCACTAAAGACTTCCCTCCTGCAGAGTTTCTCGCCCATTGGCTCCTTGCTTCCACACTCCAAGTCCTAGAGTTCTACAAGGGAAGTGCCAATTATTGCCTTAGATTCATTAACAAATTCATGGAGCTATTGAGCGCCAAAATTTACTTTGGCCACATAAAGAAATGTGTTTGCGAGGGAAAAATCCTATTGGTGATTTTTAGAACGAGGACTGGGAGAATTTTTGTAAGTAAAGGAATACCTCCAGTTTAGTGACATTCCTGCAATGGCAACTTGAGGATTATGGGTGGGTTTGTAGGTGCCCATATTAATACCTGTGAGGTTCTGGGTAGGCGCATACAACTTGAAGGTCAAGGCTCACCCTTGAATGATACTGTCATGGGCAGGAAAAGTGCATCTTCAGAATTTGAATGGGCTGGTAACACACCTGTGTGTCAGGGATGGGTACGGGAAATATTTTCTCAGTAATTAAGCAATTAAAAGGAAATAAATATGCATATTCTGCCCAGTTGATTTCTCATGGTATTTCTGTGTACGTCTGGAATTATTTGAGAATTTCAAAAAGTTAGGAAATCCCTTCAAACATAGGAATATTTCTCCAGGAGAAAAGGTTAGCCTTTTCGACCTAACATTTGTGAATCAGGCAGCTCCCTTCTTATGATGGTCTTAGGTCATTGTTTTCTTCAGCGATTCTTCCTTCCCTACTTTCCCGTTATTTCGACCCACAGCCATGGTTTCTTTGAGCCATCATCAGCATCCCTGATATTAAGGTCACTAATATGATTCACTTCACCTTCCAAGTAAATACGGTGAATTTTCCGGTTGTCGCCCTAGGTTTTATTGGTGCCAAATTCAATATCTGGCATTACACAGCATATCAATAAGTTAGCATAGGGAATTACATATCAGATTACTTCTCTTCGTTCAAATCTAGAAAAGGCAATCTTATCACATTACATTCTGAACTTGTGTAACTTTGGACCTCAACACTACCAACACAACTTCCCCCTTTCCTTTCTTTTCTGACTCCCCTCTGCCATGCTTCGTATGCTGCATGGTGTCAGAATTGAAGCAGGTCTGAAGCCTGTTACTCATGTGTTGAAGCCACCTACTCTGCATGAGAGTACATAAATAGGTTAATCTGATGCAGTGATATGAAGAAAGGGAATTCTATCCTCAAAACGTTTGCAATTTCAGTGACATCTCCGCTAATCTAACACAATTGGAGAAATGTCTTAAAAAGGATCTAAGCCACAAACTCAGCCATCATCTGGTTAGACAAAGCAATAACCTCAGTCTTGCCATGGTGTAATTTTCGACACATATGGTCATTCATGATTTACTTTATATGCTGCACTAACCCAATTCACATAAAACTATACAATGTGAAAGATGTATATCTGATTTCATAGGAAAATTACTTCATGAAATACCAATTCGGGGAAACCATTTCACCTTAACTATATAATCAAAATTTTCGAAATAAATGGCATTTACCATTTGGTGGAGACCAACTATAGAATGTATTTGTTTGATGTTTTTATTCTGAAAGGTAGCCTTAGATACCCTTTTACAGTCACCCCAAACCTTCCCACATTTTGTCACTATGTAATTTTTAACGGTATTGTGGGAGGTTCACATCAAACCTCCTTTCGTTCTTATTGCCGTGTACTGCCCTCCCAGATCCTTCTCTCACCCTCTTCCTTCTTCTCTTTACTCATTTTAAAAATAAGCCTCCCCCGCCCCCCAACTCCGGACCCATGCTCCTCCCTTTTTAAATAATTGATGTGGCGACCTCCTTGCATACACTCATTTCTCCTCTTAAACCCTTTCCTACCATGCCTCCATCTACGTTGTTGCCTTAACTCTTTTTTGCTTTAATATTAAAAACTAGGCCCCTAACTGGGATTCAATAGGGCATCCACAATGTTTTATCTGTTTGAATGCGGTTCGGTGGCAGGGTGTCTATTATTTTCAAAGAAACTGATTTCTATTAATCGGTTTTTAATTAAATGAGTTTTTGATCATTTGGGTTCTTAAAAATAGTTTTTTATTGTTTTCTTTTCTATGTTTTTACATGTTATGGACTGTGTTTTATCAGCATAATGGTGTAAACCGCACTCCAAGTCAAAAGATGAGATCACTCATATGCCCTATTTACATCCTGCAAAAGAAACAATTGATGGACGGAATGCTGGACAATGCAAACATTCACCCCCAGTCACAAGGATCTGAGTTTAATCCATCATTTTTTTGCTCACCACACCACCCCAGTTTGGACCCAGCCATATGCAAATCAGTCTTGACCCAGTTCCATATGGGAACAGTGCAGCCCGACGATGCTTGTTTCCGGTCCAGGGAGGACCTGGCTTGGCAGTTCGGGCTGGACTGTTCCCATAAGGTCCCAATGAAGACGCGGTCCAATGGAATCCAGAAGAGAACCCATGGCTACCAGCTCAGGTGGTCTTCAGGTTTTAAGAGCAGAACCTCCTCTCCAACAATATTCCACCGCTATCGCATCAGAAACACAATTAGAACTGGCCTGCCTTAGGTTTAATGATGGGGTGATTCTAGGGCACAGGACAGACCCCTTATATTAAATTATCCGGGCCTCTATTTAGTGCTTCATGCGTATATTTCACTATTTCTGTGCTCCCAAGTAGTCACTATTACAGACATAAAAATAAAACATTCAAAGACACATATGGCATCACTGCCACCACAAACATGTGGAGAGGACCTTTGCAGTTACAGTACATTCCTACCATTATTATCTTAGTTATCAAAAGGACCTTGTGAAATTAGCTGTCTGTACATCAGTACAGAACCACACAATGTTAAAAAGCTTTTTCAATGAGGTTGGACTGTTTTACTACCATGGCCGGCGCTTCCATTGGGTAAGGTAAGGAAGCAGCGTTAAAACATAGTGGTTGTTAAAAATTACTTCAGAAGAATATCTGGGGAGCACAGAAGCAGAGAAACCGTTATTTTACCTGGAGTTTTGAAAATCCTTGCACCGTTCCAGACTGCTACTCTTTACCATGGCTAAGATTACATGTTCTTGCTTCATGAGCTGGGGTTATTGATCATGGGCTTGGTCACTGCTTAGGCATATCTGAATAAACATGGGCACAGAATGGTTTCCCAACATTAGACTATTATGAAGCACAGACTGTTGCATTTTTGCCTAAAAATTCTGTGAAGATATCCATTTAAAGGACTAAGAAGCTTGCAATGGATTATTATTGCATCAATTTTCTCTTGCTGGTAGTGATTAGACCGTGCAGACGTGGCCCACAGTAGGATCACACACTTTTAATTTAAAATTGGAATATACACAGCTTGTGTGCATGGTTACCGCGCCCAAGAGGATTTTATCTAGCTCGTGAGAAACAGCTAAAAAATGACTCAATACATTTTGGGAAGAGTAATGGAAGGCTTCAGTTACAGGTTAGCCTGAGTGTAGGGTTCATCAGGGCAGCGAAGAGGTTACTCAATCGGTAACTCTCATGTTCAATACGGGTTTCCTCAAAAGCCTGAAGAATTGAAATATAGTGATTCAGACTGCCCCAGATGGGCTGGAGGAACTGTAGCCGATTACAACTCTAGTCTAATGTAATCATATAGGACTATGTTATACATTAAAGTAAACTCTGCCCAGATAGCAGGGTCCAGTTATTGCATTTACTTTGTGTAAAAGGCTTCCTTAAGCGCCAAGCAAGCCTATAAGATTCAACCCGCTGGATAACAAAAGAGATTTACCATACATATACAATATGCACAAGTCCATATAGCAATGTAAAGCAAAAAAAATAAAGTTTTGAAACCCTGTCAAAAGTTCATTAGGTACTGCTCACTACTGCAGGCAACCAACCAGTGCCAGTTCCACACTTCAGTGGCCAGACCAGTGAACGACATTTCTGAATTTGATCTTAATGCTAATGTAGAAAATGGATGTAACGCTGCTTTACGTGAAATATTTAAAGCACATAGGGTAAAACATGGACCGGATGAGGAGTCAGTGTAGAATGTACATATCAGAGGCCCAGTGGAGCACCGCCATGTCCACGCCACTGTGCACGCTCCGCGCCCTGGATTATCCCCTTTACACACAGGCTCCAGCACCTCAGCACTTTCCATTCATCCCTAATCCACTTGCAGATATTTCGACGTGCAGGACGGGACAACTGGAGCATGAGGAGGACAGCTGACCTCTGGAGGCCTAGGGCTTAGCCAGGGGGCTCACAGGCACCAGGAAGCTGCAATGTAAGAAGGAACAACGCGCCATGTGCCCTGTGTTGAAAGGTAACGATTACAGGGAAGTAAAGCACTTCTTGGCCAGAACTAACAGCATTTTTTTTTTTTATCTTCGAGCAGAAACCGACACAACGAAAAACTATGCACCCTGCCTTCTTCCTGAGGGGCAAGGTGCAGCGTGCTAGAAAGCATCAGCTAGAACAGTGCTGACTACAGGGCCATTAATTCCATTCCATTACTGACTTGCACAAACATTCCAGCTGACTGGGAAGTTAAAATAAGAACACAGAAATACAAGTGTAGGCAGATTCTCGCCCTACTTCACCTTTACAATAGGTTTGCATTTTAGAAGTGTTTTATCAATAAGCAAGCAGTGCCTTTCTCCTCCTTATTTTCAGTTCTTACTTCTTGTTTTAAATGTTCTCTATTGTTTGGAGGCACATCACATTAGTATATACCATTATTCATTGGTAGCACGGCCTTCTTCAGGGCATAAAAAATAAATCCCAAAACAACTGGGGCGCCGCCACAAAAGAAAGCGCCTACTAGCATGAATAATATAGTTTATGTCTACAATTAGGCTAGACTCCTTTGAGGAAAAGAATAGGTTCAAGGACTGGGCGAAGCCAGCCAGGGAAAGAGCGGAAACTATAATAAGCCCTGGGAAAAATGTTTAAACCAGCCCGGCACTGCAGAACGGTGAGATTAGAATGGCGCAATAGGGATCATGGTGGCCTGTCCCCTAGTCTCCAGCCCCTCTGTCAACTGACCCAAGTAGGGGGCTTCCGTAGGGAGCTAAGCTGAGCAATAATCAGATTCTACCTTCAATTTATTTCCATTATTTTGCATACTGGGTTGCTCTTGATGTGCACCCATGTTGTGACTGCTAACTGCTATACTATCTGCCAAGGGTGGGTAAGAGCTGACACCAATGAAAGGCCTATGCTAAAACAGGGCAAGCAGTTCCCTTGTGGCGTACAGATCTACACGAGGTGGCAGACCCGCCAACAGTTTTCATGATGATGTGAACCTGACTAAAGTGCTGCCCTTTAAACCCTCACCCACTCTCGGATCAGCATACCAGCTAACAAGAATAAACTTTATGTAAAACATCAATACCATCCTTCAGAGTTATTAGGATCATGCCCACCGCCATTGTTTCTATATTGGAATCCACAACTGTCTTCTCAACTTGACCGCCAAGTCAATTTTCTAGTTTGTCAAGAAAAAGTGGGACGGACCAGAGGGGTTAGGCTTGGAGCTCTCACAAACATATTAGTTCCTCCTATGGGTTTACGAATCCAACAGAATGCCATTGAGAGATGTGGAATAACAGGAAGGAACATGGAGGCAAAAGGAGCAGAGTGGGTGTACCGGCCGAAGAGACATGCGGTGTTCACCGACCGCAGTCCTAAGCTGGCGGAAGAAAACATCTTCTTCCCAAGATGGTCTAGCTTCTTGGATTCCCTATGTGGGGGAGCAGTAGGAAACGCGCCTTTGGATGTTGAGGCTTGGACCACCAAGCTCTCGGGGGTAGAGTGTTGGGAGAGGAAAATTGGGTCGCCCAGGGCCGGGGCGGTGGCGTAGGGCAATCATCCTATCCACAGGAGCCCCTGTGCTGGGCTTGGACCAAGTGGCCAGAAGGATGTCTGTAAGGGCCTCATTGAACAGCAGCAGGGGCTTCGAAGAGGCCGCTGTTGGCTGAAGCACCTCAGTCAGGAGGTTAGTCCTGACTGCCACCGTAGGAATCTCAAGGCCCAAGGCCTCAGCCGCCCTACGCAACACCACAGCGTAGGAGGCTCCCTCCTCCGTGGCCACAGTAGGGGGAGAAAGCATACCAAGGTGTGGGGAGGTATCCAGACCACTGGCCTCACCCAACTCCTCTCTCCAGTCCGGCTCCTCAAGCTGGTCTGCCAGAGGATTAACAGACCCCCTCCCAGTCCTCCTGACCCTCCTCTGGCTGCCATTCAGGGCGATAAGGAACGCCAGGGTAGAATAGTGGTACACAAGTACTGGTCGGCGCCGGTAACGGTGTCAGTCGACGCCGGTCCGTGTCAGTGTCCAAGTCGAGGGGGAGGCCGGGGTCGAGGCCGGGCGGGGACACAACCGGCGTCGGAGGTGGCGTCAGAGGAATCGGTGCCGGGGGAGGTGTCGTGAGGTCGACCGGCACCGATCCGGATCCAGGCCTTGATCCCTGCGGCGCCGAGGCCGGAGCCGCCGGCATCGAAGGCCTAGAGCCCCCAGACGAGTCAGTCAGGCTGCCCATAGATGGAGTGGAGGGCTTCGTAAAATGCACAAAGCTGGGCAGGGGACGCTCCGGCTCCCGGAAAGGGAGGAAGGCTCGGAGCCGTCCCAGTAGGCTCCACGGGCAGAGTCGAAGGACGACGACCTTCCGCGTCCCGTCGGCCAATGAACTGGGAAAAGGCGAAGAGCGACGGTGCTTCTTCGCCTTCTTCTTGTGCTTCGACTTACCCTATGACAAAGACTTCGAGGAAGAATGATGGTGGTGACTCCGCGACCGGTCCCGCGACCTCCCTCTCGACGGGGACCTCGAGCAGCGCAGAGCTGACTGCCGGGCCTCCAGAAGCTTTCGGGACCGCTCCCTCAAAGACTTTGGGTTCATGGTCCGACAGTCGGAGCACGACTTCGGGTCGTGGTCGCGCTCCACGCACCATAGGCACACGAGGTGCGGGTCTGTGACCGACATCAACTTGTGACAGGAGTCACAAGGCTTTAAGCCGGTCCGACGATGGAACATCCCTACGTGCACCAGGAGTTGCACGACTCGAAAAAGATGTCGACAAAAGTGCTAGTCAAAAAATGACTAAGGGTACCGCTCTCTCCGGATCTGCGCTGGCTGGCGTGGAAAAAGAAAGAACTGATGTCAGTGCGCAGGGGCGGTGTCTAAGTAGATACCGCAACGTCATCCAGGCGATCACGATGACAAACGCGGAGTCGACCGACGCCACCTACCAACGCGCGGGAGTACTGCTAAGAAAAAATTATCTGGATCCAGTCTGACGCCTGGGAGTAATTCTAAGGTAAGGAATCTATAACTAATCGTCACTTTCAGTTAATTATTGCTATATTTTGGCGCCCAAATGGGATGAGAAACACGGCCAGGCAATATCCTATAGTTTGCAACCTTCTGCACCCTTAGTCAGGCACAGCTCACCCATTACGTACTTGTTCAGGTTCGACAGCCCCTTCATATCTTGCAAATTGTTATCAGTTTAACTTGCCTGCTTGAATATGGCTTACATTCGACAAACACAATTACATTGTGTTTTACATTTTCCCCAGAAAGCATTACTCAAAATTGTGAACAATCCAAAGTTTTATATCTTCTACAAAAAATGTTTTGCTTGCCCCAACGTCATAAAGACCCAGCTGAAACACAGCAAAATTAGTAAAGATCACAAATATACACATTACAAACAAATATACATATGAAATATTAACTGCAGCCATACTATTGACAGTTCTATGCAAAGCAGAAAGCTGTCTCTGCTCTGTGATGGACTCTTTGAGACCTGTGTGTGAAGGTACCCAAATCTGACACCGCTGCGGGACCACAGTAATAGCAATACAGATCTATACAAATCTTTGCCAACATAACACACTAACATATGACACAACATAACATAACGTTGACTGCACCACGAACCAGTCACATGGGTTTCCACCCCTATGAGGTCACCTAAAAGTAACCCCACTTCTGCTTTATAATGAATTCCCAATCTGTCACTCTTTTTCTTAAAACAATTTTATTTTTTTGCTTATGACAGGGCAAAACAAACAAGAAATGATGGCAACACTGCGCATCTCACAGGATACGATTTGAATCATCACTAGCATCCCCTGTATACTCCATCCTGTCGCCTCAAGGATCACCCCCCTCCCCCCCCCCACATTCTAAGTAGTTTGGAAGCACAATCAGTATAGTCGGCTGGACCTATTCCCGTTCCAGCAGGACATCTAGAAGGACTGATATCCCCCCACTTGCTCCATATTTTTTCCCCATTTACGTGGACAGCCCCTGCCCTCATAGACCTCGCGTTCTGCAACCCTGCACCAATCTGTGTCCGATTTCCATTCTTTCATGCCTGGTGGCTCAGCCGCACCCCATCGACAAACTATATTTTGTTTTGCTACTGTAAATTTCAGGGTGGATAGTAATCTAGCGTATTTTCCAGGGCATTCCTCACCCCAGATATTTAGCAGAATTGTTTTATGTGAGATCTCGAACATGAGGCCAGCTGCCTTCTGAAGGCCCCTGCGGACTCCCTCCCAGAAGCCACCAGCTCCGGGAAATCCCAGAAAGTGTGTAGGAATACCCCCTGCATGTCACAACCCCTGGGGCACTCATCCGTACTCGTCCTGTGTAGGAGGTGTCGTATGTAGTACAATCTGTGCAGTATCCATAGTTGAATCAGTCTGAATCAATCTCCGACTGCCACCTACCTGGGTGAGCGGAGTGCCTCTTTCCATTCCTCCTCATCTATTTCGCCAATTTCAGCTTCCCAGGCTTCCCTGAGCCTCAGTAAGGGGTCAGAGGCATTATGCACTAGTTTACTGTATGTTATGCTTTAAAAAGCAGTGGTTCCATCAGCAAACTATCCTTTAAGGGGGAGGATTGGTCAAGCAGCTGCCCTTTCGCCACACTTGTCCGAAATGCGTGTCGCAGCCGGTGGTATCTAAAGACTTCCCCGGCGGCCATGTCACATTCTGCCTGCAAGACCTCCCAGGTGAACACGTCCTCCCCTCGCCATACGTCCCCAAGTGACGAAATGCCTATCAACGTCCAGCCCGTAAATTCTCTGTGGAAACCTACATCAGCCAGCATGTCACTGTCACATAGAGGGGTCATCTCAGTGAAGCGGCCCTGCCACACACGAATCTAGTGGCCCTCCATCACGCCGAGGCCATTACCCTCGCACAGAGGCGGGAGAGACATGTATCCCCGCTTGAAGTAGAGGGCCCTTGGATAACCCCTGTGGCCAAGGGCCGTAGGGTCTGCCCTGTTCAAGGGCTAAGTCAGGAGAGCAAAGGCCCAGCCAATAACCCATATCAGTTGCGATGCCCAGTAATACTTGAATCCGTCACTCCCAGATATTTAGCCAGACCTGAGGCAATGGGTCCTTTCCAAACTTTTAGCATTACATTCTAATTATTCAGAATGGCCCGGTGCCCATCAACGCCACACTCTCCCATTCGACGCTTCACTTCGAAGAAAACATTGTCAGGTACCTCAAGATTCCCAACAATGCTCTAGGCTTCCATTTGTGATTTATGTGTGCGTGTATATGTAGGCGTTGTGCAGAAATAAATTGCTGTTGGTAAGTCCGTGAAGTCTGCTGTTTGATGTGTATGAGCATGGGCACTCAGTGTTGCTAATGTGTTGCAATATAAATACATAATAACAATCATAACTGCTCTTGCGCAACCCACCGAACTTAAAGGAGCTATACAGCTCTCCAGATGTAAACAGAGAGAATGCTGAACTGAAGGGTGAGCAGTGTGGAGACGGTGATTAGCTGCTTGCTAGGCTCTGCAGGTGGAGGATTTTCAAGTCTGGCGTGAAGTTGCATCTCATTGGCTTGTCATAGGTCTGTAGGAGGGTCTGTCTGTTTAAGGGAAAAACTCTTAAAGGGACCATGTCTCCTAACTACAGATCAGAATAATGACAACTAATTGTCGGGACCTCTGCAACCATGAGGAGGTAACTGGTGAGGCCCTCAATCAGTTGTAGCCTGTACTGTACCGCAGCTCAATAACCCACACACACGCAAGGTAACTGTGATGGGCCGGAAGTCCCGAGCGACCCCGGCCCGTTTATTTAAGCTCTCTGGCCACGCCTGGCCAGAGAGTGATACATAGTGTGGAGGTGCTTCCGGCCTGATATGTTAGCGGTCAGAGGTTGAATGAACTAGACCGCTACATCCCATCCCAACTCAGTCTTTAAACCAGAGTATATCATACTAACATATGAAGTCAGCAAGTCTTTGGTTCGGCCGGGGGTTTGGCCTGAGGTCGTATCTACGTTGGCGGACAGCCCGACTTCCTCCTCCTGGACTGCTTGCTTCTTGGTTATCACCTGGCTTGTCAGAGCTTGTGTTGTCTTCTGACGTTGAGACTGGTTGTCTCTGCCTGGGAGTGTCGGCGGCGCAACGACTTGTTTCTTCCAGGGCGACACCCTCTCTCATCACGCTTGCTGAGCTTTGCTCCTCGGTGTTTGCCGCGGGGATCCTTTTGAACCATGAAATGTTCCGAGTGATTACCGCTCCATCTCGCTCGGCTGTGATGGCGGTTCCTCTCACTGTTCTAACGGTCCATGGTTTAGGTTCATATGGAGTGCGGAATTTCCCCCCACTCCAGCGGTTCTTCACCAGTACCGTACACCCTGGCATCAGCACGCGCATTCGTGCTTTCCTCCGTTGACTGGCTTTTTCGTTGGTCTTTGACCTTCGAGCTTGTGTGTCGGCGGGGTCATATGGACTGGGTTCCCAGTTGTCAGCTACTGGCAGAGTGTCACGCCTGGGACCCGCCAGCATCAGTGACCACGGGGACCTCTGTGTCGTGCAGTGAGGCGTGCTCCGGTACTCTCTTAAGAATCGTTGAAGGGTGACCTCTGGATCTTTTTGTTCGGATATTGCTATGCGGAGTATTTTGTTAATAGTCCGCATGAAACGTTCTGCTTCACCGTTGGCTTGCGGCCATTGTGGAGTGATGCGGTGATGTTTTATTCCTAGCCGGGTTACGAATTCTTTGAAGTCATTCCCTTGGAACGGGGGACCGTTGTCCGTTTTAATGACATGTGGCAATCCAAAGAGCGCAAATGTTTTCTCTAATACGGATTGTAGATGTTGGAATGCAGTGGACGACAACACTTCCACAACTGGGTATTTCGTGTAGCTGTCAACCAGGACGGCGGTGACTCGCCCGTCTGGAAAACTCCCGAAATCGAGGCTCACCCATGACCAGGGTGATGGGGCTGGATCCTCAGTTATTACTGGAGCAGGTGACTCAGAGTTCCCGGTTAGCTGACAGGCTCTGCAGTTTCGCACCATGGCATCTATTGCTTCTTCCATGCCCGGGAACCACACCTTCTCCCTCATCCTGGACTTCATCCGTCTCGTCCCTTGATGTCCTTCGTGGGCTAGGACAGTTGCCTGCTCTTGTAAACTTTGTGGAATGACGATGCGTGAGCCTCTTAGGATTACGCCACTGGCTGCAGCACTTAGTTCTTCTCTAACTCTCCACATCTTCCCTAACCGATCCCGGTCAGGCTCATTCCACCCTTGGACGTTGTGTAGGAAACCTTCCCATGAGCCTTTCTGTAAGGCGTCCACTACTCTTTTGAGAACTGTGTCGTTGCGCGTGTGCGCCTCAATGTCTTGTAAGGAGAGGGCTCTGGGACAGGCCCATTGTGAGATCATGTTAACAAAATCCTCTGTTTGTTTCTCCTGGTCAGAATGATCGTCTGCAGGACCTACGGGGTGACGTGACAGGAAGTCCGCTGGGTTTTTCGCTCCTGGTCTGTATGCCAGATCGAGCTGGTAATGCTGCAGTTGTATTGCCCACCTCTCGATTCGGGGTGGTGGATGAGGAGCAGTTCCCTTAAACAGTGGGAGTAGTGGCTGGTGATCTGTTACCACCCGGAATGGGTGCCCACTGATGTATAGGTGGAAGTGGTTGCATGCCCACTTGATGGCAAGAGCTTCCCGTTCAATTTGTGAGTATCGGGTTTCAGTTGCAGTCAATGCTTTGCTTGCGAAAGCTATCGGAACCCATGTACCCGGCTCAGTTTCTTGAGTTAGCACGGCTCCTAGCCCTACGGGGCTGGCATCTACTATGAGCTCAGTGGGTCGCTCTGTGTTAAAGTAGGCCATGGTCGTTCTGTCCGACAGTGCTGATTTTACCTTGCGGAACGCTTCCTCTTCTCTTTGGGTCCACTGCCATATTGTATCCTTCTTAGTGAGGTTGCGTAGTGGCTCTGCGATGGTGGCGAGGTTGGGAATAAAACGTCCGCAGTATGTCGCCATGCCTAAAAAGCTTCTGACCTCTGATGCAGTCGTGGGAGCAGGAGCAAGTTGGATCGCCTGTGACTTCCGAGGATCTACTTTCACTCCTTCCTGGCCGAATACGAACCCAAAGAATTCGATGTGGTTTTTGAAAAACTGGCATTTTTCTTTGTGGAGGGTCACCCCATGATCTGCGAGGCGTTGGAGCGTGGCTCGCAGCTGGCGGTGGTGGTCTTCTATCGTCGCCGAATGTATTAAAATGTCATCGCTGACATTTATGACGCCTTGGAGCCCCGATAGAACTTCTCTTACAGCATTCTGGAATATTTCTGCGGCTGAAGATATCCCGAAGTTCAATCTCTTATAGCGTCGGAGTCCTAGATGAGTAGAGAAAGTAGTGATGTATCTGCTTTCTTCTGCTAATTTTAGCTGATGATAGCCAGCGTTTAGGTCCAGTTTAGAGAACCACCGAGAGCCGTTGAGGTCGGCCAGGATGTCGTCGACTGTTGGCGTCAGATGTCTTTCTCTTCGTATTGCCTGATTGGGCATTCTCATGTCAATGCAGATCCTGATTTGACCTGGTTGTTTTGGCTTTTCAGCTATGACCATGGGGGAGACCCACGGGGTAGGTCCCGTTACCTTCTCTATCACCCCTTGCTGCTCAAGCTTTCGTAGTTCTTGTTCCACCACCGGCCGTAAGTGGAATGGTATGCGTCGATGTCGCAACGCAACAGGCTTCACCGCAGTGTCAATGTGCAGTTTTACCGCTGGCCTCTTTATGCTTCCTAACCCTTTGAAAAGCTGAGGGAATAGTTCAAGGATGTCCTCTATTCGTAGAGTTTTGACAGCATTCGCGAATGTCACCAAACCCAAGTCTTCGGCGGTGTGGCTGCCTACTAGTATGTCTGCCTCTCTGTCGACGACATGAAATGTTGTTGTGATCTCGTGGTCCTCTGACCTTACGTGGACGGACATTTTTCCTTTTAGTGGGAGTGGCGTCTGGCTCCCATACGTGAGGATCTTGATCTTGGACGGTATGAGTGTTGGTCTTGATTTCAGCCGTTTATATTGTTGGTACCCCATGACATTTACGGATGCTCCTGTGTCAATGAGTGCAGTGACTGCTGATCCTGCGATCTCAAGGGCACACGTCGGTTGAGGGCGTCGTCTTCGCTTGAGATCGCTTGAGAAAGATATGAGGTAACACTCCTCTTCATCGTCCGTGGAGGAGTCTTCGAGGCATTGCCTTCGGCGTGTTAGGGTTGCTGCTGCCGGCTCCTCTAGTGAAAGGTGTCTTACTGTTTTGGAAAATGGCCTCCGTCCGGGAGGTCCTCTACTCCGTGGTCCTCCTCGGCATGCACTTGCGAAATGATTGGGGGTACCGCACTTCGCACACGTCTTTCCTCTGGCAGGGCATTCGTCTGGGGGATGTTCATCTTTCCCACAGTATCCGCACTGAGACCGTCGCGAATTCCTGCTGGGCCACCGTCCTCGGCCGCCGCGAGTCGACGTGCGGGCTGCATCCACCCGTTCTGTTTTGACTGTCACTGTTTGTTCTGCTGTGTTCGTGAGGGCTGCTTCCATCGCTGTTGATCTGGCGTCTGATAGTTCGTGTGACCGTGCCAGGATAAGTATTTCTTCTAGAGTGATTCGGGGTTGTCGGAGGATCAAGGTTCGTAGTGTTTTGTTGCGGCACCCTTGGATGGCTTGAGCTCTCACTTCTTTGGTTTGATCATCGTCGGTGCATGTGCTAGCTAATTCTCGTAGACGTGCATGAAAAACGTCCATCGACTCTCCCTCTCTCTGACGGGCTTGTCTGAGTTTGAACCGTTCATAGTCAGGATTGAGTTGTGGGTCAAAATGAGCGTTAAGTGCTCTGACCGCGGCATCATAGTCGGTGGAGAGCCCGGTGTTAGGCAGGTGGGCAAACAGCTTATAGATTTCGTCTCCTGCGAAATGAAGTAGTAGTGACCTTTTTACAGCACCATCCGTTTCTCTCGTGGCTATAAAGTAGTTGTTGAGTCGGCTAATCCATATGTTCCACCTAGGTGACGCAGTGGCAGGGTCGATTAGCTCACTGAATGGTGGGAGAGCATTAACTTGAGAATGCAGGTGCGTGGGTGGTGCTGCCGGGGGCACTGGCTGTGCAGCTGCTGGGCCTGCGGCCTGCTCTGTCATGGCGGAGTGATTTTCTTTGTGTCGTGAGATTTGGTGTCTGTAGTTGCTTGTCCTTGTTTTTTTGTTTTTTTTCCAATGCTTGTTTGGTTGAGGTTCTGTTGTCCCCCTTTTTTTTTTTTTTTTTTGTGTTTGCCAATGCTTGTTTGTCTCTCTCGCTGGCCCCTTATGTGCGAGTGACGTGTAGCGTCTGCTCCTGTCCGTTTAATTGGCAGCTGCTGGGCATGCGTGTCTGCTGGGCGTTGCCTTGACAAAGCTCAAACCGGGCCTCGCCGGGAGCGGAAGCGTGATACCGCTCGTGTGGTGTGTATCGCGCAGGTTGTACCAGGCTGGCGCTTGGTGCGCTACTTATTTCTGTGTGACCACCGGCCGGTGATCTCGACAGCGTCTGCTTGGTGAGCGGTCGCGTTGTTTAGCGGCTCTCCTCACTCACATGCGGTTTGGCGCCTCCTCGAATCCAGCGTTGCGCTGGCAGGCTTAGGCGGGCAGTTTCGGTGTCGGGGAATGGCGGAGATCAAACCATCCCACTCTCGTCGCCAGTGTCGGGACCTCTGCAACCATGAGGAGGTAACTGGTGAGGCCCTCAATCAGTTGTAGCCTGTACTGTACCGCAGCTCAATAACCCACACACACGCAAGGTAACTGTGATGGGCCGGAAGTCCCGAGCGACCCCGGCCCGTTTATTTAAGCTCTCTGGCCACGCCTGGCCAGAGAGTGATACATAGTGTGGAGGTGCTTCCGGCCTGATATGTTAGCGGTCAGAGGTTGAATGAACTAGACCGCTACACTAATGACAAAAGGTCAGGTGGGGTGGGTCCTGACAGTGCGCAGCCCTGGCAGTAATAAAAAAGACATTGAAACAGGTGTCTACAGGAGTCCTACATTCTTCCCTAACCTCTACAAATATCAAATGATGCACAGGAATTTAGTGGCTGGTGCAAAATCACTTTTCCAAAACGAGGCTGAGTCCCAGCATAACGCTTTAATCGATTTCACAACACAGAAGAAATGAGACCACTGGGTTAAAAAGACGTACTTTTTGGTATCAAACACCTTGAAGCGACGCAGAGTAACCCAACCCCTCCAAGCAAGTTGCACCAGATCCTTCAATCTGCTTCAATACCCAACTTCTTGACAGTGCTCCATTACTTTTTAGACAGGTACACGTTTTATAAGAGTGCATATATACATACGTACAAAGAAGTCAAAACCTGTATTAAAGTTTGAAGATTTTACTAAGCTCATACTATTAATTGCCTCCTTTTACCAAGGAAACCATTATGTATAATAATAATAGCTTGTACTTTATATAGCACTTGATAGTGCAGTTTGTCATATTTAAGCACTGTGAGTAACAAGTGGCGTTATTACTCAGTTTATTGACCATGGGAAAATGTAAAGGTGATCCAGGGTTGCATGGCTGAATCCTGTGCGAAGTAAATTAAGCCTTGGCAAGCGTGCCCCTTTAAATACTGACACTCCATAAACTTTTTTAATTCTGTTCAGAATTTTCAGTCGAAAGTATTTGGAAAATAAACCACGGCATTTATAAAGACTGAAAACATTTCTGAGTTTTGAGATACATTGAGATATGTGTTTGCTTTTCATTCAGTTTAATTTAGATTTTTTTAAACAATATTTTATAGACAAACTTTGGGAAAGCCAAAAGCTTCACATTCACATTATAAAGATGAGCCTATTGGCTTTTCCAATGCTTGTTTTCTTTCTGTTTCCACACTCCCTGGGAGAAATAAAGTAGAAATAGGATATAAAGGGTCAGGATAGAGTTATCCTGACCCCATGGGACGCATGGAGGGGTCTGTGAGGGATCCCTCATCGGGAAAATATTGTGGAAAAACTGTTTTTTTTGCGTGCATGAGGCTCTGTGGATCCACCGCTGCGCTCAGCACAGCCCCCTGTGTGAATCCGCAATGGAGCCGCGGATTCAGAAGCCAATTAAAAAAAAGACACCCACTCACACACACACCCACTTATACTCCCACACAACCACTCACACATTCACACAGCCACTCACACACCCATTCAGAGACCCAGAACACCACTCACTCACACACCCATACAGCCACTCACACACTGACTCAGAGACCCAGAGAACCACTCACACACCCACTCATAGACCAACACAGGCACTCACACATCCATATACAAAGTCACACACCCACTCACACATCTGTACAGCCAGACACCCACTCCGAGACCCACAAAACCACTCACACACTCACACAGCCATTCACGTACACTCACTCACTAACACAACCACTTACACACCCGCACAAGCACTCACACACCTATACAACCACTCATACACCCACTCAGACCCAGAAAACCACTCACACACCTATAATCAATCAATCAGGGGTTTGTTAAAGCGCGACTACTCACCCGTAAGGGTCTCCAAGGTGCTAGGGGGGTGCAGGTTCCATTTCATCAAGGAGGGGGTCTGTCGAAGAGCCAGGTTTTGAGGTTTCTTGCGAAGATGGGGAGCGATGTTGTCTGTCTGAGGTGGAGCGGAAGGGCGTTCCATGCTTTGGCCGCGAGGAAGGAGAAGGAGCGGACTCCCGATCTGGTCTTTCTGGTGCGGGGGACCACGGCGTAAGAGAGCTGGGCTGATCGTAGGGTCCTTTGGGGTGCGTGGAATTTGAGTCGGCTGTTCAGGTATGCTGGTCCGGTGCCGTGGAGGGCCTTGTGTGCGTGGGTGAGCATCTTAAAGGTGATACTCGCCTCGACGGGGAGCCAGTGGAGTGTGCGCAGGTGCTGGGAGATGTGGCAGTGTTTTGGCAGGTTGAGGACCAGTCTTGCGACGGCGTTCTGGATGTTCTGTAGCTTGCGGGTGAGGTTTTTGTTTATTCCGGCGTAGAGTGCGTTGCCGTAGTCGAGTCTGCTGGTGACCAGGGCGTGAGTGACGGTCTTTCGGTGTTCGAGGGGGATCCATTTGAAGGTCTTACGAAGGAGGCGGAGGGTGTGGAAGCAGGAAGACGAGACAGAGTTGATCTGGCGGTCCATTTTGAGCTCGGAGTCCAGGATGATTCCCAGGTTGCGTGCGTGGTCTGTGGGGGTTGGCGGGTTTCCGAGGGCGGGGGGCCACCAGGTGTCGCTCCAGGCGTCAGGATTTGGGCCCATGATGAGTACTTCTGTTTTGTTGGTGTTTAGTTGTAGGCAGCTGTTTTTCATCCATTTGGCGACGGCTTCCATGCCTTCTCGAAAGTTGCGTCTGGCGGTGTTGGGCTCGTTGGATAGGGAGAGGATGAGCTGGGTGTCGTCTGCGTATGACACGATGTTGAGTCCGTAGGTTCTGACAATGGGGGCAAGTGGAGCCATGTAGACGTTGAAGAGCGTCGGGCTGAGGGAGGAGCCCTGGGGGACTCCGCAGGTGGTTGGTGTGGGGTCCGAGAGGAAAGGGGGGAGTCTGACCCGCTGCGTCCTGCCGGAGAGGAAGGAGCGGATCCAGTCGAGGGCCTTGTCCTGGATTCCTGCGTCGTAGAGTCTGCGTATTAGGGTGCGGTGGGAGACTGTGTCGAACGCCGCTGATAGGTCGAGGAGGATGAGGGCTACTGTTTCTCCTTTGTCCAGTAGGGTGCGGATGTCGTCTGTTGCGGCAAGGAGGGCGGTTTCCGTACTGTGTTTTTTTCTGAAGCCGGATTGGGAGGAGTCGAGGATGTTGTGTTCTTCAATGAATGTGGCGAGTTGGCTGTTGATGGCTTTCTCGATGACTTTCGCTGGGAACGGGAGCAGGGAGATGGGTCTGTAGTTTTTGAGGTCGGTGGGGTCCGCTGAGGGTTTCTTTAGGAGGGGGTTGACCTTGGCGTGTTTCCAGTCGTCGGGGAACGAGGCGGTCGCCAGGGAACGGTTGATGGTGTGGCGGAGCATGGGTGCGAAGGTGTCGGCGGCTCTGTTGAAGATGTGGTGGGGGCAGGGGTCCGTGGGGGCCCGAGTGGATTGACTTCATTGTCTTCAGTGTGTCTTCGGTGGTGAGGGCTGTCCAGTCGTCAATCGCTGGTTTCCGGGTGTCAGGGGTGGTTGGTGAGGGTTCAGTGTGTTGGTTGTCTTCGTCGAAGTTGTCGTAGATGCTCTTGATTTTGTGGTGGAAAAAGGTGCTGAGTTTGTCGCAGAGGTCTTGTGAGTGAGGGATGTCGGTAGACTCGCTGGTGGGTTGGGCGAACTCCTTGATGATACTGAAGAGTTCCTTGCTGTTGTGCGCGTGGGTGGAGATTCGGTCTTCAATCGCTTTTTTTCTCGTTTCTCTCTCTGATGAGTTGATGGTGGGCGTTGGTGGCGGCTCTGAAGTTGTTGTGGGCTTCTGTGGATTTGGTGTTCCTCCAGGCCTTTTCGAGGCGGCGGCATGTGCGTCTGGACTCTCGAAGTTCAGTGGTAAACCATCTGGCTTTCTTGGCGCGGGTATTGTTGTTTTTCTTGAGGGGGGCTATGGTGTTGGTGCTGTCCGAGATCCATCTATGCAGGGTTTGGGCTGCAGTGTTGGGGTCGTCGTTTTCCGCGATGGTTGGGGTGGAGTTGTTGAGTGAGGAGGTGAGCTGGTCGTCGGTGATTTTGGTCCAGTTTCTTCGTGGAAGCAAGTGCTGGTGTCTGTGGATGGTGGGTGTTCTGAAGGTGAAGTGGACGCAACGATGGTCGGTCCATGGGAGTTCGGTGGTGTGGCTGAAGGGGATGTAGTTTCCTGTAGTGAAGAGGGGGTCGAGGGTGTGTCCTGCTGAGTGCGTGGGCTCGGTCACGATCTGGCGGAGTCCAATGTTGTGGAGGTTGTCCAGGAGGGATGTGGTGTTGGGGTCCAGTTGGTTGTCGAGGTGGAAGTTGAGGTCTCCCAGCAGGGTGTAGTTGGTGGATGCGATGGCCTGCGGGGAGATAATGTCTGTGATGGAGTTGGCGAAGGGTCCGCGGGGTCCAGGGGGTCAGTAGATGAGGGTTCCTCGGAGGGTGGCGGTGGGGCTGGCCAGTATCTTGAAGTGAAGGTGTTCCATCAGTTCTGTGGGCTCGTCGGGGAGTGTGCTCAGGCGGAGGCTGGATTTGTGGACGATGGCGATTCCTCCTCCTGGGCAGGTGGGGCAGTCCTTCCTGGAGATCTTGTATCCTTGGGGGATGGCGAAGGCGATGTCCGGTCCCGAGGTGGTGTTGGTCCAGGTTTCGGTGAAGAACGCTACGTCCGGGGTGGTGCTGTCGAGGAGGTCCCAGATTTCTGTGGCGTGTTTGTGGAGGGATCGGACGTTGAGGAGGATGCATTGCAGGGTCTTCGGTTCGGTTGTGTTCTTGTGGGCGGGTTGTGCTGGATCCGTGTTCTTGGCGGTGCTGCAGGTGTGCCGGCAGCGGTGACAGCTGAAGGGTCCGTGGGTGTCGGCTGGTGATGCTAGCTTGCAGTTGTTGTTGCGGCCTGGGTTGAGTGCGTGGAGTGCTGCTGGGTCGTAGCGTTGGCGGGCGGAGGTCCAGGGTTCCTGGCGCTGGTCGCGGACGGGTCGCAGACGGGCTTGCCTTTGACGCGCCTTCGGTGCACCAGCGGCGCGCCCGCTGCCGCTGTGCGGCCGCCATTAAGTAGGGGTCGAGGAGGGCTGGACAGCTGGGAGGCGGGGAGGGGAGCTGGATTGGGCCGGTCGCGCGGGGGGGGGAGGGGCTGCGGGGGCAGCAGCGGCGGGGAAAGGTAAAGGGAGGAAATAAGGGATAAAGAAAAAAGGGAAAATAAGCAGAAATAAGGCACAAAAGAGCAGAGATGCAGAAAAGTGCAGAAAGGTGAAAGATAAAAGAGGGTAGAAAAACGAGTGAAAGAGCAGAGTGAGAGGAAGGAGACAGAGGTCCACTGGACCACCAGGGTTGAGGCGCAGGGAAACCTGTGGGTGGAGGAGGGCCTCGATCACCAACACTCAAGAGTGCAGGGGCAGGCCTCACTTAATGGTGGAGCTGCGAGGGTGGGAGAGCAATTTTACTGACAATGAGTCACAGCCGCTCAGAGACCCAGAACACAACTCACACACCTTGCACTTACACACTCATACAGCTGCTCACACCCCTCACTCAGAGACCCAAAGAACCACTCACAGAGGCAATCGTACACACCCATACAGCTACTCACACACCCACTCACAGATGCACACAGCCACTCACACGCTCACTCACAGACCCACATAGCCAGTCACACACGCACTGACACACCCACCACGCACACACACCCAGGTTACAGGGATGTTATAGTTAGGAAATAGCATTAAAAACTGTACAAATTCACTGAAAAAACCAAAGGTTACAGGAACGTTATAGTTAGGAAATATCATTAAAAAAACGTAGAAATTCACTGAATAAAACAAAGGTTACAGGGATGTTATAGCTAGGAAATAGTATTAAAAAGACCTTAAAAATTCACTAAAAAACAAAGGATACAGAGACATTAAAGTTAGATTCAGGTTTTACACACACGAAACTATAGAAATTCAGCAGTTATAGTTATCTCAAGTAACTATAACTCACGCACTAAAGTAACTTTAACTTGCGCCCTCGCCATGCACTGCTAATTACCTCACATATTACATCACTCATGACAACTTCTATGACATCATCGATAATATCACTGCAACATTTGCAGTGATATTATTGATGAGAAAGCTGTGCATGGCGAGGCGTGAGTTATAGCTACCTTAGGGCATGAGTTATAGTTACTTGAGATAACTATAACTGCTGAATTTCTATGGTTTTGTGTGTGCAACATCTAAATATATCAAGGCTTGTGGTCGAAACGCGTCATCCTGACATGTTAAGGCAATAAATTAATTCATTGCATCTTCAACTGGAGTCTGTGCCCTTGTTTGGCCCGTTGTGGTCGTTCATTGGGATCCTGGTTATATATATATATATATTCACTGAAAAAACCATAGGTTTTAGGGACAGTTATAGTTAGTTGGACATTGCACTCGTACAAAACCCGTGAAATTCCCCTGTTATAGTTAGTTCAGCTAACTATAACTCGCGCCCCCGCAATGCACTGCTGATGACATCACATATTACATCACTCATGACATGGTCAGTGACATCACTGATGACATCACTGATGACATCTCAAATGACATCACTGACATCACTGATGACATCATTCAGTGACTGTGTGTTTCTGTAAAGTTTAAATATGTTTAATATATATAGGGAAAGGCGTATTGAAGAATGAGTGGGTGTATAAGTGTCTGAATGGATGATTTAGTACGTGAGTGACTGACTCTACAAGTGAGTGATTAAACGTATCTTACTGAATGCATGGGTTAGTGACTAAACTGTGTGAATGTCTGTATCCGTCTGTTTGTTGGTGTGTAAGTGGATGCATGGATTTGCGAATAGCTACATGAGTGTCTATATGGGTTATTGTTTGGTTCTCTGAGTATCTGTATGGCTGCCTGAGTGTTTGTGTGGGTGGGGTGTGTGTGACTCTATACATAGATGTGTGAGTGGGTGATTCACTGGGTGCATGATTTCAAGAGTGCATCTGTGATGGACTGCTTGGGTGGGTGAGTGTGTGTATGGGTGTGTTAGTGAGTGAATGTATATCTCAGTGGTACATGTGCAAGTAACTACATATGTAAAAGGCAGTATATATGTGTGTTAGAGTATTTAAATGGCTATAAGTGAGAGTGTGTTATTGTGAGAGTGGCTGTATGGATGCGTGTGTGCTTGTATCAGTTATTGTATAAGCGCGTAAGAATGTGCTAGTATTTGTATGAGTAAGTGAGCTGGTGTGTGTATAACTGTATAGGTGAGTAAATGGGTGTGTGATTAAGTTTTTTGCATGACTGACTAGGTGTGTGAATACCTCTATGGATGAGTGGCGGTGTGTGAGTGTTTATATAGGTGTATGAGTGCATATGATAGTCCTGTACTGAGTGACTGTAAGTATGAGTGACTGTACAGGTGAGTGAGTGGATGTGTGTGTAGACCTAAGAATCAGTGAGTGGGTATGTAGTTTTTGGTGTTGGAGTGTCTATGGTTTTGAGAATGGCAGTCTGTAATTTAGAGTGGGTGTATCAAAAGTTATATTAGGGTGTGAGAAGATGCATGAAATTATCACATGGATGATGTCATCAGTGATGTCATCAGTGATGTCACTGACCATGTCATGAGTGATGTAATATGTGACGTCATCAGCAGTGCATTGCGGAGCGCGAGTTATAGTTAGCTGAACTAACTATAACAGGGGAATTTCACGGGTTTTGTATGAGTGCAATGTCCAACTAACTATAACTGTCCCTAAAACCTATGGTTTTTTCAGTGAATTTCAAAGGTTTTTTAAATGCTAATTTCTAACTAACGTGTCTGAAACCTATGGTTTTTTCAGTGAATTTCAAAGGTTTTTTAAATGCTAATTTCTAACTATAACGTGCCTGAAACCTATGGTTTTTTCAGTGAATTTCAAAGGTTTTTTAAATGCTAATTTCTAACTATAACGTGCCTGAAACCTATGGTTTTTTCAGTGAATTTCAAAGGTTTTTTAAATGCTAATTTCTAACTATAACGTGCTTGAAACCTATGATTTAAGTGAATTTCAAAGGTTTTTAAATGCTAGTTTCTAACTATGCCAACAGAGGTAGGACATGTGAAGAAAGAAGAAAAAACGCACAGAAAGAAGCAAAAGATGTGCAGAAAGAACCAACAGAGGAGCAGAAAGAGGCCTTGTTGCAAAATCATCCTGTGCCCACAACTTTTTCAGACGGGTACTGGTGGTAACTGACTCTGACTAACCAGAGGTGAAGGGAGGGGGCCTGAGGTGACATGTGTGCAAACGCGCCCCATGGCGCGTTTTAAGTTGCGGGATTAAGTCCCCTTGAATCCTGAGGGTCCCTGGGGCCTAACTAGCCCCCAGGTACCTACAGTTAGGACCACAGAGCTGAGTTGCAGAGAGGCGTTCCGAGGCCACGCACCTTTTTTCACCTCTCTGCAACGCAACTCTGTTGTGCTTACTGAAGGTACCTGGTGGGCTAGTTGGCCCCAGGATTCAAAGGGAATTAACTCCCCAACTTAAAACGCACCACAGGGCGTGTTTGCGCACATGTCACCTGAGGCCCCGCCCCTCCCTCCACCACTGTGCAAACGCGCCCCGTGGCGCGTTTTAAGTTGGGGGATTAGGTCACCTTGAATCCTGAGAGTCCCTGGAGCCCAACCAGCCCACCAGGTACTTCCAGTAAGCACCACAGGCCTGCGTTGCAACGCCTGTAACAAATTGTGCAGTTGTGTTTAGGTAGTGAAGAGGGTCGTGCTGGGGGTAGTGTTTTAGGGTTTAGGGAAGTGCAGTGGTGTTTGTGTAGTGTAGGGGGTCATGCTGGGGGTAGATTTAGGGTTTAGGGTAGTGCAGTGGTGTTTGTGTAGTGTAGGGGGTCATGCTGGGGGTAGATTTAGGGTTTAGGGTAGTGCAGTGGTGTTTGGGTAGTGTAGGGAGTCGTCCTGGGGGAGTGTTTTAGGGTTTAGGGTAGTACAGTGGTGTTTGGGTAGTGTAGGGGGTTGTGCTGGGGTTAGTGTTTTAGGGTTTTAGGGTTTAGGGTAGTGCAGTGGTGTTTGGGTAGTGTAGGGGTCGTGCTGGGGGAGTGTTTTAGGGTTTAGGGCAGTGCAGTGGTGTTTGGGTAGTGTAGGGGGTCGTGCTGGGGGAGTGTTTTAGGGTTTAGGGCAGTGCAGTCGTGTTCGGGTAGTGTAGGGGGTCGTGCTGGGGGAGTATTTTAGGGTTTAGGGTAGTGCAGTGGTGTTCGGGTAGTGTAGGGGGTCATGCTGGGGGTAGTGTTCTAGGGTTTAGGGCAGTGCAGTGGTGTTCGGGCAGTGTAGGGGGTCGTGCTGGGGGTGGTGTTTTAGGGTTTAGGGCAGTGCAGTGGTGTTCGGGCAGTGTAGGGGGTCGTGCTGGGGGTGGTGTTTCAGGGTTTAGGGCAGTGCAGTGGTGTTCGGGCAGTGTAGGGGGTCGTGCAGGGGTGGTGTTTCAGGGTTTAGGGCAGTGCAGTGGTGTTCGGGCAGTGTAGGGGGTCATGCAGGGGTGGTGTTTCAGGGTTTAGGGCAGTGGTGTTCGGGCAGTGTAGGGGGTCATGCTGGGGGTGGTGTTTCAGGGTTTGGGGCAGTGCAGTGGTGTTCGAGCAGTAAAGGGGTCATGCTGGGGGTGGTGTTTCAGGGTTTAGGGCAGTGCAGTGGTGTTCGGGCAGTGTAGGGGGCGGTGCAGGGGGTGGTGTTTCAGGGTTTAGGGCAGTGCAGTGGTGTTCAGGCAGTGTAGGGGGTGGTGCTGGGGGTGGTGTTTCAGGGTTTAGGGCAGTGCAGTGGTGTTCGGGCAGTGTAGGGGGTCGTGCAGGGGGTGGTGTTTCAGGGTTTAGGGCAGTGCAGTGGTGTTCGGGCAGTGTAGGGGGCGGTGCAGGGGGTGGTGTTTCAGGGTTTAGGGCAGTTCAGTGGTGTTCGGGCATTGTAGGGGGTGGTGCTGGGGATGGTGTTTCAGGGTTTAGGGCAGTGCAGTGGTGTTCGGGCAGTGTAGGGGGTCGTGCTGGGGCTGGTGTTTCAGGGTTTAGGGCAGTGCAGTGGTGTTCGGGCAGTGTAGGGGGTCGTGCTGGGGCTGGTGTTTCAGGGTTTAGGGCAGTGCAGTGGTGTTCGGGCAGTGTAGGGGGTCATGCTGGGGCTGGTGTTTCAGGGTTTAGGGCAGTGCAGTGGTGTTCGGGCAGTGTAGGGGGTCTTGCTGGGGCTGGTGTTTCAGAGTCTAGGGCAATGCAGTGGTGTTCGGGCAGTGTAGGGGGTCTTGCTGGGGCTGGTGTTTCAGGGTTTAGGGCAGTGCAGTGGTGTTCGGGCAGTGTAGGGGGTCGTGCTGGGGGTGGTGTTTCAGGGTTTAGGGCAGTGCAGTGGTGTTCGGGCAGTGTAGGGGGTCGTGCTGGGGCTAGTGTTTCAGGCTTTAGGGCAGAGCAATGGTGCTCAGGCAGTGTAGGGGGTTGTGCTGGGGGTGATGTTTCAGGGTTTAGGGCAGTGCAGTGGTGTTAGGGCAGTGTAGGGGGTCATGCTGGGGTGGTGTTTCAGGGTTTAGGGCAGTGCAGTGGTGTTCCGGCAGTGTAGGGGGTCGTGCAGGGGGTGGTGTTTCAGGGTTTAGTGCAGTGGTGTTCGGGCAGTGTAGGGGGTCGTGCTGGGGTGGTGTTTCAGGGTTTAGGGCAGTGCAGTGGTGTTCAGGCAGTGTAGGGTGTCGTGCTGAGGGGTGGTGTTTCAGGGTTTAGGGCAGTGCAGTAGTGTTTGGGCAGTGTAGGGGGTCGTGCAGGGGGTGGTGTTTCAGGGTTTAGGGCAGTGCAGTGGTGTTCGGCCAGTGTAGGTAGTCTTGCTGGGGGTGGTGTTTCAGGGTTTAGGGCAGTGCAGTAGTTTTCGGGCAGTGTAGGCGGTCGTGCTGGGGCTGGTGTTTCAGGGTTGAGGGCAGTGCAGTGGTGTTTGGGCAGTGTACGGGGTTGTGCTGGGGCTGGTGTTTCAGGGTTTAGGGCAGTGCAGTGGTGTGTGGGCAGTGTACGGGGTTGTGCTGGGGCTGGTGTTTCAGGGTTTAGGGCAGTGCAGTGATGTTCGGGAAGTGTAGGGGGTCGTGCTGGGGTGGTGTTTCAGGGTTTAGGGCAGTGCAGTGGTGTTCAGGCAGTGTAGGGGGTCGTGCTGGGGCTTGTGTTTCAGGGTTTAGGGCAGTGCAGTGGTGTTCGGGCAGTGTAGGGGGTCTTGCTGGGGGTGGTGTTTCAGGGTTTAGGGCAGTGCAGTGGTGTTCGGGCAGTATAGGGGGTCTTGCTGGGGGTGGTGTTTCAGGGTTTAGGGCAGTGGTGTTCGGGCAGTGTAGGGGGTCTTGCTGGGGGTGATGTCTCAGGGTTTAGGGCAGTGCAGTGGTGTTCGGGAAGTGTAGGGGGTCTTGCTGGGGGTAGTGTTTCAGGGTTTAGGGCGGTGCAGTGGTGTTCGTGCAGTGTAGGGGGTCGTGCTGGGGGTGGTGTTTCAGGGTTTAGGGCAGTGCAGTAGTGTTCGGGCAGTGTAGGGGGTCGTGCAGGGGGTGGTGTTTCAGGGTTTAGGGCAGTGCAGTGGTGTTCTGGCAGTGTAGGGGGTCATGCTGGGGGTGGGGTTTCAGGGTTTAGGGCAGTACAGTGGTGTTCGGGCAGTGTAGTGGGTCATGCAGGGGGTGGTGTTTCAGGGTTTAGGGCAGTGCAGTGGTGTTCGGGCAGTGTAGGGGGTCGTGCTGGGGCTGGTGTTTCAGGGTTTAGGGCAGTGCAGTTGTGTTCGGGCAGTGTAGGGGGTCTTGCTGGGGGTGGTGTTTCAGGGTTTAGGGCAGTGGTGTTCGGGCAGTGTAGGGGGTCTTGCTGGGGGTGATGTTTCAGGGTTTAGGGCAGTGCAGTGGTGTTCGGGTAGTGTAGGGGGTCTTGCTGGGGGTAGTGTTTCAGGGTTTAGGGCAGTGCAGTGGTGTTCGTGCAGTATATGGGGTCGTGCTGGGGATGGTGTTTCTGGGTTTAGGGCAGTGCAGTAGTGTTCGAGCAGTGTAGGGGGTTGTGCAGGGGGTGGTGTTTCAGGGTTTAGGGCAGTGCAGTGGTGTTCGGGCAGTGTAGGGGGTTGCGCTGTGGGTGGTGTTTCAGGGTTTAGGGCAGTGCAGTGGTGTTCGGGCAGTGTAGGTGGTCATGCACGGGGTGGTGTTTCAGGGTTTAGGGCAGTGCAGTGGTGTTCGGGCAGTGTAGGGTGTTGTGCTAGGGCTGGTGTTTCAGGGTTCAGGGCAGTGCAGTGGTGTTCAGGCAGTGTAGGGGGTCGTGCTGAGGCTGGTGTTTCACAGTTTAGGGCAGTGCAGTGGTGTTCGGGCAGTGTAGGGGGTCGTGCTGGGGCTGGTGTTTCAGGGTTTAGGGCAGTGCAGTGGTGTTCGGGCAGTGTAGGCGGTCGTGCTGGGGCTGGTGTTTCAGGGTTTAGGGCAGTGCAGTGGTTTTCAGGCAGTGTAGGGGGTCGTGCTGGGGCTGGTGTTTCAGGGTTTAGGGCAGGGCAGTGGTGCTCGGGCAGTGTAGGGGGTCGTGCTGGGGGTGATGTTTCAGGGTTTAGGGTAGTGCAGTGGTGTTCGGGCAGTGTAGGGGGTCATGCAGGGGCTGGTGTTTCAAGGTTTAGGGCAGTGCAGTGGTGTTCGGGCAGTGTAGGGGGTCGTGCTGGGGCTGGTGTTTAAGGGTTTAGGGCAGTGCAGTGGTGTTCGGGCAGTGTAGGGGGTCTTGCTGGGGGTGGTGTTTCAGGGTTTAGGGCAGTGCAGTGGTGTTCGGGCAGTATAGGGGGTCTTGCTGGGGGTGGTGTTTCAGGGTTTAGGGCAGTGGTGTTCGGGCAGTGTAGGGGGTCTTGCTGGGGGTGATGTTTCAGGGTTTAGGGCAGTGCAGTGGTGTTCGGGCAGTGTAGGGGGTCTTGCTGGGGGTAGTGTTTCAGGGTTTAGGGCGATGCAGTGGTGTTCGTGCAGTGTAGGGGGTCGTGCTGGGGGTGGTGTTTCAGGGTTTAGGGCAGTGCAGTAGTGTTCGGGCAGTGTAGGGGGTCGTGCAGGGGGTGGTGTTTCAGGGTTTAGGGCAGTGCAGTGGTGTTCTGGCAGTGTAGGGGGTCATGCTGGGGGTGGGGTTTCAGGGTTTAGGGCAGTACAGTGGTGTTCGGGCAGTGTAGTGGGTCGTGCAGGGGGTGGTGTTTCAGGGTTTAGGGCAGTGCAGTGGTGTTCGGGCAGTGTAGGGGGTCGTGCTGGGGCTGGTGTTTCAGGGTTTAGGGCAGTGCAGTTGTGTTCGGGCAGTGTAGGGGGTCTTGCTGGGGGTGGTGTTTCAGGGTTTAGGGCAGTGGTGTTCTTGCAGTGTAGGGGGTCTTGCTGGGGGTGATGTTTCAGGGTTTAGGGCAGTGCAGTGGTGTTCGGGCAGTGTAGGGGGTCTTGCTGGGGGTAGTGTTTCAGGGTTTAGGGCAGTGCAGTGGTGTTCGTGCAGTATATGGGGTCGTGCTGGGGATGGTGTTTCTGGGTTTAGGGCAGTGCAGTAGTGTTCGAGCAGTGTAGGGGTTGTGCAGGGGTGGTGTTTCAGGGTTTAGGGCAGTGCAGTGGTGTTCGGGCAGTGTAGGGGGTTGCGCTGTGGGTGGTGTTTCAGGGTTCAGGGCAGTGCAGTGGTGTTCAGGCAGTGTAGGGGGTCGTGCTGGGGCTGGTGTTTCAGGGTTTAGAGCAGTGGTGTTCGGGCAGTGTAGGGGGTCGTGCTGGGGCTAGTGTTTCAGGGTTTAGGGCAGTGCAGCGGTTTTCAGGCAGTGTAGGGGGTCGTGCTGGGGCTAGTGTTTCAGGGTTTAGGGCAGTGCAGTGGTGCTCGGGCAGTGTAGGGGGTCGTGCTGGGGGTGATGTTTCAGGGTTTAGGGTAGTGCAGTGGTGTTCGGGCAGTGTAGGGGGTCGTGCAGGGGCTGGTGTTTCAAGGTTTAGGGCAGTGCAGTGGTGTTCGGGCAGTGTAGGGGGTCGTGCTGGGGCTGGTGTTTCAGGGTTTTGGGCAGAGCAGTGGTGTTCGGGCAGTGTAGGGGGTCATGCTGAGGGTAGTGTTTCAGGGTTTAGGGCAGTGCAGTGGTGTTCGGGCAGTGTAGGGGGTCGTGCTGGGGGTGGTGTTTCAGGGTTTAGGTCAGTGGTTTTCGGGCAGTGTAGGGGGTCTTGCTGGGGGTGATGTTTCAGGGTTTAGGGCAGTGCAGTGGTGTTCGGGCAGTGTAGGGGGTCTTGCTGGGGGTAGTGTTTCAGGGTTTAGGGCAGGGCAGTGGTGTTCGGGCAGTGTAGGGGGTCATGCTGGGGGTGGTGTTTCAGGGTTTAGGGCAGTGTAGTTGTGTTCGGGCAGTGTAGGGGGTCTTGCTGGGGGTAGTGTTTCAGGGTTTAGGGGCGGTGCAGTGGTGTTCGTGCAGTGTAGGGGGTCGTGCTGGGGGTGGTGTTTCAGGGTTTAGGGCAGTGCAGTAGTGTTCGGGCAGTGTAGGGGGTCATGCAGGGGGTGGTATTTCAGGGTTTAGGGCAGTGCAGTGGTGTTCTGGCAGTGTAGGGGGTCATGCTGGGGGTGGGGTTTCAGGGTTTAGGGCAGTACAGTGGTGTTCGGGCAGTGTAGTGGGTCGTGCAGGGGGTGGTGTTTCAGGGTTTAGGGCAGTGCAGTGGTGTTCGGGCAGTGTAGGGGGTCGTGCTGGGGCTGGTGTTTCAGGGTTTAGGGCAGTGCAGTTGTGTTCGGGCAGTGTAGGGGGTCTTGCTGGGGGTGGTGTTTCAGGGTTTAGGGCAGTGGTGTTCGGGCAGTGTAGGAAGTCTTGCTGGGGGTGATGTTTCAGGGTTTAGGGCAGTGTAGGGGGTCTTGCTGGGGGTAGTGTTTCAGGCTTTAGGGCAGTGCAGTGGTGTTCGTGCAGTATAGGGGGTCGTGCTGGGGATGGTGTTTCTGGGTTTAGGGCAGTGCAGTAGTGTTCGAGCAGTGTAGGGGGTTGTGCAGGGGGTGGTGTTTCAGGGTTTAGGGCAGTGCAGTGGTATTCGGGCAGTGTAGGGGGTTGCGCTGTGGGTGGTGTTTCAGGGTTTAGGGCAGTGCAGTGGTGTTCGGGCAGTGTAGGTGGTCATGCACGGGGTGGTGTTTCAGGGTTTAAGGCAGTGCAGTGGTGTTCGGGCAGTGTAGGGTGTTGTGCTAGGGCTGGTGTTTCAGGGTTCAGGGCAGTGCAGTGGTGTTCAGGCAGTCTAGGGGGTCGTGCTGAGGCTGGTGTTTCACAGTTTAGGGCAGTGCAGTGGTGTTCGGGCAGTGTAGGGGGTCGTGCTGGGGCTGGTGTTTCAGGGTTTAGGGCAGTGCAGTGGTGTTCGGGCAGTGTAGGCGGTCGTGCTGGGGCTGGTGTTTCAGAGTTTAGGGCAGTGCAGTGGTTTTCAGGCAGTGTAGGGGGTCGTGCTGGGGCTGGTGTTTCAGGGTTTAGGGCAGTGCAGTGGTGCTCGGGCAGTGTAGGGGGTCGTGCTGGGGGTGATGTTTCAGGGCAGTGTAGGGGGTCGTGCAGGGGCTGGTGTTTCAAGGTTTAGGGCAGTGCAGTGGTGTTCGGGCAGTGTAGGGGGTGGTGCTGGGGCTGGTGTTTCAGGGTTTTGGGCAGAGCAGTGGTGTTCGGGCAGTGTAGGGGGTCATGCTGAGGGTAGTGTTTCAGGGTTTAGGGCAGTGCAGTGGTGTTCGGGCAGTGTAGGGGGTCATGCTGGGGGTGGTGTTTCAGGGTTTAGGTCAGTGGTTTTCGGGCAGTGTAGGGGGTCTTGCTGGGGGTGATGTTTCAGGGTTTAGGGCAGTGCAGTGGTGTTCGGGCAGTGTAGGGGGTCTTGCTGGGGGTAGTGTTTCAGGGTTTAGGGCAGGGCAGTGGTGTTCGGGCAGTGTAGGGGGTCATGCTGGGGGTGGTGTTTCAGGGTTTAGGGCAGTGTAGTGGTGTTCGGGCAGTGTAGGGGGTCGTGAAGGGGTGGTGTTTCAGGGTTTAGGGCAGTGCAGTGGTGTTCGGGCAGTGTAGGGGGTCGTGCTAGGGGTGGTGTTTCAGGGTTTAGGGCAGTGCAGTGGTGTTCGGGCAGTGTAGGGGGTCATGCAGGGGCTGGTGTTTCAGGGTTTAGGGCAGTGCAGTGGTGTTCGGGCAGTGTAGGGGGTCGTGCTGGGGGTAGTGTTTTAGGGTTTAGGGTAGTGCAGTGGTGCTTGTGTAGTGTAGGGGGTCGTGCTGGGGGTAGTGTTTTAGGGTTTAGGGTAGTGCAGTGGTGTTTGTGTAGTGTAGGGGGTCATGTTTTAGGGTAGTGCAGTGGTGTTTGGGTAGTGTAGGGGGTCATGCTGGGGGTAGTGTTTTAGGATTTAGGTTAGTGCAGTGGTGTTTGGGTAGTGTAGGGGGTCATGCTGGGGGTAGTGTTTTAGGGTTTAGGGTAGTGCAGTGGTGTTTGTGTAGTGTAGGGGTCGTGCTGGGGGTAGTGTTTTAGGGTAGTGCAGTGGTGCTTGTGTAGTGTAGGGGGTCGTGCTGGGGGTAGTGTTTTAGGGTTTAGGGTAGTGCAGTGGTGTTTTTGTAGTGTAGGGGGTCATGTTTTAGGGTAGTGCAGTGGTGTTTGGGTAGTGTAGGGGGTCGTGCTGGTGGTAGTGTTTTAGGATTTAGGTTAGTGCAGTGGTGTTTGGGTAGTGTACGGGGTCGTGCTGGGGGTAGTCTTTAGGGGTTTAGGATAGTGCAGTGGTGCTTGTGTAGTGTGGGGGGTCTGACCAGTCTGCACTACATAAAACTGCAAAAAAAGTAAAAATAAAAAGTGTTTTGCACACTTTTGTCATTGGGCTATATGTGGGCTACATTTGGGGTAATATTTGTGCTACATTTGGGCTCTTTTTTCACTGGTGGCCATCTTGGAAGACTTCTTTGTTATGAAGTTTCCTAATTTCTTCATTTACTGCAGTCTCCTCAGTAGGAAATGCTTTCAGTTTTTTACTTTGATTCCATCAAGAAGGCATTCAGATGTGTCTCACATCTGCCATAAATTCAGAATGTTAGCACTCTAGTTGCTCATTAGATCACTGGAGTAAAGCTACTGCTCACCAGGGAGTTAACTGGTAGTCTGCTGCTGGTATTGAAAGTGATTGTTTCAGTCTGCATGTCAGAATTTTCTAATGAAATAGAAGAGGATTTGAGATCTCACTTAAAACATGCCCTAATTTTTCTTTCTGCAGCACTAACCATAATTTCTATTTAAAAAGAACCCCTCATTTTGTTCCTTTTTAAATTAAATGTTTTAAGTGTTACCGGTTTATTCCAATCAAGATGGCTTCAGGTGTGCCATACTTTTGTCATAAGTAAGGCTGTTAGCGCTCTAGTTGTTCTTTAGAACACTCTGGGAAGCTGCAGTAGAACACAAAGGCATCAACTGGCAGGCTGCTCCTGTTGAAATATAACAGGAAGATATTTGAGATCACACTTGAAACATGTCCTAATTTTTCTTTCTACAGCACTAACCATAATTTCTATGACAAAATGAACCCCATCATTTTGTTCCTTTTTAAATTAAATTGTTTAAGTGTTACCAGTTTATTCCAATCAAGATGGCTTCAGGTGTGCCATACTTTTGTCATAAGTAAGGCTGTTAGCACTCTAGTTGTTCTTTAGAACACTCTGGGAAGCTGCAGTAGAACACAAAGGCATCAACTGGCAGGCTGCTCCTGTTGAAATATAACAGGAAGATATTTGAGATCACACTTGAAACATGTCCTAATTTTTCTTTCTACAGCACTAACCATAATTTCTATGACAAAATGAACCCCATCATTTTGTTCCTTTTTAAATTAAATTGTTTAAGTGTTACCAGTTTATTCCAATCAAGATGGCTTCAGGTGTGCCATACTTTTGTCATAAGTAAGGCTGTTAGCACTCTAGTTGTTCTTTAGAACACTCTGGGAAGCTGCAGTAGAACACAAAGGAATCAACTGACAGTCTCTGCCCTTGTTGGATGTACATGTTTTACTGAGAATGTCAGACTTCATTCTCACATGACTGAGAAAGATAATGTGAATTTACAGAAAATATGCTCTCATTTTAGCTTCTGGAGCACCTTCCAAACCTCCATGGGACAAGCATGAGAAAATAGTGTTCTCTCAAACATGATTCATGATATCCCAGCAGAAGGTTTTTCACATGGTAAAATCACCTTAGAATACACCACAATTCCTAAAATTAGTATGGTACCATCAACAAATAAATTCTAATGTAACTAAAGCCTGTTATCACCCTTTATAGTTCTCCTTTTGGTGACCCTCAAAATCTTCTATTCACTACAATGCATTTCAATGAGGTACTATCATTTATATTGGTCCCAAGATGGCTGCCAGAAATTCCAGGATGAAGTGCTGACAGCCAATCAGATCTCACGATGACATGTGTGGTTAGGCTCCGCCCAGATATATATGTGACTTTACTTTTGATTTTCTCAGGAACTACTGAACGGATTTACACCATTTAAGCAAAAGGCACGACACTGAACCAAGGGCTACCTCTTTGCCAAATTTGGTGTAATTCCGTTCAGCAGTTCGGGCTGTAGCTGCGACTAAAGGTTCCTATGGAAAAATGAATGGGGAAAACACGTTTTGGGACCCCCTTTTTTCTCGGCCCCCGCTTGACGTATCACCCCGAGACTTTCAGGATAGGAGCGGACCGGAGCGCCCCAACAAGTTGGAAACTTTCGCGAAGATTCGTCAACCGGCGCCAACGTTATTTCAAATAGAATGTCGCGGATTTCCTATGGATAATAGGTTTTAACTATAACTATCTACTGGCGACCGCCAGTAGATAATATATATATATATATATATATATATATATATATATATATATATATATATATTAGGGATTAGGGTAAGGGTGTTTTTAGGGTCTAGAGGTAGGCAAGTGTATAGGGTGGGAAGGATCATTTTTGGATTTAGGGGTGCTGTCAGTAAATTGGGCTGTAGGGGTGTTTTTATGATTTAGGGGCGGGTAAGGGAATAGGGCAGTATGATGTTTTTAGGGTTTATGGGTGGATATGAAAACTGGGTGGTAAGGGTAATGTAAGGATTTAAGGGCATAGGGTGGTAAGGTTACAAAAAAGTGGGTGCTTAGGGATTGTCTCCCAAAAATAAAATATGTATTTTTATAATAATTTAAAGGGGGGGGTTGTGTGGTTTCCACCAATTTAAAAAAAAAAAAAGTAATATGTTTATATATACATACACACAAATATATATTTGTACATACACACACACACACAAACACATATATATATATATATATTCACTAAAAAAACAAAGATTAAAGTTATGTTATAGTTAAGTGTGATAAAAAGATCTGTTTAAAAAAAAAAAATCACTGAAAAAAACAACGTTTTTTTTTCACATTCACTATGTGGCCACAAGGCCTGACCATTCGCCATACCCTGCGGCCAACCCCCCGCATACAGCCAACCCCATGCTACGGCCTTTGGCCATGCATGGTTGGCCACAAGGCCTGGTCTACGGCCAGGCCCTGTGGCCACCCCCCAAAAAGGCAGCCAACCCCACACAGTGCAGAGAATCCCTCCTTATACGCTATTTTGGCTTTTCCTCGAAACACATGGCTACCCCTGGATCAGACAATCCAGAAGCGTTGCTGTGTCAGTAATTTGTCCAAATTTAAAGGAATGAAAAGCTTTGGAGCGTATTCCTGAAACAAATTGTAAAAGTATAGGTAGAGATTTGCACCTCTGAGTATACTTCTACGAGTTTTTTCTATTCACAAAGTTTCACAGAAGTACGTCTGGAAAGCTGTGCCAAGTGCAGATTTATAAGTTTACATTGTATTTGACTTTCTATTTGGTCGTATTCCCCCTCATGCATCACTGTCCAGAGAGGAGGACTCCACACAAGGGGAATTGAGCCCCTGGGCATATGTTAATTTTTTATTTTCTCCATAGGGAAAACATTTTCACCCCAGAGAAAGGCCTTTCCCTACACCTCAAGCAAGTTTGAGGGTGATCTGTTCACAATTCCATCCTCAAAGAGGAGCTCATCCAGCACCTGGCGGGACTATATCTCTAGCCATTTCCATGGTGGAACAGTGTGGCAGGAGTTTGGGAATGACTACAAATGTAAATGCTTGTGGGAGTTCCCAAACTTCCAAGACAAACCACAGTTTGGAATGCTCACTTCCCACCCCCTTGAGTGGGATTTGCTACTGTGGATTCTCTGCACTACTAGCAGAAAAAAAATCACAAACGTTAATACATTTTTGCCTGCCAGGAATCCCTAAGTAGATTCCTGTTAGGCATAGAAAATATAATTTTGGCCATATATTTACATATATGGTTTAAATTACCATTGCAGAAAGGTGCTTGGAGATCTTCTCAATACTTGCCATAGAAACCTTTGTGTTATGTTGTGTGTGGCAGGGTTCTTCAAGTAATACGTACATGTTATATATAGGTCAGTGAGGAGTGAGAGACACCTACCCATTCTCCTTTTCTCCTGTGATGGTATGCTATGTATTATTCCTCTTGAGGCTTAGGAAATCTATCTGGGTATGCCCCCTCCAAGAAGTGGGGTTCACGGCAGATGAGCTAATGCTTAATGGCTGCACAAGCTCTCTTTCTGCTTAGCACTGTGCGCCTTCACATACAGCTTCACCGTAAGTCAGGTCCGGGTCTTCTGCAACTAAAGAAGGATGTTGGTTGATATTTTGGTTGCTATAAGCAGACTTTAAAATCTAATGCTACTATAGCAGTGGTGCAAGCTATCAAGTAACAATTGGTTCAGAAACAGGTGTGTGTTGAATATGCTTTGGAAAAACTATTCCACAAGCACATTGAAAAGGAAGGAGATCAAAAGTGATTGGAAAGGAGCTAATAATTGTTGAGATGTGTTAGGGAGTGTAGAATGCGAGGTGGGAAAGGGCTGGTGTTCTCTGCATGGAATGGAGGGACAGTTCCACAGAAGGGTTCGGATGGTAGTTGCTTCCGGGACTTCAACGCCGGTAGAAGGAACAAAACAAGCTACATCAATCAATCAATCAATCAAAGGCTTGTAAAGCACGGCTACTCACCAAAGAGGGTCTCAAGGCCCTGAGGGTGGGAGGGGCTGCTAGGTGGAGGATCATTCGAAGAGCCAGGTCTTGAGGTCCTTCCTGAATTGGGTCAGTGACACGGATTGCCTGAGGTGTACAGGCATGAAGTTCCATGTCTTGGCGGTGAGGTAGGAGAACGATCTTCCTCCGGTTCTGGTCTTGTGGATCCTGGGAATGGAGGCGAGGGCGAGGTGGGAGGATCGGAGTTCTCTGGTGGGTATGTGGAATGTGAGGATGTTGTTCAGGTATGCTGGTCCTTCGTTGTGTAGGGCTTTGTAGGCGTGAGTGAGGAGCTTGAAAGTGACTCTCTTGTTGACTGGGAGCCAGTGGAATTGTCGCAGGTGTTGTGTGATGTGTCTGAGGCAGGGGATGTCTAGTACCAGTCTGGCGGCGGCGTTTTGGACTTACTGAAGTTTATTGAGCTGTTTCTGGGTGATGCCGGCGTAGAGTGCGTTGCTGTAGTGGAGTCTGCTGGTGATGAGTGCGTGGGTGACTGTCCTGGATACTGTGGGGATCCATGTGAAAGTCTTTCGGAGCAGGTGGAGCGTGTGGAAGCAGGCTGAGGAAACTGCGTTGATTTGCCGATCCATCGTGAGCGAAGAGTCCAGTATGATGCCAAGGTTGCGTGCGTGGTCCATTGAGTTGGAGAAGCACCTAGTGCGGCTAGCCACCAGGAGTAGTCCCAGGCTGACGCGGTGGGTCCCAGGATGAGAACTTCGGTTTTGTCCGAGTTGAGCTTGAGGCAGCTGTTTTTCATCCATGTCGCAACGGCCTTCATTCCCCTGTGGAAGCTGGTCCTGGCGGTTGAGGGATCATTGGTGAGGGAGAGGATCAGCAGGGTGCCGTTGGCGTAGGAAACATAGTTGAGTCCGTGGCTTCTGACGATGGCTGTGAGGGGGCCATGTAGACGTTGAAAAGGGTGGGGCTCCTACCTCCTACCTGAAGCTGTGGGCCTCGTCTCTTCCGTTCACTGGCGACGATCCAGCGTTGATGCCCCATTCTGGTGCTGTGCTGCATCGACCAACTGACCCTTCCACTGCAGTGCCCCGGTTCTTGGGCTCATTGGCAGTTGTGTTCCACCAGGGATTTCGATGTGCGCTTTAGTCAGGCCTTTGGTCGTCAGGCCCTTAAGGTGAGCGCAGAAGGAACCCTCTGGATTGCGCCCGTTTGACTGGAGAAACAAGCGCTCATGCCCTTCTTTTTGGCTGCTGTTGTTTTCGGATGCTATAGTTACCCGACGGCCATTTTGAAACTTATCCTAGGCTTTTTCAAGCACTAATATCTGTGGAAACACATGCTCTTTGTGTGCAACATCGACGACCATCTTGGATTGGGGAAATTACTGAGAATTACATTAGAAGAAGCCTGCTTGTAGCAAATTAGCCTGCGCAACCTTGGCTAATAGACAGTTTGGTTTACTTAAAGGGTATACTTGTTCTAGGCCTATGCCACATCAGTGACGCCGGTAGAGGGACATAAACGAGCTCCTACCTGAAGCTGTGGGCCTTGTCTCTTCCTTTCAATAATGATCAAAGATTAACCCCTTCCATGCGCGGCCGATTTTCGCCCTGTGCGAGGCGTTGCATTAAGCGGACGGGTTCATGACGAGCTCAGCTCGTCATGCGCACACGAGCACTGCGCAGCATGACGAGCTGAGCTCGTCATGAGCATGGAAGGGGTTAAAAGCCATATGAAATAGAATTTGTCAGACATCACAAACAATAATATACCAAAGCTAGATTACTGCAATAAGTAACACTACGGACTTCCTAAAACTGGACTTTTGCATGTACAGAGTGCTCAAATGCTCAGAGTGCAGCTCAACGCCTAAACCATGGGCTAAACAAATGACATTACATGCCAGCAGCCAGACATTGCCTGGCCTGGCTGCTAGCTGAAGGCAGAATACTTTGAAAGGGCCATCCACAGAAGAGAAAAAAAAATCTAATTTCCCTGTCCTGTATAGCTTACATTCATCAACAATGATCGTTCCAGAATATTCCTCTTTCAAGATGCCACCTCAGGTTTTTAAACTTACAGTGACATCACTCACGCTGGATAGACACTTGAAATGCTGCTGCTTGCTCTAGGAGTTCTTACTCCTACCTATCTACAGCACCAAACAATTTGTATGTATCGTTCAGAACTCTCTGCTCAAAAGGCTAAAAGCTTTTGGTGCCTCCTACTTTCAATATAAGGCCACGACATAGGCTGCATAGGGAGCCATTTATACAACCTTTTTTCCCTTCAGGCAACCTTCCTCCTCAGAGGCCGGAGTCATTGTCTCTGAAGCAGTGCATCCTGTTAATGTGCTTAATATAATTTTAGTTTAAATTAAACCCAAGAAATTTCAATATACACTATCTCAAAGCAGTATAAAAATACGTCAATTATTTAAGCTTCATTTAGGGCTTCATTGTTAATCTATGCTAAATGCAAAACCAATCCACATTGGATCTGTGCAACAAACTGAAATTCCAGCCTCTACTGCCCGAATATTTTTCCCAGTTGCTCTGAGACATGATTAGAGCCAAGTGTGGAAGTTTTCTAGAATGTTCCAGTGATACATTTCGAAGTTTAGGGCTCTGTTGCGCTTAGAACTTTCCACCAAACAAAGACAGAATGTTCTAATACAAATGCTATCGTGGGGAACCCCAGGTAGTGCAAACGACTCCGATGCAGCAACTGTCCTTCTTCGCCCGGTGACAGTTTGTAACGGACTCACGTTTACAGCGAGCTGGCAAACTGCCACCTAGCAAGACGCTGCTGTTTAAGCAGTCACCAACAGACAGCCACCAATAGAGGCAAAGACAAGGCAATTTCCCAGGAGACTGTATGTAAATGAATGTCCCCAGTGCTTGAAATGGAAAAATAGTGCTGGTACTCTAATTAAAAGTATTACTCTCTCAGGTACTCCCCCTCTCAAAATAATTAAGTGCCGGTACTCAGAACCGGCCCATTTAAAGCACTGATTGCCCCTTAGAACAGGGCCAAGCGCTGCAAGCCTAGCATGGCAGCCTAGCTGTACACATTAGGAATGGACGAGACACGCCAAATTCAAGCTAATACAATACATGATTCTACACAGGGCCTACCTCACCCTGCACCACCTGAACCTCATGTACCCCACTGTGCAAGTGTGCTGTCCAAGATGCCAGGCAGAGGACGCTGACATACTGCATATGTTGTGAGGGGATTTTGGACCGAGATTGCACATGTAGTGGGAAACATAACAGGAATCTCTAGCTGGGACACAGTGGAGCGGTGTATACTGGGGCTATACCGTCGTCCTAAGAGACAGAAAGTACAGCTCAGATTCGCTGACCTAGCCCTACTTATAGCGAAGCGCTCCATCACTATGAGGTGGAAATCGGCCCTTCCCCAACTGTACACACATGGCATGGGGAAGTAGTCCGATGGGGTAGGGCACAAAGCACAGCCATCAGGAGGGAAGAATATAGGGGACTGCGGAAACTATCGATCTCCATGGACTGGGATCTAATGTTGGAGTCACTCAAGTCAATCGAACCCCCCAAACCACAACACACATAGGGCATACGCCCCTCCTCTAGGGTGCGGTTGAGATCGGCTCCCCTGTAGCACTCAGTGCGGGGCTTGTTTTGGCGGGCTGTGCACTTCTGTTTGGGATCTCAACAGGGAGAAGATAGGTGTTCAATGTCGAGCCTCGGGCCCGAATTTACCTAGCCGGGGGTGAGCCAGACGAGAGGGGGATGGCTGTTTGGGGTTGTTTAGTTTTAATACTGACATTAATTGACAACTCACCTGTAATAGATTTACTGTAGTATGCTGATACTAAAATACCACTACCCCATACGGGTCGGCACTTATGTTCTTTAAGTCACTTGTATGCATAGAGATGCTTATGTTAACCCATTTTCTGTTGAACTGTCGATGTATTGACTGTACCAATGCTCGCGCGCGGTGCGTCATTTCATAAAATCAATAAAGTATGTTTAAAAAAAAAAAAAAGGAATGGACGAGACACAAAGTTTGAGCCAGATACCTGGCTATGGCTCAGCTCGAGGTCATCTTGGACCCACGAACTCAAAACGAGCCGAGCTTTCATGTTATCTGCCACCCACACTCTAACTTCAAGGCCAAGAATGAAAGAAAACGTGTACTCTTTGACATAAAGTGGCTGAAATCAGTGGTCGAAGTGGACGGGATCGGAGAGGCACAACGTGCCCATACTTTTTTAATTTAAGGAAAACAGTTCCTCTACTATCTGTGAAAAGATAACGGTCCCTGGATGATTAATTCCGAGAGCTGAAATGCTTCAGCTGCAGTGTAAGGCAGGGAGTCTCTGGTGCTGTGATACCGAAGGCGGGCAGACAGCTAAACAAGCCTTCTTGGCAGAGTGCCTGCTGTTTGAAAGAAATGTAAATGTGTACAGCGGTCAACTTGCAAATGTAAAGGGAGCTCGGAAGCCGGTATTGGCTTTAATTAATGGAACCACTTGACAGTTTCTGATGACACAGATTTTTTGTACTGGAAAGGAGTTACCAACTGAGCTGTGAATTGTGTGCTTTTTAAAAGGAGCCCCGCCCCCGCGCTTACTCAACCCGCCCCTATTGTGCACAGCATCACAGTTACCTTACTTTTTTAATGCACTTCAACGGCTGGCTGAAATACACAATGTGAAACTAGAAATAGATCAGTTCCGGCTTCCCTGCTTGTTTGTGTGATCTTAGGCGACTTTTTATCACTTAAGAGAGCACCTTCAAATATGTGAGTTTAGGATGATCCTTATGTAAAACCTTTCTTGTGTTTCATTTAATAGACTATAATGATGCTCCTTCTATAATAAGAAACATTTCATTTCAGTATTTGCGTTGTACTTAACGGAACGGTGGGGCATGAATGTTTCTGAGTTCACCTTTAAAATGTATCTATGCCTCTAAATGCAGTTACAATCTTATATACTAAGGTGAAATGGTTCTGCATTTTAAAGAAGTACACTTTTTTTAAATTTTGAACAGGGGCTGCTCCTCAGCATTGGCGGAGGAGCGTCGCCCCACTGCCTAGCTCAGAGACAGTAAATGAAAAATAAAACGTCATTATTTTATTTTTCATTTTCCGGCTCTGAGCCAGCTTGAGAAGGGAGGGGCGCGGCATGGGGAGGAGAAGAGCTATGTGCACTCCTTAAGTGCGCATATGTGTTGGGCCGGCCGTCTCAGGCCGACCAAAACACACATGTGCACTTAGGTTTCTCCAGCTAGGCTGCATTGAGCATCCGGGCTGCAGAAACCCCCTCAGACTCCCTGGTCTGAACAGGGCGTCTTTCCTGCCTGTTCAGACCAATCACCACGCGGCTCTCAAATGAGAGCAGCGCGGGGATTGCAGGGAGTCCGTGACGTGGCCCCAGTGCTTTCTGGGACCAGGAAGAAGGAGGCTGAGCACTAAGCGGGGGCCAGCGCCAGGTGAGTTTTTCTTTTTCCCCCTTTTTTTATTATAACACCCCCGCGTGCTCACCCTCCCGCGCTCCCCCATCTCTTTATTGTGGCGGCCGCCACTGATTTTGAAGAGACAGCCGTTATCATGGTTTTAAATTATAGTTTTTGTAACTATACATGTACATGGCAAATTTTCAGGGCTCGGCTCATGCACATGCTCTTAGAGCCAAGCCAGACCCTTGGCTCGGTTCTCTCTGTTAATTTCTTGGCTTGCCCAACTCCAGTACCCATGATGCCGAGGGAAAGAGGGCAGTCAAAGGCCTAGCTGGGCATAATAAGCAGTGAAAACCCATTAACATTTGAAATTCTGGTCTGCAACTTACTACTCAAATTAGTAGCACCAATCAAGGCTATAAGGAAGAATGTCCAATCTAATGATCTCGCGTAAGGCACATATAATATAAATATATACATTTTTTATTTAAGGAAATGCAGACAACAAGCTACGCCCCTTGTTAAACTAACAAGACACATATAGATTTGTCAAATGCATTACCTACGTCTGGAGCCTTGGTACAAACGGACAGTTAAAAATCTCTTAACTATTAATTTTCCGAGGGTGCTTGAAATCCTCAGGCTTGAAAATGACTATAGACTTTGTCTGGAGTTGCTGAAAGATCCGAGTTGTACCTTCACACCTTTCAAACAGAAAACACATTGTCCTTTTTTTAACGAGAAAAAGCAAATTGCTGTTTGTCCTCCACAGCGGGCACTTGACACATCTGTACTCTGTCACATAAAGCAGCGCAGAGTGATTCCACTAGCCTTTACCCAAGCCGAGATGAAAACTTGTAAAACTGCCACTGCCACATCTATGAATTTGCAAGAGCACTCCTCTAAGAAGGGACACGCAGGAAAACAATCAGCAGCCATCTTTAACAAATGTGCTTGCGCAGCCATGTTGGCGACAGCGCCTTTACTTTTCTAGAATAAAAGCTCACTCTGAATGGCTCAGAAACCAAGTGCATTTTGGGAACAGTCAAATGAGCTATGCCTGCACCATGATCGAGGTAAGTTTGTGGTGATCTCATGTTTACTACATTCCAGTATTACATCACTGGAATGTAGAATGTCTTATGGTGGTTTGTAGCCAGCAGATTCTATGTTGGTCAGTTACCGGTTTGACTGCTGAGGCTGTGGCTAATAAACATTGATCAAGAAGTACCTCTGTCTGCTGACTCCGATTACGCTGTACTTCACTACAATTTGGCGACGATTTAGCCACAGCCAAGGACCTACGAACAAAGAAGCTCTGCCACCCAAAGAGAAAAGCTGTACACATGTTTGGGAAGATAACATCGCACTGGGAAAGATAAGCAGGCCTGTATACTTTCGTTAAAGACTATGTTATAGCGCAGAATTATCAGTATTTTTCTTTTCTTTTGTTGTTACTGACTCTGGCAAAGGAAAACAAGTTACCGCGCTTCACTATAAAAAAAGGAAGGAAATGGTGCCTGTTGAGGGAAATGCCTGAAGGTTTTGGTGGAAGACTGTTTTAGAATGTAATTGCTGAAGCTCCTTTCGCGCCATTTAAACAAATGTTTATATCGATTAAAACATGGTAAAGGAGATGGCATTCTGAACGTTTCCATTTCCAACGATAAGCAACCCCTCGAGAGCACAGCGCGTAGACCTGCACATGTCCTGGCTTAAAAAAAATCTTCTTCTGACACGAGCGCACAGCGCGTGATTATTTCCGAATGCACAGCGCGTGATTATCCTCGAGCCGAACCACAAGTACAGGCGGCGTCATCACATTTGAATTAACGAAGGATTCCCTACCTTTCGCAGAGCCTGTATTCGTACTTGCAGCCCTCACGTCTGAAGCGAGTACTGTTTCAAGTGATTTTGTACTGTTTCAAGTGATTTTCAGTTTTCACACGCATTACGTGCGTCTAAGACGGACTTCGGTTCAGCCTAACAACTAGAACGCTAACTTACCCTATTATGAAGGCTTACAGGAAGTGGTTTTCAGCAACCTAAACGTTTATCCAGTGGATTCTGAGACCTTTTAAGGGAAAATTACAGTCTTTATGAACAAAACGCAATACAAGAAGATTCTAAGCAAATTTTCACATTTTCTTTTGCACATCCGTGATGTGCACACGCAATCCAAGGTAACAACTTATTGAAGAAGAGCTTACTACATGCAGTCCAAGGTAACAGATCTTCAAAGAAGAACCTGCACAGCCGTGATGTGCACACGCAGCCAAAAGTAACAAACATTTATCAGCATTATATTCAAGTTTACGTCTAAACATATGCATATTGTTTATGCTCACAAGTTTATATTATCTTCTTGTACTTTTAAATCTGGTTTGTACATCCATGATGCATTCAAACTGTCAAAGGCATTATCTAGTATAAGTTGTTACAGTAAATTCTGTTTTGTTCCTGTTTCATATAAATTTTTATTTATATATTTTTTTATTTATTTTTCAAATTTAAGAAAGTGTCATGGCTACTACGCAGAATGTGAATGCTCCTCCTCCTTTTCTTCAAACTCCTGGAGATCCTCCTGTACCTTGGAGAAATTGGTACAGGGCTTTCACAAAGTATTTGGGAGCCATCGGTGGTAGTAGGTATCGACCAGAACGTAAAAGGTTTTTATTGGAACATAATTTAGGTTTTGAAGGACAATCTATCTATGAACATCTCCCACCGTATCCTATTCAGCATGATCAAGAAGATTTAGATGAATATGAACTGGCTGTAAAAAAATTAGAAAAACAGTTTGATGTACAACAGAGTTTGATTGTTAACAGGCATAAGTTCTTCACTAGAGAGCAGTTACAAGATGAGTCTATTGATACTTATGTTGCTGTATTGCGTATGTTAGCTGCGGAGTGTGAATTTGAAAATTTCACAGATCAACTTATACGTAATCAAATAGTAGTACGTTGTTGGGACAAAAAAGTACAGGAAAAACTTCTCACTATGAGGAATCCTAATCTTTTAGAAACAATTGACATAGTCAAAGGTATTGAAGTTTCACGGAAAGCGTTAAAAGAACTTACTCGTAAAGACACTAGTGGTATGTCTGTAGTCAACGAAAACACAGTCTCAAAACAAAACAACAGCTTTAAAAAATATACTAAAAAGAAAGAGTACAAGGTGGATATTTCTCACAGAAAAACATTTGTTTTAGGTGTGGTTATTCTAATCATGGGCCAAATGGCCGGCCTTGGCCTGCAAAAAATGTAAAATGTAAGTTATGTGGCAAAATTGGGCATTTTGTAAAAATTTGTCAGTCACCAAGAGAAAGAGACAAAGTCAACACAATTCCTGATGGAGATTTGTATGATAGTTCTGATGAAGAACAAAGTTGTGTGAGAGGAGTGAGAGATATGATTGTTGTCGTACAGGATGATGAATCTAATTGTGTAGATCCTTATGAAGAATGTTGAAAAATTTCAAGTTAAAATGAAAAATCACTACGACACTTTACATAGAGTAAAACCTACAGAAAGAGCTCTATATGTGGGTGATTGGGTTCGTATCAAAGATCCCAATCATGTTCCTAAAGGAATGTCGAAATTTAAACCTCCAGTCAGAATTGAAGTTGTGACCAGGAATGCAGTGAGAACTAGCAGGAATGAATGGTGGAATAAAGGAAGAGTTGTGAAGGTGCATCCTCATGATGTTCATCCTCGTGATCTTTCTGTTCCATTTAATTCGTCTTTGCATTCTCGTGTTGTTCCTTCTCCATCTTCTTCTTTTGACATTGACGTTTCTGAGTCGAGTCATCCTGTTCACCCTTTGTTCGAACGAAGGAGCAGTAGTCGTAATATTGTTAAGCCTTTAAGGTTTCGTGATTGAATTTCTTTTTATGTTAATATACTGATATTGTTGAGCATTGATTTGCTATATTTCTTTAACATGTTTCTTTGTTATTTGTTTTGTTTTTGTTCATTGTAAAGAAAGGGAGATATTGTGGTAATCTCATGTTTACTACATTCCAGTATTACATCACTGGAATGTAGAACGTCTTATGGTGGTTTGTAGCCAGCAGATTCTATGTTGGTCAGTTACCTGTTGGACTGCTGAGGCTGTGGCTAATAAACATTGATCAAGAAGTACCTCGGTCTGCTGACTCTGATTACGCTGTACTTCACTACAAAGTTGCTGTAAGGACACTATAGGCCAGGGGTATCCAGGTGCTGGTCTCCCCCACCACAAGCACAGGATGATCATAAGGGCCTGATTTGAACTTATTAACAATAGCCAACACCTCAGTACCTTCGGACGAGAATGCCACGCCTATCTCATTCAGTAAATGATTTACTACTCCACATACAGGTAAGACAAGAGGAGAGTGGAACAAAGTAGTCCGCCTCTTGCAAACTTTAGGGTCTGCTAAAGAAAAACCTATCTTATATCCCTTATGTATTTAGGGATGGAACCTTATAAACAATGCTGGAACAGACTGGGAGATTAACATGTAACCCAGTCTTCCTCCTGGAGCCAGCGTACCCATTTCCTGGCTATTGAACATAGTCCTGGCTCTTGACACATTGTCATCCAACTTCCAACTGTACTTCAGCATTTTATGTTTCCGATGTGTTCCTTCAAGTGTTTTGTTGCATCTCACAAAAAGAAAATTAGCATAATCCAGCCTTGAGGAGACCAGTCCACCCACCACTACTAGTGTGCGTGATGTTGGGAGGATGAGGAGAATAATCTTCCTGAATGACGACACACAAGAAAAAATGCTGCGCATTCCACGTTATTTATCATTTTATATAAACATCACGTATGAACGCCAAGAGTTAGTCCTTTATCAAAGGGTGCATATGCAGACATGAGAATCAGAGAGGAAACCAGGTATGGGTTTAGCAAGATTGATATCTTGACACCTCAAGTTTGTAAAAGTTAGCAGAAGCCCACAAAGTTTGGAGGGTTGTGTTACCTCATGTCTGAAGCACACTGGCCATAAAAACGTGCAAATCTGGTAACACACACTTTTAGCATGGTAGGAGTTGATTCAAATGTGTTTTCTAACAGCTATCCGACAAATACTGTTAAGCAAGCCAGCTTGGGTGCGTGTATATTTTTGTATTAATTTGTTTATTGGTTTCTACAATTAAAGTAACATTCCAAACAACAACTCCCTTAACAATTCATTGCGCCATATTTAGTGTTATCATACAGACAAAGGCCCAATCCGTTACCTCATACATAAAAAAAACATTGGATATTTCAGCATCGTGACATATAGAGCTCATACAGAACTTTCAGTGACATTTGCATAAGATCATAGTGTTCCTATTCATGTAGCTCGCCTACACCCATTGACAATGGGATTATATGCACTGGTGATTTAGGCTTCCATCAGCTCCTCCCCTTCTGGTGAGATGTTATGATGTGTTGGTGCTTGATATTGTCCCCTGTATCGTTTAGCCCCCTCCAGCCTGGTGAGCAGGCTATGGCATGTCATGTGCTAGTAGGTGGGAGCGCAGTGAGTGCCATAAGTCCCTGCGTCTGCTAGTTGGCGGGATCATGAGCAATATCTAATTGCTCATTACAATATGATAAGTAGCGCAGCCAGGTACAGGCGACCCGTCCCTCAGCTAGAATTAGCGCAAGGGATATAAACTTATGCACCTCGCATGGTATGGTTATTGTGCATCCCACCGGGCCAGCATAGGGGATAGCGCCACTGTTAGGCCAATCATGAGAAGATCTGGAATATTCGGGACCAATAGCTAGCTATGTGCAGGCACAGCCATGCCATGTGTATAAAGCCCACATCGGGTACATCTAGAGTAATCTCTAAGCTTCCAACCATAGAGTACAAAAGGAGTGCGATATATGCGGAGCAAGAACTTAAAATGTATAAGGCAAAGATGGACATTTGGAGTAAGGGCACAAATCTGAGTACAACAATATGTCCGTCGCTTTGCTGTCACCACCTTTCCTCTATCCACGTCCCGTGTCAATCTGGAATTTGGTGTTATCGGGGTTTCTCACTGCATCTCGGTCTATAGCCTGAACACCAGTTGTTTGCCAGAGTGTGCTGTAAGGAGGGTTGGCAATGTTCTACACATATGCAGTTCCTGCATTAGGTGCTTACATTTGAGGCACATAAAGCAACTACCGTCTCGCGATTGCAGATGAGGACTACACTATATCTGTAAAACTTATGCTAGGCATTAGCAGACAACTTAAATTTCAGTGCTATGGTCACTGAGCTCTAAACATCCTCTTGTAGGCCCAAGTATACTTGGGAGGCCCATACACAGGAAAATATATCGGCCAACACAACACAAGGATCATTAAGTTAGAACAGTGCAAGGAGTAATACAGATGGACAGTCTACAGGACTGGCCAAGAACACCTGAAATGGGTTTTGTTACAGTGACACATGCGGGTAAACAGTCCTTCGGAGAAGGAGAATTAACTCTCATTACTGACCACACCTGAGAAAAGTAGCAAAGTAACTAATGGGACACTCACTTCCCTCTTGCTAGAAAACCTCTTGTGAATGTCCTACGTGCCCTGTTAGACTGAACTGATCAATAAACACGATTCCAATCATATAGACATGTCTATCCACACATGTCAGCGCTAACAATGTTATTTCATAACGTAAAGCAAAAAGTAGTAACTAAGAATTGAATGAGAAAAGTGACATAAGTGCACCAAATGCACGAAAATTCGACTGTGAAAGCAACAGGCCGGTATGTTAATTATTCATCTAAAAACGTTACATGTTCTTGCATCCGTTATTTCAGATTCAAGCTACAGAGCACACTCGTTACCTATTGACAGTGGCGGCACCTCTGCTAACGCGGAGGAGCATCGCCCCACTGCTCCTTGAGCAGTGCAAAAGAAAAATAAAATGATAATAACAAGAAGTTATTATCATTGTATTTTTCTTTGCTCCAGCCAGGTCGGGCGGGGCGGTGCTGGCTCACCGCAGAGGGAGCAGGAGTGGTTTGTACTCCCTCCCTATGTGCGCATGACGGCTTGACCCGCCCTCTAGGGCCGGCCAAACCGCCATGCGCACTTGGCATGTTCTCCATTGGGCTGGACTGTGCTGCACAGCCCCGAGGAGAACAATCCCAGCCTCCCCAGGCACTGGCCGCTCAGACCAATCACGACGCTGCTCAGGCAGCGTCGTGATTGGCTGGGAGAGTCCGGAAGCCTGGGTGCTTCCAGCAGACGGAGGAGAGGTGTGCGGCGGCGGCTGCAGAGAAGGTAAGTTAATTTTTTTTTGCCCCGCCTTCCCCCCCAACTACCACCATCACCCCTGTTCAGAGGCAGCCGCCACTGCCTATTAATTAATTTTGGGTGGTTTTAAATGTGTACAATATGCATTCACACTTATATTATAAAACTTTGGATGCGATTCCATGGAAAAAATATAGGTGAACATTGCTAATTCTATTCAGATGAGATGTAAATCTTATATGTATAATAAATGTATTCTTAAATGCTAAAAAGAACCGTATATCTGCAGTTCACCGCTCGATATTGCTGCCTCTACACAAAGATGACCCCTGGGCCACTTTGGTTTTGTGTGAGGGGTGCTCACCTAGAAATGCACCCACAGGACTCATCCTAGTTTGTGTTATTAATTGCTCCTGGGTCATATTACCACAGTAAAAACTCCAAAGTGTTGGTAACCAAATTAGGTTCAATGAACTTCTGTTCTACTTGTTCCTTAGTAAGCAGGAATTTATTCTGTCTACATACTCTGCAGCTCTTTCTTTGCTTTTTAGAGTGCAAACCTGGCACATAGCAACTGATCACTGTGCGATTAGAGGGGGAGGCATGGCAGCAGGGGAGAGCCGGGGGGGGGTAGCAGGCATGAGGCGGGTAGCAGGCATGGGGTGGGGTGGCAGGTTCTACACATTCTTTTACTGATTCAGCAACAGCACTCACATATAGATCCATTAAATCACCGAACTTACTGTGAATATGTTACCTGGAGACTTTCACAAAAGGAAAGCTTCAGCTCCCAATCCGGACTCACTTATCTGCGGAATCGGATTGGGTCCTTTACTTGATTATTAACTCTGAAGGATTCATTGTCTCCATCAGATCTCCTCTCTCTGCTGTCTTCACTTATATTTCTTTGCATCTCTCGCTTTCAGGAGCAGACACTGAATGATATAAATTGCCCTCACTCAGATTGCATCTAGACAATTTTAAACGTTTTTGGAAATCAAGAAATTGGACTCAAAACTTCATGTTAGGTTTTGCCAGGTATTTTTAGAAATGCAATGCCGGATTCCATATTGTGATGGTAACATCTGCCCCGCTGCACCCAAATATTCCATTGGCTATCTGTCCAAACTTGAAGCGCCACTGTAATGCCCTTCCCTGTGACACCATCATCATGCATTTTATCCCAGGGGTTTCTCCAGCCCAAATGCATGATTTTACTCTTGCTTGCATTAAATCTGCATGATCACATCTCAGACCCAGAATTGTGTTTCCCACAAATCTGCTATCATATTTTCCGCACCCTCTGGAATATCAGTTTTGTTCCAAATGTTGTTGTGCCCCCAAAAAAGGCATACCTTCTCAAACAACAATGCTGAAGTAAAGGTGTGTATTGGTCTGAGCACACATGCTTGTCTGTGTGTGTGTATGTTGCGTTTGAGTGTGACGGTGAGGGTACCACATGATATTCAGGCTGTGTATGGTGTATCAGTGCACCAGGTTACTAATACAAGTAACATAATACATGCCGAGTAGGGTCTGTCCTACTCCACACGGAAACACTTTATAGAAGGTCATGAGGACACACGGGGGCCGATTCTGATGCGGGTTGGAAAAGCTTCCCGACCGAATCGGTTGGGAAATGGTGTCCGACCCACTCGGATCGGGAAAGTGCGACCGGCGGAGTAGGATGCATCCGGATGCTTCCAGATACGATTTGGTTGAACTCCCATTGACTTCAATGGGAACATTTGTTCCTAACCGCATCAGAATTGGGCCCTCGGTCGGGAAGACACGTTCCCGATCCGATTTGGAAGGAGCAAATGCCGTTAGGAGGCCTTCCTAACCGCATCAGAATCAGGCCCTCGGTCGGGAAGCTTTTCCAACCCGCATCAGAATCGGGCCCACTTTATTATTTCTGATGACAATCAAGAATAATTTGCCATTGAGAAGGAGGCTGATTTAGCTTTGATGTATGTGGTGTAATTCAGGGCTATAGTAATTATTTTAGTCCATCCTACTCCTGTAGGACCACTTTTAAACCTAGTTACCACATTTAATGGAGGAACACTAATGTTAAACTATGGCCACAGTAACACTTACCTTCGTTTGTACAAATTATAAATTACTTTGTGCATCTAGAACTATATGAAGACTTTCACCTTGCTTACTGAGAAGCACCACTGAATGTCTATTTTTTGTACTGAATCTCTATTATTTGTAAAACTCATTCTAAGTATTTCTGGCCCATTGGTCGCTCCCCGTCAAGCTCAGTGTGGTAAGTCATTTTATCATTCTAAATAGCAAAATAAAAAACCGATACTGATAATATACATTTTATATAAAGATGTTGTCTTTTTATTTCCAACATACTCACCAAATGACTTCTGCCACGATGAATAATAATAATAGTACTAATACATTTAAAATGTTTCAATTAGGCACATTCATGCAAAATAAATAATATTTGTTTCAAACGATTTTCTATCAAAAAACTGACCCTGGAACTTTTTTAAATTACGTTTCACTTTTGAACTACTCACGTTCAGGCGAACTCGCTACACCAGGGACAGAGAACATTAACCTACATAACCTCATATCTAATGTTGTCATTATTATCAAAAGCACGGCTTTGCGCCTGGTGTAAGAGTTATGACATTTTCACTGCACTTAAAACAGTCTGTGAGGGATCTGTAAAAAGGACAATGGTGGGATTATACCAAAATGCACACCCAACAATGGACTGATTTTCAGAGTGTTATGGCAGACCTTTTATCAAATAGTATAATTGTACGCACAGATAAAAGTTGGAAAAAGTTAATCTGATATTTTAATGTTTAGATGGTTGTTGACAATCATGAGTAAACAACAAAAAAAATCAATACATTCTCTGAAACATTAGATAAATCTCTTGCTATATGGCACACACATACCTCAGTTGGCAGGGCCATGGTGCAGTTTCCCATTCCACGGATGAGTACTGTCACTTCCAGTGTTGAATGTTTATCCTGACCTACGAGAAAGGTGAATGACACAAAATGTGTCAATGACTTTCATAGATTTCTTTGACCAATTACTGTGGCACTTAACTGAAAATGACGTTACATTTTTTATACATATATTCACTGAAATAAACAAAAGTTAAAGTAAAGTTATAGTTAGGTGTGATAAAAAGATGTTTTTTTTAAAAACCTTAGCAATTCAATGAAAAAAAACGAAGATTAAAGTAACATTATAGCTAGGTGAATATGTCAATGACAACATTAATGTTTTGAATTAAAAAAACACAGAAATTCATGAATAAATTACACCCCTACCATGCACTGCTTATGACCTTACACATTACATCACTCATGGCATGTTCTATGACACCCACTTGTGACATCACTGAGGACATCTCAAGTGACATCATTGATGACATCACTCATGGCATCCAATGAGTGTGCTAGTTTTTTTTTTTTATAATTTACATAGGGGCAGGTAACTACCATATTACTTTTTCTACCTAATTTTGTACAGCCTGTGTCCAGCTAATGGGTGTACGTGTTTACAAAAAGCATGTGCTCCTAATGCATCTTAGGTGTGTGGAGGTATTGAACACATTATAAATCTTTGTATTGAAGACTAACTCTGTGTGCAGGTGACAACTGACGACTTGTGTTCAGCATGTTCGACACAAAATCTTTGGCTCTGCAGAAAAAGTTTCCAACAGGGCAAAGATTGTATGTAAAACATATCAAATATTGTAAGCAGCCTTGAGTTATCAGACAGCATTGTCCCAGTATGACAATTTCTACATATTATAGAAGACTGTGTGCACCAGGTACTAAGTACATGTGCTTGTTTTGCTTCAGAAGATGGGCTATCTATAAGGTTTTCACCACAGTATGAAGGGTGCATGTAGTATGATCTTTAGCACCTTCAGACCTTGGTTATTTTAAGTGGATAGTCACTCTTTGGACAAGTATTACATAGAGTGCTCACTGTTCTTAGTAGACATTTTTTAATACTCTATGGTGTATTTTGTAGGAAGCTGGCTCTGAATATACTATACCAAAATTAGGTATAGTATGCACAGAGTCCAGTGGATCCCCTGAGGATTTACAAAGGATCAAGTAGATAACACGTATGCTCTCTTTTGTGGTTGTGTGGGTGAGCATTTAGGCTTATGAGAGGGCAGTGCTAAGCATTTTTTGTACACACACAGGCAATAATGATACACACACTCAAAGACTAAATCCGAGACCAATGGTTTGTAAAAATACTTTCAGTATATTTATTTTATAGAACCAAAGATACTTTGTTGCATGTAAATACGTTTTGCAGTATCAATGCTTTTCAATGTAAAAGTGGACATTTGGAGCATTTTTCAACAATCCAATGTTATCCTATGGGAGGAAACACAATCAGCAATATGCAGGAAACTAAACTATTTACGATATTGACTTTCTGGTTAAAGAATCAGTACCAGGTAAGGTTCAGGTAAGAGACAAAACTACACCACCAGCTGCACTGGGGCAACCGGGTGCAGAGGTCAAACTCTGTATCCAATGGAGAAAGAGGGCAATCAAAGTAGTACTACTTACAGGTAAGTAGCATGGTTTGGTATCCTAGTCTCCGGGGGTTAAGGTAAGCACAGGGGGAGGGGGCCAAAAGGCAGCACCAAACTTACACCTCCAGCAGCACAGGGGCGACCGGTTGCGGAGTGCCAACACAGCATCGGGTGCCCAATGCAAACCAATGGGGAATCTCGAAGTCGGAAAAAAGGTTACAGGCTCAGGCCAGGAGGCCAATTGAAAGAAACCTACAGTGGCACAGGTAAATTGGGATGTGCTGGAGCATCGGGACACCTTCGGTTGATCTCCCCAAGGCCCGGGGGCTCCGGGTGCAGGGGTGTCCTTTGGTGTCGGAAAACAGTTTACAGGTGCAGGTTGCGGTTGGGGGGCCATTGTGCAGAGGCTGAAGGCATCGACGTGGAGTCCGGCATTGGTCAGCCCACGGTGGACTCTTGCTCTGAATCGCAAGCGAACCTTTGCTGGACCGGTGGGCCACTTGGACTTTCGCAGTGGGCATCGGGTGCAGAGGTGGTCGGTTTCGCGGTTCCGCAGGCTGAGCTTTCGTCTTTGAAAGTTGGTTTTCTTTTGGACAGGCCCGCTGTCCACGGGAGATCAGGAGCCTTTATGGAAGCCAGACAGTCCTCCCACGATTTTGGAGGTCGCTGGTCTGCGGGACCAGTCATGGATGTTTGCAAAGTTCGAAGTTCTCAGACAGGCTGGCATGGATGGGACCAAGTCAGTGGCTGGAGCTTCTTGTCCTGCAGGGTTCAGTTCTTGTTTGTCTTCTTCATCATTGGTAATCTGAGGAGTAAAGCTCAGGGGTGCCCATAAATACTAACTTTAGTGGCGTTACAGGGGACAGAAGGGAGTAGCCAATGGGTGACTACACCATTTGTATGTCCACTCCCAGTGGGGAGGGGGTGTATCCCTAACCCTATGGGCTAGAGTCCTCTATAACAAAATGGAGGATTCTGAAAGGAGGGGGTCACTTTAGCTCAGGGCCCCTTAGGAGTTGCCTTGGCTGAGAGGGGACACACCTCTCTTGCTTACCAATTTTCCTGCCGACCTTGCCGCCAAAATGGGACTTGGTCAGGGCGGCGGGCATCTCCAATAGCTGGAGAGGCCCTAGTCAGCATAACAAAGGACGGGAAGCCTTTGAGGCTCACCGCCTTTCTATGCTGTTTCTGCTTGGGGGAAGTTGTGAACCACCGCCACTCAGAGCAGGCTTTGTTTCTGACCCACAAGAGCAAAAGGCTCACACCTCAGGGCGCCAGAAACATGTCTAGAGTTAGCAGGCTGGTGGGGACCAGTCAGGCACACCCTAGCGAGTTGGTAGGATTTCGGGGGGCATCTCTGAGGTGCTCTTTGGATACATTTCTTAATAGATACAACACTGGCATCAGTGTGATTTTATTAAGCTGAGACGTTTGGTACCAAACATCTTGGAATTCAGTGAAGCCATCAAGGAGCTGTGGAACTCGTAGTGACAAGCTCCCAGCACATGTACTCAGTATGGCTTCACTGTGCAATTATAAAGTCTAAGAATGGACTTAGACACTATAGGGGCATAGCTGCTCATGTAGCTATGCCCTCACAGGAGGTATAGTGCACCCTGACTTAGGGCTGTAAGGCCTGCTGTAGGTGTGACTTACCTATGCCTCTTTCAGTGCTGGTAGTCCTGGTACACAGGGATGTGTGCCAGGTTGACTCTTCACTTTTATCTGCACCAAAACACGCAGGCTGCTGCGGCAGTATGCCTGGATTTGGTGAGGGGTCTCTTAGGATGGCATAAAACATGCTGCATCCCTCAGAGACAATCTCTGGTCACAAGGCCCTTGGTACCGCTGGTCCCTTTTACAAGGGACTTATAAGTGAGCCAGAGGTGTGCCAATTGTGAAAACAAAGGTAGAGTTTAGGGAAAGAACATAGGCACTGGGAACCTGGTTAGCAGGAACCCAGTGTGCACACAGTCAAAGATGCATCAGAGTCAGGCAAAAAGATTGGGTAACCATATCAAAAAGGGTACTTTCCTACATATTTCTCATGAGAGTTCCACTGTCTGCAAACAATGTGGTACAGAGTAAACTCTCTCCATAGAGTAAACAGTGTTTGCTAACAGTACCCACTTTTCTACTCATATCCATTTCATTTCTCAGTGTCGGTTCAGTGGCTGTCAGAGGCTTGACACAGGTAAAGACTGTCCTTAGTAGGGCATTAGTTATGTTACAGGGTTTGAGTATCTAGAGGAACTTGTTTTTTTCTGAGCAGCTGCATACAGACTAACCACCATGTTCAGGATTGTTTACCCTTTAATCTGTGGTTCATAGTCAACATGAAATCAACTACCAATGAAGTGTATGGTATGGTATAGGGAAAGTTTTGCACATAACACAAGCTTGCTTTACCTATAGGGGATGCTTATGATATAGCAGTAATGATGCTTCATATTCTTCTGAGCTATTTTGCACTTACTTTCATAGCTCTGCTATACCCATTTATAGAGCAATGTGTACAAGAGAAGCTTGGATTATATCATCAGTGATGTCATGCGAGATGCCATCAGTGATGTCATAAAGGATGTGATAAAATATGTCATGAGTGATGTAATATGTGAGATCGGAGTGACACCCTGACCCTGTGGCAGTGATGTAGGGGACCCTATCAGGAGCAAAGATTTTAATGTTGAGTGAATTTCTCTTTATTTGAAATCATATTCAGCCAACTCCCCACTGCACACAGCCTTCAGCCTTGCGCAGCAATGGGTGGGCCGCAGGGCCAGGTGTCCCCAATGAGATTTACACAATACCACAGTACCATGGGCTGAAACCTGGGCAGTGGCTCATGCGGGAATACCGCAGTACTTCATGGGAGGGCCGCACTGGGTGCTCCAGAGAACTATAGTACCCGGTGCACAATTTTTTTCAATCTGGGTCCCACCCATCCACGCCATGAGATCAGGATGTTCCTACCCTGCCACCATATATGCTATTTTTAAAACATTTTCAGGACACAGTGACTGAATCCCCAAGTCCTGTAATGGTGGCTCAAACATTTTCTTCTCATTTGCAGCCATCCATTCAGCTCACTTGGTACAACTGGGGAAAAAGCTTCTTTGGCCATTCAGAAGTAAGTCTGGGCGAAATTTAAGTTAGACAGTGTAATACATGTAATTTTGGTAATTCAGCATGACACTTGCTTCACAAAATTCCAGAAATTATGACATTATGCCACTTCACATAATTATGTGCAATTTACAGCGAAGCGCGCCATTCACGGCGAACGCCACAAACAACAAAATGCCACTTGCCATGCACATTGATGTTATTAACAATATAATTTCAGATGTCATCAGCGATGTTATCAATGATATCATAGAACATGCCAAGAATGTTGTAATATGTGAGGTCACAAACAGAGCATGGCCAGTGTGCCTGTTATAGTTACTTGAGTTAACTATAACTGGTGAATTTCAATGTATTTTTTCAGTGATTTTCTAATGTTTTTTTCCTAATGTAAAGTAAGATTTTATTACCAGACATAGTTATAATGTCATATTAACCTTTGTTCTTTTCAGTGAATTTCTGGGGTTTATACAGAGATTAATTTCTTAATAACCTACCTAGCTATAGCATCACTTTAACCTTTTGTTTTTTAGTGAATATATATATATATATATATATATACACACACACACACATATATATATTAAAAAAACAAAGGTAAAAGGGGCATTAGGTGAAAATGTCAGTTAAAACATATCATTCTAAATTGACAAACCCACTGAAATTCACCAGTTCTAGTTATCTCAAGTAACGATTTGAGCCCTAATGTAACTATAACTCACACCCCACTTAAGCACAGTGTTGTTATAAATGATAATATTTCAGATGTATTTAGGGATGTTAGCAATGCTTTCGCTGAATATTTCATGAGTGATGTAAAGTATGGTAGAAGCAGTGCATAGTGAGTGAGTGAGTTATAGTTACTCTAGTGCACACAATAGTTCCTTGAAATAACTATAACTTGGTGAATTTCAGTTGTTTTATTCATTTAAACCAGTGTTTCTACTGACATTTTCACCTAACTATAATGTCCCTTTACCTTTTTTTTTTTCCCAGTTAATTTCTAAGGTTTTTGTATAACATCACTTAAACCTTTGTTTTTAGTGAATATATATATATATATATATATATATATATATTATATATATATATACACACATTCTAGTCCACCACGCAGCAACGCCGCAATGCGCACACTCCTTCCACAATTGAAAAAGCTCAATCCATATTTTTGCAAGAAAGGATTTATTCCATTGAGGTTCCGAGCCGAAAAACCCAACGCGTTTTGGGCGTAATCCGCCTTGATCACGGGTATGGAATTCAAAACATACCAGCAGTATTTCACAAACTTACGTGTAACGTCAAAAAACGTGCTCGCCCTGATAATTAACAAAGGACTAGTGCAGAACATGTAGAAAGCATTAAAACAGGTCGGCCATTTTGTAATGATAATATTACCCCGTAAAAAGCAGTGAATCTTACTCCACCTATGGTACGGCAACCAATCAGGCATGTACATATAATTGATAATTGTTGAGTTGGTACGTGAAATAATCTTCAGGATCCAATGATATGTAAAAAGGATGATTTATTGTAGAACACAGCCTGGCATCCGACTACCTCGACGATCCAGCATCAACTGGCAAACATCGAGTGCCGTCAGCCTCACATTCTATAGAACACCTAAACAAGAAGACTCCATCGCGAGGTAAGTTACATCACAACACATCCTCCTCCTTAATGAACAGAAAACAAAGGCAAAACAAAAACAACTAAAAATGGAGAAAACTGAGAGAATCAAACAGTGACATAGTCCTGTAAATACAAAGGAGGTCTGCGAATTCTAGTACCAGCACCACCCAACTTATCTGATCTGATATCCTGAGTAACAGCACAGTCCCCCAACTCTGTGCTGCACTCGCCACCCACATCATGACCCATCCCCACTGGACCAGAATTATCAGGAGTATCTGGGATAAACATTGTGCCCGAACACCCTTCATCATGACCAGATTGCTGGATGACAGCCCCCTCCTCTGGTAAAGAGCCACTCTGCGCAAATTCCACTTTTGTCCACCTTCCACCACCACAAAATGCTTCGCAACACTGATAACTCGGCACGGACCTGAAAATTTGCTCAAACCAGCTTTCACTCTACCACACTTCAATTTAACCCAATCACCCACCATGAACTTGGAATCAAAGAAATCTTGAGTATGTTCACCTCCAGACGCCACCCAATCTTTCAGCCACGCCGGAACCAAGCGAGAACCAGGTACACGTCCTCTCATACTTTGAAAAGGTGAAGAATGCGTAACACTATGCTCGGTGGTGCGATATGCCCAGAGCATCTCTTCAATAAGACGTTTGGGGGATTGTCCATTGGCCATCGCCAGTTGAATAGTGCCCTTGACTAATCTGTTAGCCCTCTCTACCATACCATTGCCCCTGGGATTGTAAAGAGAGGTGCAAGAATGTTTTATTCCACACTTTTCTAGAAAACAACGCATGTCACCAGAAGTCAACTGAGTGCCATTGTCAGTCAATAACGTATGTGACACGCCCTCATCCAAAAACAACTTTTCCAAAACATCAATGGTGGACTGAGTAGTGACGTCCTTCACAAATTTCACTACAAGCCATCTAGAGTGAACATCTACAATGACAACTGCAAAACGCATATCTAATGATAATTCAGCAAGAGGACCAATAAAATCTAAACAGATGGTATACCATGCCTTCCCAGGATCAGTAATGTGGCCCATGTTACTTTGATTTCCTACCTTGAGTCTTTTTTCACTCTCCTTACACAAAACACAATTTTCAACCCACTTACGAATTTGATCGTCCATCCCAGGCCACCAAAATTCTTGTTTAATTCTTCTGATGGTCATGCCTTGGCCCAAATGGCCTTCATGAGCGAGCTTAAAGATGTACAAGCGAAGTCCCACCGGAGGCACAAACCTGTCACCTCTCATGACAACATCAGATCCATTTACTGATAATTCCTCCAAGAGTTTTCAGAAAGGTCTGACCGCACAAGGTACCATATTCTCACGGGGAGCACCTTTCTTTATCAAAGAAATGACTTCCTTCAAGGTAGTATCTAACTGCATTTCTTCCAACCACTGCGCTTTTGAGAACACCCCCAAATTGCATTCACACACCTCACTCACCAAAGCCACCGCTTCTTCGGATTCAAATTTAGTGACGACATCTCTGTCAACAACTTCCCAATCTAAGGACATGCGCGACAAACAATCAGCTTGCAGATTCCTCCACCCATGAATGAATTCAATATCGTACGAGTATTCCTGCAACCTGGCAGCGAATCTGGCCAGCCGAGCTGAGCCTTTACCAGCACCTCCAGCAGACAAAATTTTCATCAGAGGTTTGTGATCCGTCTTCAAAACAAACCTTGAACCCCAAAGGTAAGTCCTAAAGTACTCAACGCCCCAAGCTGCAGCAAGCGCTTCCCTCTCAATTACGGAGTAGTTCCTCTCCGCTTGTGTTAAAGTTCTAGATGCGAAAGCAATCGTTCTCTCTCCCCACGATGATTTTGGGAAAGGACAACCCCAATGCCGGTGAGGCTGGCATCTACTGTGAGGGTGGATTTGCACTCTGGCTTAAAGGAAGCTAAAATCCCCGCCTCACAAATCTTATTTTTGATATTCGAGAAAGCTTCTTGTTGTTCCTTATTCCACACATATTTGGTTCCTTTACGCAGAAGACATCTCAAGGGTTCAGAAATGTCGGCAAAAGCTCTCACAAATTTAGAATAATATTCCACAAGGCCTAGGAAGGACCTGAGCTGATCTTTATCTTTGGGACAAGGAGCATTTTTTATAGCCTCTAACAGGTTGCGTTTGGGAGCCAAACCACCACTTGAGATGGTATACCCTAAATACTCCACTTGTTCAGTTAAGAATTTACACTTTTCTTTGTTGACTGTTAAGCCAGCATGTTCCAGTTTCCAAAGAACTTGTCTAAGAAGAGCATTATGCTCTTCGACAGTTTTTCCAGAAACAAGAATGTCATCTTGGAAGTAGACCACCCCCACCAACCCTTTAAGCATGTTGGACATCATTCTCTGGAAAACACTCGCAGCCGACGCCAGACCGAACGGCATGCGAGTGAATTGGAAAGTCCCTTCTGAGGTAATGAAAGAAGTGAGTGATTTCGAATCCGGATGTAATCTGATCTGATGATATGCACTTCTCAAATCTATTTTGGAGAAATACTTTCCACCACCCACCGATTGTAGTAACTCATTGATATTGGGCAAAGGGAAAGTGTCCATGATGATGTCACGGTTGAGTGATCTTAGATCAATGCAAAATCTCAAACGACCATCAGATTTAAGTGTCAAAACTACTGGAGAAATCCATGATGATGCCTCTACAGGTTCTATGACACCCGAACTTAATAACTCTTGTATAAGATCTTTAAGTCCCTGCCTCACAGATAGTGGTACTTTCCTCAACTTGTGCTGCACTGGACAAGCATCAGGTTTAAGAATTATTTTGTGAAGATAACCCTGTACACAACCCAGTTTGTCCTCAAATACTTTATGAGCATCCTGTAAAATGTGGTCAATCTGAATCGAATCTTCAACTACCATAATTTGGTTAGGAGACCTCGGATTTATGATTATGTGTAAATCATATTGGTGCATCCAACCAATAATTGGTGGACCATCCTTAGCAATGTAGATCTTACCTTGAGTACTCCTAGAACCAAATTTGATGGAGCCATACATATAACCTAAAATATCAATCGACTCCCCTTGAAAACTAACAGGATTAATATCCTTACTTGAAAGGGTAACACCCTGCCAATGTGCATGGAAGAGCGACTCCGGTATAATAGTGAACATAGAACCTGAGTCCACCATGAGAGTCACGTTTTGTCCACACACACTGAATTCAGCCGAAGGTCTGGTTAGTCTACGTAAGTCTTGATTGGCTTCCTCACGAAAACAATCAGTACCTTCCCCTAAGACCAACACCCGGTTGAGTGATTGTCCAACCGCGGGGCATGGTTGAACCACATTAACTTTGGATTTATACCTATCAGGAGTGTCAGTTGATCTGCACATACGTGCATAATGCCCTTTGCGACCACACTTCTTGCAAACCTGGTCTAAGGCAAAACATTTCTTGTAATCCGCCAAATGATATTGGCTGCCACATCTCAAACACTCTCTATTCTTGGGTTTAGCTACAGACCCAAAGGTATTTACATTCCTTACAACTCTTTTAGAAACTGCGTTGACATCCACTTCTTCATCCTTGCTAAGTTCAACGTTTGCAACCTCATTCATAGTTTTATCTCTCTTGCTTAACTCCTTTATACATTTCTGCGATTCCTCAATTACTTTAGCCAAATCCATGGCGTCTTTGAGAGAAGGATCTTTAGCAGCCCACAGTCTCTCTTGGATCTTCCTATCACGACATTGAACAATGAGTTGGTCACAGATTAATTCTTCAGTCATTGTCCCAAAACGACATTTTACTGAAAGTTCGCGTAACCTGGCTACAAAGTCATCGATGGTCTCTCCCTCTGATTGGGGTTGGGTATAAAATTTGTATCTTGCCATAACTAAATTTACCTCTTTAGCGAACCTTGTTTCTAAACGTTTGATGGCTTCTTTGTAAACATCATCCATGGGTTGACCATTTGCACCCATGGCAACAGGAAGATACTTGAATACACGCTGACCTTCACTTCCTAGAGCACTAAGTAACAAAGCCTTCTTTCTAGCCGGAGAAAAGTTAACTCCATCCAATGCTATAATATAGTTTTCTAACATTTCTAACCAATCCTCCCATATGATAGAAGGAGTACCCGGCAAAGGTAAAAACAAAGGTGGCATTATCACATTGGGATGTGACTCATACATGACTAGAACACTTTTTTTTTTTAAAAGCAGAAATTTTACGCAACAGTGAACAAAGTGTGAAGTACACTAAGCACAGACTCCAAAACCAAAATGAAATGTTTAAGCAAATCCCAAGGTGTGCAGATCACCGGTGTGTGACTGCACAGAACTGCGCTAAATGCACAGTGGTTGAGATGGTGGTTGGATATAAAGGCTGCTGAGATCAATAATAGGGATCAAGGACGAGTGAACTCCACAGCACTCACAAGAAGTCACAGTGCTCAGGGAGATGTGCAGAAAGGTAGACTCACCAGCGCTGGCATTAGATCGATAAGCACAAGGTGTGCAGATCACCGCAGGAACGTTGGACAGTAGTTGCAGGGAAAGCGAGTGAGTTTAAATAACGACCGAAGTAACGGCGCTAAGCAGTGAACTCACACCCATGCAGAGCTGTCATTGAAACGACTGAACGGAGTGCCTTTGACTCGACAACAAACAAGATGGCGGCACGTAGGTGACGTGACTGACGTTGCGCACGGCGTACGTTGGACACGCACTGAGAAGTGATCGTGAATTACGCCGTGCGTTCCAGCCAGAGCATGACGTGATGAGCCGAGCTCGAGAGTGTGCGCGCGGCAGAAACGGCAGCGCACAGCTCAAGAGGCACCAGGGGAAATCCAAAATGAGGGATCAGAGGCACAGTACCTTAAAAGGATGGCAAAGTGAGAAGAGGATCCCGAAGTGAGGTTCGCAGAAGCTTGAAAGTTGCAGGACACAGGAAAAGCAAGGAGATGTCATCGACAAATGGATCACCAGGTTGCGTTCGGGAGCGTCGAGGGAGGCACAAGATCGTCGCCAAATTGTTGAGTTGGTACGTGAAATAATCTTCAGGATCCAATGATATGTAAAAAGGATGATTTATTGTAGAACACAGCCTGGCATCCGACTACCTCGACGATCCAGCATCAACTGGCAAACATCGAGTGCCGTCAGCCTCACATTCTATAGAACACCTAAACAAGAAGACTCCATCGCGAGGTAAGTTACATCACAACAATAATAATCTACACAATTAGCTTATAATTATCCTGCTTAGACTCAAATTCGCAATAATGAAATATTTTCGTCAAAAACATGCGGACCGTTCACATGATTAGGAGGCCTACTGTCCAGAACAGGCTTGTGCTTTTATCAACAATGCAAAAAAAAAAATATATATATATATACACACACACACACACGTGTCAAAAAATGTCCACTTAATCCGGGACCCATCAGACTCTTGTTGATAAAAGCACAAGCCTGTTCTGGACAGCAGGCCTACTAGAGCTGGAGTGAGTTTATTGCAAATTGCATACCTTTATTATCATCGTCCTAATCATGTTTTCTTGCAAAAATATGGATTGAGCTTTTTCAATTGTGGAAGGAGTGTGCGCATTGCGGCGTTGCTGCGTGGTGGACTGGAAAGTATTCAGGGCGTCCTCGTACCCTGACGCGCACCGGAGCTGGTGTGTCCCGGCTTTTGACGAGGTTTGTGGATGTCGATATATATATATATACATATACATAGATCAGTTTCTTTGTGCAGTATTAAGGTTTTGGCTGTTTCTCCCCACTTCCGTCACATCATGTTCAATTTCACTCAAATCTATAAAGACTCGTAGTTCTTCACACTAAAAAGAGATATGTTTTTTAAAAAGTGTTTGATATGTTGCACAGGTGAGAAAGTTAATAAGTTGGGAAGTTATAGATTCCAACATCAAAGCAGACCGGATTCGTTGCCCATAGTTGTATTTCTTCTTTAAGGCTCATCTGATCCTAGTACAAAAGAAGGTCTGGAAATCCGAATCACGAAATGATGGCGTAAAGTGGAATTAAAAGGAGGTAAGATTACACAGAAAGGTCCAATAAAAGACATGCATGACGTTGCTCCATTTAACATGGACGTTTTTAGGGAGTTTCTTTTTGTCCAAAAAATCTGGGGCTTTCAAAGACTGTAATCTAACCTGGCATATCGTTTGATCCGAGTGGGTATAATGGGCTGTTAAATGTTTATGCTGTTTCAGTTAAGTTGATTTGATCTTGTAGCTGATGATGGTGGATGTGCTGCAGTAAGTATTGAAAGGACAGGTTTACAAACACACAACCATGCATGGATCATATCCCTCTCTTTTCTCTCTTTCTACTCTCTTCCTGACCGGATTCTTTAAAGGCCAGGGACAGGAGAAAATCAAGAGCAGGTTAGCCTACGTATTGCAGATTTATTCCTTTAAGAACATGTCTACATTCCAAGTTAATTTTGGGTTTTTATGGAATGTATAAAGATTTCCAGGACTCTTGTGAATCTCTAACAGTCACAGATAATCTTGTATAAGGAACTGTTAACAGGTGTACTTTAAAGAAGTGAAAAGGAATGCAAACCGGCATTTGAACTGGGACTGCTATTTTCTGCAGGGGCGAAAATACCCCCCCTTCCAGGGAAATATCATGCCCTTCACCCCTCATTCCAAACCCTAGTACTCATTACTTTGACTCTTGAGAGAAAGAAATACACCTGTGAGTGCATTTGTGGTGAGAAACTACCTCCAGAAAGTTGGACACCCACAAACTTGCACATTTAGTATTCACCAACTTTTATAGGTGGATCTACCCTGGAACATCAAAAACCTGTGCTTAAGAACAGAAATCGCGCCATCCTGGCGGTTTCTGTGTGAGCAAATTACATTTGCAAGAGCACAATCCCACAATTTACTGGTCATCAGAAACCGGACTTTGCCCTTGCAATGGCCACTATTTTCACATCTATACTTTTCTTAAGTGCACAAACACCTTTGAGAATAGAGCACATGCACAAGAAAAAGGGATGACAAACTGAGTTCATTAAGCAGGAAAATAGTACAAATTGGAGTATAAACGGATGCTTGAAATACTACTTCCCCTCCTACCATCAATCTCAATATGCCTCCTAGCGCAGATTAGTTGGGTGTTATAAACAGCTGAGTTAGTAAAAGATCATTTAGCAACTGAACTGCTAGTTGGATGCCTCAGACCGTGCTGTCAAACAATGTCATAGACGACACTCTTATTCTGAGGCTACGTATCGAGACTACCCATGGGATTCTTCAGAAAATTGGAAACAAGTCACCACCATCTGACCCAGATTTCCACCTGCCCAAATGACCCTGGCACTCTCATCCCCTCAGCAATATGCTCAGAGGCTGCAGCTAATTGCATATAGTGGGTTACAAAGCCTGGTTACTGAGAAATAAATAGTCATCCCCTTCAACATTTCTACTCATGCAAAATAAAAGGACCTCATTGAAAGAAAAATGTATGAATCCGAATTAATACTTCTCGAAACCATAAAAATACGCCAGGCAGGCTTCCGCGTGTCCTGCAGGAGCTTGCACTCTGATTGGCTGACTGAAATACGAGGAGAAAGGTTTTGGTCACCATTTCAGGACCCTCTGTCCTGAAAATGTTGAAAAAAAGGTATAAGGGGGCAGGATAGGGGTCCAACCCTCGGTCCGAATGTATTTTTTTTTTTTGTGTGTGTTGCTGCAATCCACCAGCAGGACTCTTGCGGAAGTCAGCGGAACTCCCTTGCAGGATCAGATAACCATTTAAAACAAAACAAAAGGAGGGGAGTGTGAATGTCTGTGATAGGTTGGCTGGGTATCGGCTGCCAACACCACGCCACACATGTCCTTTGGGAGAGGGGGTTAGGCAGCCAGCGGGTTGCATAGTTACATAAGGTAATAAAGTATTACTTTAAGTTAAAATTACCCTAGAATTTCACTAAAAGAAACAAAGTTTAAACTGACGTTATAGTTAGGTATGGTAATATTATCTCACCTTGCATTAAAAAAAAACTCAGAAATTCTCTGATACAACCAAAGTTTAAAGTGATGTTATAGTTAGGTGAAAATATCAATTTATACATCACATTTTAAACTAAAAAAACAATTCAAATTCACCAGTTATAATGAGTAGAAGTAACTATAACTCACACCCTCGACATGCACTGCTTATGACTTCACATATTACATCACTCATGACATGTTTTATGACATCATTGATAACATCACTGATGACTTCTGAAATTACATCATTGATGACAACACTGTGCATGGCAGGGGTGCAAGTTTTAGGTATTTGAAATAACTCAAGCTGGCGAATTTCAGTCTTTGTTTTAGTTTAAAATGTTATGTTTAAACTGACATTTTCACCTAACTATGAAGTCACTTTACCCTTTGCCTTTTCAGTGATTTAAATACAAAGTACTATATTATTACGAAACCTAACTATAAGGTCATTTTAAATTTTGTTTTTTTCAGTTATAGCTGGCATTGATTGATAAATCTACAAAAAAATAAACGTGGATTAAATTTAGGATGTCCATTTTTGTGTAAATACATCCAGGGGATTAAAAGTAAAAGGGAGGGACAAATAAAAGAGCCTTTTCCATTTTAACTCCCATGGGATACTGCTCTCAGACACAACAAAAACCGAAGAACGGAATTACACCAATCTTGACATGAAAGCAGAACTTCACTATGAGGAGCCCTTTTGCGTCTTTTAGTGTAAATCCATTCAATAGCTTCCAACATATTTCGCTTATTAGTGTTGTTTTGAATTATTGTCTCTCTTTTGAAGAGGCTTTAAAGGTACCTTTGTTTTTGCTGGGACGTGGTGCTGAGAGTTCTGAAAACTGGTGCGGTGCAAAGCAAAAGTCAGCAAAGAGGCATGTGATCTTAAAGCAAGTTCTTCCAGTTTGATCTCTGACATCCTTTCATACTGTGTAATGCGTTACCAGAAAATAATGATCTGCTTCTGTCTTGCGTGTTCTTTTTTGGATGCCTGAATGCCTTGTGGCATACGTAGACACACACTGTAAGGCAAAAACTGGTGCTGCACAGGAGCAGGTAAGTGGCCAATCCTCATGTACTGTAGACATGCCAAGAACTGGCAAATGTTTGTAGACGGACATACCCTTTTTTGTATAGCCAAGCCCAAAAAGGCCGTCAATCCATGTGACTTAGGGAAATCACACAAGATCAGAAGATCCGCAAGATTTACGTAATCACTAACCCAGCCCCAGCCACCTCCAGACCTTCTAAGTGCTTGGGAGATAAGTCACAGTTATGGGTGCAAGCCTAGATCAGGGTTCTCCAAAGTCGGGACCTGGAAGGCCTGATCCATGCCAGATTTTTAAGATAAATATATTCATCTAAATGGGGATATGCTAAAACTCTGGCATGGATCCGGCCCTTCAGGACTGACTTTGGCGAACCCTGGCCTAGGTGCCTCAAAGAGAGAAGAAGCCGGCAAATTAGATGGAGGAATGACCATTGCTGTAGAGAGAGGCAGTTGGGCATGACAGCTGCAGCACTAGTGCAGCAACTGGGCAGTTAGAAATGACAGTTGGAGGGCATGATGGGTAATTTCAGTGGGCCTGGTGACAGGTTGTATAATACAGTGGTAGTATACTAAATACAATAACTTCATATCTTCAATGTAGTGCATCTGCCTGTGTTTATGTTAGTCTTTTCCGTTGTTCTTACACTTCCTTGTTTCTTGCTGCCTTCAGCTACATTGCAGGCAAAGGCGTTCCCTGGAAAACACTTCCCATCCTGCTACTGAGAAATGTTAATTAGTTTGAACTTGTTGCCAGTGCTTATGTTACAGTATTCATTATAATTTATGTCTGTGGGTGTAGCTATTGTAGTTGTTTTATGTGTCTCTCTGTTTTGCCTTTGCAATCCATTGCTGTTCAGCTCTAGTTCCATGGTCTCTTATAACAGAAGGTGTATTTGTAAAGCACAAATTCACTTCTAGGGGCACTGACGCTGAATAACAGATATGTATGTTTACTCAACTGAATGGTGTTCATTTCATTGAACTTGCTGGCATTTGAGCATGTGGGGACATGTGGTCAAACTGAGATTTCTACAGTGGACTCCATTGAGCCACCAGACCCAGTAGCAGTATGGGCCCATCTTCATCTATGGGCACATTGTCGGCTATTATTCATGCTGTACTGTACTTTTACATACTAGCCACGAGTGCTATATGGACACTCATGTTCATAGAATTTTGTTTGCAAGCCACTGCAAGACTTCACGCCTGAATGCAGATTGTTTTTTTTCCCAGTTGTCTCAGTGTGCAGTAAAGATCTTGAATATGGCACTCAACCCAACGACCTGGTCTCAAAATGAAACTCAAACTTATCTTTTTGGAGCCCTTCGTGCCCTCACTCCTAATCTGGAAAAGGTTTGAGGTGATATACAAAACTGCAATTTACAAGTATATTCATTAGCCCCGTTTCCTCACAGTAAGTGCTTGAGGTTTTTTACTGGTATCCTCTATTCAAGCTCTACCCGCTTTGAGTGGACCTACAAACATAATAAATCACCCTAAATTAAGGCCTGACTGATGTACAGCCGAATCCTGTTAGAGAATTAAGTTAAAAAAAAAAAAAAAAATGAAAACTAGGGATTGACCCAACATATGCGACTTGACCACTGAGCCACAAATGTTAGGTTCAGTAAAATATTCCACAACTTAAAAGAAGTGTGGTTTAAATGTCAATTTCATCCCTCGGTCTGAATAAACTACCTAGATAAAGTCTGCCCTGCATTGCCCCAGATGTCTGTCACATTCTAGTAAACACCCCAGTCAATGCCAAAAAACACACTCTATACCCGCATCAAAGAATAACACTTAGACTGACCCAAGTCAAAAAGTAGCGATACATATCAAATAGTTGGCTTACAAAAAGAATATATTCTAAAATTAAAATCATGTGAATAGCCTTTAAAGAAGGAAGACTGTTAAGATGCCACATCACCTCCTCCCTCTTGGTGGCAAGCCAAAAAATGAACAGGGTGATCGGAGCCAGAGCTGAGCCAATTCCTCAAAATATTTGCCATGTAAATAATGCAACAAATAATATGTAAAAATATAAAGTCACAGAGGAGTTCCATGACCATAGAGAGGAAGGAGGCCGAAGGCAGAGTTCCATTATAAGATTATGGAACTCCGAGGTGACTTGCAATTTCTTTATCATGTACAGCAGGGGGTACTTTATTCCTTAGAATGCATATATTCCTTATAATACCATCACTTTTTCCACAAAGCACTTAAATCCTTTGTGTGCAGCTATTTCATTTGAAAAAGAGACCTTGTTTGCAAACATGAAGAATAAAAAAAGAATTTCTAGTGCAAAATTAAACACCAAAAAAACCGGAAAATGTTATTAGAGGCAGTTTAATACAATCATTGTTTTTAAAACAAGAGTAGTAGCTTGGAATGTGTAACAACATGCAGAAAGATTCTAACTCTTCTATAATAACCTAAGGAATGCAAAAAATAAACATGTTGCCATAAATATCTCCTTTCTTCTTGTCAATACACAGCTAGAAAAACAGCAGAGGAAAGAAAACAGCATTCTCTTTTTGTTCTTTAAACTGCTGCTCTAATTATGCTGGTTGACCTGACCTGCCTTTCCCCTCAGTGCTGGCTCTGGCAACAGACATTGTGACCTCAGAGCTCAACAGTAATAAGTTATTACAGTTGAGTTCTGATGTCATTTGTTTAAAATCAGCGAGTGGGTGTGTCACAAGTCACCTATTATAAAGAAATTAAAGATGGGTTTTTATACAGGGTTTGCAGAATCCCATATATTATAATCAACTGAATTAAACACAAGAAGTTTTTATCAAGCGCACACATCCTAAATTGACGTATACATAAGCGATAGCGAAGAAAGGTGAGGCTCAGTGAAATAAAATATTTGTCAAGGGTCACACAATTTGGTTTTTTTCAATGGGCTCATCCTCAACACCCTCTCGATCTCACCCTATTTGAGTCTCAAAAAGTGGAGATGTATGCCCCAGTGTGCAGCCGCCAGAATCCAACAGATTCTATTTTATACACAGTGGGGCGACCATCACACTCCAAAAAATCAACACTTAACATTTAGTAGGTGTGTGCCTTCACTGAGTTAGAGAAGGAGCCTGGCTGCCTAGCCTGACTAGAATACACATAAATCATCCTCCAAATGTTACATGCTGGTGTGACTATATGTACAAAAACAATATAAACACGAAAGGGCATGCGCATGAAGCCTTTCTCGTAGCAATGCTGGCTGTTGCACAACTAGCGCCTCGTCTCTTATCTAACTATACATGAGGGGAGTTACGTAAGAGTGACAGCCCTTTGCTATACACAGCCAGTGTCCTATAAACACCTGCCTACCCCAGAGCAGTGTAAACAGTGTTGTATAACTGCGTCGCCTATGACTGCCGCGCGCTTTCACGTAACCGAGCCGCTCCCGTCGTAGAAGTGTTTTTTGGCAAGTGAACCGTTGCTTTCCGGTCATGGACCGACGCCAGCAGTCAAAGAGTTAAAAAAAAAGGAGCGCTGTAAAATCTATCGCCAGAGCCAAAATAAGAGGATTTAAATGATGCAGCAGCTTCGTGGCGGGAAAAGGGCTAGATAGCTGGCACGGGCTCCGGGTGACGGCATTTTTACTGTAAGTGTTTAGTAACTGGAGGAGCGGCGCAGCCCTCCAGCCCCGCTGGGGCCTGACACAGAATGTGCAACCGTGCAAAACCCTTCATACCGAGGGGACAGCTCATCGGCGGATTCCTGCAAGCTCACCCAAAGCCCGGCGTCTAATCGGTTCAGTCACGCTTTCCGCTGCGAGGAGACCTCAGGCGACTTAGCTCCCTAATTTGTAAAAAAATAATTCTGAGCCCTCCAGGGCTGGGCGTCTGCTGGATGCCCTGGGACACCTGCCAGCCTCTCCGGGCGGATGGAGAGATAAAAGGTGCGGGGACTGAGGGACATAATGGGTGAATCACCGAGCACAGGTCATGATGATATGGTGTCCGGAAGCAAAACACTGCATGGACTGTCACTGTGCCAATGTATGAAATCACTTCTAAGGATAAGGCATGACGCAGCAGCATTACTTGTTTACTGGTCACTGCTTTTCTTGGCAGCGATACGTCATTTTTATAGTTCCAATCACAGCATTCAGAGGTTTCTGGTGTTAACTTAGCGGGGAAGAAAAATTTTACAACTGAGAAACAGTAATGGCTGAAATAAGGCAAACGGAAACAAATAGATGAGAAGCGGAGGGGAGAGCGGAGAAAGGGGGAGGAAGGAAAGGACGAGGAAGAGAATGGGAAAGGAACGAGAATGAAAGTGAAGTGAAGTGAAAGCAAGAAAGAAAGAAACCTAAGAAACCGGAAAGAAAAGGGAGGGAATAAAAATATAGAGATACATAAGAGGTGGGAACTGGGAACAAGGAAGGATGTAAGAATGGAAGACAAAGATGAAGGAAGAAAGGAAGAGAGGGCTAGATTGGGAGGAAAGAAGGAGAACATGAAAGAACCAATGTAGCAGAAAGGACAGGCTAGACAGAGGAACGAGTGAGGGGAGCAAAGAAAATAAGAAACGGTGAGAAGGGAGGATAAAATAGAAGAAAATGAAATACAGTGAAGCATTTGGAGAAGAAAGGGAGAGTGAAAAGGGAAAGAAAAAATCGAGGGAGGTAGATGAAGGAAAGAAAGAATCTAGGAATGAAAGGCTAAACGAAGGGCTAGATGGGGTGGTAATCTGTGAGAAGGATGTTAAGGGAGAGGGATTGAGGGAAGGAAAAAAGGTAGGGAGAAACAAAGGAAGGTAGCCAAAAAGGAAGATATGGCGGGAGGAAATGAAAACCGATGGAAGGGCGAAAGTTAAACAATGAATACGATTAAAAATACAGGGAAGAAAAAATGATGGAAGGAAAGATACTGAAAGAAAAGGAAAGACAAAACTAGAGCTGGGGAGAAGAAACAGAACAGAGAGGAGAGACAGAAGAAAAATGATAGAGAGAAAAAAGAAAAAGAATCAAAGCAAGGAGAGGAAGTTGCAAATGAAAAGTCATGGAAGAAAGGAAACTGGATAACAAAGTCAATAGAGAAAGCAAGAAGCAAGGAGAAAGACAGGAATGTTACTCAGACTGGATAAAATGACTACAGAAATATATGGGGGTTCAGATTCCATATGAGCCCCCAGTGATTTTCTGTTCTGCCAATCCTAGGCAATCTTTTATGTTGTAACAAGTTTGTTATTTAGAATTCAGCTCGTAAATTATTTGGCCTCTTCATGATCCTGCAATTCTGACTGCACCTATGGCGGGTTTTCATGAAGGCAAGGGCCTGGACTATTCCCCAAAGTGAAAATAGCAGGTGACATGGTTGGATGGAGAGGGTGGTCCCAACAGTAATGCTCCAATGGAGAGGCTGGAACCTGGTTGACCCAACCTAAGTCAGAAGTGTGTGGGGGGAGGGGGGGGGGGGCGGTAATATTCCACAATATCTCTAGCAGCGTCTGGATGCGTTCCTTTCCAATGCATGTCGGAATAGTCACTGAGGGGTGTGTGGGTTATTCCATTACTTTTTGAATGGAGCTTCATTTCTCAGCTATGGTCTGATTGGTAGACCCAGGACGAGCTGGTATCGCCAATAGTATTCTTGCAGATGAGACGGGCTGAGCTGTCCACTTCTAGTCAAATGCTGATTGGGTTTAATCTATCATTCTTTGATGGTTTATTTGAAACATATGGTTTGCTGGCATTCAGAAGCTGGCTCTCCCTTCGTGTGTCTCTGTTCCCAGTTTTCCAGACCCGGTGCTGACCAGTGTTCCCAGACTCCAGAGTCTTGCTTGTTAGGATTCCGGGCACTTGGACTCAGTGAGATCCAGCATCCTTGTCCAGCTCCATTGCTAATGGAGAGGCATTTGTAAATCACTAAAACCAAGTTGTATCCAAGGGCAACACAGCTTCGGCAATAGAGTCACACCTTTGGAAATAAGTGAGTTTTTAACAACTGATGGCTTTTCAACTTCTTAACTGGATATGTGTTACAACTCGGTCACTTGCGGGGGCACTGGATTGTCCCAGAAACTCTAAAATATTGTCTTTCCTCTGATCCTGTCTAGGATTATCCAGCTACTGGCCTACAAGCAATATCCTCCTGCATCCACATGGCAATCCCAGTCACCTGCTCAAATGACTTTCAGGCTGAATTCCGGTGGGGTAGGAAATTTCCTAATCTTAAAATTGAGTATTCTGGGTACGGATAGAATGTGGTTCAAAGCGGGTCATACAATAGCAGATCAATAGTAAGTCAGCTCACAAAGTTATGTTTACCTTTAAAGTGAAAGCCAGTTGCCGGTAATCAGCATGGATGGTGGAATTCACCCCAAAGCCTTGTTCTTGTTTAGGATAAAATAACCGCACTTCTATGTTGCTATGTTCCTGGTGAATGTAGACAAGATATTAAGCATTTGGTGTAGGTGCAATAAAATAGGTCTGCCAGAACAAAATATGATGCCGGGTAAAAGACGAGCAAAGGAGACCAAGCAGAGATGACATACAAGGGGAGAACATGGAGAGGGAAGTAGGAAGAGGATGCATAAAAAAGGAAAGGCGGCAGCTGTGAGTAGTGAGGAAGAGGAAGGGAAGATGGGACGTACTGGGCTGGGAAGAAGCCTACAGGGCGGTTTGTGGCTTAATGGTGTGCAGTGATGTGTTTTAGAGGTGGCATCTTGATGCAATGGTGTGATTAAGTGTGGGGTTCTGTGTAGATGTGTTGAGTGTGGAGTTGAATTAGGTAAGGCAGTAGTTGCTCAGTGTGGGCTCAAAAGGGGTAGTAGTGGGTGGTGCACAGCAGTTTGGTGTCAACAAGGGAGGAGGTCGCAGAGATGTGGGCATATGTCAGATGTGTTGTGGTGGCATTTTACTACAGTGAGTTTGTCAGATGGATGTGGGTTTTATTGCATGTGGAAGGAGATTGTAGACTGCGATGCTATGCTAAGGAGCAGTAGTATGTTTGCTACGGTGATAAATGCTGTGGTTAGATGTCTTGAGTAGCATTCACCTGAATATGTGGGTACAACATTCTTGCAAGGCTAGAATAAAATGTATATCTGAAGTATATGCATTGTATAGACACTATGGAGGTTAGGTAGCTAGGGAGTGAATACAATCAGATGTACTGGAGTCAGAATTAGGCACCTGGGATTTTGATTTCATCCAATATAAATATCTTCCACTGCCTTTCCTTTGATTATCTGTCTGTGTCCACAAAACCCAACTTTTACAGAGGAACCAAAACCTTGCATGACACTGAGGGTGTACAATGTCAGAGTCGGGTTCTCCAGAGTAATCTGGCGCTTGCATCCTGCAGCACATGGCTGTTTCGGGTGGAAGATGTTTGCAGCGACCACCAAGGTGCCTTGCACCACTAAGTTAGGGTCGTTTCAAACATTCTTAAGGTTCTAGTGCTTATCTTAAAAAGAGCTTTCATCCTCGCTCAGTCATACATGGCATTTAGATACAGCAATGCCTTGTTGAGTGTTGAGACTGTGGTTGAGTATTTGGGAGTTCATCAACTCAAATGTGTGATGTGGAAGATAATGAAGATCAGGGTGGGAGTGTCGACCCTTTCAAGAGTTCATTACTTGATGAAGGCCACTGAAGTGAAGAGCCCATTTTTCTAGGATCCGACCGTAAAGATCCCTCCAAGAGTGAGTGTGAGGGCCTTGGCACTTACCCTGTGTCGTCTTACAGTGCTACATGTCCAGTGGTGTGAAAGGCAACAGACAGATACATCAGAATATCAGGGTCACCTACAACTCTGTTAGGGAGCCCGCAGACCAGTTATATAACTCAGAGCAGCTCCAATCCCATAAAGATACATCTAGTATGGAGTCTCAGCAGACTGGATCCACACCTTTCCGTCACCTGTCTACCAGGAAACTGGATTTTATGTGCAAAGACGGAACATATTGTTGGAATACTTGGTTAGGAGGGGATAAACCAGGCTTTATGTACTGCACCTCAATATGGCATTTTCATTGATATGGACATAGGCAAGTGTTGATGGACTTAAATACTGCATTGATTCTGTAGCAAACAAAGGCAGCACTGCGCTGTTTCAGGGGAACAAACCCCGGGTGAGAAATTACCTAGAACAGATTCACCATTTTTATGTTTCACTCAATTTTGCAAAAAATTGCAACAGCAAATTCCACATCCTGCTTTGCAGATTTGAGATAGTGGAATTTTACTCACGTAAATTGCTTTTATCAAATGGAAAGTCTTCCAGTGGATTGGAATTTTCACATTCAGACATCGAGGGTCGGGAGTGTAGATGTTCCAGGAACTTGAGGGGTTGGATGGGCAAAATGCGGAGAACCCAACATACTCATACGTTTGTTATTATTTGCAGGTAGTTTCCAACCCGGCAAACACTAGCACACAACTCTAAATAACAACTAGTCGGGCGTAAATAGGAAAGGGAGGAAAAATAAACGAAATAGCCCCATACTGCAGGGGAGTGTTGAAGAAAGAGGGTACTCTACAGGGTAAATTACTGCATGCATAAACCCTAGAATTTCGGGGTGCACAGACCCTGGTTTCATGTGAAGAGTACTATGTCCAGGGTTTTAGAAAGGAAAGATGGCAATACACCATAATGTGCTACAGCAGCAGAAGGCAACCTGCTTATGAAATTTAAATAGATATAAATGAAGACGGTTATGATTAATTAAATTGGTATAATAGAAACTGGACCAGAGTGCTCACTGGGTGTAATAGCAACGGGTCACGGTGAGCCAGATGTTCTTAATAGCCACTAATTAAGATGTGGTAACTGAGTGTAATGCAAAACGGTTCAAATGCGCTCCGGAAACTGCCAATTATAGACTGCAGTGGAAATATGTGCTTGTGGACGTACTAGAAGGTAGTTAGATGCATAACTCCAAATAATATCAACTGTCCCTGATGTGGTAACTGGGTATTACTGCAAGCGACTGCTATGTGCTGAGTAACATACACATAGGCCTTGATCTACCAACTGCTGTATTTTGTAGGTATGATGGAAATTGCTTCTGCTCTGCTTACTGGAAACTGGTTTTACAGACTGCATGAGCATTATGGGCCTCTCATGGTAATTGGCTGAGAGGTGATAGCCTGCATATTAGGTATAATGAAAACGGACTGTGATATGCTAGGTAGGCATAGTGGCAACTGGCTAAGTGGGCATAATCACAACTGGCTACAATCTGTTAACTGAAAATATTGAAAAAAGGTAATGGCGGGATAACTCTGCGTTATGGTGCTTCACTGAGCATAATAGAAATCGAATATGTTGTGTAACCTGGGCATTGTGAAAATTAACCATCATGGGATAAGTGGGCATAGTTGAAACTGGCCTTTATATAAAAATTGAGCTCAACGAAAATTGGCAGTGATGTGCTTTGTATCCACAATGGAATCCAACCTAGACCCATTGCAGACCTGTCTTGCATACCTACCGCTTGAATTTGTAGAATTGTGGCACTTTGCTCAAAGTATTCAAATAGATACAGTGTAGGGTGCCAGTGGGTATAGCCCTCTGATCCAGGGCATAAACAGAACGACAAGAAGAGATTGCACCGTCTAGAATTAGAACAGCGTCCCCACTCGGCACACCAAAATCTGTCAAAAATGTCAGTAGATTGTGCACAATCTACTGAAAATTTTGACAGATTTTGGTGTGCCAAGTGGGGACGCTGTTCTAATTCTAGACAGCGCAATCTCTTCTTGCATACCTACCGGAAATCGTAGTGGCTATATGAAAACCTTTAAAACAATGTGCAAAGCTTACTGATCAATTCTCGGAACAGGACCACTCTTTTTGTAACAAGGACTCCACATACATATTCAAACAAGACCTCTGCACTCAAGGGTTGCCCCATTATTCTGCGTAGCTGCCTTAAAAAAGATATGCACTAGTGGACACTTCTGTGTCCAGGTAAACAAAGTGTGTAACTTAATGCCTGCTCAAATAAGACGAGTTGACTATCACCTCGCATTCCAGAAAGCATTAAAACCATGGCGCCTCCCAGTGGCCTATGGAATCCTTAGTCCCTGCAAGGGATGGCGAGGAGGGCTCCTTTCAATATACATACCCTTGAGCTGACAAGATGAGGGGGCCCTCCTTTATGGGTAGAAGACTGGGTGCCCCCACACCGCGGAGGCTGCGGGGGTGTCTGCTATGCCCCTGGCGACTCCCTTAATTACAAATACATCTGGTAAGTAGGTATGCATGGTTGCAAATATTCTCACACTCTCTGCAACACCACATGCTTTCACACTGTTATGCATGCTGCACTATGTTTGGGGCATGTTTAGGAACCTCTTGTAGATGTAGCTTAAGCAATATGTTCCATATAAGACATTCTACATCCTTCCAACATGTGCTCCGAAAGGTGCCAAGGAACCAATTGAAATCAGAGTGCTTTGCAGCCTTGGAAGGGACATGAAGTGCTACACAAATTATAGAGTACAATATAATATGCAACCAAAAGCTAAATGCCAGAGCAAGGATGGCTCCATGACGGAGGATCTCCACGTATCAAAAATCCCACCTACCTGGAAGCTTCTTCTCAGCACAGACATGCAAACTTTGGAATATACTCCCATTACCAAGAAGGAGCATCAACAACCATGAAGAATTCAGATGGGGAAATAAAGACTTTGCTGTTCTCTGATACAGGACAGAACTGAGAGCGGTGGGGCCGGCTGGGGGGGGATTTCGAGAGACGACAACGAGAGAAAATTAATTATTTAATTTTCCCTTGTGGCGGTCTCTAGAAATCCCCCTCAGTCGGCCCCATCGCTCTTACCTACAGCAGCCGCGGCTGGGTATGAAACGCTATGTACCATGTGGTTATCCACCAGTGTGCTTCATCACCTTGGAAGGAGTATGAAACGCTATATATCATGTGACTATCGAGCAGTGTGTTTCATCACCTCCGAAGGGGGTGTGAAATGCTTTATACCATGTGATTATCCACCAGTGTGCTTCATCACCTCGGAAGGGGTATGAAAAGTTATGTATCATGTGGCTATCCACCAGTGTGCTTCATCACCTCGGAAGGAGTATGAAAAGTTATGTATCATGTGGCTATCCACCAGTGTGCTTCATCACCTCGGAAGGGGTATAAAACGCTTTGTACCATGTGACTATTCGCCAGTGTGCTTCATCACCTAGGAAGGAGTATGAGACACTATGTAAATGCAACTACAAATACAGTGCCAATCAATGATTGCACATTAATGATAGCATGTAATTCCATTCCACACGTTTACTTTTTCTATTTTAACTCTGACACAAGCTCCAGTAATGAGATTTCCAACAGGGTTGCCTCAGCAATTGTGGTCATGCTATCCTGGATCCTTCATTATATTTTTTCTATTTTGCATTTAAAGTGTGCTTTTTCACCAATTTAGATCAGCAATAATTACCAGCAGAACTCCAGTCGGCCTCTTCTGAATATCACATATATCAGCAGTGAAGTCACACAAGAGATCAGGCACGGTCTGCTTAAAGTGCTTCAGACCAGCAGGTTTTTTCTTCCTTGCCGAGCTTCCTACCCAGTTAGATCCCTAAATTAAATATGGCCCAAGGGAATTTCCCCTCTTCCAGCATATCTAAGCTGTGCGAGTGCCATCTGCGAGGCACACATCTGAGGCAAATGGGCCTGCTAGGCACATGCAGGAGAGCAAGAAGGAATTCTAGAAAGCAGACACACTGCCCCAGACAGCTCTTAAAGTCAGTGCTTTCTTTTTTTCCTTGACTCCTGGCCAACCATGCTAATGAGTTCTACAGTATGACCTTTGCAGCAAAATACTCAATGCGCCAGCGATGCTTCCTTTTCTCTACACACTGTACGGATTAAAAGGATAACCCCTGCCATCAGATAGAAAAGAAATATTGCCCTCGTATTTAAGGGTCCTTTAGGAATTTTCCTTTAAGTAGCAGAGGAGCAGGAAACTAATGGACTGGCCTGCTTTCCATTTACCAGGGAAGAATTGGTTTACAGCAGGATGGAGGCAAAATGCAATTTTTAAAAAAAAAAGTCGTTTCCAGGGATACCAAAACAAAGCAATGCTCTTCGTATAGTTTTCTTTTCTCTGAATTTGAGTGCAGTATCGAGGATAAATGGCACTCAAAGGTAATCCGTGAGAAATACAAACATCAACATCGCCTGCAGCTTTCCTGTTGGACCGTACCCTTTAGCAATGTTGCCCTTCAAACCTGAATGGTCAGGAAGAGAAAACTTTGCATCAAGCAGGCATTGTGAGGGCAGCGTAGATTATTAGCGGGCCAAGGTGGCTTATAATATGGGAGAATAAATATTCAGCTACAACAATCAAGAACATCTTTTAATTTATACATTTTTAGACGTACATATACACAGTATTTTCTAAAGGATACAGTTTACCATCAGATTCTCCATTCTGAAATATTTTTACTTATTAATATATTCAGCTGTAGAGTAAACCTTTCAACATTGAAAACATCTGAAGCACTACTATTCACCTATTATACAAGTGAAACATAGATCTGGGATAATATTGGTGTCAATATAAACAATTTACAAAGAAGCACATAAAAAAAATAAAGACTTGGCCTGAGTCACTTCTGTCAAGAGCAACAGATGTTTTTCTTTTAAAAAACATAAAAAACTACTTTTTACCAGCCAATCACTCCACCTTTGTGTCCCAAAGTTTAATCAAAGTGGACATGAGGTGAGAGTTTCCTGGATAAAGGAATACTTTGGATATCGTGGCTTGCTCGGTTTCATTGATCTATGATCCAATGACTGGTTAATTAGTCAAAGTCATTGGTCAAAGTAGAAGAAATTACAAGTACCTGTTTCAGTTTTGTGCCATGCAGTGGCCTTCATCAGGACAGCCACTGACCTTTTGCTGAATGTTGTACAAGAATTACTGTTCAGATTTGATTAACTTGCCACTATTGCATTGCGTAATCTAATGAGAATATTTGTTTTAAATAGTTTGAGGCTTATTCTCCACAACAGCTCCAGGTACTTTGTCCCACCTGGATATAAATTATTGGCAGTATTTCCACGCACTGGAACATTTACTCTTTAGAAATGATACGCGAGTTCCATCTGTGACAAGGTGCTTCTTTTATCTGTGAATAGGATAAAACCACCAGTAGCAGTGGTGGATCCCAAGCTACATGGTTCTCCTCTGCTCTACTAGTTCTTGCATGTTTGCATACCACTGGTATGTAAATTCTGGTGCCTGTGCTCATCCTCTATTTTGAACGGGACCTTGATCTCAACAAGATAATAACATCTCCCCTTCATCCAAAAGCAAGGACTCTGGACATCATTAATGCCTGAAAATACAGATTACCACCCTTGTTTTATAGGATTTCATCTTTGCTATGAAAGATTTGCCTTTCAAATAGGCGTAGTGTGTGTGTGCGTGTGTGTGGGATCAATGGATACCCCGCTTTTGGTGCCACAGCTATTGCATCAAAAGCTATATATGTATTGCTAGTTTGTGTCCAAGTAGGTGCTTTTTCTCAGGTTACTTTGTCTCCATATTAACTGTTGATTTGGGTTTTCAATAAATGGGCTACAGAAATGTAGCAACATAATAATGATAATAATAGGTCATATGGTGGCCAAAAGCCTCATTGGTAAGCGCTGATGTTCCCCCTAGGTTGGAAGACTGGCTACCAGACACTGCCTGTTATTCTTTTTACTTAATAAAAAGAAGTTTAAGGGCCTAATTTAGACCTTGGCGGAGGGGAATACGCCGTCACAAACGTGACGAAGAACCCGTCCACCGTATTATGATCAGATTATATCCTATGGGGATATCCGTTACGTTTGTGACGGAGTATTCCATCTGCCGAGATCTAAATAAGGGCCAAAATAATAATGTAATGATAACAATAACAACAATAATAATAACAATGATAGTAACAATAACAAAATATAATAATGATAATAATAACAACAACAACAATAATATTAATAACAACATTACTGATTATGATTCAAATTTGGTATTTAGATGTTACTTTTATTAAATTGATTTCTTTGAACATTTGTAATTGCCCAATCAAAATTGGTACTCATTTCATTGACATCGGAAGGATGAATGGCTGAGTAGACCCTGCCGGAATTTGAACCAGCCACCTGCAGTTGACACAGTGATCTCAACAGCGATCACATGAGGTATAAACAGAAAAAAGTAAATGGTTAATCCTGGTTAAATGCATTAGGATTATTAATCACAATATGTGATCATTATCCACTCTGATCTACATGTTGCAATTCATTGTCAGACTTTAGGTACCTATCTGCCCAATCAAAAATGTTCGAAGATGCCCTAGGCAAGGTTTACATCTCAAATCGTCATCCATGCAATAATCAGAAAAAATATCTGATTAACGCAGCGCTATATGCTAATATTGATATCCGCCTCAAGCCACCATCTCCATGCAAGAAATAATGAGAAAAAAAATCAGACCACTGAATGCTACTAATGATATGTACATTAGGAATGGAATCAATGCTGTAGGTTTTACATAAAATAGAATGCGTGGATGGTACATATGCTCTCTAGAGCTGCAGATCCTTTCCTTCAACCAACATGCAGAAACAGCTGTAGAAGTAATAAAGTAGGCAATTTGGAGATGATCTTTTTTCCAAACAATGAGGTGGAGGACCAGAGGAAAGAAACCTTACATTTCAGCCAAAGGAACTGAGGACACACTAAATGCAACCTACAATGATCTCCAGAGAGGCTCTCTTGTATGAAAACAAAAAATCCTCCTACACAGAAGACACTAATTAAGGGCATCCTGCGCTGTTTTTGTATTCACAGATAGACCATAATTGAATGTGTTTCTGTCACAGATGCCAGGAGTCACCGCATTGCAGTAGTTGTGTAAGTGCAGTGCTCCAGGTAGGCCAGGACCTGCCAGGGCTGACCCTGATAAAGAAAAAAACACACAGACATTGAAACAGGACCATATGGTAATCCTTAATTTTGTCCTTAACTGGCTACAGAAACAAAAACTGTGTCTGCTTACATGTCAAATGCTGGATCTCTCATTGCAATTTCACTGGAAATTTCGATTGCAATCGGGGGGAGCAACAGTGTGATGGCACTTATTTGGACTTTTGGCTTTTCCATTCTACTGGCGCATATTTATTGCTTGGAATGTTGCTGTCTGCCCACCACAATGATTTACCCACTTTGGGGCTCCAATCAAGTTTTTAGAGGACTTTGGCCATTACCACGAGTGGCCGAAAAATTGGGAGCATTTTCCTCACCCTTTGGGTTGCCGGGATAACGATAGCTGCAGGGTTAGAAAAATGCAGCCCTTTATGACTTGGACCTTGAGAGTCCACTAAGAAATGAGAAACTGGAGAGAGAATCTGTAATTCCAGGTTTGTTCCCCCGCAATTTCTCCTTTATTTTTTTAGGACTATCATACAGAGATTTCAGCAGCCGAAATCTCGCTGTGAAAGTGGTAACTGCTCTTACTGGCCTCCTCAGAATTCCCAATGAGGGCCTCAGCACCTGAAGTGCGCCTGTTTCAAAGTGCTCCCAATGTTTTCAGGAATGGGGGTAGAGACAGAAATGGATTGTAAGCCCTTTTCTCTGGCTCCTGTGAGTGTATCCATAGTGGATACTGTTGTCTAACACTAATATCCCAGTGCCTAAGATACCATGTAATAAGCAAGTTATACTCTTTTGAGTCTCAAGGGTAACGTTAGCAAGCAGTCAGCCTTACATTTATTATGCCTCAACCCTTTCGGAGCCCACTCGTCTTTTTCATCCCACTCAAGCAGTATTTCAGACTGTTCCATAAGCCCATGCTTGGCACTGGGGAAATCCAACCTTTTATAAATACAGGTGCAGATGGCATTGAACTTTGCAAAAAAAATTTTTATCTAGAGACTGCACATACCGTTTTCATTTGGCAAAGCTGCACACCAACAATGTATTAAGGGGGTGGCTGTATAAAACTCAAAACTATTTAATTCTCCTACTCAACCAACCCACCCCATCCTGCCCCACACACACACACACACAAATCTACCTTATTTTCTTCCCAATACTAACAAGCATTTGCAATGCAATAGGTCTCGCATTTACACGAGTTTAAGCTATTGGCATTGTAAATGACAATGCCTTTTATTTATGTTTTAAAAACCAAAACATAAATAAAAGGCATTGTCATTTACAATGCTAATAGCTCCAACTCGCGTAAATGCGAGACCTATTGCATTGCAAATGCTTGTTACATTTCTGCTTGTTCTTATGGTAACTTCCGGTGATTGCGGAAGCAGTCATTATTTTAGAAGTAGACTTGATTGTGTCAGTTACAATAATCCTATAACCAATATGTAGGGTAACGCCGGTGATTTAGACCACTGTAATAATATACTTAAAGTGCAAAGGTCAGATTTCAGTTTATTGCCACAGTAGCGAGAAACGTTATACTGCCTTGGGGATCAAATGCTTTACATAGGGAGACAACTCTCCCGAAAGCCAGGGGTATCTGCAATCTCACATGCATCTCACTGCAGAGGTGTAACCCCTCGCATCCTGATTTTTAAAAAAATTATCTTAATAAAAGAAATGTAAATGAAATTATGCCATGGCATCAACCAGATAATATGCGGGGGGGCTCTCGGAATCTTGTTCCTGGAGCAGAAACATAGAAATATATCTGTCGCCCCCTTCTAACATGGGACCTTCCTCACAAAATGGGGCTTCAACTCATAGCGCCTCGATGCCATGAACTTTATGCTACCAAGAAACCCAAAATATCGTCCGGCCATTGCAGCCAATAACAGGGGCGGGAAAGAGTACGAGGGGCGAGTATGAGGGAAAGAGAGCATGGTAGAGATAGGGGGATGGGAAGAGATGAGAAGGGGGCGCGAGAGTGTGAGAGAGGGTCGATGCCCTGGAGAGGCGGCTCGGACGCCCGTTGGAGACAGCAGGGCCCTCACTCTGGCCGGTAGGGGGAGACCAGGCCCTTTCTAGAAGTGAACTCCTCGGGTAAACACAAACGACGACACTCGCAAGTGCAGGTCTCTGCAAGGACTGACGTGTGCACACAGAGACACGAGGACAGTGCAGGAGCGGTCTTGTTAAATACTGAAATAATAATTACTGAGCACTTACTGATTCATACAAATGTTTGATCCTTTCCTAGTTTTCTCCGAGACCCCCTCCGCCTTCTCTTGGCGGTGCGCTCGCGAGCCCGAAGCTGTGCAGAGCCACGAGGCCGGAGACAGCAGGCATGCCAGAAATAGAGAGCCGCCAACTGCACGGGAGCAGCGATCCCCCGGCAAAAAGCGACCAGGAGAGCATGGCGCCTCCCCTGAAGCCCAGGAAGAAGCGGACCAGCTTGTTTGGATTTCCCAAAATCGTGAAGACGCAGCTCCGCAAAATAAGTGGTGTGTTCAGCTCTTTGATGCTGGCGGATCCAGCTGGCTTTATCGCGCGCGGCTCGCGCTGCACCCGCGCGCATCTCCAAACCAGTCACGCTCGGTGGCGTCTCCTCTGGGCCTCTCATTCCCTTTCATTCATTAGTATGAATCAAGCGGTATATTATTGATGCCGCCGTCTGCGCACGCAGACAGGAATGGCCATAGGCACAAAAATCCACACACAAAAGTAAATAGGAACAAGCACGATGCGCGAGACGCCGTGCGGGTGCACATCGAGTGTCTACTGTAAAAAAAGCACGATGCGCGAGACGCCGTGCGTGTGCACATCGCGTGTCTGTACGCGTGCACATCTCCTCAGCAAAACAGACGTGTCTGTGCGCGTGCACATGGGCTGTCCCCCTTCCGAAAGTAAACCGACAATACTCTCGCCAGGCGAGCAGCTGCGCTGCGTCGCCAGGCGAGACCTAAAAATGAAGGCCTACATTCCCAGGCTGAGGTATGGAGAGAGAGAGAGAGAGACATAAAGCCACAAGAATATACTTAATTTCAGAAAAATAAGCAGTCATGGTGAAAACCACTACTTTTCCAGACGAACGTCGCATAAGGAGAGACCTAAACTCTGAATGTGTCTTCATTGTTTATGAAATAAACATGCCCTCCGTTGGCCCAGTGCAGGTGCCTGGCCCACACTCTCAAACTGAGTCATTCCACACTGGCTGCATGTCCCCCTCTCCATACCTTGTGTAGCTTTCCCTATATTACTTAACAAAACAAAACACAACGCTTGTGTCACATACAACAAAAATGGTTGGAAAAACAATTTCTCTCCTGAAACCTCCCAAAGCGTACCTTTTCTCGAATTTCGCTATGGGTGCAGGCGAGGAAGCGAGATAATAGCACAAGCAGATATTTGTATCATATCAGCACATTAACTGTAATGAGCTGGATATTGACCTGACTGCTCTACTGCATATGGTAAGTTATTAAGTGGTGGGAACATGCAGCTAAAGTGCTAGCCAGTGTGCCTGTGCTTGATGCTGAAGTGTCTCTTGGTGAAAAGCTAAGTATTTAGAAAGACCCAAGTACAGCCTATCCCTTATCTTGTGTCACACTGAAAGGGGACATTGGCAGCAGCAGTTTTCAGATCAGCCTTGGAAGGATTCAATGGTTGGCGCATAATACGAATTCTGGCTTTCGTTTTGTATCAAATAAGTGCTCACATAGCTGGATGGTCCTGAATATTGAGACCGCACTTAGCAATATAGAGACGATTAAGAAAAAACTGCCAAGGAGGTGTTAAAGAATCTAAAGGCCACCATATCAGAATTTCAAAAGACTAATATGTTGAGGAAAACTGATCAACTACAAAAGGATATCAGGAAGTACAATAAGGAGCGTACTTATCCTTACTTGAGAAATTACTTTCACCAGCAAGGCTCTAAGGGGTCCAAAACAGAAGATTACTTTCCCTGATACTTCATCTGACTCTGATAGTGATAACATTACTCAAGTGATAACATTACTCACGGGGTGACAAATCTGGACTTTCGATCGGAGCCATCAACCTCCGATCTGTGTTTTTTACCACGAGGCCAGAGGCCCCAAGTGGGAGGAGCGAGGAATTCCAGACGTGGATGGTTCAGGAAACCATACACGCCAGGTTTCCGCCAGACCAGGAACCAATTTTATGAGTGGTAGATACTTCGATTAGCAATTATAGTTTGGAAGTTGTTCCTATTTTCAATTTGTCATCACATGAGTTAAGCTCTCTGGAAATGGAAGTATTAAGTCCTGACCTGTCATTCTTACCTACTAGTAGGAATGATCCATTCATGACACAAATTGAGTTCTTTCGATTTTTTTTCTTATAAATTTGAGACTGAAATATTTATTTTCTGTTACAGCTGAAACTGGTATTTGCGATGCTACAGGTTTGCACTGTCCGTCCACTTTCTTCCCACCTACTTATATCATACCCAAAGAGATTGTAACATTTGAAAATGTGGTCTTGACAGAAGAAGAGTTGTTACTCAAACAGCGAAAGTATGTAAAATACAATTTTTCTAAATCACAAAATAAAGCCCGGACCACACTAACTAATTGTGGGAATATTGTGATAAAACCTGTGGATAAAGGTGGCGGCATCATAGTACAGAGCGATACCAAAGGGGATGATGGACGGAGCGTTTGAGCAAATCAAACACTCACCCCCAGTCAACTGATCTGGGTTTAATCCATCATCATTCTTTAGCTCACTCCACCACCCCAGTTCAGACATGGCCATATGCAAATCAGTCTGACCCTGTGCCTCATGGGAACAGTCCAGCCCGAACTGCCAAGCCATGTCTTCCCTGGACCGGAAACAAGCATCCTGGGACCGGTTTCTGGCCATTCAGCCGTCATCAGCCAGGCTAGCTTGAATCCAGTGGCAAAGTGAGCAAGGGACCCACGTCTGGGCATACCCTGCCAACTTAGGGCGAACAAAGCGATACCAAAGGGGATGATGGACGGAGCGTTTGAGCAAATCAAACACTCACCCCCAGTCAACTGATCTGGGTTTAATCCATCATCATTCTTTAGCTCACTCCACCACCCCAGTTCAGACATGGCCATATGCAAATCAGTCTGACCCTGTGCCTCATGGGAACAGTCCAGCCCGAACTGCCAAGCCATGTCTTCCCTGGACCGGAAACAAGCATCCTGGGACCGGTTTCTGGCCATTCAGCCGTCATCAGCCAGGCTAGCTTGAATCCAGTGGCAAAGTGAGCAAGGGACCCACGTCTGGGCATACCCTGCCAACTTAGGGCGAACAAAGCGATACCAAAGGGGATGATGGACGGAGCGTTTGAGCAGAAGAAGAGTTGTTACTCAAACAGCGAAAGTATGTAAAATACAATTTTTCTAAATCACAAAATAAAGCCCGGACCACACTAACTAATTGTGGGAATATTGTGATAAAACCTGTGGATAAAGGTGGCGGCATCATAGTACAGGACACATTGGATTATGACAATAAGGGGTTGAGGCAGTTACAGAATCCTTTGCACTACAAAAAACTTCCAAGAGATCCCACCCCTACCATTAGAAAAGACTTTTCGACATTAACTTCGACAGGTTTGAGTGGTCTGTGGCTGAGTAAAAAAGAATTTGACTACTTGACTGAAGAAGACTACACCATACCAGCGTTTTACATGCTACCGAAAAATTCACAAAGATGATAAAAGACCACCTGGGAGACTGGTTGTTGCAGGATGCTAATCGATTCAGCAACCATTAGCCGAGTATGTGGATTTCTTTATAAAACTTTATGTCCCTTTGAAGAGGCCTTACACCAGAGATAGCCTCTCAGTAATGACACAGTAAGGTGTACTGTTCGATGCGGATAGAGATATTCTTGTCACAACAGACATCGATAGTCTCTACACAAACATCCCACAATCTGAAGCATTAGAAGTTATAGAAACTATTCTTGACTCTAGACCCTGGCCTCACAATGTACCGACTAGTTTCATTAAGGATTGTGCCAAGATAGCTTTGGAACGGAACTAATTTATCTTTGATGGGGATTTCTATGCCCAGATCAAAGGAGTTGCGATGGGGGCAATTTTTGCCCCGGACATAGCTAATCTGTATGTTGCGGCATTGGAAGACAAAATCATCTATACCAGTACTAACTAACCCTTATGAAAGGAATATAAAAAAAAATTCTAAGATATATAGATGCCTTGTTAATTTGGCACAGATGTACGGTTGAATTACTTGAGTTCCATGAGAGGTTGAATAACCAGAATGCCAATCTACAGTTCAACTTTGAATACAACAACCATTCAATTAATTTTCTTGATCTGAAAATCACTAAGGACGATGGTTTCCTATATATAGATCTTTATACAAAACCTACTGCAAGAAATACTTTGCTCAAATACAGGAGCCATCATCCCAGAAATCTGCAAGACAATCTTCAGTTTGAGCAGTTTTTAAGAATAAGATGTAACTGCACCAAAAAGGAGGATTACTTTGCAGAGGTCTCCTCTAAACTTTGAGATGATTATCCTATGCACACTCTTCATGAATGCTGACAGTGCAGGGTGCTGCACCGACGTCTGGAAAGGTGCAAGCAATTTTAGCCTGTGCGTGCAGTGCCTGGATGCAAGGAAACAGTGCAAGCACTGCAGGAGCCCTTGGAACTCATGACACTGAGTCCCTGCATCAGCTCAGATATGAACATGCAATTTACATTCACACACAGAAGTGGCAGTAAGAAATTGTCAGGCTATGGTAAGGAAAATATGGATTTAGATTGGGACATAGTGGTTCATTGGGCTATCCTGCAACATAAGCTTGAAAACGATCTACAAAGGAAGAACCTAAGATCAAAAACATCATTCCAAAGCAAAGACTCACTTGCAATTGCTTGCCAATAATCTAAAAGAAGAAAACCAATTTACCCTAGTAGGTTAGCCTATAACTTGGTGACAGCAGTGTTTAATTTGTGCCCGTAGTCCCGGTGTTCAACACTCATTTTTGAAGACTGGTACTTGGTTTTCATCATTACATTTTGACCCTGAGCAAGCGAGAAAGGCAGAAAAGGAGGAAAGAAGGAGATAGACAATGTTAAGAAAACACTGACAAATGGAGAAATGAAGGATGAAAAAGAACCTGAAAGAGTGAGGCAAAGGAAGGGAAGAAAGGGTCCCGCTGAATGCGAAGGCTTGACCTCACCACATGCTTCATAACGAGTGCGTGGCAGCTAAGGGCTGTGTTTGGCCAATTAAGGTGACATATACTTAATTACAACTCGATCTAGGATGAAATTATTTGTAAGAGGATTGGTGTTGGTGTGGTACTGACCTTGTTAGGTCAGTCGTCAAAATTGTAGTAATGAAGCACATCTTTAATTTCTTCTTCCAGGCCTATTTCCCCTTGTACGTAGTTCACTTATGCTAGTTATGCAGAATGTCAGCATAATCTCATTCTGTACTCCAGTTCCTTCATCCCAAGTGTTGGTGGCTGCGCCACTGTGGTTCTAAGTTCTGTCAATTCTCAATTTGGTCCATAGACAAAAATGAGAAGAGCACAAAGTAAAGACCTTTGTTTCCTCCAACAATTTGAAAAATACTCAATAGAAAGTGAATAGATTGCAAAGATGAGAAGAGTTGTAAAATAAAAATCTTTTATTCAGAGCAACACAACCCACACAGCAGGAGAACCAACTGCCTGGCTACATGTTACATTAAGTACTTTCTAGAACCGCCCATCCCAAACGACCACTCCAACCATCACAAGTCCCAGAAACCCAAGTGAACACATACACATACGGAGGTGAAAAAAAAACCTTGACACTGATGTGGTATTGGTGCAGGTCTTCCTTCCCTCAGTTGGTAGTCAAAGTCGAAAGAAATCAAAGAGGCCTATGCTTTTGAGAACCCCTAAATGTCACTGTTCTCTGAAAAAAAATATGTTCATTCTTGAATACCATAACCTTACTATGAAAACAGTGACGGCCTTTTGTAATGCTGCCCTGCCTTGAAGTTCTACTGTTTGGGGACCTGGAGCCCCATGCACACTCCCCGAGGGTGGGGGTAGGTGGACAGTTTGTTCTGAATCTTAAACTCAGAAGGGCCATTAGATTTAGAAACATGCTCACTTTCTGACATTTGATAATACTATGGCTAGGGATCTTAAAAGCTGGAAGTGGTCCAGACCTCTCAAGACCTCAGAGCTGCTTTGGTGAAGGAAAGTATAGCTTGATGCTTGTGGGGGCGTGGCCAAGATGGTGCAGAGTTCGGGCGTGCTGCGCTAAAACTCTGGCCAGGCCTACCAGGCCCCATGAACTTATCCTGAGCTCGGAGGAGCACACGGCCACCTGCTGGGGGCACAACACAGACAACAGTGGAGGAGGTTAGAGACTGCACAACTGCCGCCTTCTGATCCACAGCGGGATCAACAAGGGCGAGATTGCTGCAGCGGCCAAGGAGACCAGGTGATGCTGGGCAAGGGCAGAGCCCATGGCAGCTCCAAGGCCCTTTGAGTGAAGGCTGCTCCCTGGATCACGAGGGAGCACCTGGCTATCTATGCCTGCTGAAACTGAGCAACGGGGTGGAGCCGCTTGGGCCTCTCACTGCTGCTGACACAGACAAGTGGCTGCGAAGAGAACGTGTGTGCCCGAGACGGGGGTGCGGCTGCCTGGAGCTGCTGTGCAGTGACTCTCCAAGCGGTTCTAGCTCGACGGTGGAGCCCAGTAGGGACGATTACTGAACTGAAGTACCCAGACTCCTTGGGTCCTGGTAGGGACTGCTTTCTCTATGCCTGCTGCCGTCCGCAATAGGTGGAGCAACTGAGGAGTGAGGTCTGTGTGAGGTACTGAACCAGGGGGAGTGCTGTGTCAGACGCCAGGACGAGGGCGATGGCCCCAACGAGCTCTTACGGTGGGTCACCAAGAGGAGCAGGGTGCTGTGGGGTCTCGCACATCTTCACAGCCTGTGCCAGGGCTGGACCTTCTAGCTGTTGGAGCTGGTAGAGATGAGCGGTAGACCACACCACCCCTCGATTCACTGTTGTTACAATGGGCAAAAATAGACTGGTTAAGCCTCACACTTCCCCCCCCCCGCCTGCGGCCGAAAGGCAGTTGGCTCCATTGGCCACGTGGAAGCCACTTTAGACTCAGATACCTCCAAATATGTCGCTATCTTGCACCCCATTCAAGATGCTAAATCCACGCTTGAAACAAAAATTAAACATCAGACAGACAGACGTGTGGCCCTGGACGTCAATCTACTGCATGCTGACCATAGAAAATTAGTAGACAAGGTCGATGACACCGAATCTACGCTCACCACATTACGGACCACGGTATGAGACCTACAGGATCAAATAAAGGGGCTTTGGGCCGAGATCAAGACACTTCATCTTCGTGTGGAGGGGCGCTCAAGATGCAACAACGTGAGAATTGTGGGGTGCTGGAGCACGAGGAGGGCCCTAGCACCGACCTGTTTGTTGAAAATTGGCTGTCAACAGCAGTAACACAAGGCAAGACATCGAAGTGTTTTTTCAGTGGAGTCAACAGGGTCCCAAGTTGCTCTCCTCCTCCGTGCGCCCCCACGCCCAGTAGTGGCCCATCTTTTCAGCTTTAGAGACAGAGACTTGGTGTTACAAATCACTCATTCTAAAGGTCCATGGCCAAGATGTGAGCATATACCCAGACTACACAGCAGCCATCCAGCGCCAATGCGCCACTTATACCGAAATCAAGAAGCACCTGAGGGTGCTGCACACATACTACTCCCTGATGTATCCGGCCAAACTGAGGTAAAACTACTTTTTTTCTGACCCCTGCAGCTGTGTGGAACTGGCTGCAGACGAAAGGCATCAGCACAGCAGCTGTGGAGGGGACTGGTGCTAGGGAGATGGGAATGGCAGCGCAGCCAGAAGCGCCATGCAAGGCGCACAAAGGGCCGTCCGATGCAGAGGGAGAAGGCCGAAGCCAGGGCCCAGACTTCCAGCCCGGCCAATTCACGGCAATCCAACTCAGGTAGCTCATCCGTAGATCAGTATGGACTGGAGGACGATGGGCTTCGAGGCTGGTGCAGACACCTCGGTTGACAGATGACCTCATTTGCATGGACTGATGGGGGGCTGGATGCCCTCTCGCACATAACTCACCCATTGAGTGGCGGAGCTTTTACTAGTATACTGGGGCCTGGTCAACAGGCTTTGACTGGCACATTTTGACTGCTGCCCCCCCAGTTTCTCATCCACTGGATGGATATCCGCAGGAAGGACAGTTTATGTTTGAGTTTCACCGTGGGGGTTAATGGAGGTGGCCAGTCTGGGCTTTCCTCCGGGGGAGGGGAGTTATGTTATCTGTTGATTTGACCCTGTGCAGTGCTGACAATTCAGCTTTGACGCGGCTGCCAGGCTCGGGTCAGATCCCTGGGGTAAGTGCACAGCCCCTTTAGTCCTTAGATGGGTAGATGGCGACACAATATTCTTTCTTGACCTAGAATGGCTACTCCCCGGAATCGTCATGGAGTACACGCATATTTAAAATGCAAGCGCATTCACTTTGCCAGCTTACAGGAGACCCACCTTACGGGAGTGGAACTCCAGAAGGTAGTACATAGATGGGACCGGCAGACCTACAGAACCACATACTCTGCATACGCAAGGAGAGTGATGATCTGGGTGGTGCCAGGGGTCCCCTATGTGATGCAGTGCACATAGATAGAGTCTGCTGGTAGAAATGTGGTGCTGGAGGTGCTTTTAGATGGCCAGCCAATGTCCATTATAGCAGTCTATGCCCAAACGTACAGCAATTAGAATTTTTTAGCCCGTTAATCTCGAAGCTGTTGCATGACCCATGGGTTCCAAGGGATATTACTGCAGACCGCACCACTCCTCCGCTACTAGGAACAGCTGTACATAGGGTTGTATGCCGGTTTCAGGATTGGCAGGCGGAAATGCGCCTCACGGATGCCTGGAGATATGGCCACCCCATAGAGTGAGAATTCTCCTTTTACTTTCCGATACACCGGTTACACTCCAGAGTAGATTATTGGCTTTGCTCCGGGGACCTCTGCCCATAAGTGTGAAGTACGGAATATCTAGGGCGCACAATATGTGTCCATAATCCACTGAAGTTAAGGTTACTTTGGGGGCCAGTGTTCCCACCTGGAGACTTAGGGCCGAGGCACTAGAGGATGCTCCTTTCCGTGAGCAAATACACATGCACATAACCCAATACTTTGCTGATAATGAGGGGACTGCCACACACGCGTCTGTAGAATGGGACAAATTCAAAGTGATTGTAAGGGTGCACTGTATAAAGACCAAGTTGGAGGAGGGGGGGAACGAAAGGTGTTACGCAGGGAAATGCTTCGAACTGGAAGGGGCACTCAGACGGGTGGAGCGGCGAGAGCTGGCAGCCCCAGATGCTGGAGTGGAACTGCCTTTCATACATGGTATGGGTATGACCGGACATTCAAAAAGCTTGGGCCAGTGTGATATCATTTGTAGTGGACTTGGTGGGCAGGGTACTGGCCCCCAATCTGGGCTACTGCCTACTGGGTTGAATGAGCAGATCCAAAAACAATAAATTGGAATGCCACATGATTGATTTGGCAATGATATTATACAAACGCCGTACTGCAATGGCGTGGAAGTCTTCTAAGCCTACCCCAATATTGCAGTTGCTGACAGACCCACGGGTAGTGTCCCGTAAATCTGGGGCACTGCATGGCACCACTGCATGGGACGCATACATTTTCAAACTAGAGGCTCAGCTAGATGACAGACCGCCCTGATGGCCGCCAGTGTGGACAGCGGCTCCTTGAGGGGGGTCCCTTTGTACTCCTCTGGGTGCCGCATTACGGGGGAGGCAGTGAGGGGTGGAGGATTGTAGCATGGAAAATGACCGCGGGGAGGAGGGGCATGCTGAGTGCTTAAGAGGAGAGTAGGTAGGACAAAGTTGGCGAGTGTCTTTAAATTGGGCGGTGACCTGGGGGGGGGGGTCAGCGTCACAGAGGGCACTGCTGTGATAAGAACAGGGTCTGCATATGCTGACCGGATTGTACCGGGCACGTGGGTTAATGGTTTTCTTTATTGTTCTTATTGGCATTGTGGAAGTCTGCGTTTTGTTCACAAGGTGCCAGGTATTAAAGGAAATTCATGATTGAATAACCCACCACCCATGGGAATACTACACATACCATTCTGTATCAGGGGTACCGAGTTCACAGTATTTATTACACTACTGTCAGTAAATTACGATGTAATTGCATTGAACGACTGCATGGATTGCATCAATTAATATAAAAGTCAATAAAGAACAATTTGAAAAACAAAAAGTATATCTTGATGCTAATAGGAATTGAAAAGGGTTGCCCACAGGCTGACAGACTGGACCAGAGCAGGGACAAAGTAATTGAATTTCTCCTTAGCTAGATCTGGGAACAACAGAGGAAGCTCTAAAAACAGACCCCATTCACTAACATCTGCATTTAAAGGTTACCCAATGAGTCCAAGTCCCAGGGACACCTTGAATCCAGTCTTGGGCTTTCATTTAACACATAACTACATCCTGGGACTTGTAATCTTGGGTTAGTTGAATTGCACCAATTGGAATACTGCACCAGAAAACTTTTTTGGGACAAAAACCCAAAACTGGGAAAGTTGCTACCCGAGGAGAGGGACAGCAAGGAAAACAAAGGAACACAAACCTATGTTACTATGAGCCTCTCGAAGGGACCCTTTCTGTTTCCTACTGTGCATTTGGGAGGGATTACATTTATGAAACTTATTTTGAAACATAAAGACTCCATAGCCACATGGCCGAAGAATCACGTTTTCCATTGAAACAAAACGCGTGGTTCAAGAAAAAACAACTCCAAGGGTACCAGGTCCATTTTAGGGAAATAAGAAAAGGGAAGTTTGAGGGAAAAATAGAACACTTCCCAGATAGTTTTTCCAAAGGAAATGAGTAACGACTTGTTATTAAGTGATAAATCACAGGGCTCAGGAAGTCAATTTTTGAGCATTGTCTGGAGTCTATTTTTACCCGGCAAACGCTGGTGTGGCTGGCACCAGCTCTCCACGGTAACTCCAAGCACTGACAGGCTAATTATAACAGTCCTAGCACGTATGACTTATTACACTGTCACTCCAATCACATTCACCCCTTCAGCTCCCTGCAATGTGCCCTGCAAAGCGAGAAAGCCTGTGTGATGCTCCCCTTGCGGCGTTGAAACTGGTCCAACTAAACAATAACCAAGCACTGCGATACAAAAAAGGCATTTACCCACTGCTCTTCTGACCTACTACCGTATGCCACACTTCTGATCGTTCTGAAGAACCGAAAATGACACGGTTCAGGAGAGATGAATAGTTTATGTGTGGAATGAATGGGTGCCAAGAAGGGGCTTTAAAGGCAGGGGGATACAGAGTGAGCTTACAAGAAAGGACAAGAAGTGAGAACGATAGGGTGAAATGTCAATAAAAGAAGTTCAGCAAAGTATGATACCAGGAAAAGGACAGAGATAAAAGACAGAGCAGACAAAAGAGTAAGGGGGAGAGGCAGAAGGCAGGAAAAAGGAGAAGAGAGAAATAAAGGAAAGTTTGCAGGGCAAAAGACAAAACAAAAAAGTAAAGGAACAGAAGTAGAAAGGGTGGAAAAGGGAAGGAAGGAGGTAAAGGCACAAGGGAAAAAGGAAACGGGGAGGAAGGAAAGAATAAAGGAAAAAATGAAGAAACAGAGCAAAGAAGCAACCGAGCAAGTAAGGAAGCAAGCAATGAAAGAAAAAAGTAAAGACTGGAGAAAGGAACAAGGAAGGAAAGAAGACGCTAAGTAGAAAGTGAGAAAGCAAGGGAGGTAAATAATAAGGCTGGAATACAGGAAGTAAAGAAGGAGAATGGAAGTGAGGAAAGAGAGCAGAGTAGTAAAGAAAGGAAATATGAAAAATATAAAAAATATGAAACTAAACTGGTTTGAAACAAACATCAGAAAAGAAGAGAGAAGTGCAGAGACCGTAACTGACAGGAGCGTACGTGAAACAAGCATTGGCAACGCCAATAGGCCTCGTCTATGCTTTGCCAATGTCTTTTAGCCATGTTGTATAGCAGTGTGGCTGCTGTGCAGCATGGCTAAATGTAAGAAAATAAGTGCTGGCCGCATCATGGTGCTTTTGCGGCCAGATGTATCAAACATACATTTTGCAATTCTGAAATAGCGATTTTTACTGAATCGCTATTTTGGAATCGCAAAATGCAATGTATGTAGGAATCGCAAAATATTTTGTGATTCCTTAACATTACCCAATAGCAATTCGGTAAATAGCTAATCGCTATTAGGTAATAAGACTCCATTCATTCCTATGGGCCCATAGGAATGAATGGTTTTGCATTTGCTAATTTGCAATTACCAAATTGGTAATTGCAATTAGCAAACGCTTGAGGCCCCCCCGAATCACCCCAAAAAAATAAAATGTTCACACGTTAAGCACCCACATGCCCTAGGGGCATGTGTGCGCTACATGCCACTTTGAAAAATGCATTTTCCAAAGTTTGCACATGTTACCATCAACTTGAAGTTGATGGTAATTAGCATTTCCTAAATGCACAGTTCGCATTTAGGAAAGGCTTCTTGCATGTGCAATAGGGATTCGCAAATTGCGATTCCCTATTTGCATTCACAATTTAGGTAATCGCTAAAAATTGTGGTTACCTAAATTGCGAATGCCGAAGCCTTTCATACATTAGAAAAAGGCCTTTTTCCGTTCGCAAACGGGCCGTTTTGCGAACTCAAAAACGCTTGATACATTTGGCCCTTTGTTTCCTTAGAAAGGGTGAAGGGTGGCAACACGGACATCAATAGAGAAGATGGGATGGAAGGGGCACATGGACAACAGGATAATGAGCAGCAGGTTGGGATAAAAGTGCTATGATGCATCCAGCACTAGCCATTTCTTAATACTTTTTTATTATGGCGGCTAGGAATCAACACAGCAATTATAGCGGGTGGTAGACAACAGGAGAGTGGAGTGTGGAAAAGAATAAGCAACACAGGCAACAGAAGGGTGGAGCCCAAGAAGCAACCTGGACAATGGAAATGTGCGGGGTGGGAGCGAAGAAGCAACACGGACAACAGGGGTGGGAGGGAAGAAGCAACATGGCAGTAAAAAGAAAACAAAAGTACCTCAATCACAGAGCCAGCAGCAAAACGGCCCTAAACAAGATGAAGCAATCAACACTTGGTCAATACGCCACACTAAAGAAGAGGAAGTGAATACAGCACGCGCTGACCAACTGCGATGCAGAAATAGGAGTGACAATGAAGCCAAAAATGGTAAGCAGTGGGCATGCTCCAAGTCCCTTGTAAAAAACGATATCTCTCACAAGCGGGAGCGCATGCGCTGTCACAGACGAGACCTAAAAAAGAAGTCGAGTTGGAAAGAAAGCATGGGAACAAATGAGTGAGTGATATCTGTCATCAATAATAACTGTGAAGCCTATTCTAAAAGTACTCTTGTGTTGTGCAGCTCAATATTAGTAGGCAACTCTGGTGTTCACAACTAGGATCACACTCAGTAAGCATAAATGTGACAGGCAGTAGAGGAGAATTTATGGTAAGGGCCGCGCAAGAGACGAGTAAGGTCAGGTTTGACTAGCAGGGGTGTAACTTCCATTAGCGTAGCGGCACCAGGCCCACTGAACCCTGAATTTTATAATTCAAACATCAGCCAGGGGTCCCATTTTCTTCCTTGTACTAGGGCCATGACACATTGGCTATGCTACTGGGCTCTACGAGTTAAAACGAGAGCCGAGAAAAAATAATCATTTGAATACTCTCTCACTTTCTCTCATTCTCCCTCCATTTCACAATTTGCCTAGTCTTTCTCCTTCTCCCTCTATCGCTTGCTCTCTATTGGTACCTCTGTCTCTTTCTCTCTCACCCTCACCTCTGTCTCTTTATGACCCCACCTTCTCTTTCTCTCTCGTTACTCCCTCTCTCTCTTTCTTCCTCCTCCTGACTTTCTCTTCTGCTCTCTCTCGCTTTGTTGCTTTCGCTACCTATGCCCATTACCTCTCTCATAAGCTCTGCCTTTCACCATTTCTCAGTTTTCTCCACTCTACCCTGTGCTCCCCCTGTACAATGGAGATGTGTACAGAGATGCCGAAGTCCTTCCTTTCTGCCCCTCCTGTGTGCAAAAGGCGCGGTGGGGGGGGGGGGGGCTAGCTGGGGCACAGGGTGTTCTTGCTGTGTGGGAGTTGCACTCGAGATGCAGGTGTTTTAGTCTGAGAGTAGTGGGCTAGAGGCACCAAACAGCAGCACTCAGTGCAAGAGGGAGGAGATAAAGTCCACGCCTCACTGTGCTGAATGACTGCAAATGTTTTTTACCCAATTTAACTATTAATTTAATCAATTACTGAAACCGATAAGAGATGACTGTTCCTCGACCCTGCTGACACAACTGAGAACTTTGACCATGCCTCCCTATGTGTTAATAAGGTGTTGTGTTAAGAGATGCCTCAACGCAAGTTGATAGTGTAAACTCTCTTTTTATGCATCCACCTACAGGTACACAGCCACAGTTTCCTCAGCCAATATCCAACTGACTCAGTGGTTGCCTAAGACACCCACAATGTTCTGTATGATGCCCTTAAGGCTCCATGCATTACATCAGCATTAAAGGCCAAGTTACAACACATCTTCCGCTCTACTCACAAACAACAACTAATTAAACAAAGCTGAAAGGGAAAAAAATAAGGTTAAGCGAGAGAATGGAACATACTACTTACATCACTACGGTAAAGGTGGGGATGGAAACATGGTTGAGAAAACAAAGGTAAAATAACCTGGAAAGTTATTACACAGTGACGTGTTAACTCAAATCACCGGGATACTCCCGAGGTTGTACATACACCTAGAATAATACAAATTGAAAAATGAGCACGGATGATGAGAGCAAGTGACCCTCCAGGTACAAGTCTACCCTAGAAGATAATCCTTGAGATACACTGGTGGCTTCCTGAGTCTAGGGACATAACAAGCAACTCTCGAACCACCAGCATCATCACCTGAAACAACTCCGTACACCTCATCCCTTTGTACACTACTTCTTATCATATTGGTCATGTCAGGGTTGCGAGTACATTTAGATGATCTGGATATTCTCCACACCTCTCCTCACTCCACTCAGTACCACAGCATTCCTCTTGATATCAATTATTTGCTTTGGACCCAGGAACTTGGTTTCCCCCTTCGGGCCCACATAGGTTTCTTTACATAGACCATCTCCCCAATCTTCCATGTGTTTAGTCTCACCCCATGTTTCACATCAAAACGCCTCTTGTATTTCTCCTGATATTCTTTGATCTTGTGTGAGGACGAAGGCCCTTTGTTCCTGTTATTACTTAAACATGCCGGGTTAGATTTAGATCCAGCAACTCATCCTTCAAACCTCTGGAAAGGCGAAACCGCTGTGACACTATTAGGAGTGTTGTGATTGGTCCACAATTTGTCTCACAAAATTCCTTTTAGTGGCATTCCGATTTCCACTGCCCCCTGCACAAATACTCTCACTAAGCGGTTCATGCTTTACACTAGGCCGTTGGACTGTGGCACATGCAGAGCAGTGCGATGATGCGTAATAGACAGATCCTCTAGAAACTCTTTAATCTCCTGTGAAGTGCATTGGAACCCATTGTCCGTCACAATGGTTTTGGGAATGCGCTCACACGCAAAAACTTCTCTCAGAAATCCCCAAAATACTCTTTGTTACAATGAAATTGACAACATGCCAAGACCCACTTGGATGTGTAATCTACCAACACCAGTACAAATCTCTCACCAGGAGATAGTACTTCAAAAGGACCTACAATGTCTAGGGCTAGTTTGGAGCAAGGTTCATCCGGAATCTCCACAGGAGACAAAGGAGCCATCCTGACAGACCTAGACTTGTCATTGCTGGCACACTGTATGCAATCCCTGATCCCTTCTTCCACTTGTTTGTCTACTCCTGGCCACTCTCTTACTATGGCCTTGGTTAAATTACAGCCCTGATGACCCTCATGGGCTAAGTTAATGTTTTTCCCCCGCAAATCTATTGGGGGGAACCAAACTCTCACCCCTGTACAGTTCTTTAGTTGCTATGCTTAGCTCCTCACGAACATTTCAGAAACCTTACACACTCTCATGTACCTTGCAAATTAATGATGGGCCACCCTCGCACCAAAAATTTCAACACCTGCTTACGACTTTCACCTTTGGAGACTCCAACCTCACATTCCGGCTTGTTGAGAGCCAGTTCTTTAACCCATGACATGGGCTGCTCAGCCTCTGAAACCTTTGCCATGTCTAAAGGCATCCTAGACAAAATCTGCCAGTATGTTTCTTCTTTCCGGTAAGTACTCTACTTTGAAATTGTAGTCCCAAAGTCCCTCAACCCACATTTTTATCCTAGGGGTGGTGTTTTCTGCGTGCCTGCAGGCAAATATCTGAACCAAAGGCTTGAGGTCCGTTTTCACTGTGAATGGTAAACCCCACAAAAAAACCTGAAGTGATTTAGGGCCCACATGCAAGCTAATGCCTCACACTATCACAGATTAATGTTCCTCAGCCCCCTTGAGTGAGGGTACGGCTATGATTTTTTCTTCGCCATCAACCACTTGAGAAAGTACCGCGTCCAACCCCTTCATACTGATGTCAGTCGTCAGGATTGTCCTTTTCGTAATATCAAAATACCCTAAGGTTGGCATGCGGGCTATTTCATCTTTCAACCAGATAACCACCTCTGTACAGTCAGATGACCCTGAAAATTCCACACCCTTTTTGAGTAACAACCTTAAAGGTTGCACTACATTGGCAAAGTTGCAAATGAACCTCGAGTAGTATTCTGAAAGGCCCAAGAACGACATAACCTGCTCTTTGTATGTGGGTGCTGGAGCTTGTAATATGGCTTCTGCTAATTCAAATATTTTGGAGTAATACCGTCACCCAAGATGGTGTGTCCAAGGTAGGTGACAGTTCCCACCCTGAATTTGAACTTGTCTCTCTTGAGGGTGAGGCCATGTTCCTTCAACCGGAGTAATACCTTTTTAAGAACAATGTCATGACTTGCTCTGTCTTTGCCATATACCAATATGTCATCTTGAAAATACATGACTGAATTTATTCCCGTCAAGACCTTCTTCATCAACCTCTGGACGCATGCAACTGCCGAGGCCAACCCAAAAAGCATCCATCGGAATCTGATTGCTCACCGAGGTGTGACAAAAAAGGTTAATGCCCTTGAGTCTTCGTGCAGTAGCACCTGATAATAGGCCGAAGACAGATCCATTACACTAAAGACATTCGCACCTCCCAACATTGCGAATGCCTCGTTAATATTTGGGAGGGGTTGCTGATTGACCCAAATACATTGATTGAGGTCTCTCAAATCAACAAACATTCTTAACTTACTTCCATTATCCTTGGAGGGGGAGGGAGAAACAATCGGGGCCAGCCACTCTGAGGACTTTATTTCCTCTATCATTCCTAACCTTTGTAATCTGTACAATTCTTCCTGTAGAGGTTTCAGCATGAGGTTAGGTACTCTTCTGACTTTGTGTACCACTGGACGTGCCTTGGCTTTTAGAATAATCCTATGTTTGAACCCTTTAAATAGACACTACTCATCTTTAAAAAGTTCTTTGAACTATTCCACAACGTCCACATCATCACTGATATTCCCCAGGATGCCAAGCATTTTTCCGTTACTGATTTAAAGAACGCCTTCTTCAGCATCCCTCTTCATCCAGACAGCCACTACCTGACAGTGTTCTCATATTGCGAGACTCAGTATTTGTACTCTCGTTTACCCTAAGGATATTGCGAGTCCCCTAGCATATTCAACAAAGCGATAAAGAATGACCTGTCACATTTCCAATGTGACAGCACTCTGTTGCAATATGTCGATGACATATTGATCTGTAGTCCCACTGAGCAACAGGTGCAGAAGAGACAATATGGCCCGTATTACACATGGCTGCGCCGGTGCTAGTGTCGGCTGTATGTCAGAGTGTGCGCCCGTTTGTAATGCGCCGTGATGCTGGTGCAGACTTTGCGCTGTGTGTTTATGTGCGTGTGCGACTGTGCGCATATTGTATTTTCGCCGGTGCAAATACATTTTTGGCTGCAGCATTCAAATGCGTGTGGGTGCAGAAACGGTTTCATTTTATAGATAGTTTTTGCACCGATGTGAACACGGGCACTGTATCAAATTGCTTGCGCCGCCTTGTATGTGGTGAATATTCTGCTGAAAATGTGCTCTTGTTTTTTTTTTAATGAGTACGTCAGTAAATGGTCTCAGGGCAGAAACAGAAAGATAAAAGCTGTAACTACAGATACAGGGACAGCGCAGACAGAGTTGAACAGACAGTGTGAGATGGGACAGAGAACGTGTGGATATGGGCGCTTTAGAAATGTATGGGATATATCTTTTTAAGTAAGCAACTGTATGTGTTTTTATTGTACCGGTCTTCTGATTCTTACTGTCCATCTGAGGTATGACTCGGTTATTCATTATTTTTTTAAGATTAATTACACCTGCTTCATTTATTTGTATTTCGATTCCTTACAGGTGGTGCTTGTGCACTTTAAGGAGACACATTGGTTCCTTACACTTACGTTTGGATGCTGTTTTATGTGTTAATTTGCTTTTTTGCTACTGTTTTACTGATTGTTTGTTATTCTGTGTCTGTCACCGTGCCTGTCTTTTCTCTGATTCTGTCAAAAATGTGCAATTGTCAAAAGAACAGGCCCCTGCAGTGGACGCATTAGTCCGCTAAGCCACCAAACCTGGTAAGTCATTAGCTGTACAATACACTGTTTTCCCCAACATGCAACATACTGTGCATAGCATCATGCACAGCACAGGGTGCACTACGCCTCTGTGCAGCACAACACAACTTGGACTGGGTGCACCAGGCACATACCGGGAGAGTGTGCCCTTTTACAACTGCATTGTTCCAGTACAGGTGCACACGGAACAGCGGGCCAAGGTAGACATTACTAAATAGGTGTATTGCTCTGATCTGTGCCACAGTGCAGCTTTAACTGGGTGCACAGGGTGCCGCATGGGACAGTGTCCCCCAGCATAATAAACACGGTGTTGTGCCTCTTCGGAGGTCAGTACATTAATGAAAGACAAACCGGCTGATTGTAGCAGTCTCTAGGCCTTTCACAATGCAGGTGACTACTAGAACTAATATAAATATGGCCTTCGTGTACTGTTTTAGCATTGTAAGCTGATAGTCCGCACTGCAGAAAAGCCGACACACTATTGTATTAAAATGTATAATTATATTCCCATAGCACGTAGCACATATAACTAACAGGTAAAGCACCAACAAAGCAATTGTTTGCCACGCACGCACCATCATCTTAGCACACAAAAATGCAATCCATCACACTAGCATCAACAAAGTAAACCTTACAAATGAAGAAATACATCGCACACTCTGCAGTTTTAAAAAAGCATTTAAAATGACCATGTAATTTACAAAGCAGGCTAACTACTCCAAAAGGAAATATCAAAGACTGCCTAATTTATCATGCAACACTTACATTTGTTTTTCTAAACGATCGCCTGCAAAGCACACTAAGTTCCAAAACAAAGGAGTTAAAACAAGGCTTCAGCTTGGTAACAAAAATACATTAACACGCACATGCGCTACTCCACATTATCGCCAGAGCACTAATTGTGCATCTGCGCCAGCGCAGGCATTCTCTGAAGAAGGAATTCGTCTAGGTTTTGCACTGCAGCAACATATTACAGCACAAAAACAAACATTCAAAGGGGCGCAGCGCCGATGACAGCGCACATTTGTATGCGCCGGGCGCAACACATTCCATAATACGCCCCTATATCTCTTCTAACCACTCTTGCCCAGAGAGGATACAAAGTAGAGAGGGAGAAAATTCAGTACTGCCAGGAAGAAGTCGAATACTTAGGACAATTGTTGTCAGCGTCTGGTTGACAACATCTGAAAAGGGCAGCCTCCATCGCCAAATGAAAGAACCAGAAACTGTCAAAGGAATGCAGACGTTTCTGGGTCTCTGTAACTATGTGAGACAAGGGTTTTTGAATATAGCACGTTAATAGCACCCTTGTTAGCTGCTAGCAAACAGGCAAGAGATATAGAGGGCAGGATAACATGTACACCAGAGATGAAGGAGAATTTTCAGAAGTTGAAAACTGAAATAACAAATGCTCTAGTCTTGGGAACTCCTAATTACACCAAGGAGTTTTACTTATTCTGCCATTGCAATGGTCAGGTGATGACAGCTCTCCTCACACAGACGTATCCTCTCGGGCACACACCCATCTCATACTTCAGTGGACTGCTGGATTCAGTTATGAAAGGACATTATCCTTTGAGCAGGCTCTGGCCACTGCTGCCTTTGCAGTGCACAAGAGCACCCACATAGTTATGGGGGCACTTTTGACGCTCTACGCAGAACATGCAATATTTGCCATTACTCAGAAGGCGAAGACCACTCTGACCACCCAGAGAGTGTCAGGATATGAGGTGATACTCTCGCTACCATCTTTGAAGGTTGTGAAGTGTCAAAAGGAGACAATATTGCGTCATTCTTTGCTCATCCGATATTGGACACTGAGGAGGTTGCGCATGACTGAGCAATGTATAGTAGCAACAAATGCAGTCAAGCAACGGGGATCCTATACCAGGTAGCATTTTCTATTTTGTTGACGGTTCTTCTACTATTGATCAAGAGACAGGAATTAGACACACAGGCATCAGTAGTCAAAGCACACCAGTACGATTCCTCTGATACACTGCATGTAGTAGAACAGCTGACATTACCAGCACATTTTTCCACCCAAGCAGCAGAATTAACGGCACTAATAGCGTCCCTTCAGCTAGGAGCAGGAGACGTCATTACCATATACTCAGATTCAGCGTATGTAATAACCACTGTGCACTCCAGCATTACGAGATGGAGCAGGATATGGATTGTTAAATCAGACAGTAGTCCTGTGATGCATAGGAACCTCTTAGAGGCTCTAATAGAGGCACTCGTGTTACCACAGGCAGTGGCGGTTGTGAAATGTACAGCGCACACAAGTGGACAGGATTTTGTGTCCTGGTGTAATGTACTAACAGATTAGGCAACTAAATATGCAGCTAGGCGCACACCCCTAACTGTGCCATCAGACTCACAACCTGCCCCTGTTCTGGTGGCTCAGACTGCTTCACCGCCTGAGTTTGTATCCAAGACTACCACAGACAACGACAAGCCTCATTATCCTAAGATAGCGAGATTACACCTGAGAGAACTGCAGGAGGCTGCTCCTTTGCACGAAAAACAGTTACGGGAAGCTAGAGGATGCATCCAATTAGGGGATGACCTACTGTATAGACAAATATCTACTGGAAAACCAGTGATACCACAGGGTTTGCATGTAATAGCCCTGGATTAGATCCATTTACCAGCCCATACCTCCAGAGTTTATTTGGCAATACAAATCCAACACAGACTGGTTTTTTCCCAATTTGCACAACAGAATAACCATGTATCTTCACAAATGTATCATCTGACAACAGTTCTCCCCTAATCCTGCCCTAAAAGTGATAAACTCCACCATTCCGTGACCACAAGGTCCCTTTAAAGCCCTTCATAAGGACTTTGTGGATATGATCGATAGGTGCTATAACTACAGGTACCTTATTGTGGCGGTCTGCCCATTTTCCCCGATGGACTGAAGCAGGACCATGCGTCCATTATGATGCCAAATCTGCAGCTACATTCCTAATTTGTAAAGTAATTCCACAAAGGGGAATCCCAGAAGGGATAAGAACAGATAATGGCACTCATTCTTCTAATGCAATATTTGAGCATATTAAAACGCAGTTAGGAATAAAGCATAAATTGTCTTCATGTACCACTCCCAGAGTAATGGTATCATTGAGCGCCTGAATGGCCTCTTGAAGAGTAAAATCAGTAAATTATGCACTACATTGAACAAGAAATGGTTATACTGTTTGCCAATAGCACTATTTTTCCTGAGAAATACACCCAGTTCAGACCATCACTTGATACCCCATCAAATAGTGACGGAGACGTTTATGGATATCCATGTCCCTGCCACTAGGAGTAAAATGCACATGTATTTGTGTGAACTGTTGAAATGTGCAGGATTCATCTCCAAACAGGTAACCAAGGAAAAGGAGAAGCGCACGACCGCCGAGGTCGACCTCCCAACTGTGCACATGGGAGACCAAGGATATATCAGGAATTTTGTCCAAAAATGGCGAGACAAACGATTCGAGGGCCACTACAGAGTTACCACGGTCACACCAACTGCCCTTATGGTGAATGGCAGAAAGCCCTGGTTTCATCGTAGCCACGTGCGTCTAAACCCAGCCTCTCGCCAAATATCATGAACAATGCAAATAGAAAAAGAGGGGGGGGACAAAGAATGTCATCAAGAATGCACCCCCCCTCCATCTCTGCTTTTGGACTATTTTTTCAAAGAACAACACAAAAGATATATTTTTATTTTTCTGACTTTTTTTCTCTTAAGTCTATACTTTTTGTTCTTTTTTAGCAACTTACCCTTTAGTTCTAATGTTTTTTTCATGTCCAAAGAGAGCTCTCTAATAACAACGTGATCCGTAATGCCCACGCTCAACTGTCAGATAATATGTAGTATCAGCATATGTCACATACAAGTTTAGAGAACACTAAATAATTTTGTTTTGTGTGTTCCCTAATTCCTCATGCTACTGGATCAGATAGACTGCACTCTACGAAAGAAGTACCCCCAGATACAGCTCAATGTTCATCTTTACTTGTTTAGGATTTGAGCCCAAATGCAATCAACATGTCGAAATAGTGCGTTTCCTAATCAACGCCACAAAATATGACGCATTACCAGAAGCGCTATACATTCTCACAGATAGACAGGACATCAGGGAAGAAATATCACGTATGGGGAAGACAGATCGTTCCACCAACGTAAATTGGACCCAGAAGGTCCTAGATTTAGGATTTCTGGGAGTAACGCTACCACCAACCGAGTGTAACAACTATTTTGTAAACATCTTACCCCCAGATTGTGTTTGAAGGTCAGGATTTAGAGTCACAGGGTCAGTCTTTGCCCATGACCGATGGCATCCCAACATTGAATTTTTCTGTAGGGCTGCGTCTTTATGGAATGGGACTGATGTCAGCCAGGATGCAATAGGGAAATGTACACCTAAACTGGGATGAAAACATTTCCCGTTACACTTGGGTAAATAGCACTGCAAGTCCCCAGACCGTCATGAAATTAACTTCTGTTTCCTTATGTTTTAAGGTAAATGGCACCATTAACGGAGGCCAAAATATTGGTTGTAAGACCGCAGTTTACCTTCCTGACATGTAGGGGGGCACCTCCAGCCTCATGGATTTTTTTATGGCAGTGTGGGTCACTGTATGCCCAGTTACCAGCAAACTGGGGAGGAATCTGTTCCACTGTGACCTTACACGCTCCAGTTTTGGTAATTCCTGGAATCAATATATCTGCTTTGCATAAACACCTCATGAGCCGTCCAACGATCTTGCTATATCACAGCCAAACGAAGAGAACTGCAGAGTATTATGGTACAAACACATGGAATATCATTCCCCAAGAATATCGCCTGTTCAACGATGCTCAACCATTTTTCGGGAGTATCCTGCTGTTTGTTCAAGTTAAAGCACCAGCTCGCTGGCTCCAGATTATGAGGTTGGATCTCCTCAAGATCATTAACACTACCAATGATGGCTTCAATGCCATAAAGGAAGAACTGCATGCTATAAGAATGATGGTACTGCAGCACTGTTATGTACTTGACCTCATGATGGCCATGCAAGGAGGGATATGCAAGAAAATAGGGACTGCTTGCTGCACGTTTATTCCAGAAAATTATGCAGACAATGGAACTTTGTCAGAGGCAATACAGACACTGCTAAATCTACAAAAGAAAATGACAGATGAAGGAGGTGCCCCTGATAGTTGGCCAAGTGGTTGGGTTTATCACTGCTATCCTGGATGTCAGGACTGTTGGGGGCATTGTTACCAACAATTGTGGTCATATTACTAATATATTGCGTGGCACAATTAATTTTACATGTTGTAGGAGAACAAGCAACAAGGCAGGAGAAATGTTTTCAGTTAGGACACCAACACAAGTAGTAGATTCCCAGTGTAACTTGTATCACCTAGTGCCTAGCATGTTGTAGGAGAACAGGCGCCAAGGCGGGAGGGATGTTTTCAGTTAGGACATCAACACAAATAGTAGAATCCCAGGGTAAATTGTGTCACCTAGTGCCAAGTACAGACCAAGGTCTAAATGAAGTAGTTGAAATATCTACTAGAGGGGGAATGTTGTAGGAAGCAGAAACCACACAGCTGTTCGTGTTTTAAAAGTAGTTTAGGCCCAAATTCCGAACGACACAAGTAAGGTGAAAAGGTCACTTAAGGATACAATGGAATAGGAAACTCAAAAGGGTTTTTCAGTTAAAGGCCAACTCATGTTCAAAAGGCCTGAAAGCATCTATGATTCCAAGTCCACCGGCACACACCCCGTGCGTTCAAACGAACCTGATTAGACAATAAGTACAGGTAATCGAATTAGCCCAGAGCACACAGAGGTCTAAGGTGTCTGATCAAACAATGGGTACAGGGAAGTAAATTAGTTCTGAGCATACGGAGATCTTAGGTGCACAATACTGGAAGCACACACTTCATTTAAGTTGCATTTACCATCTAACACACACGCATTCACAAGCAGAAGAATGCTTGTTTGTCAAGCATTGTTGGGAGTTCAATTAAGAATATGTAATGGATTAGGTCGGCATTCGGGTTAAGAGGTCACATGTCTTCAAGTGTTTTTCCATCTTAAATCTGTAATTTGCAAGTCAACTATTATTTACTGTCTGTGATAAACCTTTGTATTACCATGTATAAAAAAGGACTGCCTGCGAGCAGGAAATTGAGAAAGCCTGAGAAAGACTGAGGTACAGTCCGTGTTGTATGCTGAAGGACTTTCTCCCTGTCGCAACAGTTAGTAAATACTGTCTTTGCCCAGAGGAGTGTGGTTATTCTATTTTTGGAGAGTTTCAAGCTACCCCGCAACAAGTAGAAGGTGCTTTTTCTCAATATATATATATATATATATAGACAATTCTTGTGTAAAATGTATACGGGTACTGTCTGTACTCCATCGTGCCTCCATAAAGTCAAGTAATTTCTGTAATCCGATAGAAACATGTATGGGGCCTCGACTGACAACTGACTGGACAATAATGTATTTAAAATGTTGCTAGGCAGCCCAATATAAGCAATTCAAGTCATATTGATATTAGGGGCTTTATTTTCTCATCTATAAGAAGACCATCTCTCCATGGTTCTTGAAATGGTTTTGCTTGCTCTATTTCAAACAAAAACTCAATAATATACATGAAAGTCTTAAAATGCCTTTGTGGGAGGTGGATGCAAAATATTTATCACCTTGCCCAAAATGTGGATGCCTCTCAGTTTATAGATTTATGGCAGATAAATATCTCCTGGTATCATTAAGAATGCAGTCAATTTTGGAAATTGCTCCAGCAAATAAGAAAAAACCAAAGCAACACTGACTTGAAAAGCAAGCTTACCTCCAAAGGTTACAAGAAAAGTTAGAAAACAGTGAGATATTGATCGCTTGGTCAGCTCTTTAGACAGCCACTGTACGGGAGATGAAGATTATTGCGTTTCTACTGTCCAGCTCGCTGCCTGACCAATGAAACCGTGGAGCTGCAATGGAGCGTAGCCATTTTAGAACTGGACAGCACCAGAATGGCTGCAACAAGTGACTGGGGCTGGTGAAGTGGAATGTCTCTGAGAGTCTTGCAATGTGGTCTTTACTGAAAGAGGCATATGGATGGGCTAAAGAATATATATAAAGTTTTGGGGAATATTGACAATTTGTTTGGCTCATTAATATGCTTAAACCCACAGAAAACACATGGGTATTCCTTACTACACAACATCACAAATCAATGGAGCATGATGAGGGAGACTTAAGCTCGATACAAATGCCTTCTCGAGTCACCAAGAGCTTGTGGAGAGCATTGGTATGAGTCTATTTTGCCCTTCCTGGCACTCCGTCACACCTCCAGGGACCCCAACTTTACTACACTTCTTGGCAGGACAACCTCGCCACTGTGGTTATCATGCAGGAAATGAAAACACTTCCCGCACTAGATCAAAAGAAAGACAAAACACTTCCAACCATACACCCTACATGGTGTAGTGTGCTACCCATATAGGCAAGCACTTCAGTGCCTCACATAGGAGTAGTAAGCGCTATATAAATGTTGCAATACAATGCAATACAGTGTCGTCACACACAAATCCTAACACAGCAAGAAGAGCCTCCATTTCAGTAGATCTTACAGCATGTCAACAGAACACTAGTTAGTGTGAACCAGAGATACTGGGCAATATGGTTGTGGCCAGCTATGACCAGCTGTTACACTTTATGGGGGGCAGCATCTGTACAAGTTCTCGCCAGACTTACTGAAAGTCCAACAAGGACACAATCAATGCTGCACCAAGTGACAATGGGGTATGCAGGAAAAGATGGATTAACATAAAGGCGTATGTGACAGGGCTTTGTTGCAAGATCTCTCTCTGACTCACTGTCCACAGATGGATTACCTGCTCCTGTACTATCTCTCCTCCCTTGGGAGGAGATGGTCCCGACCGTGCTGTACATTACCTCTGCAGTCAACATAAGGGTATTGAAAATGGAGTAGAAAACCCTGGAGACCATGGAAAGCATGTTATCCAATCACAGCTTCAAAAACGTGTATTGTTATAGAAACAAACATTGCAATATACAATCCTCATAACTGACACTTCTGAACCACAGCTCTTTACAGACAACACACCTGGAGAGGAATGAGATGAACACCACCATGACACTGTTGTGTAGTTCCTATATAACCTATACAGGAACTGCGCGTTTGGATAACATAAACTGTGGGTTTGGTGGCGGACTGATTCCGTGCACCCCTACCGGATACGTTAGCCTGTCTGTATTAGCTAGCTCACAGTGCCACTATAATCTCCTCTTATCACGGAGAGAATAGATTCTGGCAACCTCAGAATATGACAGCCCTGATCCTCCAGGATCGTGGAAACAATATACTCCCTTTCGCTCAGTCACTCGTGCTCACTTAGTTTGTCTCAGAGAGATACACAGAATAAACAGGCTGGGCGTTTCAATAAGTATTTATTGAACAGTTTTTATTCTAGTGTAGAATAGATGAGCTGCAACAACCATTAGACAGTAGCAGAGATATATGATTAGCAATATTACAAAAAGTAAAGGGATGGTATAGTTCTACCATCTTGCAGAAATCATGACTATATACAAGTACATAAAACACATGATAAAAAGTGCGTACTCCTACGATGACTCCCTAACTAGATGTACCTAAATGTACCTAGCATCTATGTAGGTGTTATGCCAAGAATCCCTCTAGGATCTAGTCCACCCCATTACCTGACAGTTTAGAGAATGTGGGACCCCGTCCTGGTCTCGAGTTGGACACCCCGCGAGGGATGTTAGAACACTGCTAGCTGGAGCGTCTGCATGCAGGAACCTCAGTGTCTCTGGTCAGTGTGTCAGCCGGGAAGTCACGGTCTCCTCTATGTTCCTAAGCAAGATGTGCTGTATATATACGCATAGGTCTCCCCAGGGGTCCTATCTTGCTGTGTTACTGTGTCGGCCTAAAGGATGACATTGGGCCTGAACTTTATACAGAGATATTATACAGGAGATGGTAATCCTACTGTTCGTCCTGCTGTGCTTCCAAGAAGCCTCATGCATAATGTATGAGAATCGAACCAGGGAAAAACCCGCGTTCTGAATGCAGTGTCATATCTAGGTAAAAGGTCAGTGCCTAAGAACCGTTATGTACGTTATGTAGGGAAGGATATAGGTGAAAGGTTGCAGTGTTACCTGCGCCTATATAGGGTACATATATGGAATCTAACACCCACTCCTCTTCCGACTGGACGACATATGTAACCTAGAACTGTACTACTAGCATAACTAGATAGTGGTACGCACAAAGTTTATAAAAACATCTCTTTAGCTAAAAATGTTTAAAAACTTCTAAAAAATTTCTAAAAACTTAAAAAATGTAAAAATAATTTTTTTTCAAGCCCTAGCTCTAAAAGTGTCCGTAATTATATTCCGAACCACTATAAGCATTAAAATGGCATGTATGCCCAAAAAAATGAAAGGAATGTCAATTTAGTTTCATAGTTCCAAATTTGAGCTTGTTTAGAAAAGGGCGAATTTCTCCCAGCACACGACGAGCCAAATGAGTCAAATGTTTATGTGTCCCGGCTGGTAGACGCACCATTTCCATTGCTTGCTTCCGCAGTAGACGGCCCCTGTAACACCTCGCAGAGTATGTCAATTGAGCACAGATGATGTTCCACGCTGTTCGCAGCCGGTGCTGAGGCAGCCTGTGCGCCAGCCAAAGCCTGGGTGTCAGTGGAGGAGACGGTATTCATACCAGCAGGTGCAGTTACTACCTGCGGTGGCTCAAGGAATGCCACCATCAACATTGGAATACGCTGAGGACACTGCAGAACATGGGCCGTTATCGGGTCCAGTAACGCATTCACGTCCGATTGCGCACATGATGGGAGTGTCAAAAACAGGTCTAACACGCATTCTTCTCCGCAAAACAGGCATCGGAGGACAGGTAAGATGCAGTCCATCCAGACTGGTTTAAATGACAAGAACCAAGATGCACTGAGTTCTCTTAGGCGAGATGTGCCCAGATGTTGTACCATACGGTCACAGTATTTACGCTCCAGGAGTGCTTTTTCCATCTCCTTGGTGACTGGAACGTCCATTGCGTAGCAAATATCAAACAATCAGGATACCTGCTGCTAGGAACAGGATGAGCAGAAGTCCTCCAAAGATGCTTCCAAATACGGAGTGTATGAAGTTTGGGATAACTCCAAGTACCGTCTGAAAGGTGCTCAGAAGTCCAGAACCTATGGTCTTAAATAGATGGACAATGCCTGTCGTATCAGACATGTTAAAGATACGATTTACCATTTCTGCTAAATGGAAAGGGCAGTTTGTATGAATGAGCGCCTGTATCTCTGCCGAAGACCTTGCGATCTGGAGATCAAAAGTCTCTCGAGCGGAGGTTAAGGGCACAGACTTCTGTAGAAGCATGGCTTTCATACTGCTTAGAGTATCAAACCGTATTAAAGAAACAGGTTAAGGGCACAGACTTCTGTAGAAGCATGGCTTTCACTCTGCTTAGAGTATCAAACCGTATTAAGGAAACATTCAGTGAAGGCCATAACGGCGCCTCCCTGACTGTATGTGTCGGTGGAAACAATACTTGCATAAAACAAGTAACCCTGGAGCTCACGGTTACCAGATATGCGATGCCCGGGAGCATGCCACAGCAGCCTTGACTGTTCAGCATCAAGTAACTCCCATTGGAAAGTAACCTGAATGCTGGAGTAATCAGTGCAGCTGGGGCACCCCTCAAATGACAGGACAGGTTCGCCACAGAACCATTACAAGCCCCGTGCAGCATTATATCCTGGCATATGAGTGATCCACTTAAAGCGTTCTCACAGTTTATACCGCTTAGAAACACTTCTCGATCCCCTCTCCGGCATTGAAATCTGTATGGTAATACCCATGATTCCTTAATGTATTCCTTACCCATTTCATCATATCTGCCTACTTGCTTTTGTTCAAGGCAATATTGAAACTTAAAAGTAGTGACCGGTAGAGCTATGTGGCCATGGATTAGCCATTCTGTGGACGGTGATTCTGCCACTGTAAATGCTAATCTATCCAGTTTTTCTATCTGTTTATCTGTTAGATTGTATTCAGAAAACAGAGACGTACTGTTGATATAACTCCAAGGCACGTAGCCTGCACGCAAAGATTGCAGCGTCCAGCTTAACAACATAATAGAACGTAATTGTGATTGCCCGTGTTGTAATATGGCCAAATCTTGTTCTAGTATGTCTATCGCAGAAGATACAATGTTGCCCAAGGAATATATCCTGGAGGTCAATGTAGTTAACCCATTGTCTACCATTTCTAGAGATTTTTCTAGATTTATACGGTCTATCTCTCGTAGTCTCTCTGCGGCCTCTAGTTGGGATATTTTCCATATTTCATTATAGACAGCATAATAGAAACGTTTCTGACGTGGCTTCCTGGGACACATTAAAAAATCCCTAAGATCCACATCCTGCGACAGTAAGGATAAGTGTTATTTCACCTGTGTGAGTGTTGAGGTTTTTAGCCAATCAAGGCACAACTTCCCAACACTGTAGGATGTCACTACCCCTGGATGTTGTCTTTGTACATAACGTGGATCTGGCCTATGGATACTAAACCCTTCGGTTTTACCCATGAATCTTGCCTGACAACCATTAGTGTCTGTTGGCCAAATCAACCATTTTTCCCAATCGGGGTCAGATCAGTTGTATTGTATGAGGTCATCTACTGTAATCTCCTTCTGTGATGTTATGTTACCCTCGGTTTGTAATGGAGTTGGCAGCCGAGGTGTGTTCAAGTCTTTGTTCTAGACTAGTCCAAGGCAAGACGTCTGTTGCACTGTCTCGTTCAAAAACATGATTTGTTGAGGGATGAGGCATGCTCTAAACAAAGCTTCTATTCCCTGTACCTGCCATTCCCTAGTACCCCAGACTGATTTTAGGTCTATGGTGTCTTTCCACAAGTCGAAACCTTGTTCAGACAACTCGGTAATAAAGGAAGCAGAGTAAATGTGTTTGGTGTTTGTCAACATATTTTTCTGTGCTAATGTTGGTGCAACTTTATAATAGTATGAGAATGGGTCAGACATATTAAACCCAGAAAATTATGGAAATGTCTGTGTAAATGTTTTTGAACTGCCTTTCGGTGGTGTTGGACAATGTTCCCACTGGTGGAATGTGAACGCATTTCTAGGATTAGCAGATTTATGTAAAAAATGATGACCATAATGTTGATAACAATATATAGCCTCAAAATCTGACATGTCTTCCAATGATTCACTATTAGAAAACACAGCAGATTTTTCCAAATCAGATAACATGTTATTAACAGTTTCAAAATCCCAATCATCGGAAAATATACTTGAGGTAATGATATCACTCAACGATATTTTAAATAAATGTGGAATTCTTAAAATTTCGGTCGGACCAAATATATCGAAATCAACCTTGTCCCACACTATACCATCAGGTATACGAACTGCTGTAATGTTCACTGATGACAAGTCTCTTTGTTCTCGATGAGATGATTGGTGTGGTTTTAAAAGTAAGTTCACCTTTTGGGCTGCAGAGTTTGTCGAAGGTTTCTTCCATTAACAAGCATACTAAAAACTATTACTAAGCCTACCCAGAAAAGAAAGAAAAGTATCCCGGTGATTACCCATAGTTCTACCCAGGGAGACACCAGCTAAGCCTTTTTAAGAAAGTGCATAACGTTTTTAACTTGCTATTTGCGTGATTTTTTGGCTGGCGTCGTTTACGGTTTGCTTGGATCCAAAGAAAACGTATCAAAGTTTATGAAGTAGCCAGAAGCAGGTCGATCAATTGTTGGTATTGCATCAGGATTTTTAGAAATCGTGGTTTGCTCTCTTTGAGGCATGTTGACGTAGACATCTGTATTTGGTCGAATAGCGAGTTGTCTTTCATTTTGAGTTTGATTTTGAATTTGAACTTCAGGTTCAAGAGAAACGAGTTCCATAGCATTGTTGCATAGTCCTTCATTCCGTGCAGGAGGTTCTTCGAACGTGATGAGTCTTTCCGTTTGAACTTCTTGAATTGTAGCGAGAGGAGGGCGTCTGCTACTTTGGAGTCCACGTGGCCTACTGTTTAGTATCGGCCACATAGTGTGGTTTGATTAGGTCAATTGAGACAAATCATTTCTCCTTTTTTCCGGCAAGAGGCGGTAGAAGTACAGTTCTTGTTCCTTCAACTGCTAGGACCGGTACAGGTTTTCTGTATGATGGCCCAAATTCTTTTTTGTCCGCTATTTTCTCTCTGACCAGATCCTCGACTTTTGGGATCCAGACAGGTCTTGCCGTGACTGATTTGACTTCCCCAGTGGGATCACTGACATAATATCGACGGACCGAATATCGACCTACAACAATATCGAGTCCAGAATATCGACATCCTATCTCTACAAAGGTAAGTACAAAAATATCGAAACCAAAATATCGTTGTTTAAAATATCGTTGTATAAAATATCGTTTTTTTTTAATGGTCTTAAAAATAATGTAAAATTAATTAAAAAATAAATATAATTAATAAAAACATAGTTACAATTATTTAAAATACTTAAAAATGATGAATAAATGTAATATATAAAAAAATAAAACACATTTAAAAATAATTATATATATTAACTTTAAAATATTAATAAATAATTATTGTATTTAATTATAAAATGTTAGAAACATAATAAAAAGTATAAATACAGATATATATACATAAAGCTGTAATATAAATATAAAAATAAATTATATATATAATAAATTAAAATATAAAAATTAATATATATTTCTAAAAAAATATTTTACCCTACATTAACTATAACAATAGGAAAATGTTGGATAGCGTAGGGAATAAAATTACTATTCCCACTCCAAAAACTGCAACAGTAGGGAAAGTTTTGGATAGCGGAGGGGAATAATTTACTATTCCCACTCCAGCAAGTTCAACAGTAGGGAAAGTGTTGGGTAGCGGAAGGGAATAATTTACTATTCCCACTCCACAAAGTGTAACAGTAGGGAAAGTGTTGGATAGCGGAGGGGTTAAAATTACTATTCCCACTCCAGTTATTGCAACAGTAGGGAAAGTGTTGGATAGCGGGTGGATAAAAATTACTATTCCCACTCCACTAAGTGCAACAGTAGGGAAAGTGTTGGATAGCGGGAATGTAAAAATTACTATTCCCACTTCAACGAGTGTAACAGTAGGGAAAGTGTTGAATACCGGAGTACTAAAAATTACTACTCCTACTCCAGTGAGTGCAACAGTAGGGAAAGTGTTGGATAGCGGGTGGGTAAAAATTACTATTCCCACTCCAATGAGTGCAACACTAGGGAAAGTGTTGGATAGCGGGTATGTAAAAATTACTATTCCCACTCCAGTGAGTGCAACAGTAGGGAAAGTGTTGGATAGCAGGGGGTAAAAATTACTATTTCCACTCCAGTGAGTGCAACGGTAGGGAAAATGTTGGATAGCGTAGGGGAATAATTTACTATTCCCACTCCAGCAAATGCAACAGTAGGGAAAGTGTTGGATAGCGGATTGGTAAAAATTACTATTCCCACTGCAGTGAGTGCAACAGTAGGGAAAGTGTTGGACAGCGGGTGTGTAAAAATTACTATTCCCACTCGAGCGAGTGCAACAGTAGTGAAAGTGTTGGATAGCGAGTGGGAAAAGTTTACTATTCCCACTCCACCAAGTGTAACAGTGGGGTAAATGTTGGATAGCGTAGGGGAATAATTTACTATTCCCACTCCAGCAAATGCAACAGTAGGTAAAGTGTTGGATAGCGGAGGGGAATAATTTAGTATTCCCACTCCTGCAATATAATTAACATTAATTAACAAATAATTAATTTCTCAAAAATAATGAACCTCCCACCATATTCCCCTATAAACAACACCAACATTATAAAATATTACACAATTAACATAATTAAATATCAAATAATTAATTAATAACAATTAACAAGCAAATTAAAAGCCATCAAAAATAAATTAGATCACACGATTAATTTAAAATAACTTTAAATAAATATTATATATAAAAATATAAAAAAATGTATTATAATTAAATTACTTCCCACCCTACTCCCCTATCAACCCACAACCCACCCCTAAAACAATTACACAATTAACATTTTTACCAATTATTAATAATCAATAAATATTTTTTTTTAACACAATTAACAATATAAAATATTAATTGCATAACTATTAATTAATAAAATTATTATTTAATTAATTATAATTAAATTACTTCCCACCCTACTCCCCTATAAAACCACAACCCACACCTAAACAAATTACACATTTGCCATAGTTACCAATTAATTTTTAAATAATCAATTAAAATTTAATTAACCAATTAATTAACACAATTAACATAAATTATTAAATACATTAATATTAATTAATAAATTAATTAATTAATTTCAATTAAATTACTTCCCACCCTATTCCCCTATAAACCCACAACCCGCTACGGAACTAAAACGCAATATTTCTTTATTTAAAAAATTTATAACTTTAAAAAAATTATTAATTAACATATAATTAAATTACTTCCCACCCTATTCCCCTATAAACCCACAACCCGCTACGGAACTAAAATACGCAAAAAAAAATTAACATAAAGATAAAAAATTCAAACATACAATAAAAAAATAACCTATACTTCTAACACATATACTAACATAAAAAACACTAAAAAAAAATTCTATATTATTAACAACGATATTTTGACTTACGATATTACTAACTTCGATATTAAGTAAAACGATATTTCTTACCTGCATGTCGATATTCTTGCAGGTCGATATTCTGTCATATCGAAATTTAAACATCGATATTATAGCATATCGATATTTACAACTCGATATTATGTCTGCGAACCCCCCAGTGGCGGTCTGCTTCAGATGGACATTACTTTGTTGTGTCCTGGATTGATTTAGATCCTGTAAAACAGCCAAACGATCATGGATGTCAACAGGTTTTTCATCCGCCACTGTGCCTTCACAATCAAGATCAGGTACCCTCATTCTTGTCCCAAATAGGACCTCATATGGAGTGACACACCCTAGAGAACTTCTTGGCATGTTGTTCAAAGCTCGCTGGACTCCATAGAGATGTTTTACCCAACTTTCACCCGTGCCTAATACTCTAGCTGTTAAAGATTGCTTTAAGTCCCGTTTTTTTCTCTCCAGAACCGAATTTCCCTCGGGATGGTACGGAGATGAGTACCGCAATGCTACACCCAAACCTCACATGGCCTCCTTGTAAGCCCGAGAGCTAAACGCAGGGCCCTGGTCAGAATGTAATGTGCCAATTGCGTATGTCCCTATAAAGCCTCGCAAATCTTATATAACAGTTCGAGCGTCAGCCGAGCGTTGGGGCCACACCCATAGGAATCTCGAGCAGGAATCCACTGTAAGCCCCATCTCTTTGTAAGGGGCCGCAGTGGTCCAAGTGAACACACGCTAGTGGTTTGTCAGATATTAATAATGGTGTCTGTGCTGGACGTGTTACGGTGGAACCTTTCATCTGCTGTCAGATGTCGCATTTCAAGACATAGGGGGTGATTAGGATGGCGGGCGGATCGCCATCGCCAGCCAGGCGGTGGCGATCCGCCCGCCATCTCCACCCGATTTACCCCCGCCATATTATGATGGCGGGGGGTACCACGGCGGACGCAAAGTGCGTCCGCCGCTTTTCCGCCGGTCGGCAATCGTTCCGATTGCCGGCCGGGCGGAGCTGGGGCCTAATATGGTGGCAGTGCCTAGCAGGCACCGCCATCCATATTAGGATGTATGGTTTTTAAGGCCTCTCGCCGCCATGGAAAGGCTGGCGGGGAATCGCTTTGGGGGCCCGTTGCGGACCCCCGGGGGGTAGGGGTGTGCACTTGGGGGTACCCCCCTACATTGCCATGCACAGGGTGGAAGGCACTGCGCGGTGCCTGCCACGTTGTGCATGGCAATGCACAACATGGTAATTACAGCAGCACCCGCCACAATGTCAAAATTGCGGAATGCGACCGCCAGGGTGGCGATCGCATCCTAATCAGCGGTGCAGGATTGCCGCACGTCTAGCGGCCGGTCCCAGCACCGCTAGGGTGGCGGGCGGACTAAAGTCCGCCCGCCATCCTAATAACCCCCATAGTCTTTAGTCTGCTTTGTTAATCCAGGCCACCAATAGCGTTGTTTCAATAAAGAAACAGTTGCCGTAACTCCTGCATGTGCAGAACCTATCCCTTCGTGTGCTGTTAGAATTAAACCTAACTTACGATCCATGTTTGGAATTACTCTATCCCCCACTCCAGGAATCTGAGCAAATGGAATGTTATTGGCATCTAACTTGTAGGAGTACTTGAGTGGAAACTTCTTTGGTAGTGCTTTGCTGTTTTTGGGTGAAGCAATGACAGCTACCATAATCTCACTGTCTATTCTCGTTTTAGAACGAGTGATTGCAGCTACGGAAGCCGTGCGTACAGCCCCCTTTGCGGCTTCATCAGCCAATGAATTCCCTTCAACGTGAACGCCATCACGCTGATGACTCAGTGTATGTATCACGTGAGCCCTCGGTAGTTCGGTTTTCAACTCCACTACCTGTTCCCTTAGCATTTTATGATTAATTGTGCCACCTTTTGCATCTTTGAACCTGTTTTGAACCCAGTACTGCAAATATTCATTATATGACTGCACACAGTAAAAGGAATCGCACACAATTCGTGTGGGGAATTCTCGATCCGTATTCACTAGTGCCAGTATCAAGGCTTTTAACTCTGCCAGCTGTGCCGTGCAGTCTCCTAGAGATTGTGTTTTTGTGCAACTTGGGTGGAACTTTCCATCCCGCATGCGACCTTTAACGATTGCGCATGCCGCGCTATATTGTTGCTTACTTCCTATGGCCGGTTGAGCTGATCCGTCAGTGTAAATGATATATTCATACTGATCTAGAGGCATTATTTAGTTTGGTAGAGGATATTCTTGTTCGTATTGCAGAAATGCTTGTGTCTTTAAATTTGGGTCGTACCTGTATTCTACATCTGTTGCAGTGAGAGAATTAGCCCATTGTATCCATCTCGGATGTAAGGCTTTAGCATTAGGAACGCTTGCCTTTGTCGCAGCCTCTAAGGCTGGAACCGGAGTCACTACTATTATTCGTTTCCCCTGAACCAGTGCTCTTTCTCTCACTACAGCAGTCTGTACTGCTGTCAGAATCTTTTCTGTAGATGCGAAGCGCATCTCAGCATTTGTGTACAAATGAGATTTCTATGCAATTGGTACTGTCTCACCTTCATTATATGTTAGATAGGTGTAGCCAGATTGACCCGCAACTATACGGATCACCAGGTTGCGTACGTTCACGCGTGTCTGTAAGTGTTTGGAAGCTATCATGTCAGCTTGTAAGGAACGAAGTGTATCTGTATGTTCCTGTGTCCATTGTTTTACTGAAAAATCAGGTTTTATTAAAACATAGAAAGGTTTCACTAATTTCTGCGTAATCCAAAATGTATGTTCGACCAAAATTTAGGAATCCCAGAATTGACTGTAAATTTTTCAATGATTTTGGAGGTTGGAGCAGCGCGCATTTTTCAAAAAAATTGGCTTCCAGGCTTTTCCCTTCACTTGAAAGCTCATATCCTAAAAACAGGACACTGAGATGGGCAATTTTTGATTTTTTAAAGTTGAATTTGTAGCCCTCAGATGCAAATCCCAAAATAATGGTATTCACTCTGTTCAAGTGTTCCTCTAGGTCATCGTCCGTTTGAAAAATATCATCCACATAGGACAATGCCTCTTCATCCAAATTTTGAAGTAACTCAGTTACTCTAGCCGAAAACAACCCCGGGCTGTTCTTATACCCCTGGGGTAGTCAACAAAATTGACGCTGGATCCCTAGCGCTGAGAAGGCTGTCAGATACCTGCTTTCAGGCGCTATATTTTGGCAGAAAAATCCATTTGAGATATCAAGTGTTGTTTTATAATTTTTCCGCACAATGTTATTCATTAACGCGGCACTGTGTGCATTTTGGACTGCAAATGTCTTAGTGCAAGTGTTTAAATGTCTGTAATCTAAAACTAGACGATATGAATTGTTTGGTTTCATGACAGGAAACAAAGGATTGTTCATTGGTGAGGTGCAAGTTTCAATCACCCCTTGATATTCAAGTTGATCTAAGATCTCCCTGGCCTGTTTTTTAACTTCTTGCTTTATTGGATACTGCCTCTGTGCAGTTGGAGTATTTTTCAAAGGAATTATGTGGTGGGTTGAATCCTCATCCCATCCAACATGGTTTTTGTATAATGCCGGAGCCTGGGCTACTGCCCACTCCTGTGCCTATGTATGTTGTAAGTGCCTGGGAATATGGTCTGAGCAGGCCGGAAGAATTACCGTTTCTCCTTTAGGGCAATCCATGACGAATGTTGGTGGCCAATCTTGTTCAGCTAATAAAATATCATAGCCAAACGTCAGGTTCTCCCAAAAGAGACCTCTCACTGTTCTACATTTGTCCCCCTCCATTTGGAGCGTTATTTCATATACTTTATGTGGGACACTTACCCTAGTATCAGGTGTTTCTACCCTGATATAATCATTCAAGTCCGCTGTCACCAGAAATTCCATCAGGTTCTGGCGAGCTATTGTTATTTCTGCCGCACTGTCTAGCATCGTCAGAGCCCATTCCCCGTTCAGTAGTCGAGTCCTCAGAATTCTGGGCATGTCTGATCTTTAGACCTGCAACTTTCTTCTTTTTGAACTGTGGCTTTTGCTTTGGTTTTTCTTCTTTTTTAGACGCGTACTCTTGAGCGTGCTGCTTGTCTCTGGACTTTGTACGCTCTTCTTGTCTGTCTGACCGTCCTTCCCTCTCTGAGTTTTTCGATGAACCCTGAAAGGAACAAGAGGAACGTGTATCAGTATCCTGATACCCGTCAGGTTTCCTAATTTCTTCCCTATTCCTAAGGTTGTACCTCTTTTCGGAGGGCTCCTGTGGAGGAGATCTACCTCAGGATTGAGATCTATTTCCTTTAAAGTTTTGTTGTTTTTTATTGTCCCACATCTTCTTAGTTGAAGCAGGTGTCTGCTTGGAAGTGTCCTTTTCAGGACTGCCCATCAGTTGTGGTTTTAAAGCTTTCCCACCCAAACTGTCTCTGCCTAATTCTGCATATGCAGTTTCAATTATTTTTGGTAGTGGTGTTCCTGTTCTAAAGGACTGAACTCCCT